>JAOWBO010000070.1:20892215-20935892 GCA_028564985.1 Crax fasciolata
GACTCTTTCCAGGAGGTCCCTGTCTTTCTTATACAGGGGAGCCCAGAACTGGATACAGTACTCCAGCTGAGGCCTGAGCAGGGCAGAGTAGAGGGGGAGGATCACCTCCCTCGACCTGCTGGAAATACTCTTTTTAATGCACCCTAGGATCCCATTGGCCTTCTTAGCCACCAGGGCACGCTGCTGGAACTTTATTTTGCACATCTCTGGAATTTATGACAATTTGGAATTTACAATTCTGTGCAACAATCTCTGGATTGTTGCACATCTCTGGAACTTTTACTCACCAAAGTCTTTAAAAATGTGAAACTCTAAACCACTACTGCATGGGCCTGCATAGATGCAGGAAAGCACAGCAGCTTTTCTGAATAAGCTTTCAGGAAGCATGGAGTGTCGGTTGGGACTTGATGATCCTTGAGGTCCCTTCCAACCCAAGCTGTTCTATGATTCAGCACTAATGCCACAAAATCCTTACTCTTGCTGATTTTGGACTTAGATTAAGCCTTCCGTCTTTTGTCCTCTTCAGTGACATTTAACGTAGAAATTACATTGCTCATTCCTACAGAGTCATCCTGAAGTATTACTGCCTCCAGCAATGATAAACTCAGTCAATAGAATCTATAAAATGTGAGGTCAGTAGCTTCATTACCTTAAATAAAGAAGTAATCTTTTTGGCAACTAAACTATAATTCTGCCATACATTATACAATTTTGGAAGCTTATTAAAAATGATAGAAGGAAAGCAAGTCTGTTTGCTGTCTCTGGAGTTCAACATGAACTTGGCCTGTGTTTGCCCTCTTGCAATCTGCCTTGATGCTCCAAGTTTCTCAGCTTCATGTTTCTAGTAGTTGTCAGGCTCATGAGATTTTGATTTTGTTATGATGCATTACTGGCAAACAATGTACTGTAGAAATAATTATTAGGCACCCTCCTGATTCTGATAGGTAAAGCTACAATGTCCTTTGCTGGAAGATGTGAGCCTCATAGCAAAGACTGTGTCATTAATAAGGAATCTTTTTCAGCATAGCGATGCTACACCTTTCTGATGATTAAAGAACTTCCTGTGCGTTACTTTAGTGTTCATGTTATTTCTCTTCACTCAGAATACATGAGATAAATTGAGTCAGAAATGCAGAATTGCACTGACTCAGTAACATTTGCTATGCTATTTTAAAAAAAAAGGCAATTTTAAAGTCATAGGTAACGATTACATTTTTCCTTATGTGACAAAGTGAGACTTTGCGAAGTTCATTCACTAAAACTGTCAAGCACAGTTAAATAGGGACTAAATGAAATGGGAAGAATAAGGGATGAAAGCGAAGGGGATTTTGGAAGATATTACTGTCTCCTTTGTAGATAAAAACAAAGGGAAGATGCAGAAACTTCAGTTATTTCATTTATTTAATTTTGTGCCTCTAAAAGCTATTAACATTCTTGTATTCCCTTCTTTTTTTCTGTGTGTGTTGGTTGGTTCTGGGATGGATTATTCCACTGTGGCATTTCAGGAGCTTTCAGTAGAAGAAAGATGCACATCCAAAAGAAATTGGTAAAAATGTACTCAAGCAGTTCTATGATTGTAATCATACTGGCACCACAAAACAATCCCAGCTGTCCACCTACATCAGCTGTAATGGAAGGAAATAAACTTGTCACCCGAAGCATTTGGTTTAGTCTAGCAAGCAAACAAAATCCTGCCAGGATTCAAGTGCTAAATAACTTTGAAGTACATAATCCATCCCTTTAAGGAAACAGAATTAACATTCTTAATGTTTGTGGCAAAAAGACAAATGCTTCTTAAAATTCTAAATAAAGCACATACAACACAACACATCTTACTGTGGAATGCGTACTTAAAATATTTCCTGCTTCTGTGCCTTTTTAGCTGTTCTCCTGCATATCCTCCCCATGTTCCCTTCTCCCTCCAAACCCCAGAAGCTTCCTGCCCTTGCAGTTCAGTGTGTCATATAGCCGAAAACGACTGCAAAAATTGTTTAAAAATTGTTTCTCAGCTGTTGTCCCTACTGTAGGTCATGTAATGGTATGGCAGGAGGCAGTGTCAAAAACAAACACAAAGCAAACACAGCTATCACTGTTACAACACCAAAGGTATTGCTTTCTGGTATAAGCCCAGATTTTCTCTCCCCTCCCAGGGGATAGACTGAGAAGTTAGTTTTAATTTTTTTTTTTAGATTAATTACTGATCAGCAATAAATACTAAGCATTCACTTACCAAGCAACTCAGATACAGTCAAGGCCTTCTGCTGCTGAATGACTTTGTAGTTCAAATCACTGTACTTAATGTCAATAAGTACAAGGTTCTTCCTAGTGACAAACACACACAGGATTACTTGAGACAGTCAGGTGTGCTTCACGTTTACCAACATCCATCAGTATGGACTGAGTTCATGGAGAGTGGTGGTGTCTTTTAAAGAACAATCAGATGAGAACGATTAAAAAATGAGTTAGAGGGCTGTAACAAGTGTACTAGTAGCAACAGTTATAAAAGGAGCACGCAGAAAAGCCCTTGTCCTATACTCAGATGTGTAGTTCTGTGCTCTGCCTCTCCTACCTAATTATATTCTTGCTGCAAAAGTGGAAAAGTAGGAAAATCTTTGTTGGAGCAGGATGTGTGGAATGGTTCAGTGGGAATAAAGAGCTCAACTTTATGATACGGTGACTACAGAAGGAGTCAGCATAACTGCTCATAGAAGAGTAACGTAGAATAAAAGACACAAAAACCAATGGTACACGTGATGTCATGACCTTCAAGAACAAAAGTAGTGATTATTAATCAGAAGTGCAAACAACTACAGATTTTGAGGTTGAAAAGGATAATGAACTAATTAATTTGATGTTCACTGAAAATGCAGCATTTGATACACAATGTGACTTTCATCTCTTCAGGTGATAATTCTAAAATCTGGGTAACACAGAGTAATGAAAAGGATCCTATTTTCATGGCTTTCACTAATAAGACCTCCTACAATTTTGGCGGAGTTGCTAGTGGCACTGTCCAGTAAGGCAGTAAGCAGTGAACTTTTCCCTTCTAATGTTTTCAGAAATCAATCAGCTTCTGTGTTTAATAGTTCAGAACACGTGCTTCTTAATGCGTGCACAGGATTCCTATTGGTTGAGGCTTGGTAACAGGAGAATGTTCTGTGCTTTCTCTTGCCTAATTAAATGATTTCTGGGCTGTATGTGATGTTTGCAGACAATAATAGAATCAACAAAGATAAAATGTTCTCAAGCGATTATTATCTTTTGCGTACAGTAATAGGCTTAATTTTCACAATCTTCATATAGTTCCTGCCCACGTATAAATATATGGAAGCATTTGCAGACAGATGGCTTCAAGAGTGACAAAACTGAAGTCACTGAAACAATGAAATACAGATATTTCGTTAGTCAGATTTGTTGCAGTTCTGTAGAAATGTGCTTTTTAATCTGTGGATATTACAAGTTTGTGTAACATTGGTATTAATGCTTATTTGTATTGGAGATATCTACCTCTATGAGTAAGAGGTAGTTTGGATAATGAAATTGTTTTAAATGGTCTTTGACAACTGGATTGTATCTTTCTAGCAAAAAAAAAAAAAAAAAGATGGAAATGATTCTATTGCATACATAATGCTTTCACTTTCAAGGAAATTCAGTATCACTTTATGCTATAACTGTAAGGCATGCATGCCTTATTAAATAATAAGTAAACATGATATTCCTTACCTGAATTTAAAGGTATTTAGATTATGCTAGCTCAGCACTATCACTGAGCAGCACAGCTACGTGCATAAATTCTAACGTTTCCTGTATAAAATTGCAGTTAATGCTGTAGAGACATTTTTGCACTAGAAGATCTCTTCTTTGGGTATAGCCCCACTTTTTTTCCCTCTATGTAGCGTTTTCAGTAACACAAATAGAACCGTGCTATTTTTCTACCTCATGGGAATATTACATCAAGTATTTTCTAAATATTTTTTTAGAATGTAAATGGTATTAATGAATTTTTCTAAAAATAAAAAAGACTATTACACTTCTGATGTTTTTGCCACAATAAAACCTCGCTGTTCAGAGCTTTTGAAGCTTTTCTTTGGTAATGTGTCAAGAGATAGGAGAAGACATTTATCTAGCACCTACTTGGGCTGTTTGTTGATTTCAGCTGTGAAAAATCTGTTTTCTCTGTTGGATGGATTGTTCATGTGGGCTGAGAGTAGGTTTCATAACCCTACCCTTTCTTAATTCCTTATTGCAAGAAGTGATCCAAAAATTTAGTGTTACAAAAGGTCTATGAAACAAAGGGTAACGGCAAGCATTACTTTTTAACTGGGATATCCAGTTTACGGGATTCAGAACTCTTAGATGTATCTAAGTATATTTTAGACATCTATGAACACACACGAAATCTAAACTAATCTCTTAGACCAAACTAGTTATTTCACAGAACATCTTTACAAACACACTTAAGAATATATTTTTTAGAAGGTCACATTTACATCAGGTGCTCTGTTAGCGCACGTAGAGGTAATTGATCATTTCCTTATTAGACGAGGTGTTAAGCAAGATTACCTGATGTACTCTGGACTTTTCTTCAGCTTTGCAGAAATGTATTGAACAGCTTTTTCTCCTCCAAATCTTGAATAGGTGACAGTGGTAGGATAATGTGTTTCTTCACATGCAGCAGGGCAAGTGGAGTTGTGGGTTCCTACTGCACATAATCCTTTTAGTTCTATATCATCTGAAAATTTGGGAGAAAGATCTTGCACAATGTTTCTATAAGAGCACACAGCGTTAAGACTTTCCTGACCTTACAAAATTGCTTTTAACTGACTTTGAAGATTGGGTTAGTTATCCTTAGAAAGGTGCATACTTTTTTTTTTGAAGGAATACATGTTTTTAACTGGCGCTTAGGAAAGTGGTGCATGGTAATAAGGGTTGAGATTTTTCAGTTTGTTTTATTCTTCTTCCCACCCAAGAATATTGAGCACCTGCAGGTCTTTGTGGGCTCATTAGGACTTGATGTGCTTAATATTTCTCATCCATGAAACACTAGGATAATGGAAGACTGTCTGTCTTAATAGGTTTACAGTCCCTGGTCTTGATGCTTGCCTGGCTCCTTTCAACACACAGGAATGGCTTCCAGAGCAATGTCTGTGGTAATTTACTGTCATACGAGATATTTTTTCAAATGCTAAATAGAAGTCACAACATCCTGCAGGTGGGGCTGCTCATGAAACTGGGCAGCCATTCCTCTGATAAGGGTTTAACAGAAAGAAGTCATAGAAATCTGGGAAAGCTGGAGGAAATCAGTGGGGGGTGGGGGGAAAGGTAGGGCATAAATCCTTCCTGAAGCATGAATTGTAACCCACAGTCATCCTCTCTGAAGTAAGTGCCATAGTCTGCTGCCAGTGGTGCTCTGTTTGCCTTGATGCAGTGGCCATCATCTTCCCTCTACCTGGCGGCTTCTTGCTTTTGCTTACTGGAGGGAAGGAGATATCTCAGGGTGTTAGGGGATGATTTGAGGCAATCTCTTTTCCCAAAATAAATTGTTCGTCTACATGCTTTCTTAATCATCTGCCCTTCTGGGGAGGGAGAGTCACGTTACACAGCTGCACCTAAAACTAAAGGAGCCTTTCTAAAGTTGGAGAAGTTACTTCTTGGATTATCATTAACAGTATTTTCCAGAAAATCTGTTGTAGTGCCTTACAAATGGTGTATCTACTGCCTGCAGCTTATTTGCTCATGGAAATGAATTACATTTGAAGCATCTTGAAAGCATAATATTATTTTTATTTTCAGGAAGCTAGAATCTTGAAGTCCAGTGACTTTAAGTTAGATTTTTCTATCAGTTATCAAGCTTCTTATTACTGTGTCTGATTTCTATTTTCAGAATAATAAATTAATTGGGATGTGTTCCGTTTCAGTATTATTTTCAGTAATTTCAGTTATTTTCCGCTATTTGGAATTGGCTTAGAAAATATGAATATGAAATCATTACTTACGGATTGCAGGATAAACACAATTGTAGAACTTCATCACATCACATTCTATTCCATTTCCTCAAAAATAAACAAATAACTTTAGGAACTTAAATTAACAGTCTATCCCCGTAGCTCTGTTTGTACTGAACTGAAAAATATCAAAGCCTGCACGTGACTTCACACTTGTCATTATGCAACTGAGAAAACAGTTCAGCTGGGCACAGGCACCAATGGCAAGAGTGGTGCTTAGTGATAGGAGACAACAGACCAAGCCAGGATGCTCACTGGTGGGGCAAGCATCCCTGTTGTGTGTCAGCCAAAATGCCTTTAAGGTTGTGGCTCACTCTTTGTATCAGCTTAAGGCCAGGAACTTCTGGTTTTAGTGGTGGAAGTAAAATAAATAAATAAAATAATAATAATTAAAAAAAATTGCCCACATCCCAAAGGTTTCAGACTTAATGGAAGATTACTCAGATAACCATTTCTGTCACAGCCCAAAGGCATAATGTTTTCTTTCAAGACTTTTGGTGTGTATCCTAAAAATAGCTAATGAGCACATGCTAAGGCTAGAGTTGATCACGTATTTTGCTTGTTTTCTCTCATATAAAAAAAAATACAAGTTTAATTTAAGAAATTAAAATAATCTCAGCTGTAGATATCCTGCAAAGCTGTACCCCATCTCCTCTGGCATTCAGTAGTGTGAGGCCTCCTAGCAAGATAGGCTTTAAATATTTTTTATATACATATGTATGATAGTCCTAAGAAATACCTGGAAGAGTGAAAGGCAAACAGCCGCACCAATCCTGTATGTACCGGGCCTTGCATTCCTGCAAACAGCCATTAGTACTATAAATATCCTGGTACTGAAGCTTTATATCAGGCTTGCACTCTCCCCATGGATATTCTTGGATAATTGACTGTAGGGTAGTAATAACAGAAGATAAACATTTGTCTCTTTTAATATAGGTAGTTTTCTCATATTTCCAAGCGCTAAAGGCAGCTTAAGACATAAAGCAGTAATGCTGTGATCTAAGTGGAGGCAATTACAGTTTGTGCTTTTGGATTTGTAAAGTCACCTCCACTCTCATATAGCAAAACCAGATCATGATCAGACAGCCCATGCAGTGCTGTAGTCTTCTCAGGTTGCACAAGGAGAGGATACCAGGAATCTGATAAAGCATCGGTTGTAGTGAAATGTATCAGTGGACATCTACTGCAGTGTCTTTGTGTCATTACCTCAGTAAGACTGCAAGATGCTAACTTGAGTTAAAACGGGTTAAGCAGAGCAATGACAGCATAGAAAGAAATATTTTTTATTAAAGGCTGGAGGAAATTTTATTCTTAGAACTCACTGTGGCGTGACAAATGTTTTAACTTCAAGAATGTCTAATTCATTGTTATGCCTCAGAAGAGAATTAGAGACAGTGAACACTGATATTTCCACTCCATGGCCAAGGTGCTTACCTTCAGCTGTCGGATTGCGACGTGTGCGTGCATGCCAACAGGTATTAATGAACCCAACCCGTCAAAGCGTGGAAGCTCTTTGGGTGAATGGATAACAAAAGTGATACCAGCATCAGTAAAACCAAGGGCAGGGTCATCAGTGAATTGCTCCTGAGACAAAAAGAATTATTTAAAGTTTTGGCTTTGCTCATGCTCTCTCTGAAATTCTAGCTATAGTTAAAATAGTGCTATGTTTTTTATTTGGTCTTATTTCTCTAGTTTTCTTTTAGCAATTTACAGGATAGTATAGAAGCAAACCGACTTGAATTTTCTTTGTTCATTATCTTTGTGAATTTCCTTCTAGTTACTCTGAACTTCTAGGTTATTTCTTCCTTTTATCCTCTCCAACTTTCAAAAGCAAGAAGGCAGAGATGAACCTTTATTCATAATTCGAGATTATTTTTTTTTTTTACTTGCAACCACCCCACATGTTTCGGCAAGCTTCCTCTTGCTCTCTTGAGATCCTGTCATTCCTCTCCTTTACTATTCCTAGAGAACACAAGCAAATGTCTAACTTTTTTGTAATTATAGGTTTTAGTTTTCTTTCCTGATCTCACAAGGTGATATTCCTTGAGCTTTCTGTTTTTTTTTTCCTTTTTTTAATCAATGACAATCCTAATAAGGTTCAACTATTTACGGTACAAAGACCAAATCTTAGCTGGCACTGAGCACTTACAGATGCTGCTGAAACAAATGCAGTGCTACTTTGAAATTGGCACCATGTGACATCCGCTACTAGATCTTTTACTAAAACAAAGAGAAGTTATCCTGAAGTGCTTGTATAAAATTAAATTACTTCTCTGACATTTTTTTCAGCTGTAGGTAAATTGTATACATGTATGCTCACTTGCAACTTTCAAAACCATTTTGCTGGAGCAGAGTCAACAGTCATTCTGAATTTTTAAACTGGGTTTGGATCTTTCCTTTCCTGAGTGAAATACACTTTCACTCAGGAGCAGTCTTGTAAAAGAATTTTATACACGAAATTCTGAAGATCTGTGTAAAACAAAACAAAATCTACTTATCTGTGAATTATTACATGATTAAATGTTATGATCATTAGAACAGCTGTACCTGTTGGACATCAAAAAGTAAACTTAAGCCTCTTCCAGACAAACTCACGCTTCTTGCTGGAAGATCATTGTAATTAAAAGTAAAGCAGTTTCCATATTCAGTGAAAACATGTTCAAAATCCTTCAAAAAACAGAAAATAGGGATGAATAGCATGAAAGAAAAATCACTTAAAATTGCATTAGTAAATCAAAATGCAAGAGATGGACTAATTTTTTGTTGTTGTTTTTCCCCCAAGGCAATGGGAATTTTACAATCAGAAAAGATGGATACGCTCAAAAGTGTTTCATCCCTTTCTACTAGAGATGACCTGTAGAGGCTTAAGAGAGAAATTCACATAACTTATTATGCTAGTCAGAATCATTTAATGAGATTCTGTTGGTTTTCTATACCTATTGTATTTCATTGAAATGATGTATTCAGAAACGACTTGTTTAATTTTTCCAAAAGTTGTTTAGTGGAGGCTGTTTCAAAAGTGTGTGTCATATTGCATGTGGAAGTACAGTAGATGCATTTGTCTCAAATCTCGTCAATGAAATGAAAGCCCTTGCTAATATGAATACATCTCATAGCTTCAGTTTTAGCTATTAGATACCCGTGTCTTTTCAGTTGAGAACTCACCAGTGACTGATTTTAGAAGCTACAACATACCTAAAGGCCAGATTAACCTGGAAGAATGTAGGCCTGACCTTTCTGTTCACATATTGTATTGAAAATGGGAATTGCTCTGTGGAAGAATTGATATAAATATGAGGATCATGTTCTTTTGTAGCTGTCCAAAATTCCCAAGGATGGGCTATATTCATTTCATTATTAAAATCCCATGTTCTTGATCTCAAGAACAGAGCTCATTACATCAGTTTAGTGCAAGTATGCAACCATGTCAAGCAAAGAAATTCCATTCAAACTGGTGTCACAGGCTTTTTGCAGGAAAGGTGGCTGGGTGAAGCCTGGAGGCGTGACAGTTTTCAAAGGCCACTGTCTAAGCAGAAGAGGGACTAGGCAGGGAGCAACTTAAACTGCAGTTCCATGTTACAGCTCAAGGAGCCCAGCAGGCTGACTCTGCGGTCAGTGGGAGACCTGGAGTCCTCCACAGTGTGATTTAGAGCAGGGTGTTTTCTCTCCGTTGACCAACTGTAAAGGAAAGTGGGGGGAGTAGCTGGCAAATCCAGAAGTCTGAAGTTGAGTGGTAAGACTATATCTCTTTCCCCTCCCTTCTTCATAAAGATAAAAATACTTACCTCTGGGTGACATGTCTTTCCAAAAAATTCACATTCTAGCAATGTGCTGTGGTTCAAATAAAACCCATTTTCCCTCGTAAACTCTTTAATGCTGAAGTTCTGGTTTCCAAGAAGGAAATAATTTAGATCTTGGAAACGCTCGTCTTCCAGAGTAAGTTTTTGGGCAATTCCAGACACAATATTCCAAAGCAAGAAAATGATTTGGAGGTTGCTCACTGCATGAGCTTGGAACCTGTCAATGGGAAGGAGAAAGTATTATTTGGAGTGCTGCAGAACTATAGGACTGATTTCAGTGCTCTTTTGCCAATGGTGTGACGTGATTTGTTGCCTGCTCACAAACTATATCTGATTCTCATACACCGTGCTTGCACTTTGATCTGTACAACATGAACAAACAGTGTAGTTACCATTTCTAGAAAGAGGTTATTTGCAAATAGGAAAAAAGGAAGGGGACCCCTTCCTAGGGCTGTTCTAGAAACACTCCTGTTGTGTGTGGTTCTTTCAAAAGAAAACAGAAACAACAAAAAACGGATTGGCCAACTACGTGAACCAACAAGCCAGATTTCTAGAGCTGTTAAAAAGCTGGACAATTGCACTGACATGAGGAACGGTACCTGGAAGGAGCGACTCCTTTCTAAAAAGAGCTGTGTTCAATTATTCATAAAATTAATTTCTGAGTATGTCTCATGTACCTGTGTTGCTAAGGCACTAAGTCCACCTCCTCAAGAGCTCTGTGGTTGGTGACACAGTAGCATGAACCAAAGGTGATCCTTTTGCCTAGAATCCACTTGAAAATCTCAAAAATATGAGGTGTTGGAGGTGCTTTCCTGGTATACAGCATTCAAGATATTAATTGAAGTAAATGAAGGATTTACAGAACAGTTACAGTGAGTTTGGTCTCAAAATACTGAAAATGGAATAAAATCTAATAACTGCAGTACCATGTTCTTTATAAATGCTGTTTTACATGATGCTGTTTTTTTTTAAAACTTATTATTGTATGTGTATAGTAGATCATAATATAAAAGCTTAAGGATGATCACCAGGAACAACTCTTCATCTTTATTTTTTGACTCAGATTCACTAGTGAAGTTAATTTGCGCCTCTTTGTTCTACCAGCAAAGAAAACAGCTACTAAAAACAGGAGGAAAGAGTAAGCCCAACATGAACACCAGATGGATGTGGCAGCAAACTGTCAGATAGGCAGACAGCTGGCATGTTCAGCAGCCAACTGTTTGCTGTGTACTGCCACTATAGTTACAAGAAATGAGAGATTTTTATAATGCACGCTGTACTCAAGATGGACTTATATTCTGCAGAATAAGTAAAAAGGGCTTTATGTGGGGCATCAGAAAGGAAAAATAGTGATGCAGAAGGGCTCCAGATGTTTGGGACTTGGACTTCTGGTTGATTCTGCCACCAAAAGGTAGAAGATCTCAGAATTTATCATTCTTGAGACAACAATGAATAAAATTTCTTTATTTCAAAGTTAGGTATTTTCTCTAAAAATCAGACAGATTCATTGAGTTTTTTGAAGTACCTTCAACTGCAGTGAAGATGTGCTTAGATACATGACTTTCAAATGTGCCAGATGCATTCCCCCTACAGCTCCCACTGACATCAGCTGGAACTGAGCTCGAATGAGGAAAAATAACTGCTTTGCTTAAAGTTTCTGCATTTGCATGAGGTTTGTATTTAAACATCTCTATTTGAAAACGTTGTCTCGTGTTTTTAACTTGGATGACTGTCCCTTAGTTACAGTGTAGAAGGAACACTCATGGTTTATGGCTATACATAGAAGAATAAGGCCAGAGGGGTTTTTGCACTCCCACTTACTTTTTGAATCTTAAAAATCTGCGAATCTTAAAAGTTTGAAGATGAAAGGGAGGTTTTTAATCTTCCTCTGTGATTCTCATATTTTTCTTTTCACTTGAATCTTGCATACTGGTGTGGAACATGGACCCCTTGGAGCTTCATTTATCTTGTTTTGTGAGGTTTGTGTAACAAGTTGTGGAGCCTGGCTGCTTTATATTAGTGAGGAAAAGAGCTGTTGCCTCTCACGAGCAAACAAGGAGTACAAGTTTTACCTGTTCAGGTTGCAAAAAGTCACAGCAGGGAATTTGATGTTTTCCACGTACTGCACCACCATTGTGGTTGTAGTTGGCCAGCTGAAGTAGTAGCTGAAGCGGCTACAGATTTGCCAAGCAACGATGCCAAGACAGCCTGTGACTACGAGCAGCCACAGCACTCGGCGTGTCCTGCTCTGCGTCTGGACAATGTTATGCAATCCATGGAATGATGTAGATGAGGCAAACTCCTGATGATACTTGCTTCTGTCTTCCAAACGTGGCAGCAGTTTCTTTGTTAAGTACAATCGTAGCTTTTCCAATTTCCCTTAATATTGAACAAACGAAAACACGTTTTTAAAGTTAGCATTTAAATGGCACTTAGGAAAGGAGACTATGCAGTTCTGGTACTGGAAAGCATCTTACAGGAGCCTTAAACTCTGATTAGTGGTCTTCCTTCTAAGGGTGTCCTAGAGCCCTGGAAGTCTTGTGTGCTGGATTAGCTCTGTTCTGTCATCTCTGCCTGAGAACAGACTGTGCTTTGCAATATTTTATGCCTACAAATTCTTCAGCATATTAATATAAATAAGTAGTTCCGCTTCCATGGAAAAGATTGGATTTTTGACATTCCACAGTGATCTAAAACCACAGGATGCTGTGAACCTGCTGTAAAAGCTAAGCATCTGATTATTACAGGAACATCCTATTCAAGTCCTGGTCCTTCCTTCTTGCTCTAAAAAATAAGATAAAAAAGGAATTATATGTTTTTCAGACTTAAACTCTTCAATTGCTGAAAGTTCTGGATAAAACTTGGAGGGTTGACAGACTCAAAGGGAAATCTGTTCTCCTATCCTTAGGCTTGTATTAGCAGATTTAAGAGTGTGACACATTTAGAAGGATGTGAGTATGCAGTTTATCAGGCTGATTTACTGGAGGTTCTTACAGTTGGGCAGAGGAACAAAAGGATGTGAGAGTCGTCTGCCAGAGCTGTCATGACCACATCAACACTCTGGGACGTTGCTTTGTCTGTCTGTGGGCGGACTGTGATAATTAAATCCCAGTTGGTTCTGGATTTCAGAATGTTTCTGAAAGGAAATATTTTTTGTTGTAGTTTTTTGTTTTAATGATGCATGTAAGAACTTTGATTCATGATGTACGACTCACTCTGACTCTTCCAACTATTTCTGTTGGAAAACTGCTCAAAAGTTTATCTCCTAGCTGTAGTGACCATTGGATCCCTCTGCAAAGCCGTTCAGCCATGGGTGCTTTTGTATTTCAAATCGTAATAAAGGGGAAATGATTAGGAGCTATGTCTTCTGTGCAGACCATAGCATTGGCCCAAGGAATATAGGTAGAACAAATTGTTTGTTCTGTTGTTGCCAGATATAGATGCTGGCCACTGTTTTCAGAATCTGAAGTAATTTTTCTATAATCATTCATCTTTAGTCTGAGTCTCTTAAAAAGAGCAATGATTTCAATGAATTAAAATGATTGCATAATAAAATGATTGCATAATTTCATCGAATAAGGATGATTCTGGATAGACAGGAAGACCTTGGGCAGGCATTAGGTCTTAGCTCTCTCAAGAATTTATTGTTTAGGTCTATCTTTTGGTAGTGATATAAAGTACATTTAATGCAGACACCACAAAAAAAAAAAAAAACTGTCTAAGATGTAGATTAAAAAAATATTAACAGAGGATCCAAGGGTTAAAGGATGGATAAGCAAGGAGGTAAATAATTCAGAGGGATACAGATTCAGGAGCAAACCACGTGTCAATGTAGACAAGTATGGAATGAGCATGTAATAAGTAAGGCAGACCATACATTCAGGATGAGCTGCAGATACGTTGCCTCAAGAAACACTGACTACTGAAGAAGCCCTGAGAACCATGATGGTTGGTCAGAGAAACCTGATTTCTCAGTCCAATGCTTCTGAAGAAGAAATGAGTTATGTATATGTAAGCAGGGATGTCTGGCCAGGGACATGCTATTTTGAGTTGGTCTAAAAACCTCAGAAATGCACATTGTCTTTAACATTAACACTGTAAGCTGAATTTAAAGAAGTTTTCTGATGTCAGTAAGTAGGAAATTGATTACAATCTACAACTACTTGTACAGGGAACTGACAGGTAGTAATAATGATAGGCTCTTGATCTAGTGTTGAGGGGGAAGATGTAAAAGGACCCAGTGGGAAGAGCTGGAAGCTAAGCTCTTGCACAGAAGAAATAAAGTACAATACTTTTATTTTTGCATTCTCAATGTTAAATTGTGATTGGATTTTCACTAATAAACTTACTAACAAGGAATGAATTCTTAAAAATCAGCTCATCTTCAGCTCGAGCTCTTACCTGCAAGCAGGGATTTCAAGGAGATTATGTGTGGCTTCTGTCTATGCAAAGGTTACTTAGTCCTGATAGATTCAGGGTTTCCTTTTAGCTTTAATCTAAAAATCATTAAAGTATGGCATCATTCAGAAGAGTCATTGTCTAGTTAAAGCTGCGTTAGCTTTATTCTACGTGCGCACAGGACCAACAGCTAGAGAGTTTCCCTCACGTCCTCAGTGTAACATCTTTTTCTGCAAGCTTTTTTTCATTTCTCCCTTCTTGATATCTTGAAAATGTGTGTGACTGCTATTTTGGATAAGGTTACAAGAGAAGAGAGTCAACTTTTCTCACTTTGTTTGTCAGTCCTGAAAAAACTACCAAAATGTAACTAAAGCTTTTGGAAAGGCACTCTAATATTAAAGTCTAGTTACGTACCTTTAGCATCCAGTTGAATGAATCTCCCCAGCCGGTCCATGAGGCTGTGCTCCTTTCAGTAAGGAAGGAAAGGATACAGAAAGCTGCCTTATCACTGTGATCATTGCCAGCTAATGGCTTTTATAGAAAACTAAATGGGAGGTGATATTCAAGGATACATAACGCTGGGCAATTTACCTGCCGGGGTTGCTATGCTTTGCGTTTAGATAACTTGGTCTGCAAAGTAAAAGAGAAGATTAGTTTTGAGAAAATTAGTTTTATGGCAGGATCAGATGTTCAAGTACCTATTATACCAATAATAGTAAAAGTGCAGACTTTTGTTGCTTCACCTCACAAATAATTTTCTTTCATATTTTTTCCTTTTATTTTAAAAAGCTCAGTCATCTTGACTGAAACACTGCTGTTCAGAGCTGAAGAATTTATTTCTCTTTAAGTGGGTAAGGAACCCTTTCCCTGGAGGGCAGCGAGTGTCTGCTGCTGGGCTCTTACCAGCACCAGGGTGGAGTTCACCCCCAGTTTGAATGGCCGTTGTCATAACCAGCTCCAGATGTCACGTTCTGGAGGGCTTCTGCAAGAGATGGGCTGCTGTTCTTGAGAACCAACCCCGAGGGTGAGGAAGAAGATGCACGCAGAGTTGATCGTTCCATTAACTACCTATCAAAAGGACTCCTTATCAAGAAGGACAGAAACTGCCTTTGTGGTGAGTGAATGGTATGATCTTGTTTGAAAATAATTTCTGGTAAAGGAATTGAGCATCTAATTAATAGCAGTAGAAAACACTAGAAGGCTCAGACCTCGGATGTGCTTGATTAATCTTTTAGGAAGATCTAAAGAACTGTCACATATCCCTCCCTGATCTGCAGAGGGTGGGGGCTTGGAGACTGCTCCATTTCTCATAAAAGGTCCAGTTCAGTGCCCGCAATGCCCTTGGGCCCCTCTGTGCCTCCCAGGCACTCGCGTTCTGCTGGCTGTTTTCTGGCTGTGTTACTCAAGCGATGAGCTGCAGGTCATATCATTGAGCTCTAATTACTCATTCCAGCATGACGAACAGAAGATTTTTGTACTCAGCTTCTTGGAGAGCCCTCTTCCTTTTGTTACTTTTGCCTCACGGATGAGGCTCTTTGCCAGGGCAAGCTTTGAGCAGCACTTGCATTCGCTCAGGTAGTAAAGTACTTAACATTAAACTGTTTTTCAGCATCTATATGTAACTCAACCGTACCTAACGTGCTGCTGAGCAGTTATTTGCAGATCCGCTGATTCCTATTAACACAAAGCACTCTAATTCACTGTACCCAGACGTGTCTACGTCACTTAAAACTTGCTTGAGTTCTTGAATCAAAATTATATTGGTCTGTTAGACTGCTATGTGCATAGGATTAATGTACAAACTGTAAGTTGTGCTGTGCACAGCAAATATGATTCATCTTACTATTTCCTAAAAAAAAAAAAAAAGAAAGAAAAATGTGAGTATCTTACAAAGAGTCTGTGCTTACATAGTATGTTAGATGAAGATGTCATATGTTCTCTGTTTTACGAAAGAAATTCAGGTTTTAAAATTCCTTTATTTTATGGCTGTTTTACATTAGTTCTTAAGCAAACACTAGGGGGCGAAGACCAACTGTCTTGTATTTGTTCATCATTCCTAAATGGCTTGCAGAAGTAGCTTCCAGATAGACCATAAATCAGTCATGGGGAGCTTGGTTTGCCCATTCGCTCCTTTTAGTGTGTGCCCAATTATCTAAACCACACAGTCCTTAATTCTAATGCGGTAAAGGTTACGAAAACCAACTGATGACAGAGGGGGAGATCATTTTTTGTATTCACATATATTGTAAATTTTGTATTCCAGATGTGTTTTGAAGTCAGGCCTCAGTGCTTTTGAATCCTTTTCTTGTACTGCCAACTTTAATAAGGTGCTGCAGCCAGTGTAACTACATAGCTATTTGCTGAGACAAATAGATGAGGTGTTTCAGATACGGTTATATTTCTGTAGCCTACTTGGAATAAATGTCCTCAAGGAATGCTGATGGGCATTATCTTCTTTTAAGGTAGAATAACTAAGGCATTTACTAATAGAGAGGACTGCTGCAAATACTCATGCTGAATTCGTCCATAAAATATTAGTAGAAAAGAAAAATGGAGAAGAAAAAAAGCGACTACCATCTGGACTGTTATCATGGCTCGTCACTGCCATTTTACGGGAAATACTGGGATACGTGCAAAACATTTCAAACTGTAAATGCAAGTGTCTGTCTTGCTCCTTCCTTCAAAGCAGATGTGTCAGTGGATTCAGCAGTGTGGAGGTGAGCTGCCAAAAATGGGGCTCAAAGAGAGTTCAAGGACTTACTGGGCCTGCATCCTTCAGCTGACACAGGATCAGCTATGCCTGAAGACATTACATGCTCTTGTCAGTGTTTTCTAGTGCTGAGCAGACGCTAGAGATTTCTCTATTTATTTATTTTGCTGCTTCTCTTATCTTGCCATAATTTAAACCGGTTACTCCGTTTCCTGTTCACTGGTCATTACTCTTCCCTTTGAAGGAAAAGTATCACTTCTCCTCACTATCTTCTGTTGATTATACAGGTTAAGTAAAACTCATTCCCTTTCTCTTAATGAGCCATATCTTCTACGCCAAATATTTGTTTTTTCTTACCATTTTCTTCTGAGCTTTTTCCAGGTAGCCTTCATCTTTCTTGAAGAGTGGTGCTGAGGACATAGTACAACACACATCTTTTCTAAGGCTGGATGGAAAGGAAGATTGCCATGCCATGTGGAAAGTTGCCACATAGAATTTCCAATACAAAACTCACTTTCCACAGTTTTTTTTTCTTGTTTAATGTATTATTTTTGAATAAGTGAAACATCCAGCTCATTTCTAAAAATATCATTTGGTTATCACTACTGAAGTTAAAAATTAGTACTCTTTGCTTTCCTGAAACTGCACGTTATTTATTTCAGTGCGTTCAGACCATTTTGAATTCTAGCCCCCATCTGCCAGCATGCTATTATGCCTTCCTGGCAGCTCTCATTTGTCAATCCGAGAAGTGTACAGCCTATTCCATCATCCAGGTCATTAATGATAATACTGAACTGCATCAGCTTAGTGAGTTGCTATCAGAGTTTGTCCTGAAGCAGCCCTTTGCTCATGCTAGGCAGCTTTGCCACAGAGCAAACAGCAGCACGGGCTGAGGCACGTGGAGGCACGGCGGTAGGTTACAGCTCTGGGTTTTGACTTCACCGCACCTGACTAGCAGCCAACATTCAGGCGCTCAGGAGGGAAAAGTTAACAGCTTCCCTGCGCCAGAGAATTGAACCTTGCAACGTGTGACTGCGAGGTGTTAAAAAGGGACAGATTAGCCTCAGTGGCAGCCTACATGTTTTTATATGTATACAAGATCCGTTGGTTTTCAGAAGTTTATTGTTTTGGTTGATATTGACATGTTTCAGGGATGAAAGGAGGAAGTTTTGGAAGTAAAAGTGAAAAACCACTATCTCCATAATTTGGAAATCAACGATCTGTCAGAATATGAGGAAGATAAATTGTTCCTGTGGGACAATTCTGAGAGCAGGCACTTGAGGCAGCGCCTGAGTACAACCAGCAGACAACAAGCAAAAGCAAAGGCATCATGAGTGCTGTATATTAAGTAAGTCCTGGTGTAGGAGGAACTGGTGGTGATCTAAGCAGAGTCCCCTTTTGATCACAGCTTGGAGCAGGAGCTTTGGTGCCTGGGTCAGATGCTGTGTGATGTGAAAGAAATCCTGCTGCATTCTACAGAGCCACATGTGGTAGTCACCAGGGGGGTGGGGGATTGTGCTGGAATGTGTGAGATGTAATTGGATGTTAAAGGTACATTGAGAAGTGATGACAAGGTTCTTTTTGTTTAAGAAGTAGAACAAATACAATATTAAAAATAAATCTTTGCTGCACTATCTCTCCACTTTGTTTGTAGTTTGCAAGACCTTGAGCTCTGTTCCTCCCCCAGATACAAATGTCTGATTGGATTATTAAAATTGCATCAACTTTAAGCTAGTTTGTTTAAGCTTTGAGGCACTAAATTTTATTTTTCTTAAAACAGACTGTGAATTTCAAGTGTTATTTAAATATCAATGCTAGTTTTGGAAACTGCAAAATACTTATTTGAAGGGAAGACGTTCTGGAGCCAAATCAATCATCTCCTCCACAACTTCCCTTTTTGTGTCTTTATTCACATCTCTGTTGTAATGTTTTTGTTATTAAATTGACTGAAAAAGTGATTTTATTTCAGTGCTTGTAGCACAGTGAGGTTCTGGCCTAGGCTACTGCGTGCTTCAGCTGTGCTATTGCATTGAGAAGCAAATCAGACAAGAACACACAAATTAGTGTGCTGGACTGAGTTTATGGTAAATAAAAATGAACTGTCGAATGCAAATTGCCAACTTATTTATAAAGCAACAGCAAAACCAAAACAAAACAATAAATGAACCCCCATGCTTAGTTTTGTAAAGTCTTTTTAGGAAATCATTTTAGTTCCAGACATTAAATAATGCATAGTTGTGAAGTTAAGCCGATGCTAAGACTCTTAGAATCCTTTCCAATGAGGAGGATAACAATGTCCTAGAAAAAAGAAATTAAGTTTCTGTTGCACTTTCCCAGCAAAAACCTATCAGTAGTTGCCATACTGCTTGCTTCTGCATTTCACTGTTGTATTTGCAGTTTTGTTGTCCCAGAGACCAATTCTTTCATCACTTGGTGTAAGAGATTTTGCCTTAAAGTGCTTCATCTCAAAAAGGACAAAACAGAATTTGAGCAATTGCAGAAAAGAGGGACTGAGACTGTAAGTTACTGTTATTTCTTGCAAGCACATGAGCCGTGACTTATCCTAATTACCATTTGGAACTTACCTGATTACTTGGCAGAAAGTTTGAAACTAGCCCAGGACAATGCTCTTTCACATGACGTGTGCTTCAGTTATAGAAATCATTGCAGCAGGCTGTGGATTCACAGCAGAAGGGTTATCATACTAAGGACACAGCTATCTCAGGAAGTCCTTAATCATCAGTATTGGAAAATTAGATGGGGAAACTATCTAGCTGTAAGCTTGCTTTTTGTTGTTTGTTTGATTGACTGATTGTTCTAATAGCTCCTCCCAAGACATCTTCTACTTTCTAGTAGAAAATCTTAGGCTTACCCAACCCACTCCAGGTCCTGTTACATAGATAAAAACTATTTGTGCTGGATAACTCCTAGTTTGTGTTTCTGGGATAACAGTGATGAGAAGCTTCGAGCGTCACTTGTTTGTAGCAAGAAGGTCTCCAAACTCATTGTTCCAGTTAATGAACTTCAGAAAAACAAATTGATCTGTGGTGATTTTGTAATCAGAATGAGAGTTTGAGCTCTGTTCAAACGCTTTGTACGTGCATTTCTTTTTATAAGATTTTCATGTAGAATAACTTCAGATTTGGTTTAGGTGAACAATTCTAAATTCAGAGGAGAGAAGACTGGATTTATGACATTACACAAACAGTCATTCTCACTTATCTCTCCTCATCAGTCTGCATCAGAGCAAGTGGACTGTTGGCTCCAGCTGTATCTACAAAATACAGGATACCTCTGGCTTACACCAAACCTCCCACTGGCCTGACTAGAGGGAGGTTGCTTTTTTTTTTGCCCTTAAAACTCACTTCTTTCAGTCCAAGTAAGTTTAATTTGTCTCCTCTTTGCAACTCCATTGTAGCTGAGATGAACAAAGCTAGTCCATGTCCACATCTAGGGAAGGGAAACAAAGGGGATGAAGGTGGCTTAAGAAAGAGTTTAACAATTCCCGTGCTTGGTCATGAAGACCATGATAGTTTAAAGGCCACAAAGTGCAGCTCCTGGAATTTTTTTCCTCTACTGTGCTTAACTGTTTATTTTGTATTCAGCCCAATCGCAAAACAGGGCGTTCTCTATACTGAAGGTTAGAGACCTGTCATACATTTCTGGAGTGAACAGAAGTCTTTCTGTCTGACTTCCATGCTGTAAAAATAAACAAGCAAAGAAACAGAGAAAGAAAGAGAGAAAAAGAAAGAAAAGCTCAAGGGCATGCACATAGTTTGGGCTTTCATAGCCCTGCTCAGTCATCCAAAGCACAAACAGCAAGCTGTGTGTGTGTGATTACATCTGCTTCTACGTAGTTCTGCATGTTCAGCATGAAAAAGGGAAATGATGGTCCATTTTGTGAACCATATAGTTAAAATCAGGGCTACATTTTGCTTTCGGATGTATATGGAGGAGTTTTTCATCAAGATTCCTTTATGATAGATGATAAAGAGATGGCCAAGGAGCAATAAAATCTCTATCCATGCATAAAGGCCACTCAAATTAGATCCCACAGCAAGCCCCAAGCATCCATGGGAGAACCATGAAGACATGTATTTCCCCATCATTTATAGAGGTGACTGCAGCTAAGCCAGAGTTGAGCCAAGCCTAATGGCTTTTTCAGTCTGTGCTGTTGTCTATATTGCTAACAGACAATTTCATAATCGGGTAGTACAAGTTAATTTTTCTATTATTTGATCTACTTATCAGTACCAAATTCATTACATGCTTGTGAGGGCTTGCTGAAATCACATTAAGGCAGCCAGCGAGGTGAATGAGTGATGGTATCAATCAGTTCCTTAAACAGAGTTTGAACCTGTTGGAAGTAATGGAAGAAACTTCTTAAATTCTTGCAATATGGCTGATTTATTTGGTTGACTACAGCTTATCTATTGCTGAATCAAAATGGGAGTTTGTATAGCTCTTCATTCAGACAGTATCCTCAGATGTTCAGGGTTTAGTGACTCTGAACCCATTAAGGATAGTATTACTTCCCAAGTAGGGAGTTAATGTTTTGTTAAGCACACAGTTTTAAAGGGCTCTGAGACTTCAAAGTCCTTCCCCTCCAGGGCAGGCAGTATAAAAGCTGCAAGTCAGAGAATGTTGCTCTGAAAGTTTATTATTCTCTGGGTCCCACACAAGAGACTAAACTGCACAAGAAAACACATTAACTTTTCTAATGAGGTTAAGAGTTCAATATGTTTCAGCTGTCTTTGTTTCTTTACTATGTTCACACTCTTTCTTTGCTTGTGCCATGAGAAAACGCAACAGGAAGTTTGATTTCACAGTGGAGGTTCAGGCTGAATGTATATGGAAGTGACAGTCTCAGCCTTCCTTCCTATGGCTTTGAGATGGGCGTGTGGGAAGTCATGTTATTATCACAGAATTATAGAATGACCGAGTCTGGAAGGGATTCACAAGACTCATTGAGTCCAACTCCTGGCTCCACACAAGCCCCAAAATTCAAACCCTCTATCTGAGAGTGTTGTCCAAACACTCCATGAACTCCAGCAGCGTGGGGCCGTGGCCACTGCCCTGGGGAACCTGTTCCATGCCCACTGCCCTCCGGTGAAGAGCCTTTTCCTCATCCCCACCTGACCATCCCCTGACACAGCTCCGTGCTGTTCTCTCAAGCCCTGTCGCTGTCCCCAGAGAGCAGAGCTCAGTGCTGCCCCTCTGCTCCCTGTGAGGAGCTTCAGGCCACCATGAGGCCTCTCCTCAGCCTCCTCTGCTCTGGGCTGAGCAAACCAAGGGGCCTCAGCTGCTCCTCACACACCTTGCCCTCTAGACCCTACACCATCTTTGTAGCCCTCCCTCGGGTGCTCTGTAATAGTTTTTTGTCCTTCTTTATATTGTCACACAGCGCTCAAGGTGAGGCTGCACCAGCACAGAGCGGAGTGGGACAGTTGCTTCATAATTAAGCTGTTTTGGTGGAGACGGCACATTTTTTCAACAGTGAATTTCTGATGTATGTACTAGTGCACAGTCTTCACCTTCATGTCTACTTGCCTGCATCCAGAGCAGATGTATGGATTGTGCGATGAAGATTATTTTGCTCCATCAGCTTTTACACCACGAACGAAGAACACCTTAACCTTGCTGATGGGTTGCCTTGGTGGAGACCTATTTTACTTGTGGCTCAGCTGTATGAGAATTCAGTTTTAAGCTAATATTTGTATAGTCTGACATACAGCATCTGACTTAGCTGGGTATACATCCAATGACCCACGTATCACATATAACTTTTTTTTGGTGATCTAGCTACTCTTAAACGACTGGAACAGTTGAATCCACCACACAGATAACACTGCACGCTGTATGTCTTGCAGAGGGTGAATGGTCTGGGGTCACAGGGGACCCGTGGCTTTGTTTGCAGTAAAACTGAGCTTTAACTTCTCTCAGGACAGGCTGGCAGGCACGAAAGAAGCGCACGCTAGTTACACGTTACTTCATAGTCTGTTAGGCTGATGATTAAACAGAGTTGAGTAACATTTGTCAACAAATGAGAGTGAAACTTCTGTAGGAGGAAATACAATCAAGAAATTGTCATGAATTAAACCTTTGGAAAAATAACACGTATATGTTTTTGTTTTACTAGTTTTACTTAACCTGTGTGCACATTTTGAAAGTAAGTGTTACTCGAAAGCTTTTCCAAACGTTGCTCAGTCTGCCTTGGAAGTATGTTCTCTGTACCTTCCCCTCCCCTTTTCCATATGTTTCACTTTTTTAAAGTTCAAAGTATCCTGCTGCTTTTATGTAAGGGGTTGCTGGTTACAAACCTATCTAAACAATTCCTAAATTAAATATTGTCTTTATTCACACACAGACCTCTCATTGACTTACCCCTTACACCAGCCTGGGTTCCCATCAGGGGAAACCTTGCCGCAAAAAGCACAAAAACTGTGTGATGTGGGACAAAGCAAGCATCCCAGCCGCTCTTTTTTGACTAATTGAAACAAAACTTTAGAGAGCCAAAAACACGTGAACTTATAGACCTTTGTGCCATGACGGTTTCTGTAATTTTTGAATAGCGGGGATGGGCTGAGAGCTAAGGAGAATTTGGGGGCTGGCCTAGTGGGGAGATAAGGTTACATATAAGGCAGCTGCAGCAGCATTGGGCAAACTAACGGAGTGTATTTCCCAGAGCACAGCTCAGTGAGTTTGGACTCCAGAACCATGAGTGGGTGCCCCTTCATGAGGAACAAATACCTGTGAGTTCCTCTTCTCTCTATTTTGTTTTAAAAGATATAAAACTAACGCAAAGTTCAGAGAGGAATTAATGATTATCTGCAAATAGACTGTGATGGCTTTTGCTTAAAGAAAGGAGATTGTACGAGGACTTTTCAGAGCCAGAGTTGCTTGACAAATTTAATGGATTTAATGCTACCGGCTGTTACTGTGACAAGATGCGTGTCAGGCACACTGTCTTTCTCAAAAAACTGCTTTAATGGTTCGTTTTCTCATTGTTTGAATTTTAGGTTCATCTGTTAATAAAAAAGCAGGTATTGTCATAATTCTTTAAATCGTTTATATATTTTCTTACTTTTGTTCTCAGATTTAATTTTAACAAGCTATCTTTGGAAGATGAAAAAGGTGACAACTCACAAGATGGGATGAATAAAGCCAGCAAAGGTGGACTTATCTATGGAGATTACCTACAAGTAAGTGTAAGGATTTGATTTTTACTGCCCTGGTTGCTCTGAAGATTTGAGCCAAGACACGTGACTGGCGCTTCTCTCAATCACACACTGGCAGATATCAAAGTGCTGCTTCCCTACATGAGCTCCCCAGGTGGACTCACGTCACCAGTGCCTGACTCAGCTGAGATAGTGGCAGGGGACTGTGGAATGGCTTCTCAAATTGCAGGGAAGCTGGATGTAGAGAGGGTTTTGGTAGGGAATTACTTGTCCTGGCAAACCTAAACTATCAAGTGGTGCTCCACAAAAGAATTTATTTGGTCTGATAATTACCAGTTGGCAATTTTTCTGCAAGTCAGCAGACCATGTGCAACTTCCCCCAAAATTATTGCATGAAACCATTTAATATTTGGCTGGAAAAACACATAGCAGTAATGTGAGGTGTGAAACCAAAAAAAAAAAACAAACAAGCAAACAAAAAAACTAAACAAACCAACAAACATCCCACAAATAGAAGTAATTAAGAAATATGTATTAAGAAATATGTAAAAATAAGATGGTAGAAGTAATAAAATAACTCAGACATTTCTCCCTTTTTTAAAACAGCAAGAACTGAAGTGAGTGAAATTACTCTGTGCTCATGAACAAAATGTTAATTTGTTGACATATGATACAGAATCTTGAAAAGATTTCTTTTAAAGCAACTGTGAGATTCTGAATTGACTCAGTCAAAAATTGCTCATGCCAGAACTGAAGTAACTAGTTCAGCCTCAAATCAGAGCTCTGGCATAGTTATGCTATTATATGATTACACAGAAATTTACTATAGGAGCTATTGAATATGTCAGTGTTGACATAAGATTTGGTGAATGCACTGGATGTTTGTTTTCTCCTTTTTAAAATATATATTTAAAATTGTTAAAATGATTTTCCAAACTTTACTACTTAATGTTCCTGAATGTTAATTTCAGGCAAGATTTTTTTTTTTTTTCTAACTACAGAGAAACCATTTATTTTAACTTCTCAACCTTCAACAACCTGGAATATTTTTAAAATATTTTTTCCTTAAATATTAGCCCTACACAGTAGGAACACCATGTCTAAAGCAAAATTGAGAACTTTACAAATAGGTGTTGTTTTTTTTGTTTTTTTTTTTAAGCTGGACAAAATACTGAATGCCCAAGAGCTTGAGAGTGAAAAGAAAGGAAACAAAATCCATGATGAGCATCTTTTCATTGTGACACATCAAGGTAAGTAGGAGGGAGGACAGAAGTGTTGGTTGTTTGGCATTCTTGCAACAGAGAATTATTTAACATTGACAAGTGCCGTACATAATTTGTTTTCACTGTAGACATGGTCACTATAATCACTCTGTCTTTTTATGTGCATTAATATTTGCATGTATCCTTGTATGTTTTGTAAGGCTGTAATCAACTCTATGCTTATGAATTAGGAAGTCATAACTATAAAATTTGGATTTGGAAAATCAAGTGTTCAGTGGTTCAATTTCTAGAAAAGTCGATGTGGAGAAATTCATTCCTGGGTTGAGTAATAGGCTGCTAAGCAGTTTTTTGTAGGCAAGTTTTACATGTTGGCTTGTGCCTTCTCTGAAATGTCAGTCGAACATGAACCATCATGAGGCTCTCTAGAAGCCAGAACAATGGTTACATGCTCCCTAGCTGCTGATGTCCACAAGGTTTGCAGGCACGGATCTGATGATGGTTTCCTGTTGTTGATGAGAAATGTGTGGATGACATCAGGGTTGTAAGCAGCTCTGGAGTTAGATGGGAATGCCACAGTGCTTTTACTGAAGTGTTGGACCTGGATATTCTCTTACCCTTTTATAATCTACATTCTGTACATCTAATATTTGATGTTGAAAATATGCTTTAAAAAATTCTGTTTGCATTCTTGATGCTAGATTATTTCATACAATAATTTTGGTAATGGACAGCACACTTGAACAGGCAATGCATTTCTATATCAGCACTTTTTTATACACCAACATCGTAAACACAAGCTATTCACTTCAATGCCATAATTTTACTTCATTGGTGTTGCAAAGAAAAAAGTGAGTATGTTGAAGTTAATGCTAGCAATGCTTTTCTTGTTGTAGCTTATGAACTTTGGTTTAAGCAGATTCTGTGGGAGTTGGACTCCGTTCGGGTGATCTTTCAGAATGGCCATGTGAGTCAAGAGCAAATATTCATTTCGGGAAAATCCAGATCTTTCTTTCTCCTGCCTCCCAACCCAATATATATGGGTTATGCATGTTTTGTTGTTGTTGTTTTAAAAACAGCAACAACAAATATATATATATGTATATATATATATATATGTTTGCTGTGTGGCTCTTATATGCTGACAGTACGCACAGATACTTGATCTGCAAAATCCCATTTCCTCCTGAAGTCTGCCTTTTACATAAGTCACTCTCCAAGACCAGTTTTGTCGACCAAAATAGTCTCATACTTTCCTACTAGTGCTGGATAATTGCAGAAGCTAACTTGGGTGTATTTTACTGCAGAAAAGTCATGCTCAGATGCAAAACTGAAAACAGGGCTATCAGGTATCTCTACATTGAAATGTCACTTCTGCCTTTTTTCAAATTTTTAAGCCTACATATCATTTCCTTCCACCTAATATCTACTGTACGAAAGCAAAACTCTTAGTAGCTGTGTTATGAAATCCAACAGAAGAGCAATGATCAAAATCACAGTGTGTGAGAATTTCTTACGATGGCAAATATAACAGAAGTATTTTAAATATCTCTAAACATTTATTCAACACTAAACACCCCTCATAACTATAGATAAGGGAAGGCTCCTGATCTAAAACTACACTGACAGAAAAAGGCTGGCTCCATTTAATTTGAGAAATGCCTTCAATAACAACCTAAGGATGTATATGTGAAGAAAATCTGTATGTAGATTAGACTTTGTTTCAGAAAGGAGGAGCCTTTTTGTTATAATGTTCAATGAAAATGTTCTTTGTTGTCCTCTGCAGTCGTAATATTGTTGATTTTTTGAAAATGGTATCAAAACATAACTGACCGTAATCAGTTCTTAATAGAATAATTTTTCGTTATTTATTTTGGTGATAAATGGAAGCTACCTTATAATCAGAATTTGAAATGTCAGCGTTAAGGTTAAGAACACAGCAAGATGATTAAGGAAATGGTTTTCATTTTTTGTTTCCATAATTTGATATTTTCTGGTTGTGTGCCCTGGTCTTGGAGATGAACTTGATCCCATTAAGTTAACAGGAATTTTAGCAGATTTCTCTGGAGGCAAAGTGTTCAACTTATCCTTAAGAGAACTTCCCTCTTTTCCATTTCACATTTTCTGTTTCCCCCGAGATGCAGTCTTTTTGGTTCTTTCTGCTTGCTAATGCAAGTATCTGATGAGCATCTTTTCAGATGTGCTCTCCTGATGTGCTTCACAGACAATTCTGCTTCTCAACTTCATGACTTTCTACACTTGCCTTGTAACCTTTTTCCCTCACAATATAAGATCATAGAGATGATTATAATAGAAATTATAATTAACATATTATACCTTATCATTGAAAATCATATCGGAATAATTAGAAATGATTATACTGTAAATGATTTTGGTCTAGAATTTTTTGTTCTGATCATAATGTGTCATCAGTGAGAGAAAAACAGATTTCAATCTCTGAAAATTATACTTCCAGTTAAAAT
Source organism: Crax fasciolata (assembly GCA_028564985.1). Taxonomy (NCBI): domain Eukaryota; kingdom Metazoa; phylum Chordata; class Aves; order Galliformes; family Cracidae; genus Crax; species Crax fasciolata. The sequence continues at coordinate 20,920,010 of JAOWBO010000070.1, forward strand.
CAGGGCTCTGTTCAGTATGAGATTGTTATGGATTTCACGTGGAAAGGACTTGAGAACTATCATGATGCACAACAGTGGAGAGATGTGAAATAGGTAGAATGTAAAGAGAAGTCCATGTCTGTTCATCATCTTTATTTTCACTTAAGGTAAGAGATGAGAGGAACATGCTGAAAGTTATTACTCGAATGAACAGAATCTCAATGATTCTGAAATTACTTGTGGAACAGTTCTCAGTTTTGGAAACCATGACTGCATTGGACTTCTTTGATTTCCGGTAAATATTTACTATTCCTCCACAGTAATCCATGATCGTGTAGTAATTCTCCTTTAAGTTGGCTGTGAATTTAAGCAAAGACTTACATGTACCCTGGCAGCTTGTAGTACCTGGATTGTTCAGCAGGGTGAGAACGTGCCTCAGAGGTAACCATAGCATTACAGTACAAGAGTCAGCTAAGTACCTGAGCCTGAAGGCAAGTCCAGCATACCTTGCAGTGAAGTACAAGTTAATTTCTGATGTTTGTGTGCTGCTGCTAAATGTTTTCAGACTTTAAAAAAAAAAAGGGTAAAATAATTGCAGGAACAGTGGAAATACCTCTTGGTTCTGTTAAGAATTTACTTGAAACTTACTACTGCACGGGTTCACTCATATTCTACAACAAATCATAAAAGTGTTTGGGTGAGAGAATTGCACTCTGTGTATTATCAAACAGATAATTAGACTGTCTTGGGACAGTATTTCCTTGCTTCCCAGTGTTTTCAGTGGGCATGCAGTGCTAGAGCCTTCAAGTGGCTCGAGTAAACATTGCTTTGTTCTTATTTCTCCCCAAGAATTTCCACTCTCCAGTAGCTCCCCAAAGTATTGCTGGGCTAGCTTGTTTGTAGCTCGTCTGTCCTCTGCCCTGGCTTTCTTTGGGATCAGTTGGTTTGCCTCATTTCTCATTTGGCATTTCCTACCTCTTCCCTCACCTCAACTATCTCCTTCCACTACCATGTATGACAGCTTCATCTGCAATTCACCATCTGCCTTCCTGTTCCCATTCTGATCGTGTCTCTGACCCTCCTGACCCTTGAATTTAGTGCTCTCCAGCATCCCCCCCGCTTCTGAGTTGCTTCAGTACCATTTCTCCTCAGCCTTTAAGTGTTCCCTAACTAAAAAGCGTATGAAACTACAATTTAGCTTTCCACGGAAGTTTCTGTATCTTCCATAGCAGGAGAAATACATTAGCTAATGATCTGTAGAGGAGTCCTTGCTTCTGATTTTCAACAACATACTGTAATATGATAAGCAAATACAAAATCAGATAAATATCTGTTTTTTCCAAATCTTGTATTTGCAGTGCAAAGTGCATTACAGTTACCTAGTAATGAGGGATTTCAGGTTACTTTTATCAAACAGTTCATCTAATGCAGTCACACAGTTTAGCCCAGAAATAATGCCGTTAGTGAATCCTCCACAATTAAGTTCAGAAAAAGATTTAGTAGGCTTCTTTAAATTTCATACAAATCAATTGTTCTTAAGTATAACAAGCGTATTTAAAAGGCATTTATTGGCACTTCAGTGATGTGGAAAATTTCCTGATACCTGTTTGGGGTGAAGCTGCTTATTCTGTCTGGAAAGCAAATGATATTCACTAATGTTTTCCTCTGTACAAAACACACACAGAGCTGCCGTTTTAAAACCCAATATAAACACAAGCATGTGTGTGTGTCTGTGTATGCACAAGCAATATACAGGTAGAAAATTAGAATATGTTATACATACGTTATAGTTGCACTACAATACCTTTCCCTTTATTTTTTTCTTTATTGCAAGTATACCACAAATGTTCAAATACCAATTTGATATTATTCAAATACGAGATATGTAGTTACTTCTGTAGCTGAGAACCAGAGAATTCCATCATGGTAAAATAGTATCCTGCATTTTTCAATGTTTTTCTCTTCTATTCCCAAAGAGACTACTTAAGCCCAGCCTCAGGTTTTCAGAGCCTGCAGTTTCGTTTGCTAGAGAACAAGATTGGTGTTCCCCAAAGCCTGAGAGTCCCCTACAACAGAAGGCATTATCGTGATAACTTCAAGGGGCAGGATTATGAACTATTGCTTCAATCAGAGCAAGAACCAACACTCCTGCAACTTGTAGAGGTAAGAGAGTCTGAGAGCTTGCTTAAATGTTTTCCCCTACTCCCAGAGAACGTCCTTCACTGGTATCAGTGATAAATTCTTCTCCCTTGAGAGAGGCAAGAATGCTGACAGCTTCCCAGTGAATCACATTTTGGATTCTTATGAAATTCAATATGAAAGAGTTGGCCATGAGCGATCCAACTTTTTTTTTTCACATCTTTTACTCATCTGAAAAATATAACTGTTAAACTAATAAATTGCACTGCAGAAATATGAGTTGTCTAAGAATACTAATGTGTTGGGTCATTTGCATTGTTTTTTGTAACCACAAAGCCTTTTTAGAAGAAAACTTTTAAAATATCTCCAATGTTAGTGATGAGTGTTAGGCTAAAAAGCAGAAAACGAAAAATAACAACAAAATAGAAAGGAGAAACGAAGTTTAACAAGTGTTTCTTTTTCACTTACCTTGATTTAATGTCTTTGTCTGAATATGATGAATTGCTCAAACGTGGTAATTTCTTTAACTCCCTTGTCCTTTTCATACACAGATTTATCTTTCTAAAGAGTAATGCAATATAACCTCAATACAAACATCCACCTCTCTAGGACAAAATTATTCTCAATCCATTTGTCCAATGATATCTGCTACAGAATACGTAAGAAATCTGTGTAACTTTTCTTCATTAAGATTTCATGTTCTGATGAGAAGGAGCTAAATTAAATTACCTCTAAATGCAGTCTGACCGTAAAGATTCATTGTCTCTTTCATCCTTATTTCATTCCCATTATTAGAAGGAAATCAAAGAGGTGGCTTTGCTAACTGCTACGTAAATTTGTATCTTGTATGATCACATATTTTGGTGTAAGCTAATGACAGTGTGATTAGTACTCATCCTGACCTGATAAAAACCAGTTATACTAGCAGATGGCTTTGTATCTTCCTTCTGAGATTTATCGTTGTTTATCCTATATATGTGGAATAAGATTGTTTCATGTGTCTGCAAGGGAATAAGTTTTAAATAGACAGTATTTGTCTTCTGACACGGGTCATTTAACTTGTAACCTGTAGATGTGTTTGCATGGCATCATTATACAGACAAAAATCTTCCATGTGGACATGCTTAATCCAGTAATTAGCGCCTATACCGTGTATTAAACCAGAACAACTGTAGCAGTGTAATTGACGTTGCTATTAATTGTGGTTCTAGGGTATTGTATTTGCATTATTAATATTTGAACACATTATTACTATGAAAGGCATGGCTGGAAAGAACTCCAGGACTTGAAGCAGAAGGATTTGATTTCTGGGGACAATTTGAAGTGAATATTTCAAAAGGTCTAGAAGAGGAATTTGCCATAGTGCAGGTATGTTCAGCTGACACACATAGAAGGAAAGACAGCTGGAAAATCACATGCTTTTGATTGGCATTTTGGCCCAGTACTGGCCCAGCTCCTACTCACTCAATTTAATCTTCAGCAGCCTGTGTCTGCAAGAAGCATAAAAATCAGCAACTTTTCCAGAAATCTGTAGAAGTTCATAATTTGACATCTGAGAACACTTAAAGTATGTGCTACATGGATTATTTTGATTGCAAAAGAAAAGGGAAAGTATCAATGGAAGGTCTGAAATTAATTTTACTCAAACGATGCCACCTTGAGTAGTTGCTCTGCAGTGCAGAGTAAAACTCTACAAAGTTTGGGCCTATGACCTGGGAGTATGGAGTGTCACTATAAACCGACCACTCCTATTTAACAATATGTGGCACTTAGCTGCTATGTGATCATTTGGATTATGCTGGCAAGCAACCATGAAAAAATCCCCAAATACTTTAAAGCCTGTAGGTATAAGTACATTTGTTTAATAGAAGAAACACTAAAACATAAGAATATGTCAAGTCCATGAGAATACGATTACAACTTTCTAACTGATCCAGCTTTTCTATTTACAATTTTCTACCCCATAGCTGTGCAAAAATGTCCTCTTTTTGCCTTGAAATGAAGAAATAAAATAATTAGACTTCAAACAAATGAAGATTAGGTCTTCTAAGGCCTCTAGATCTAAAGAAAAGTGATAAGATGCCAGTTTGAACATTAATTCATCAGAATTGTGTTGACAGCTATTTATTTGGACATTTTGTGGTGATTTGTTTTTAAAGAACAGTGATGTGGTGACTTGTCTGTCTCGTTTGAAAATAGTTCTTACACTTAAAGAGTAAACTTACACGGTGTTTATGATGAAAATCGAAGTTACATCATGCATCTGCTTTTCCCCGTTGAATTCTAAAAACTCCTTTTGCTTTAAATATCAAAGGCCAAACCAGAATCAGAAGAAAAAGAGGACTTATTATCTGAATTCCAAAAACAGAAAGATATATTACTTTCATTATTTGATGAAAAACGGCATGAACACCTGCTTAGTAAAGGTAGAGTAAATTAATATGTTAATATATGCTTTTTTTATATGATACATATAGGATAATCACACAATAGCATTACATTTTCAAGAGAATCAGCAACAAACTGAAGACACTTGTATTTTGCAGGAGAAAGAAGACTGTCTTATAAAGCACTGAAGGGTGCCCTAATGATCTACTTCTACAGGTAATGTTTGAAGATGTACCACTGTATCTTCAATGCTTACTGGGAGCAGGACAGGTGAAGGTTAATGACAGCTGCACAGGTTCATTTAGGTTGGAATGGACCTTGAAAAGTCATTGGGTCCAACCCTGCACTAAAGTCCAGGGCCATAGATTAGTTAGATCCAACCTGAAAGTCTGCACAGGGCTGCATCCTCTTGAGTTTTGAGTACCTGCAATGAAGAATGGAGGTTACACAGATGTTGCTCCTCAGACAAAACTAGCAAATGCCCTGTTCAAACTGTTCTAAAACATTCTAGGACACTTTGCAGAGCATTTTTCCAACAAGGAGGGAAAAAGGACAGATTGAAACTTACATGTCAGAAGCCTGTGTTAGAATATCTGTTGGTATTTCAATACCAATTTGGGAAAAACATATGCCGAGTGTCTTTCATTGCTGAAGTGATATTTTGAAAAATGCAGCGTATCATAAGAAGTCTTACTGTACTCTTTCATTTTCCAAGAGAGGAGCCTCGCTTTCAGGTTCCCTTTCAGCTTCTCACCTCTCTTATGGATATCGATGTGCTCATGACCAAATGGAGATGTAAGTTGCATTTTATTATTGTGATACTCGTGCAGATGGAAAACTGTTCTGTTTCACAATGATGATACTCTTGTAGATGGAAAACTGTTCTATTTCACAGTCTCTCAGACTATTTATACCTAGGGTTTTAGCACTGAACTTCTGAGTTCATCCTTTAAGATACATTTTTTTTTTGGACTTTGGTGAAGAGGAAAGACGAGCAGCTTCCTCTGTGGTCAATAGATGTATAGGTAAAGCTATCACTTCCGTGACATGCTTTTAAGTTAGGTGAACAATGTTATTTACGGGACAGCAATATATCTTTCCAAACCCTCATAGTGATGACTTCACATGCAAACGTTCCTTATCCTCTTTCCCTATTTAGACGACTATAAATTATGTATTAATTCTGTATTAACAATCATTTTACATCAGCTGAGTGGCATAGTTAACTCCTGCATTGCTGAAGACCTAGCAGCTCATCTCTCTGCAACCTTTAATATGTCAATGATTCACTTTGATGTGACCTTTTGTTTGTATCTTAACACTGGCTGTGTCATGCCCTTGCTCTGTGTTACTTAGACAACCATGTCTGCATGGTGCACAGAATGATTGGCAGCAAGGCTGGCACAGGAGGCTCATCAGGCTACCAGTACTTGCGCTCAACAGTGAGGTAAGAATTACGTTCCCCCTCCTTTACCTACCTTAATGCCATTCATAGACACCACACTGCCAGGAGACAGATTTCAGGAAGCTCACTGGAGGTTAGAGAGCTGTTGTTTCTCTTTTGAGACTCTATCGATAATTTCCTCCTCGTTTTGTCTGCTGTACATTTCCTTATCAGGTTGGTACACATAAATTCCAAGCCTTTTGGGGCAAAGGGCTTTGATCACTCGTGCAAGGTGCCATTTACAATCCTGAGTCAAGGGATCTAGGCATTGCTGTAATAGAAATAATATTAATTCTGCATCGTTTAGCTTGTGTGCTATCCAGCCCAAGTTAATAGGTGATTCAGGATGAAAATGAGTCCTGTCTGCTGTGCAACTAATGACAGTTTCTTTATTTCTTAGTGCGACCTCTAACTGTGCAACCTAAGGTACATTAATTTAGTTAATACCCTCTAGCTGTGCAGGCAAAAATCAGAAACATTTCCTTCTGTTGGTTGAAGAAGAGAAGGAATTTAAAAGAGGCAGGGGAACTATCCTTTCTATTCTAATAGTCTGAGCAAACAACTCTGAAGAACTTTTTTACACAAAATTTGAGGAGTCAGCAATTTGAGCTTTTTAGCTCAGCTGTACCCTGAAATACATCATGTCAAAAAGCACTAGAAAATTCAAAACATCTTCTAAGAAGACCTTTTAGGATTAGTTTTGATGAGAAAAAGTATCTAGCCAGTGACTGACATAAATAGCTGTGGGTGATTCCTATTTCAAACGTAGTAATAAATGGGGAAGAGAAAGCAGGCAGGTTAGATTAATCTTAGGTCATCCTCAGTGAATTCAAGGGCTCGTATTTTCAGCAAGCCTTCTCACTCTTCCTTAATTTCATGTTAATGTTCTTCCCGGGTACATTCTACTTACTATCTACTACAGGTCTAGAGGTTAGAGCCCACCTAATCTGCAATTTCAGCAGAAAGATGCAACCATAGTTCCTTTTAAATCTCATTTTATCTGCTATGCCCCAGAAACTGTTACAACTGGACTTTGGAATGTAAAGGAAAAGGATGGGTAGTGCAGAAACCTAATGAAATAAATGAGGGAATGATTCCTGAGGATTTTGGAATTATGGCTCTCCTGTTGGCATACACAGCAACATCAATTGTTCCAATTGTCTTTTTCAGTGACAGGTACAAGGTGTTCGTGGATTTGTTCAACCTTTCAACATTTCTAGTGCCAAGACACTGGATACCAAAGATGAATCCAACTATTCATAAATTCCTTTATACAGCAGAATACTGTGACAGCTCCTATTTTAGCAGCGATGACTCTGACTGACCTTTCTAGACTGGTTGCTGCAAAGAACTTCAGAACTTCCACCCTGACTGGTGCTATCCCTCAACTATAGCAACTGCTCTCATGCAGCATGGGTGTGTAAATATTTATTTATGTATGACAACTCTGTGAATAGTACAACTGACTTGCAGAAGAAATGTGATTGGTTGTAGAGAAAGTAATCTGTATTGATTTCAGCTGTATTAAGAAATCCAATTCAAGTTAGTGGCCAGTTGAACTCAGTGTGTTGAAAATTTTTGTTTGTTTCTGACAACCTACAGTTAGAGATGAATAATTACACAGAATTATCATGATGATGTCTTGTATGTACATATGTTTCCATTTGTTGGTTTACCTAATGGCTTTTAGTAATTTACTTCAAGGTGAAGAGGTAATTATTCTCCTCAGCCTCAGACGAATATTAGTTTCTATGCTGTAGTGGAGTTCCAAAAGGAATTTTGGGTTAAGATCTCCAAAAACTAGATTTTGAAAGAATATTAAATCCTGAATCTGTGGCAATCCAAAACTCTTGAATTTTGTTACATGGGAACGTGAAGGCCTGCAGTAGAGATACTTCCTGTTAAGAATAGTAGATAAAGATAAGCACCTACTTTGCACTTTAAATAAAGCAGTATTGAAGTTCTTCTTTTGTTGTCTTCTTCTAAAGCAAGCATAATGTTCAAATAACACAACAGACATTTAGAGTGCTTTTTATTCAAAATATCGTTGAAAGAAGGATAAAATTGGCATATCATAAAAGTGAGGTGATTTTGACCATAGAGTAGATAAAGCTGTGTCATCTTCTCATTAGACAGACTGTTGCTAAATGCTTCTCTTGGAAAATACACGTACACCGCAGGCCTTAATTTCTGGCGAGTTGCTCTGTGCTTTAGGTCACTTAGGCCTGGTTGTACCACTTCAGAAACATAGATGGAACTTCTCTATTTGATACCACTACAAAAACATTACTCTTATTGATGCCAGTTTAGACATTTAGCTGTTCCTTCCCTATTAGGGAAGCACGCTGTGTGCTGTTTGTAAACTGCTAAGGGAAAGCCATACCACACAAGACTTACCCTTTTATTCTGAAGTTTTCAGCCTGTGAAACTCAGTAACAGAACTTGACACATATAGCACTTAGGTCTTTTTTTTTTTCCAGTTAATATTTTAACTCTTACAAGGACTAAAATGACAATACAACAGACAGTTAGGAACACTTGTGGCATCTGTTATAAAAAGATTATAATACACAGATCTATTAACAGGGTACAGCAAGTGCAAAAATTACAGAATTGCTTCATAGTAGCTACTTTTCACAGCAGTGCTCCATAAAGCATATGGGTAAAGCATTCCAGATGACAGATTCAGAGCATCTTAGAAATGCGCGTCTTGTCGTCAGTCCTAGTTATGTTTGCCTCCAACTGCAGGTATATAGGTCAGCAAAGCTGGAACCACTTTATGACTCCCAGCAAGTTTCTCCTCTAAGTCCAACTGAGTTTAATGCTTTTCTTGGCAAATCCACTCTATTTGGAGCGTGCTGTAATTACTGACTTTCTAAGGGTGACAAATGAGTTACAGCTCTCTACAGCCATACTTTTTCCTGTAACAGGTAATTTTTTGCATTTCTGCTTCACAGCTGGTTCCACTGTTAGTTGTGAAGCAGAGAAGAGAGGAGGTGCGGAACTGACAGCTATCAAAGCACAGAGTGGTTGATGTGCAAACACCCCTGTCCTCTCAGGGCAGAGGATATTAAGCCCCTAGAACTGCCTTGGTTTGTCTAAATACAGTTTCTTCTTGCTTTTCTACCCATCTAACACATTAATTCAGAAGACTGATTGATATTCCAAGGCACTTTCCAAAACATACTCCCTACTCTGAAGAGCTCTGAAGTTGTGTCCTACCCAAGAAAGGTAAGACTGAAATGGAAGGACTGCAGCATTACAGAGAGCCTGGGTACTCAGGAGACTGCTTCATGACTATTTCACTCCTCCATTCATCTAGCTTTAGAGATAATGTAGGATTTCACAAAAAGGAGAAAAATGTCTACGTCTATCAGAGGTGCTAGAAAAGCCAAAACAGGTATCGAAACATAGAGTGTTTTCTTCCAACCTCCTCACCCAATAGAAGACATAATCATGGTTCTTCTCATATGCAAAGCATTTTGATTATACTCCATCATACTGTTGATTATTGGATTCAAATTCCCTATCATTTATCATCACTTCTTTCCTAGTGAGTTTTTTTTACGGGATATATTCATTTAGCACCTGGGTTCACATGAACAGTTTCAATCCATCTTTGTAACTTCCTTTTGCACGCTCTGTGGTTGATTCACAGTCTTCTCATTCCATGGGAGATTTGATACACAACAGACATCCCGAATAAAAACACTTAAAAACTCGAGCTGCCCCCATTCCTGTAATGCCTAGAAAGCAGGAACTCCTCGTGCAGTTCGTTCTTATTTTAGGAAGCGTTGTTTGGAAGTAAAATCTTCACATACTGAGTATGCCAGATGATTATGCAAATGATAATCATGGTCTTTGGCCAGAGTCAAACAAACACTGATGAAACTGTATCTGCTATACCTACAGGTGAAACAAAAAAAGAATTTGAGTAGGTACTAAAAACAGAGACTTGCCAGAAACAATTTACCAGAATTCATATTATGTCCTCTCTCCTCCATGCACCAACTATTAGGGCAGAGTGGGGGCAGAAAAGCAAAACAAACAGCTGCAACCCTTTTGTTTCTTCACTGCCTGGCACTGTTTACAGTTGAGCTCTATTCTCCTCCCTACTCTGCTTTCACATTCAAAACTTGGAAATCTTTTTTGAGGATTCAGCACAGAATCCTCAGACAGAAGGTTTACCTGTTTCACCTCTAGATTCAGAAGCCTCAGCAGAAAACAGATATTTAACAATATAAAAGTCCCTCAAATGCCAAGAAAATGCAGACGGTAGTACGGGGAAGAGGTGGAACTAGCAATAAAAGGATGTCTCTCTCTACCCTGCAAGAAAAGTCACAGACATGGTACACAATTCCAAAACACAGGCAGATTCACTTTCATTATCTATTTGTTGAACTGAGATAACTACATCCACCAGACAAGGACCACAGCCTTTTTACCTACGCAGACTGTAGTGATGTCACTAGCCTAGAACCATGATACATGACTATACCCTTGACAACACTGTTACCTCTCCATGGTAAGGTACAATAATACTTAAATTATTATGGCTTATGTAGCTTTACCTTTGCATGATGCCTTTCAGCCATTCAGCTGCATGGCTTGGTTGAACTAACAACAGCTATTTTTCTACCTGAACTCATTTTAGTGTCTTTCAAAACATAGCAATGATTTGTATTTCCTCTGTGAGGATCCTATTATATTACTTTACCTTACATGGGGAAATACATCCCAACACATGGCCTTTATCCCCTGCATTATTTTCAGCCTTACCACAGACATTGCTGCCCATCTTAACACGAACGTAGCCATCTATTCCCCAGGTACGGCCCCAGGAGTTCTGTACGATCCAGTAAGGGATGCTACCTGGAAAAGACATTTTCATAAGCAAGAGACAACATGATATTTAGGAAGCATACAAAAATTCTAACATTCTATGGAGTTAATTAGCATTTTAGTATCTCCTAGGATGCTGACTGGTTGACATAGTACAGGGAAGCCTCCTATTGTTCACAGAGAGGACAGAATTAATCCTCCAGTGTAGAACAGACTGGATATATCCTGTGCTAGGGCAGAGATGTAGATACCTGTGCTCTTGTCTTTACAGGAATGACAAGTCCCACATAACTGAAGGCACACAGAAGAGTTTCTTTCTTTAGATCAGCCTGCACTTCCAGAACGGGGGCGACACTGACCTCCAACAGTTCTCAAAAGCACGAACAACTGAAGTATTGTGGACTTTCATCTCCTGCCCCACAGGAACCAAGTTGCAAGTAAGAGAAAACAAAACTTAGAATCTTAGTTGATGGAAATGTACCTGTTCTGTCAAAACCAGTGATAAGTACAGCATGATTTGCGCTTCCACTGGAGCAGTGATACTGTATGATTCCACCGAGATAATCCTGCCAGCTAACAGCATCTACTGTTACTGCCAAAGGACCCCAGTTAACAAGCACTCTCATCATTTCCTCCTCCTGATCACTGGGAAAGAAGTGATAATGCAGAGATAAGTTAGCACACTACAACCTCTCAAATTGTTTTAATCTTAAGTATGATTTAATAACCAAATAATTAATAACACAGGCTATGGAAAAGTTGCTGATCCAAGATACAATGTTGTTAAAAAAAAAAATCTGTTAGCGGGCAACACCAAGCATCATGGACCTCTTATGCACCATGCTTCTCACAAAAAAAAAAAAAAAAAAAGCCACGCCAAAGCAGCTTTGGACAACCCAAAGTAGCCTATATTATTACAGGCCATTAGTTTTTCCAACATTCAAACAATCAACCTCATAACCTTTGGCTCATCAGCACACTATTGCCTCTAGCTTACTCCATTTAGTGAACACTGCAGCGAAAATACAGCAAATAAAAAGAATCAGCAGCGGTTACCTGAAGTCATACGCTGCAAATCCTGTTATTGAAACTCCAAAATCTGAGTGATCAAAATAATGGCACAGTCCGGTCTGAGCTTTAAAAGCATATTCTGAATCTCTCACAAGTTTTACTTTTGTCTGCAAGAAGATAAAGGAGTGAAAATTTAAGGTGTTCGACTTCTGCTGCCAAGCGAGTAGGAATTTGGTTTAGGAGGAATTCAGACAGATGCCCTCTATCTTTCTTGAAATGCGAACATAAACAAGTTACCTACACTGCTATTAGTAGGGCCTATACCCGTCTTTAGGGGCAGAATTAGAGTTCCTTAAAAAGGACAATGAAAAGACATTGGATGAAAAAGAAAAAAAAACCCACACAAAAACAACAAAACCACTTCAAAAACCAAAGCATTCCCTTTATATTTTTGTAACCCAAGCCGCCTTCCTAGAAAACACTCTTTATTTCAAAATCTTTCTCACATATTTCTGCTCATACATTGCAAACATATATTGCATTTTTAGAATGGAATGTATTAGCTACAGCTAAAGGAGAATTTATTTTAGAAATTATGACAGCATTTTCATTACATAGCTTGCAACATGAAAGAAAGACCCACTTCCCCCCTAGTAAAAAAGAATAATGCTAATATGAATGGGTTCAAGATTTACAAAAAGTTCCAAACCTGATTCAGCCAGCTCAAAGCAGTTACTGTGGATCCACCGCTGCACCCATAATTATTGTATGAGCAGTCAATAACCTGCTGCACGCTGAGTTCTTCCAGGTGATTTCCTTTAATTGCATAGGCAGACTCTATACCACCCACAACACTGAAAGCCCAGCAGCCTCCACACTGGAATAAAGAGAAGGGAAACGGGAGGAAAAGAAGAGTCAGCTTTGTTTTTGAACCATGATGTGGAAAACAGTAAGTTCAAAGCATCTTCCATGCTCTTCATTTACTCTGCCATCTTTTATTCTTCATTCTTGAGGCATTAAAAATACTGAATTGTTCCCCCCCGCCCCCGCCACTGTACTATTCTGAAAGCTAGAAATGCATAATAGGTGTTCTACTTTAAAGGACTCCTTCCTGACTCATTTTTGCTCCATAAAAACAGCCCTTTAATATAGGTCTAAGGACTCTTCTTAGTGCTAGGTATGTACCTTCCTAATTAAAGACTGAGACTTAGGAAGAAATTATTCTTTAATCACCTTCTGAAGTTTTTTAAAAGGATGCACTTAAGGAGACAGCATACGATTTTCTGTAGTCTGAAGAATTATATAGAAATATATTAGATCACACCTTAAGAAGCAGTAAGCTGAAATTAGTTGATAGCCTGGCTAGCATTCTCAGCTCTTCAAATTATGGTGTTTAAAACAGCAAGCAGAGTTTATTCCCAGTCAAGGTCTAGGATACATTATGTGAAACATAAGAGAGGAAAACATCTGGTGTTTAAAAGGTGAGCTGTTTCTTAGCCTGATAAGAAGTTACTAGGTGACTACAGCCACTTTGAGACAAGCTGTAACCAGTTGGGCTCTCTTTATTTTCCTGTCATGCACCTCCTGAGGAGGAGTTTGGTGGTAAAGATATGGTCTTGACCAGCCACGTGCACTCCAAGCAGGGGATCTGTACCCATGGGTACAGAGGACAAGAGGTCAAAAACTGAACACGTTTCAGTCTCCAGAAAAACAAGAAATACTCATGGTGCAAGACATCTGCAGACTTCATTAACTAGATCCAAAAATGTAGTACACATAATTTATAACTTCACCACTTCCAAGCGCACAGCAACTTCTACCTCTTACGCTTTTAGATCTAATCCCAGTCCTCATAAAAGGCTGTTACTTCCTATGTGCTCATCCAGTCAGTGCTCCAAGAACCTTGTGGCAGGGCTGATCCTTTCTGTTCCTTCATTGTGCTGTGATGTCCCTGCTGGAACTGTCTCTGACCAGGGCTTGAGAATCAGGAAAGGAAAACACCAGGACTTACTGTCTGCTGATTTCTCACTTCTGCAATGACTTTCTTGTCCCTCCAGTCAAACTTCTTTGGCAAAGGTTTTTCTTCTCCCTTTGGCACTTTTATGTATCTGGGGAGTTTGTGAGGGATGCTTCTTAAGTAAATAGCTAAACACAGAATACAAACATTCATAAATGCACTAACTTAAAAACACACACCGACACAAAACCAACCTGTTTTATTAGAAGGCATAAAGGGAACTTTGATCTGTAGTCACAATCCTGAGATTGCATAGCATTTCCAAACCCAAAGAGAAATTAATGTCTTCTAAAGTTATCATTATAATCCAGAATTATTTTAAATATTCTTACACTTTCAGAAAGAACAGAAATATTCCATGTGGGAAGTGTGAGGACAGTGTGAAGATTTCCTAAAGCTAATCAATAACCAAGAAGTCTCGTTAGGAAATTTTCACAATATTTTAACTTACTGGAAATATCATTTCATTTTAGTCAGGAAAAAGAGCAAAAATAAAGAGGAGAATATAAGGATTTTGAAACACACCTAAGTTGTAAGTTTTTCCCTTAAAAAAAAAAAAGCTCTTCAATTATTTAAAATTAAAAAAGGTGCGAAATTCCCGTGATGAACAGAACATCTAACAGCAGAGTAGAACTGGAAGATTAGGTTAGGTGGTTAGGTAACAGGCAAATTTTGTCAGTTAAAAAAAAAAAAAATTAAAAAATGAATCTTGGCATAATTCTCCTGACAGTCATAGCTGTCATGGTACAGCCTCAGAGCTGCAAGCACTGTTTGGATTGTAGTTAATTTAGTCTTGGTATAAGGGAAGAGGAACTTATGAGTACTCAAAAACCTTAATTATTTTCTATTTTTACCATTATTGTAGCTGAAAAAGGTTTTGAGGCCCAGTGAGAAGAAAGCAAGAAACAGCCTGCATGCTAAATCCAACTCAGGCTCTAGGCAATTCCATCCTGCAAGACCAGAGGAACACCAAGAGGGACGGGGCACCCTTCAGAAGTACTGACAGTTTGGTAGCAGACACTGTAAAGTAGCTGACTACCAACATTGGAAGGATCTGTAAATGTGACAGATACAAGGTACTGGGGAAAAAAAAAAAAAAAGAAAAACAAAAAAGGCAATAGCAGCAGCCAAAAAATGTACCTTTGAACACTTCGGGAAACAGGTGAGAAAACTGATTTATTCCATAGAAAGCAGATCCATTGTCATTGGGTGGTGAATTCAGTAATCTAATTCTTTTAGTGCTTTCCTGAAGAAAATCAAAAATAATGTGGACATTATTAAGTTAGCAGTAGTGACAGAACTGCAGGAGCAGAAAAAGGTTAACAGGACAGCTGTTCGCTTCAGATCCAGCTCAGATTCACCCTGGATTCCTATCAAGCCAATAGGAAAGCCACTGGACTAATTTCAGCTCCAAGAAAGATAGCAAGAAACATTTTTAAAGTGCAAAGAGAAGAAGAAACGGATGTGAGACAAAATAGATCAGCTGGGAACGCTTTCTGTCAAAGCCATCTGATGCCCTCATTTGATAGCACAACAAACCTTGGGGCTCGGAGACGCATCAAAACATTTCGTCTCTAGATAAGGTGTAGCCTTGCCTTGTTTTTTTTTCACTTTTATAGAGCAAAAGGAATGTGTGAAGGCCAAAAGACTTTCAGGAACCTTTATCAGGAAACCCACATCTCTTAAAAACATGCTTCTGAACTATGAAAGCAAGACAACGCGACCGCCCCACGCCTTCTGCTGACCAAGATCAATGCAAAACAGGAAGAGCTGCACAGCATCTCCTCTCTGAACATTACTGGAGGCCTCGGCAGGTCCCACTCAGCAGAAGGCACCAGTTGGTGCGTGCTGGGTTACTGCACAGGGGCAGAACACAGCCAAACCATGCAGGTGCCCGTGGACCACCACTCCTCCCGCCACCACGACCCCACACAAACCCCGTCGGGGCTGGCACCAGCTGGGCCCCCACAGAGGGGGGACTCGGCACCCACCTGGGGGGCCCGGGCACCGCGCTGCCACCGAGAGGGGCACGGCCTCTCCGCTCCCACCCCCGCCAGCACCTC
>JAOWBO010000070.1:20935992-20987227 GCA_028564985.1 Crax fasciolata
GCCAGCACCTCCTCCCCGTGGGGCGGGGGGCACCTACCCGCAGCGCCGCCGCCTCCCCCTGCCCCCGGCTGCTGGCGGGCAGCACGGCGCCGGCCTCCCGCAGCAGGCAGCACAGCAGCCCCAGCGCCCGCAGCCCCATGGCGGCACGCTTCCCTGCTCCGCCCCCGCCCTCCGCCGATGTCATGGCGGGGTGGGGCCTGGGGGACGTCCCCACGCAGCAGGGAGAGGCAGAGCTGCAGCTCCCTCGCTGCCAAGCCCCTGCTGCCTAACGGGGCATAGGGCGGGGCAGGAGGTGACATGGTCACCGCCCCTAAGGGGCGGAACGGGAGCGGGGTGAGGAGGTGAGCGTTCGCTAAGTACAGTGCTGAAAGTTAATGCTAAGCCTCCCCTGGCAGGAGAATGAGGGAAAGCCGCGCAGCGGGCTGTTATTAGGAAAGAGTGTAGCTAATCCTTGGGGCAGCAGAAGCGCAGTCTGTAGGCTTTAGCAGGTGCAGGTGGGGAGCACGAAGCTACGAAGTGCCCCAGCGCCGGTGTGCGCAGCAGGGAGCAATCCCTGACAGAAAGGAGCTGCACGTGCCCCTGGCAGCCCGCCCTGCTCGCGCTATTCACGCGCTGGCCCTCGAGCCAGCAGGTCGGTGCCTGGCGTCTGCAGCTCGTTCTTACTCGGGTGTGAGGTGACGCCCTCTGTTTCGTTTGTTTCTGATGCATTCAGTGTTTGTAAGTAGAATATTCCTAGGCTTAAACCTGAGCCGTTAACTTTTCCCCCACCCACTTGTTACAACACCATGGAAATGCCCATGCCCATCCCACAGCGCACAGCTCACCTCTGTGTGGGAATCGTGCAGGTTTGCTGAATTCGGGAGGTGTAAGACACAGAGTGGAAGGTTTTGCTCTTGTAGCTGCGGTGTGTAACAGCAAACACTGTGTTAGCATGCATTTTGTAAGGCATGAGGTGCAGGACTGCACCAATGCTTGTTTCTAGCACCATGCAGCATTTTACTGGATGATACAAGTTTGGAAGAGAAATTACATTGTATGAAATACAAGAGATCCATGTGCTGAACTTCTAGAGCAGACAGGGCAAGTAAAACACAAATGGTTCATGGGTTCAAACTAGGGGCTGCAATGGGCAGAGCGTGCCCGGGCCCTGAGGTAACGAGCGGCAGGTGATGGGCTCTTGGGCTCTGAGGTAACGAGCCATTGGCTCTGAGGTAACGAGCTGCAGGTGATGGGCTGCTGCTGCACAGTTGGGCTGGGGTTCAGTCGTTGGCTCTGAGGTAAGGAGCTGCCCACTCTTTGCTGTTGGCTGCGGTACAGGTACCTGGGTCTGCTGACTTCTGGTAAATGACTCTTTTAAAAAAAATTCCTCTACTATTTTCTCCTATAGTGTTCCTCCTGGAAATTGTAACCCTCTTGCTTGAGGAGGTGCTGGGGGCTTCAGCAATCTGAGTGCTTGGGTGGTGTCTGGCATCTCCCCGGGTTTTGACTGGAGGATTTGAATAGCTCCTGTCACATGCACTGAGGGGTCCTCTGTGTTACACAGTCGCTTTTAATTCCACTCCCCCATAAAATTGACTTTTGATTTTTCTGTGACTGGAATAATGAAAGTATTTGGATGTTAGTTGTACTTTCTTGGGCATGGCAAATTGCTGAGTGATGCTTGGAAAGCTGCTGTGAATGTCCCTGTGCTTTTCCAAAGCAGGGCTAAGGGTGACAAAGCAGGAATAGCAAAGGAAAGGTTTCAGATCTTGTTTTGTATTTGATTTTTATTTTGTTTCATTTTCCCATCCTGACAGTAAGACTTTTATGCACATACTAAGCCTTGTACCTTGAGTATCTTCCCTTTTAGATATCATATTTGGTAACTTAAAATTTGTAACTAAAGAGCAATGGGAAAAGTTTTATCTGGAGTGAGACTGCGTTATCAGAATTATTATCTGTCAAGGTAAGCAAGAACAAAAAACAACACTTCATGATAGAACAATAGTTCCCTCCAGTCTGCCCTGCTGATCAAGGAACACCTGTGTTTATTTGCAGAATGCTCCCCATGCAAGTAGCTTTTCTTAAGGATGGAAAGAAAATGCATTATTCTGCTTCTGGAGTTCTAAGTATTTCAGTAGTAACAAAGTTAACGTGTGGTCATTACTGAGAAATTGAGACAGTTTCAGGATCTGGGGTCACTTAATGATAAAGCACTCATGGCAGGAACCTCCTGGCAGTGTAAACAAAATGGTGACCTGAGCCCTCCCCTTCTCCCTCCCCTGGCGTGGCTGCTGAGGGCCAGCTGAGCTGCTGGAAGCCTTGAGGCAGGAAGGCTGCTTGGGCCTTGTATCCAAGGCATGACAGTATCTTAACAAAACACATGATGTTGAATACTCTGATATGCTTTATAAACCTAGGGCTGGCAAAAGAGATGTTGCTGTGACCTATTATAAATTTGTGCTGACATCATGAACTTAGGAACTCAATAAAACAGAGATAGTAATGTGGGAAGTGAGTGGTGAGACTGTTAATGAGAACCTGAACCTCAGCATCTAAATTCTGAGTGCAGAAGCTGTGAAACTGAGTTTGGGCACCTACTGACAGCATTTGCTGGGTTGCAGTACTGGAATGACCCTTTTGTCTGGGCCAGCACCATGGGCAAGGCCCTCAGAAGGCAGTGGCTCAGAGGGAGTGGGAAAAGAAAGCTCAATTCGGGAACCATGGCTTTGGATGAAATGGCTGTGAGAGTAAAGGAAGGCTTCCTGTGGCAGTCACTTCTGCACAGTGTAGCATAATGGAACAGGAAATAAACTTCAACGGCTGTTGTAAGCAGCAGAAAGATGTTGAAATCACTGTTAATGACAAGTAACCTTTGATTAAAAATCTCAGATTTTCTGCTAGGCTTCATTGACTTCCATGGAATTGGCCTGCTAGCTCTATGGTCTAACAAGTCAACAGAAAGAAACAAACTTCTAGTTATTTTTCAGTTATTATTTCCGTCCACTCTGTGGTGTTGTCTCACCCAGAAAAGTTTTCCTTTGCTATGCAGACATCAAGAGTTACTTTTCTAGAGAAACACATGAGGGCAGCAAAGGACCTTTGGAAAGGTAATGGCAAACCATGCAGTTATTTTAAAAAACAGACAAAAGAGAAACAAACAAGCCCTCCTCTTTGGTGAAAATAAACCTAGCCAAAACTGATTGACATTTAAAAAAGATAAATCTTTGCAGCGTATTGACAGGAAAAAGTCTGGTTTTCCTGACTTTGTCCTCTCTGTGTGCTAAGCAGGTATGTCAATTTATCTTATTCATGGGGAGACGGAGAGAGTGTCAGGAAAGTCAGCGTCTCCTCTGATGATAAGCTTGGGGAGAATAGAAGCATGATGAACAGCAAAAGGTAGGTGACTGACAGACAGTGCAATTCAGAGTACTTCGTTCTTCCATTAAACTACTGTACTGTGAGGGCTACTCCAAAAACAATGCTTCCTATTTTGTGATGTTGGCCCACTATGTCAGAGGCGGATGTTGGTGGGATGGCAGCAGAGGCTGAACCTTCCCACCCATCTCCCGTTCCATGTTGTTGCCATGTGACAGATGGCAGCAGAGGGGCACTCTGACACAATGGCCTCTGATGTGGGAGCGCGAGTGGAGTAAAGGGGTGGCACTGAATTCCTCCATGGGGAAACAATGGCACCCACTGACATTCACTGACGCTTGCTGAGTGTTTCTGGAGCCCAACCAGTGGCTGTGAGCACAGTGAGGCAGTGGAGGTGCATCTCAGCAGTGGTGACAGCAACAGTGGTCACCTCCGCTGGTGCAGATTTTGACAAGCATGGTATGAGGGCTCTTGTTCGTGGCTGGCAAAAATGCACGGCTAATGATGGATTTGTGCTTGGATGAACAAAACCTCACAGAGATCCATGGAGAGCTGTGTCTGTAGGCACCTGGTCCCCACTCTGTTTTGAATTATTCCAGTGTAAGTCTAGTTTGGTTTCATAAAGACGAAAGAAAATGTTCATGTAAATGTGATATCAGAGCCAGACCTTTGGAAGGAAATGAGGGGCTCAGTTTGTGGGGCTTGTTTGTTTTAAAGCCTGTCTCGATTTATTTGTGCCAATTGCTCTGCCTTCAGTAACACAAAGAAAAGAGCCATGTGTTGGTTACAGGAGTCGCTGTAGACAGGGGATTAAAATCTTTTTATGTAAGTGCATATTTTGTGTTGCCAGATTTTTTCCAGAAATTCTAATATTAAATATTCCAATTGCAAATACTTATTTTTAATTACATTTTAATAGCTTTTTGTGCATGTCTTTATTATTGTGGCTGTTTACCAGAAATATCTCATGAGCCCAAACAATGCATACTAAAAGAAGCAGCAATAATGAATGTATATTTTGGAATCCCTCGATTCATTTTAAAATATTTGCATGAAATGAAGATATGCCTTTATAAACAGACCTTGGTTTTCAACTGTTTAAAAAAAAAAAAAAAAAAACTGGTGAGAAAAAAAAAGTGGGTGGATTTTTGTAGTGTTACAGGGTCAGACTTGGATAGCATATAAAGCTAGTCAAATATTAATATTTCTCCCCCTTGCAGTGACTGTTTGAAATCATTAATTGGATCTTGTAAGATAAGTTAGCCTCACTGCTCTTCGGCCTCTGTGTTTGTAATTATCGTGGCAAAAAAGGGAAAAGTAGGCCAGATGACTTCTGAGTGGAGCTGATCCCAGGGATGGGTAGTGCCATTGCTAAGGGCAGTCGTGACATCTGGGAACCAAGTGTTAAGGCACCTGTGGGGGAGATTCATGCCCTTCCCTTTGATGGTTACATAGTTTGGACTTTTGGCTTCTACATGTGGATGAGACGTTTAAGGAATGGAAAATAAATCCCTTTGTATTGTGCTGCCCTCAGCCTGTTAAAAGAGAAATAACCAAAGCCCAGCAGCAGATGGAGCCAAGCGCCTTGTCTTAGGCAGGCGTGTTGAGAAAGATGATTCCAGGCTGTGCCTATTTTAAGGCCTTGCTATGATGCTGTTCACAAATTCAGTTGCACTGGTAACCATTCCTAAATGTAAACCAAGCAAATGAGAATTGCAATCTTGAGATGAGATCTGGTCCCGTTACGGCCAATGTGAGGGCAAATAAGCAGCGTTGCTGCAGGTGGCATTCGGAAGCTGCTTTTATGAGCCCTGAGTTAGACTTTGAAGTTTGTAAAAGCAGCAGAGAAAATTACTGTTGTTAATAGCTGGGTTTGCAGGGATAACTGAGTGATGTACGGAGTGGCCTTGGCTGGATCATGAGAAATACCTTGGTTGACCAGGAGTGTTCTCCTGATAGTTATCTTCCTTTGCAAATCAATAGCTATAGGACTCGCTTCTCAAACCAGGCTCTTCTGTATTTCAGCTGAGTATCCTAAACACCAGTAAGTCTCTAACTTTTTTTTTTCGCCCCCCTTTACGGTCTTTTCAGTGGGTGGTGAATTGTGGATCTAGAAGGCTGGCACTGGATTTGATAACCCAAATCAAATCGTGAAAAACCATTTGAAAATGCAGAAAGATGTGGCTTGGTGTTACCCTGTCACAAGAGGAGCAACAGCTGTTCTAGGTACGGCTGAGGTGAAGAGTCCTCAGAGCATGGCAGAGTGGAGAATGGGCTTTTGCGAGAGTGCTGATGCAGTTTGGTGTTTTCTCTGTCCTCGTTATCAGCCCTACTTGCCAGTGTGCACAACAGCGTGGAGTTAAGGACTGACAAGAGAACTTCTCAGATCCAGATTACGAAGAGCTTATCTTCTTAGCTTATCTTCTTGTTTACTTCTTTTTTTTTTTTTCTTTTAAATATTTAATTATCCCCTGGGACTGAGATCAATGGTCAGCTCCTCAGGGAGAAATTCAGGCAGTGTTGGGTGCCGTATTGGGTGTAGCCTGGCTTAAGCATGCAAGCATTGATAAACTTTTATTCAACTTAATCTTTCTTATCTTCCAACAAGCTGTTTGTTCAGTTATGGGACAGAGTGCAGAGGTAGTGCTACTTTGCAGAATATCCTTTGGAAATTTCTGTAAATCTTCCAGTTCATTTGTTGATATGTCCTTCATGTGCACATCGGTATCTTTGTTGGTATAGGAATCTGGCGAAGGGGCAGGAGGACTTGCCAAATTCAAGTGGAAGGGGAAGGATGTACAACATAGAAATCTGTTTATCCTGTGTAGGTTTTGGGGGTTTTTTTTGCACGCATTTTGGTAGAATCTAGTCATTTACTTTCACCCCTGGTGTCTGCAACCAGAAAGGCTGTTTTATCACCGCCACCTTATGTGATTTCTGTTCCATGTGAGATGCCTTCTGCTTCTATGTTGCCACGGAACTTAAAAGGACTAATTTTTCCAGTCATGTTGCTGTCAATCAGTTACAACCATTGCTGCTACGATTGTTATTCTAATGGAAATAGAAACCGTCCCTTGGTTGCTTTATATCTCTAGTTTTCCCGTGTTCTGTGTGGGAAGGTCAGTGATGCATAACCAATGTCAAATTTGTACCAGAGGTGTGAAGTCTGTCCATGGCCGGCCTGCACACAGAAGCAGGGGCTCTGCTTCTCATCGGTGGCTGACGTTGGCCTTACTCAGACTGGGCTGTGTGTGGCCTGCCAGTAAGGTCTGACATCAAGTCAAGTCCTTGCAGGAAGAAGACATGTTATTTTTGTTCTGTCAAGTCTTATTGGAGGGCTTAGGTTGTGGTTTCCTCCTTCTGCTCCCAGCCTGTGTTTGAGTGGAAGGGCAAAACTGTTCCGTTTTTGGTCTGTTTTGCTTGTGTTCACTTTGACCTTCACTGTGTGTCGTAATTATGAATACAGGATGAAACTTCCTGCAGGTTTTGGTTAGGATGTGCACGTGCATTTGTACGTATGAACATGTACAGATCACACGGTAAAGGTTAATCAGTTCTGAAAACTTTACAAATATTTTAAGCTAAAACAGAATGCGCTTAAAGCATAGAGCTGATAATGGAGAAAATACCTAATAGATATTTGTAAGTGATGTGTTGGGAAAAGGTCACTGTTGTATCCCACTGAAGGGCAAAGAAATGAACTAGGTGACAGAGAGGGCCTTCAGTTTTCATTTCTATGAGTCAAAGATTGTGTTTCTGTCGGAATCCCTTCCTTAGTTTGGGTTGTTTCCTATTCAGTTGTAAGAACCAAGTTTGCTATTTAGAAAGAAAAAAGTGCAACAGGAATGTTGTTCCTGTGCCTTGCAGGGGAGCTGGGCCAGGTGGCCTTTAAAGGTCCCTTCCAACTCTTAAGGACTCTGTGGTTCTGTGATCATGTGCTGCATTACAGAGGACTTAAGATTTATTACACAGATGAAAAACCTGGAACTGAAGTAAAAGGAAAAAAAAAAAAGCTTTTATTGTGTAGAAAGACAAAATGGTTTGGACTCCAGATAGTTCTCCTTTCACTGAAATTAATGTAGCCACTTTATGAAGCAGAATTTGAGCATATTTGGAAGCTAGGAAGTTGTAAGGAAAATAAACTGTGCATCCATAAATTGTCAATCAACCAAGTTAATTCCGGGTTTATAATTATTTATATGTAATTTCTGGACTTAAATATATTTTTTTCAAATAAATGTTGGTAGCTTTATTAGGCTGATCCTTTCTAAGTAGGAGTACAGTTCCACTATTATCGTTTGGTCCTGTCTGGTGACTTTAGGTGGGATAAATCAGGACGAGTTTTGTTGAAGTGAATGTGGAATTATCCTGATGTAAAACGAATGCCATGATGAGCACAGCTGAGCTTTGTATATTTACAGTAGTTATAGACCTTGAACTTGTGTCTAGTTGTCAGGGAGAGGGGAGAAATCCCGTTACAGCTCGCAGCTTTTGTCTTGTGAACAGTGTGGGCAGCCTTCTCTGTCAGAGCATCCGTGGCAGTGCAGGGAGGGCTTCCCACATGGTTACACTGCAAAGCTTTGAAAAATTTAGATGATAGAAGGAATTGCTGCACAAAGGAAAAAAGTTCCATTGATTACTGAAGTATTGATTGTATTTTGGGATAATCTAAAGCACAATGATGTTTTATTTCACACTTTCTCTGTTAGCACAATCCTAGTTTTAAAGGGTACTGCCAGGGTTTTGAGGCTTGATGTTTCTCTTGTTTTGGTTCATGAGGATACTGCACTTCCATCCTGGTTTGCCAAGGAAGTAGAAGCTTCACAGATTATCGTATTATAAAGCAGGTATGGTTTGATTTTGTTAATGATGAAGTTAGCATTTCATCTTCTGTACCTGATAGGTTCTCCTGCACAGCTGACCAGAGAGGAGAACTAGAAAGGCAATTGCTTTGGAAAATCCTGACTGTGGCAAGTGTTACCACCTGTAGAGGAAAACTTTCCTGTAGCTCAGCTTTTCCTTGGGCTGTTAGGAATTAGTTAAATTTGAAGCCCTTCTTCCTAGTAGGCATAGCAGTCACTGCAAAGGTCATCCTTGAGAACAGATTCAAGTACATTGTGCGTTTACAAGGGGCATTTGACATTTTAATTTTCGTCATGTTTTCTCCACGCATTTTGCCTAACAGACTAGCCACACACCTAGGACCTATGGTGCCTTTGCTGCCATAGCTCAGTCATCAGAATAGGAGATCACGCCTTGCTACAATTTGAGGGAAAGTGATTTCTAGTTAATATCAGATGTAAAGGATTTAACGTCTAATCTCACATCTTCATTTAAGTTTCATTTAAAATGAGCAATATCACTGATATTCTTTAAACATGTTTCATTAACTACCTTGAGGTAATTCTTAAAGGAACTAACAGTCCGAAGAAATAAATCTGTATGTAAAAGATTTTCAAGCTACAGTTTGTGTGAACGCTGAGTTGTAGCTTATGCTTTGAGCCCATTGGTCTTGTCCAAATGTTTGACTTCACAATGTATTCTTTGTCAGTTCAATTTGACTTCTGTAATCGTTCTGAAGGATGGAAATATAGGGGCAGCTATTGTGTCACTAATACAAATGTGGTCCCAAATTGACTCTGGAGTGGACTTCACTAAGCAGTCCAGTGCTGTATCAGCAAGAGTAAAAATCTTGAAGATAAGCAGTTTGACTGAGTAGGGAAAGAAATTATTGAAAAGGATGATTCCTCTTTTTTTAAGACGTGCTTAGCTACACAATAATTTATTTAAAACTAAGAAGTTATTTCCATGTCAATAAGTTAACTTAATGAATTGTGGTGTCCCAGGAACGGCTTAGACGTGTTTTGGGTAAGGAGAATCTATCAAATTAAAGTTAGTGATATGTTTTCTGACAGTCTCTTAACAGACAAAGAAGTCTTGCTGTTTCTGGTTTTAGAAGCGCTGTTTGTAAATGATTTATCTGCCCCTCAATCTTTGAGGGAGTCGTCCAAAATCTCAGTGCAACTTTCAGCTGATACTGTTTTAGGAAGAAGAAACTGAACAATTAATGTCATAGAATCACAGAATGGCCTGGGTTGGAAGGGACCCCAAGGATCATCAGGTTCCAACCCCCCTGCCACAGGCAGGGACACCAACCTCCAGATCTAGTACATATGAAGCCATGAGATCTGGACAAAACACAGCCCTTTGAATAGTTTTTAATGAATTATTTCTAATATTCCAGTTAGCACTTTCTGAAGTGCTGTGAGCAATTTTACTTCTTAAGATCTTCATATCTGAGGAGGATCTTTGAGAATATCGTGTAGCAAGGACAAAACAGTGGCTTTGTACTCAGTAGTAATTTGGACACAAAGTATCTAAGTAAGTAGAAGGTACTCAGCTGAATAAACTGCACAATGGCATGTTTGTCCTTAAAATTTCAGTGCTTCATCTGGTAGTTAATCCTGTGTGCCATGTTATTTCTTTAAACTCTGCTTAGTATGATGTATGTCCCACTCAGCATCAGGGAAGAAAATGGTATTTTGCTGTTGCAGAATACCACATGTATGACAGAGGCACTCAGTACGTATGTTTCTGTGTAACTGTTCTGCAGTGAACAACTTTCATCCCAATATAACTTACTGTCAAGGAATAATTGTGTGATGTGTTATTTTTCAGTATGTTTTCTTCAATTCAAATCCTCTGTGCCATGTAAGAATGCAGCAGTATAAAGGGAGTTTCAGATGGGTAGCTGTGGAAATTGCTGCAGGAAAGGTTACGCTGTTCTTTTGCTTTTACACCTTAGCTTTCCTAAAATCAGTTACGTAACTGGAGAGCTAAAGCAGGCAGGATCCGTGTGTGTTACATAATGCCTTCTCACATTTGACTCTGTTCATGGTCAAACGAGAATGCATTTTAAGGTCAGGAGTAAATAAATGATGGAAACACCTACTTTGTGAAGGCTTTATTATAGTCCAGCTGTTTGAGCAAGGCTGATAATCAAATTGTTAACTCTTCCTGGCCAACGTGACTTAGACCTTGTTTTTAAGAGTTGTACAGTAAAAAATGCTTGCACAAGCAATCAGCAGGTGTGAATCGCTGTTTGCTTTGAAGTGCACTACTTCCACGAAGCAAATATTTACTTCTTCAGAAATGACTCTCTTCTAAAAACCTCGCTTGATTAACCAGGAAAAAAGCCAAATCTAACTGAAATTTTCTGTTTCTGTGATCAGCAAGTGAGCTTTGTGACAGTGTTTCTAATACTGTATGAAGGTTAATATATCTGAATTTCTAAAATTGCCTTGTTCTTTGATGTCCTAGGTCTACATTGTACTTATCTCCAGGAGAAAACATGGAGTTCAGAGCAGCAACTCAGAGAAGGGTTCAGAGGGAAGTGGGAATAGATCTCAAAGAGACAGATGCACCTACAAACATGTGCAGGCTAAGAACTGACAAAAGTCACTATATCCTCAGTCTTACAGGTAAGTGTGTTAACTGGAACAGTTTCTCTAACTGTATCTTCTTAACAAGTCATGTCCAAAGAATTGTTGCTTGTACTTCTACTTTTGTTATTCCCTCTGCTGCTTTCTGACACAGAGTTCTGTGTGGATTAGGACTCGGAAGGCTCTCCTGTTTGAGCAGCCTGAAGTGACACATCTGAAATGATGCCCCACTATTCTATCCTCTATTTCCCTCTGTTTCTCTCATTCTTCTGGTGTTACACTAATAAGGCTGTGAACATGTTTTCTAAGTCTGTTCCTCCCCCATAAGGGCTACTAGCTTAGCCAGGCTCGCAGTACTTCAGTGTCTGCAGAAATAAATGTTTTGCATTATCTTTTCAGTGCTGCAGTTCTCAAAATTGATTCTTTTTATTAAATCAACACCTATAAACGACTGCCTTAACCACTACTGTAATCTCATTAAATTTTCTTGCCTTTGGAATAGAAATATGTATTTATAGTGTACTGAAATAGATAAGCAAGTTAATGAAAGGTGAAAGTGGCAAGAAAGTCATACAGATTATTAGTATTTAACTTCCTTGAAGTGTGATAATCTGTAGGAACATATTAGCTAAAGCAGATACCGAAACAAACGACTGACATTAGGTAGGTACTTTATAAAGTGTGAACTTGATGTAGGGTATTCATTTGTACAAATGCTTTGCATATGTGCTTGAGTTTTGTGCTGAAATGTCTGCTGTCTTATATACTCCTGTAAAATGGGAATTCAGGAAGTGTCGTGTTTTTAAATGCATTATTGGAAGAGGAGGTAAGAACTGGGTGTCAGCACTGTGTGACTGCTCTGCTGTCTTTGAATGGTTGATGCATTCTGTAAATGATACCAAGACATTCACCAAGAAAAGCCTTACAAATCCTCATAGAAGTTCAGTTTTGGTCACGAAGTCATATTTTAACAGTAAAAATCAATTTTGAGACTAATGACTGGAAAGAATTGGGCAAGATCTCAGTAAGCTCGCTTGAGACATTTGACAGATTTCTGTCTTTGCAGCCTATAGGAAACATATATCCTACCGCAGTGGTAGTGTTTCACTCTTATTGCTTACAAGTGCATGGGAGCACACGGGATGTAAAGCAGTAGAGAATTGGGTGTTTGGTTTTGGTACCAGACTAGTCTAATTGTACTCCTGTCTAGCTGTTTCAGGAAATTATTATATTAAACTCTGTTTTTTATTTAATTTCTAAAATAAAACTTCCAGTATCATCTATGTCATTCCAACTTCTGCCTGATGGTTTTTCACTGGAGTAGGTGCACAGTGACAGAAGAAGAAGCATCAAATCCCAGCTGCAGCAGAGTAAATCCAAATTAATGCACAGAAAAATATTTTATATTGAAGACGGTTAGACATTGGAACTGGTTATCTGGAGAGGTTGTGCAATTTTCACTTTTTTAAAGACACTCAAAACTCAAGCAGAGAACCTCACCTAATTATACCTGTTTTAAACTTTTTCTTAAGAATGCTTTCCAATCTATATTGCTCTATGAATCAAATTTCATGGTCTGCCGGGAATGGTTTAAAAAATAATCATAAAAATGTAATAAACAGTTGCTCTTACTATTTTGCAAGAGGTTAGCCTAAAGGGGTGCATGACAAAGTGACCTAATCGTGGAAGCTCATTCCTACTTCAGTTAAATGCAGCCTTTATTTATCAGACCAGGCTAGAACGAAAAAAATGTTCAGTCAGTGTTGTCCCAGCCAACAGCTCCATTTCTCTCTAGATAGCCATGAGACATAAAATTACTTTCCAGCATTAGATTTATTCAGGAGAACTGCTATTTATCTTTGAGTATTTCCCCAAACTTCCTCAGCTTCCACCAGAAAGTAAACACATCATTTGTTCTTGTGATATTATTGCCTTTGAGATGGCAAATATCCCTATATATATAAAACAAAAATACATAAAGTTTCTGAATTAATTGGAAACAGTATGTGTTTTTAAGGCATTTATTTATTATTTACTTTCAAAATCTTCAGGATGTGTGAGCATTTATTTTACATATATGGTATGATCACTGCATTTCATGCATGTGATCTATAGTTAGTGTTACATGCTTTAACATGCACAAAACGTGATTTTCATGCTTGTGTAGCATCCTGACAGGAAGTCATGTCCTTTCCTGCAATAGTAGGGTTGACAAACAGATTGTTTATATATCTAGGACTGAACTACTCTTAAAGCTCTTTGTCCTCGCTTCTAAACTGTCAGGAATCTGTATTATTTTGATTCACTTGCATACGATAAAGTAATCTTGCGTGGATATGGAACTGAGAATTTGTTGTCTCTTATTGCAAAGAAAATTGGCAAAATGAGCTCTTTCTGCAGAATCACGCCCACAGCTGTATTGATTAATTTGGAAACGTGAAGTCATTCAAAGCGTGCTTGCGTATAATTGTTAATGCAGAGCAATATGAACAAAATCCATGCTGTTGTACTAGAAGTTGTACAAACACATGTAAACTAAGGAAGAATTAGTCCTTGAAGAGTAATTTATGTGACAAAGGTGTAAGGCAGTCAGGTTACTTACAGTCAATAAAAGTAGTTCCTGTAATATTTTTACACGTACTAGTAATTATCTTACTAATTTGAACAGTATTCATCATACCCAGAAGGCAAGATTTAGATTGTAGCTTCACAGTATTGGATCTAATTTCATAATTTTTCATGTACCTGCATTTATTGGCTTAAATTGTTCATAAATAAGAGCTCTGGAATCATGAATATGAGTTCATTTTCATATTCTTAATTGCATCTTCTGTGTCCTCTAAACTACAATGTGTATGTTAGACAAAAAGGAACAAAATGTCAAAATCTGTCATCTTTATTCAAATTTCCCCAAAGTAAAAAGACCAATATGAAGTGTAATTGTGTAAACATTTGTACTGAGTGTTGCCATGCATGGTGGATTCCCTCTTGCTGTCAGCTAAGAACCCACCCAGCTGCTTGCCCACTCAGTGGGATGGAGGAGAGAATCAGAATGGCAAAAGCTGAAAACTTATAGTTCAAGATGTTAATCTTAACAAGTTTAATAAGGGAAGCAAAGCCATGTGTGCAAGCTGCACAAAATAAAGGAATTTATCTACTATTTGTCATCGCTAGGCAGACGTTTTGTTTAGCCACTTCCTGGGAAGAAGGGCCACAGCATCTGTAATGGTTACTTGTGAAGATGAAAACTATAAATATGTGTTCCTTCTTCTTTCCCTGAGCTTTTATTGCTGAGTGTAATGTCATATGGTAGGGAATATCGCCTGGGTGGGTTTGGGTCAGCTGTCCAAGACATGCTACCTACCAGCTTCTGGCACACCCTCAGCCTGCTGTCTGAGGGAGGCAGAGAAAGGAAAAAGAAAAGCAGGATTCTGTGCAAGCACTTCTCAGCAATGGCCAAAACACTGCTGTGTTATCAGCACTGCTTTGATCACAAGTTCAAAATACAGCACTGTGTAGGCAACTGAGAAGGAAAGTAACTCCATCCCAGCCAGACCCAGTGAAGACAGTATTCATTCAGAATAATGGTGGGCTTGTTTCTTGCAAGAGTTATTGGTAAACCAAGTATGGAGAACAGTAGGATTAGAAATATGACATCCCCTTAAAAACTTTGCCTTCTTGCTAAAAATACATTTGACTTAATGGGGGGAAATGCACAGCCAAATATGCAATTATTTCAAAAAAATAAAGTTCATTGCCTTGAACTTGGTGGCTGTGATACTATTAAGCAACTTAAATTGTGTTTTCAACCTTGCTGTTGTTTACTTGTTTTGCATCAATCATTATTTGCTATTGATGTTTAATTAGCATGCTTTCTAAACATGCATTTCACATTGAGCCAGCTTTTGGTTAATTTCATTTGTGGTTCTGCATGATATTGTACTGCTTTGTATAAAATTTCACAAAACAACAGATGCTGAGCATTAAAACAAAGTTAGAGGTTAATGTTTATTTGATAAATATTTTCCTAAAAACATCCCCCTGAAGCGTTACTGCTAGTACCAAAGGGGGGAAAGTGAAAACTAAGGGATTAAATGTGCTTCTGTGCAATGAAATATCTCCCACCTGAGCATCTGCTTTACGATGGAATGAATTTTTGCTTGGTTTGAAGGAGCAGGAAAGTTTGAGAACATATGTAGCTCTGATTTTGTACTCTTTCTCTCCTAGTTGTTCTTAAATGATGGCAGGACATTGCTATGCATGGCTTCTGTTGCCTTGCATGCATGTGAATATTTCTTGTTATTAAAAAGGAGTGAAGCCAGATGTTTTTAGAAATGCTTGGAAAAGTTGGTTATCTCTGTGATGAAAGAGCCATAAAGTAGAGAAAAGATTCTCAACCTGCAAATGCATGTCCTTCTGCTCCCTCAAATGCATTTTCCTGCGTCTCTAAACTGCTGTGTGATTTGAGCAGTGAGTTGGTACATTTGTGATATTAACAGCTGCCCAGGGAACCAATTCTTCTCTTCATCTATTTCTTTGGATTTGCCTTACTTCTAGACCTCTTGGACAGAGTACATGTAGTCCAGTGTTGCTGACTTCTGTCTTCATATTTTAATGTTGGTCTTCATACGTTTTCCTGACTTCACTTAGCTGCTGAATTTCTCTGTGCTGTATTTTTTCTTGTCTCCATAAATAGGATGTAATTCATGCTGTTCCTTTCCAGACTGTAGTCTGTAAACCAAAAACAAAACAAAAATACCAGGAGCATAAACCAGCTGAAAATTCTCATTTTGCTATTGAGATTCTTAATTAGATTCCATCAAAAGTAGTACAGTATTTGTCTAAGGCAGAAACTTCTTAATACTGTCTTAAATGGTATTTCTCCCAGGATGGTGAAAACTGATGCAGCCATCCAAATGACTATTGTGCAATGCCACATCTTACTACTTTGTTAATAGATTGTCTGTTATAGATCCATAAAGGTACAAATAAAGCACCCATCCGCTCATCACCTGCCTAAACTGACTCATTGCATAGCAAATAGGATGGCGAAACAGCACACGGTGATACAAAGGGGGATGCAAACAGAAGTTTTGTTTTTCACGCAATTACTTTCCAAAGTTGATGTCTTTGATTTCAGCTCGATGAGGTACTTAAATCTACTTTTTTCACTCGGCACTTGTGTCAGTGCCTAAGAATGGCTTGCAGAATCTGGGCCCCTGCTTGGAAAAACAATTTGTGTGAGACTGCAGTGTCACAAACTACTGTTCAGCCCTTTTGGCATGTCAACATTCTGGTATGAAAAATATTTTTCAAGGCTTCACTGTCCTGTGTAGTCTGTTTGGCAATCTCTGCTAGTGCTGTTAAAGCACTAATTTATGGAGGGATCTTCCTATACATATATATATTGTTTCTTGAATAGTTAGAATCTGTTTCAGATTTCTCTTAACATTTTCATCAGGGCGTAGACTATGGATCTGTCAGGCCAGGCAAAGAGAATGTGATCTTGAGCATTGTCACAAAGAGGTGAAGTGATCCTTAAGCTTTTGTCCCAAGGGAGAGGGATAACAGAGACATGAGTCCTGTCTGAGAGAGATGTTGGTTACCCTGCTGGCTATTTTTCAGAAAGCGTTCAGATGATGATAGTTTGAGGAAGTGAGTAGAACTTGTATAGCTTTTAACAGATGATCAGGGAACAAGCTTGCAAGTGTTTTGCTATTGTTTTTGACAACTCCTAACTGTCTAAATTGTAGACAAATGTTGTCCTCTAAAAAGGACCATATGCTTCATCCCACACATATGGAACACAATTTGTCATGTTTCTTCTTACCTCTAACTAAACAATTTTGTTTAAGACAGAAAACTCACAATTTTCACAGAGGGACTGAGAACCTGTTGTCCTAAAATTCACTGATGAGATGTTACTGTATGTTCTATTTTGAGTTTTGTTAAATTGAGTAAATGTACTGGATGAGTAAGCACAAGTAGAGAATTGTGCCTACTGGTTCTCTGCATCTCTTCTGCGTTTGCATGGCTATTGCTTTATATATGTACTTAAAAAATACATATTTTCTGTTTTATTTTCCAATAAAACATTTTTGCCCTATATTTTTCTTTTTTCAGTGAAATTATGAAGCTGCTACAGTCTGCATAAAATGCTGGTATTTCTGTTTAAGGCTATTAAGAGTTGTGATCTGATGAAATTATATTCCTACCACTTTCTGCTTATTGTATAACAGAAAGGAAGCAGTTCAGGTAGTCGTGCTCAATTGAGACTGCAGTATTTGAGCAAGGAGCTGATTTGCATACTTGAGTATTTTTGTACCTTCTTTGATCACTAATAGCTGCACACAGATGGCAATCAAGTTTCTGATCTGAATACAAAAATAGTAGCTTGTGAATGCAAGAAGAGGCTATGGAGCTGCAGGTTGGGAGCTCTACTCAGAATTAAAAATTGTTAATGTGATGCATCTCCTGCAATTACGGAAGCGGAGGAAGTAAGGGTTTTTCATTAGTGCTTTCTGAGGGCTATTGCTAATTTATTCATAATGAAAATGTGCTTTCTTTAATCTACAAGAGCAACACAAGTCAATCACTTGCTGAGGAGTAAGGAAATGGATTGAGTACTTTGTTTCAGGTTTAGAAAAAAAAGGTTTCTCCTTTCTCAAGGTTTCTCCTTTCTCAATTTTCCACCTCCTGTGTGGAAGGGCGATACTCCATTAAGGTGCCCACGTGATCCTGTGTGTTTCATAGAAGACTGTTGAGAGTATAAGACTCTGTAATCGATTCCTGCTTTCTCATTGCCTTAAGTTTTCTTAGCAATTATATAACCTCCTGTATGGATGGGTTGGTGGAGGTCCATCTTCAGACAAAACTCGTACTGATTCAAGTTGCCATATTCGTGTCTTTCTCTTCATTTTTGGCTATTTTTACAGGTACTCTGGTAAATTGCAGCTGAACAGCGTGCTGCTTTTTCCAAAGAGTATTCTGTTGTGCTATGCATTAATTTATTCATGTTCAGTCCTTCTAAAATAATTAATAAAATGACCACTCTTTATATTTCCAAATTTGAGTAGGTAGAGCAGCTAACTGCTGTGTAATGTATGCAGGTTCCAAATGCAGAGGTTCCTGAAAGTGCACAGATCCAGATTATTTGCAATGTGACACCTTGATTTCAGGTTTACTTCCATTGCTTACCAGATGTGAAGAGTCCAGTTCACTACTCTGATTAATGTGGTCTAAATAAAATTCTTTGCATCCTTTAATTACATAGTAGCGAATAAATCAAAACAGTTTTTATATGATCTTACAGGCAAGGCTTAGAACCATATGAGGACGGCTGTTAACTTTTATGGTGGAGGAAGGCCAAGTTCTGCGCTGTTATGCGGTGTAAAATGAACATTTCTGCATTTGGGGAAAATCTGTATCTCTTAATTTCAGATTGATAGGCATCTTTGAAATGCTGTAGAATATTATGGACTTCAGAGACAGGAAGGAATGGAGTTTCAGTACAACAGGAAGGAAGCCCAGCTGTGGGTGTGAGAAGAATGTTTATGAGTAGGTATACCATGATCCAGGTGGCTTAAAATACTGATATGAAGGGGCAGAATAACTTCTAGTCATTCTGCCAATGGAATGAAGTTGAGCTTTTAGATTGCTGTTACTGTCAATATTATTTCAAGCACTTAATTCTCTTGTAAAGCACTTTGTGTATTTCAGCAGCTTTGAGATGCATTAGACTACTTTACTTATCAGTGATACAGCTAGTGTTCTTTACAAATATCTAAATGGTGAGACTAAAAATGTTTTAACTTCTACAGTTACTTATTCTTTTCATCTTGTTGTTCAGTGGTCCATAGCCACCTCAGCCTTGGAAGTGATTTCTTTCCATGAGTGTTGTCAGCTATAAAATTCACTGTTGACCTATCAGCAGAGTTCTCTCTGAAAACAATTAGACTTCAGAGCTGTGTACTTTCAAGGCACTTGACCTCTAGCAGGCTTGACCTTCGATTGACTCCCCAGCCTGCTTTGTACTCGATGGAAATTTTTGTGGTGGAGCATCATTAAGGATGCAATTTCCTTTCCTGCTGAAATATTGGCAAAAGCCCTCCTACAAAGCGTATTCCTATGTGCAAAAACCAGTTTGTTCAAGGAAAAACACTGATATTGCTTGCTGCATAAGAGTCTTCATTAGGTATGCTGCAGTGATAAACTGGAATGACCTCTGCATTGGGTGAGTCTGCTGGCATATCTCTTAGAACTAGTGAGGCTGTTACTCAAACTTTTTTTTTGTCATTCCAGAATGTTGATATTTACACCTATTACCTACTGCGTTCATAAGATTCTTCAAAATCTCCAGCTGTTTTAAATAGAACAGAAGACAAATGATCTTTTTGCATTTTCAACAAATGTTTTTTTTTCCTCTGGCCAGCATTTTAATACTTGTGTTAACAGCGTGCTGTAAAAGGTACTCTGATATGCAAGCTGTTTTCATAATCCTTTATGTTGCAAAACAAGCTGCTATTGATTTTTAACTGAAACTACTGCGTGACTTTCATTCCTTGAAGTATAGTCAGCAGCATCCTATAACACTATAATGTGATTGATTTTCATGTAAAAAATGGTAAGATAAATGGATTTTATGCAGTATATTGGTGAACTTAACTTTCTATTAAATGGAGTAATAAAGTAGAGTAAGGCAGGTTTTCAAAATAATATTTTCTTTTATACTGTTTGTTTTAAATAAGTCAATCATGTAGTTAAAGCACTGATTTACATATTCTATTTTTGATTTGCTTTCCTTTGTCTAAATTTAATTTAGGAGAAAGATGAATAAGAAGTTGATAAAGCCATTTATTATAACGAAATTAATACTGCTAGTACCTTGTATCTATCCTCTGCTAGTCAGTGCCTGTGCTCCACTTTACTTACTGGACCTAACCTTTCAAGCTCTGGAATAGAATGTGTGTGGTTTTTTTTTTTTTTTTTTTTTAATGAGAACTCATACTATGGAAGGAGTCCAATCCATTTAAAATAATTCTGCATTGTCGCTATAAGTGAGTGCTTGGTCTCCAGGTCTCTGAGGCCTTCCAAAGTCCTTTGGTGCCCTCCGTGAGCCTTTCTGTAAGTGTGTAGGTACTTGCAGTGCCTGTATGTAAAATCTGCTCACAATTTCAGCTCTGTACTGGTTTTTTGAGTGGGAAGGAGCACCTGCTGCCTGTGAGCATCCTGCAGCCTGACAGCACGTTTCAGCAGTGCTAGGACCTGCTTTGCAGTTTCAGGTGTGAGTGGGAGGCTCGAGAATTGGAGACAAGAAGCTTGAAAATGGTGATGACGTTGTAGGAAATGCAGTCTAGAAATAAAAATAGTTACAGGAATTCCTGTTTGTATTTTTAAAAGGCTAGGAGAATGGCATCAACACACATTTTTATATCCTAATCTTTGAACTCCCTTTTTGTCACTCAAGTTCATGCGTGTAGGAGCTGGGGAAGAAGTGCAGTGAGAATGGCAGCTGTGGCACACAGAAACTTGATGTGGGCATCCTGCAGTGTGCTGGGACAGTCCACTAATGCTCCAGTGTCCCTCTCTCAGCCTTTTGTAATTGATGCTAGAGTAAAATAAAGCATCCTGTTTAGTGAAATGTTTGTAGGTTCAAGCTTTCTGCTTGGATGCAAAATTGTATGACTTGGCAGGTTTGCCCTTTTTGGTCCTCACTTGCGCTGTTCTTCTCTTTGCTTGAATAAAATAGAAAGTACAAAAAACCATTCCACCTTCTTCTGAGAACTGGTACAAACCAGAAGTTTGCAAACTATTCCCCTCCCTCACTTCCAGTTCTGTATACACTTCAGAGCTGAAGCTTTGGCTTTCATATATTTTCAAAAAAATTTTTTCCCCGAAAAGTAAAGGTTCAAAATATAACAAATAGTTCCCATGAGAAATCTCACAAAGACAATGCAGGGTGGGAAGGTTTTCACGTGACTGTCTTGATATCACTATCACACCTTACATTTCCACTGCTGAGCAGAAGAGAAGTATAAAATATTTATTTTGTCTCTTAAGCAGTTATCAGCTGAAGAGAAAAATTAATCTTTGTAGTAACTTTTCAGACGTCAGTTGTATTTCAGAAACAGAAGTGTTAATTGGAATTCTTGTGCACGTGTCTTAAGCTCAGTATTTTAAAATGTAGAGGTAAACTAACACTTCATAGAGGTAAATTGTGAAAGGGCTTTTTGTTACTTTCTCCTTTTCCCTGCTTTGAAATTTTACCTCAAGGTCAGGTTAGAAAAAGGCTTTATGTGGTCAGGAGTAAGTTGCTGGAATTCAGTGTAAATTTAAAACAGACAGCTCCTGTGCAGCTCAGTGCTATTTACAGACAGCGTTACTAATATCACTTTCCAAAAGCCTCTGATAAAAAGAATGTGCCATTCTAACACCACAGACCAAACGAGGATAAAGCACAGAAATCTGTCTACTAGAGAGCATAGCTCCGTGGCGTAAAACTGTACAAACACTGGTGCATTATAAGTCAACATCTTGCAGGTGTTACCACTCCATCTTCTATCTTTATTGATCTGTGTCGGGCTTTTATGGCTGCAGGTTTTTTTTTTTCCCCTCTTGCATGTCCCTGGTGTTAGTTGTCTCAGTTTTAAGTTACATTGATAGCTCTGATAGTGTTGTATGTTTAATGTGGCAGTGTTGGCTCATTGGTGTATGAGGCTGAATTATGATTTGTTTTGTAACCAGCTCATGAGATTCAAAAATCAGTGAAAATGTGGTTCCGAGTCAAATGATCAATAAATATTTGCAGACCGAATATAATCCTTCTGTTTAAGATTAGCCTGTTTTGTAATAAAGGTGATACTGGAAGAAGTGATGGTCATATTTATTCAAATCACTTTCCAAGGAAGCTGTCGTTTTATTGAGGATAGCCAGTGGATTTTCACCTGTGCTTTTATTGTACCTTCACAGTAGCAAGAGGTCGTTGTTGGCTCCTCCAGCAGCTTGGGAGACAGCTCACCCTCCAGCAAAGCCCCCTCAAAGGGCTTGCACCCGGGGTCCTTGCCCAGAACTCTGCTCTGGGTTGAGGAAGTTGTACCACCTGGACTGCAGCTGAGGCCGTGGCCTATGTACAGGCTGCTAATTATGGTTGATCTTCATGGTTAAATAATGTGTTTGTCTATTGCATTTTGCTTCTGTTGGTGTTGCCCATCATTACAGCCAAAGCTTAGGCTCCATTTTTTTATTGAGGTTTTTTTCTAAACTGCCCACTGTTGGTCTCTGCTTTCGTGTTGGGTAATGACCACTGTTGGTAGTTGAATATCTCACATCAAGAGTAGAGTAGATGGCAGTATTTAAAGCCATGTTCTGGTACAATTTGTTGGAGATAAAAGGTGTGTGATGTGTCTGTGAATCTGTGAGCACTCTTGGAAATGCAGAAGCCAAAAGGAACAGGCTGGCCATGAGTCTGCGAGTGTTGTTGCAGGGGGCTGCCATAAGGAAGCATGGGGAGGCCACAGAGTCTTTTAACTAGGAGGATGCCACTGGCCTTTAGCTACCTAAAGGTGCAAGGTGACAATTCCTCTGAAATAAAATCTAGCAATACACTGTTTACCAGCTCTTTTTTGCTGCTACTGCTGCCCTCGAGGTGGAGTGTTTGTTTTCCTGCCAGAGACTTGTCACAACCTGGCACATAAACTGAGATCCGAGATGAAGTTAACAGCACTCTTATCTGCAAAGATGGCAGTAAATTGTATTGATGGGGCACAGAGAATGAGCTCCAGAGACCTAGATTATATCTAACCACCTAGGTCTTATGCCACCTAAACTTACCTCTCTTGGCTCAGAATTTCATGCAAATGCAACAGAGTCTGATTTAAGTTTTGAAAATGTTTGGTTTGTTATTGCTGTGCTGAAACAATTTGGCTAGTTTAACAGCAGGGGTGGGGAAAAAAAGAGAAATAAATCTACAGCCAGCATTTCAAAATTGCAGGGGGAAAATGGTCTAAAGATATGAAGACTTGTGTTTCTTTTATATGAGCTATTTCTCTGTGGTTACTTCCATACACTTGCTAGGAATTATTTCTGCCTACAGCTGTTTTGTGATATAAGAACATTTTTTTCCTGTAGTGATATCTTTATACTTTCCTGTAAAATAATTATGAGCAATATTTTTGTACTTTCCTACATAAGCTAGGTAGATTACGATGCATTGCGGATTTCTTATAAGAGTGACCTCTAGAAAAATGATAGTTGTGTCTCAGATTTCGGGCAAGAAAGCAAAATTGGCAGCAGTGGTGGCAGCTTTTTAAAGGATTCTCTAATCTATAAATGCGTCTGGAGGACAAGAGTGTGTGTAATAAA
This sequence comes from Crax fasciolata, assembly GCA_028564985.1. Classification (NCBI taxonomy): domain Eukaryota; kingdom Metazoa; phylum Chordata; class Aves; order Galliformes; family Cracidae; genus Crax; species Crax fasciolata. The sequence continues at coordinate 20,959,152 of JAOWBO010000070.1, forward strand.
ATCCACAAAAAATGAAGGTAAGAATATTGGGGAACTTGGTTGAAATTGGATGTGGCTTAGGTTGGAAGGTGTCACTGAAGTAGGAATACTTTGTAGAGAATGAAAAGAAATATGGGGTAGGACAAGGAGACAGGTTGTGAAGAGTAATAGTGTATTTAAGATCTAGTTTTCAGTCCGAGAATTCAGCTTTTGGGAGAAGGTGGGGTAGGGGTGGTCTGCGATAATGGCAAAGAGATGGATCCATGGTGGGACTGAAAAACTAGCAAGCTGGGAAAGCGGTGTTCTGATCCCTAAAGGAAAGCTTCTAGATCAGACCTGAAGAATGGAAGGCAGTAGCTGCCTTCCTGAAAATACAGGTGTAGCAGGGAGAACTCCACTGTAAACTGCCTGTGAAGCATTCAATGCATGGGTTTGAACTGTGCTGAAAAGAGCTGTGGGGAAGAGAGAGTGTTGTTCTGATGGGAAAGGACTGCTGTGGCCATCTTGCTGCAGTCTGGGGTGCTGCTGTGGTTCTTCTAAAATTATTTCTTGCTGATTGCCTGACTCCTTTTTCTGAATAAATGAAAAAATTATTCATTGAATTAAAACACTGAGACACTTACATTTGAATGTGTAAAATATGTTTCCCAATTTCTTGGGAAATAAGGTTAAAGAGAAAGAAGACATAACTTTGGCTGCTGTTTAGTACCTCGCTAAATTGCTTCTAACGTACACATAGTTTTCCTTGCAATAACCATTCTGGAACAGGGCAATGCCTTCCACAGACTAATGTCATCATACTGATTATTGCTCTAAAAATCATCCACCCTGCCTGATTTCCTGCAGTGTACTTGGCAGCGGGTGTGATTGCAAGATATTTGCATTTGTAACAGTGTTTTGAGTACAGATCAAACACTGTATCTTTTTTACATAATCTGAAAATTGGATGACTTTAACGTATTACTTAAATGCTATGGCTCTATCTATAAAAGAATCTCCCAAATTTGCTCTAGCTTTGAGATTGTAAGGCCATTTAGGATCTCTGTGTTCACGTTCCTTTAAGCTCTCTTGCCTAGCTGTCCAAGCACAAGTGTTCATGCTTTTCAGAGCAAGTGGTTTTTCTTTTGCTTGCTTTAACTTTCTGAAACCCAGTCTCAGGGATTTGGGGAAAAAGAAGATGCAAAAGGATTCCATTCTGTTCTCACTGTGGGTTAGTGCATTTTCGCCCTTCTCCCATTACGGGTAAGAAGAGAAAATAGGGTTTTGTGGTTTGAAAAAACCACCAAGAACAAACTAAGCCAATTCAAATGTAAGCACTTATTTTTCATTGTCTATTTCTTCAATTGAAAATTTTCTTTCTCAAAATATCTAAGATCTTTATAGAGATCGGGAAACTGCAGACATCCATGAATAATATTTGGTTGGAATGCGTGTGTGTATTCGTAACTGGAACAATGTAGTGTAGCAACAGTGAGAGTTTCTGGAAGGCTTTTATCCTTGGACTCCTATTTTCTCTCTTCTGCTGACTGTTCAAGATATTTGCGTATCAATAATCCATTAATCATCATTCCTTACTCTGCAGGAAGCTGTTTTGTGTGCACAGAAGGCTCAGAATTCCTCAGTAGTTGTACAGCTAGATGTGCTGTTAATCTTTTCCTCCCTAAACCTAGACTTGCTCTATTGTATCTGCTGATAAAAAGTCTAAATGGGATTTCGAACGTGAAGCCTGCATAGAACAAAGCTTGGCCTGCTGATTGCTGGTTCCAATAAGTATGTTAAGCCAGAGGGCTACAGAAGGAAACTGCCCTTTTCCTGTTCGGTGGCCAGTCTTTTCCCATGTGTAATCATTCCTGTGTGGGGTGCCAGCCAGCTTGTGTCAGATGATGTTGTGCAGTCACACAATGGTGCATGTCAGCTGAGATGCATATTCTTAATGTTCCAGTGGTGATACCACGATGGGAGCCTAGTCTGGATTGCAGGAGGAACTGATAGAAAACTGTGGATGTGGAACTTCTTGAGAACAAGTGCATTCTTATCAAAAGGGTTTTCAGGATACTTGATTTAATAAAACCCACACCTTGAGCATGTTACTTATATCATGTGCAGTTTAATTCTCTATATTTTTTCAAAACTGTATTTTCCTTATTAGAAAAATCCATTATTTCCTCTTAAAAGCCACAGTGAACTAAGGAATGATGCGAGACTATTTTTCAATAAAAGCCAACTCAGTTATCTGTTCTTTTTATAGCTTAAGAACCATGATTTAAAACAAAATGTTTGAAAAAGTGCACAGAGAAAATGAAAAAGTCTTGTGATGATGCTATTATAATTATGAAACTTAAACTGCAAATGTTTTGCTTTCAACTGGACCATAGCTGCTATTCTCCACTTACCCCCACGATATGTTTAATGTGTTTGTGGGAAGAGGAAAGGAAATGTACTGTAAAACAAACTGTTATGAAAGCTCCAGTTGAGCTTCTACCTTAAATGCCAATCACTCAAGCAGGTGGCAGACTAGCTTAGCTACAGCTCAGCTGAACATTTGCTCGCTGCTGAGAAAGCGGAGTATGATGCCCAAATACTTTGATGCTGATTTTGAAATCATCATATTTTTTCCTCAAGGGACTGATGAAGGACAACTTAAGAAATTTCTCCTTATTTTCCAGTACATTATTCTGCTTGCATTTAAAGATCACCCTCCCCTATCGTGCCCTTTTTCTGAAACCAGAACTTTGCAATTTACATTTGTTTTCTTTTTCTTTGGTTTTTTTTTTTTTTGAAATTGTTTTTGACTTTATTCTGTGGAACAATAATGTGCATGTGTGGTACTCCATTTTTAAAGCTGCCTCTTCTGCTCCTTAGTATTTAGGCATCATTTACTACATAGAAAGTGAAATGAAAAGTGCTAGTAAGCAATTATCAGCTAAAAGGAAAATGATTATTTGTGTGAGGGTTAAAAACTGATACTGTTGTCTAAACTTATTGTTGCTTTGCTGGATTCCCTGCTCTATGCTGTTGTCATGCACTGAGGATCACGCAAGCTTTGAGCTTTACTTCACTTGCTGTGTTCATTTATCTGAGTCCTTCATACTGTGGTAAGCCTAAAGACAATTCTTTGCACTTCAGTACTTGCATTTTCTGGAATTACTTGATTTGCCCCATGTCATTTTCTGTGATGGAAGTTAAGAATTCTGCTTTATTATCCAGTGAAATACATTACGGAGAAAAATAATTGTTTCATGTCTCTCGGAGAAAACTAGTCTGTGGTCTTGCTGCGTGCTGCATCCAGACTTTACTATGTGGTAGCAAAAGATGGTAGCTGAGCTAGATGCATGTTGCATGATATGAACGTCATGTCATAGGCTGGATGGGATGAAAGCAATGACTTTTAAATATAGTGATATATTAATATTTACTAGTTACAGGTATATTTATACTGATAGATACAATTCTGTAGTGCAATAGCACAATTTGATCCTATTTAGATGGGACAGCCACAGCAGCGTAGCTAACTTAAAAGAAAATAGGAATTGAATCAAATGGGGAAGAATCACTCCCCTCTATTCATGTTGTAACAAGAAGAGTCGGATTGCATTCATCTCTTGTTTCCATGGTCTCAGGTTTATTTGCAAGGGCTCAAGAACATTGATTATTTCTTACCTTGTATTTGGACAGGGCACTGTTCAGTTTAGATACTGACACTCCATTATCTGCTGACCCTACACCAAACCAAGTATGTGACTGGTTAAGTTACGTGTCTGTGAGCCAATACAGGTTTGTGGAACTGCTGTGGAAATTAGCAAAGGAGTTTCCTTTGTTTTTAAGCCTGCTACAAAGAAAAGCCTGTTTGACTTCTGAAATAAATGAAATGATCATTCAGAAAACACCTACATTCTGTTTCTGGTCACTTTGCTATTTTTAATAAACATGGTAATGCAACATAGATATGTTACGTTGACATAAATAGCCATAGTTAAATTCAAATATTATTTTAAGGGTGCAAATCAAAGGCGGAACAGTATTCAGCTTGTTTTTAATGGTCAAGAGTCACATGGCAGTTGAATTATGCAGTTACTAGGAACAGGTTCGCACAAGCTTATTTGTTTTATGAACATAAGGATTTGATTTCTAGGGCAGTCGCTTGGGAGATTAGGCTTGGCCACAACAGTAGTCTCAGAGTCTTCCATTGATCCCCTTGCATCTGGTATGTATTAATGGGGATCAAAATAAAGACTTGTTTACACTGTACATGTGTATTTATATCTTACCTTAAAAAGGGAAGTAAAGGTTAGAGCAGCTTTAGCTAACTCCAGATTCATAGAGCATATGCTAGCCTAATGCCTTTCCAAAAGGTGTTTTCTTTATCTCATTCATGTTTTTCACTTGAAGGAAAACCTGGGGGACACGCATGTGCGTATATCAAGTGCAAAGATCATAGGAAATGGCAGCACAAAGCTTAGAATAAGTCTGTAAAATCCTTGTAAAATCCACCCTTCACATTTTAAAATGCTGTCCTAAGCATGTGACTGTAAGTCCTCGGACAAATCTCCTCGTGTCTGCTACATGAGATGTTTTCCTCTTCATGCATGTCCACAGATGTGTTACCTCCCCTCATGTTGCCTGCCTCTTGAGTCAGCTCCTAGGAGCACTTTCGTGCTCTCGGTACTCAGTGGATTCACAATGCTTTTAGCTCCACTTACAAAGGCATGGCAAATGGTGATGTTCGTGTGACTTATGTCTCTGGTCCTTTTAATAGCAGAGCTCTGTAGATTGAATGAATTACTGATTATTTGGACTATATAGACAGGAAATTAAAGATTATTTGGGAATTGGACTGAGCACCATATAATGTTTCTGGCAATCGATTAATATGTCAAAAAACTGTGTTTTCCTTAATCTGAGACACTAAGGGTAAATATTTCATAATTGTGCTTAAGCGCTGGCAGACTTTGTCAGATGTACTTTTAAGATGTGTTTTGTGACCTATTCACTTTGCCTTAATGGAGCCCCATTTTGTACCTGTAAGGATGAAAGGTAATGTGATTTATTTGTTGTGAGTAAACAATGAATCCTCCAGAAGATCAGGGAGGAGAAATTATTGCGTGATTAACCCCTGCTCCCCACCTCCTACTACTTTGCTGCAATGTTGAACTGTTGTATTCTGTAGGCAGAAAAACAAAGGATTTCTATCTATAAAGCAACATTCCTCCAGTGTTCTAGAGTTCATACTCACACTTCTTGCTATAATTACAGATTAAAGGCAAGTTGAACCTTCTCTCTCTCAGATTTCTAAAACACTTCTTTATATACTTGTAATTGAATGGAAATAGGTCTGATGATTTTTATACCTAAGGGAATGATTTAAGGAGGTACTGAATGGTAATGAGCTGATAGCTCCACCAGATGTGAAGAACATAAGCATCTGCTTCCAGTAACAAGAGCCCTTATTAAAACAAAATGCCGCAGTGGTAATACTGTGGTCAGCATGTGCTGAGGTGCTGCTAACTCTTAAAACACAGAGCATCTACAAAATATCCTCTGAATTCATTTAGTGACAAAGGGTAGCTTTATTATTTGTAACCTTTTAAAGCAATCCTAAACAAAAGCAAATTTTTTAATTCTTTATCTTTTTCTTAAAAAGCTTTGAAAACAACAATAAGTGATAATTCTACATTTTTCATGAGAAAATTTGGTAATTGTATACTCATTCCAGTAGGTTTTGCATCCTTTTCATAAAGGCTTTTGTGCTTTGCCTTTTTTTTTCTTAAGCTTTCTTCGTTACGATATCACATTAGTCCACTTTGAATGCTGGTGTTTAAATTATGCAGCATTTATTACTTTAACTGGCAATATCATTATGTGAGTACCATTCCCAGTTCTCAGGTAATAAGTGCTGTCTGATTTCAACAGCTTTTAATTGCCAAATGATGCAAAATATAAATAAACTTGTTTTTTTCCAGTGAATTATTTTTACTAATTAGAGATTCCTTTGCATGTTGTGATTCAGGAGAAACAATGTCTATGGAATGATGCTATTTAAAAAACATTTCTGTAGAGAATGTGTACATATTATCCAGATATTTTTAGAGAAGTAGGTGTATTTAAGAATATGTAAGTCCCTGTAGTTCTTCCTAGGAGCATATATGTATGGATATAATCTCATTTCAGGTATCTGATTGTCAGGCAGCTTGGATTTATGGGCTTTTCCTAAGGAAGGCTCCTGTGAATTTCCTGCTTTCCCTGCCTGAGGTGTGATGACTTTTGAGCTCCCATGTCAGGCATTTTTGCAAGTAAAGCCAAGCTGTGACACTTTCCAGTACTGTTACTGCTGCTGTCAGTACTCTTTATTTAGGAAAACAGTGCAATTAATCTCTCAGAGAACCCTTCAGCAATATGTGGAGATTGATTTGGCAGGGAAGGGGAAGAGGAGGAGGGCCAGGCTGACCTGTAATGGTTTCAATCTGTTGGAAAGTCTTGTACTTCCCAGCAGGCCTTTTGCATATTATAGTTATGGTTAGATTACAAAACTGAGTTTTTATAGGAGCTATCAACCTTTATTTTCTGTTTAAAAAGGGGAAAAATCATTTCATTAAACAGTAGAAAGTAGAATTTGGGATATAAACTTTAAGCACCTTTTTAATTTGTCATAGTGACTCGTTAAAAATGAGTGGGTACAGAAAGGTATTCAAAGATTTCCCTGCTCAGCAATCTTTTTTCAAGTCTCTCTTATTCTTCTTTATAGTGGATTCTGTAATATCTAAAATGCCCAGAGATCTTTTTCATCTATATTATTCCTCAGAGTATATTGTTACCTGGAGTGTTACTTTTACATTCGGTCATATTCATCTGTATGGCATTTTGTAAGCAGTTACCTGTGTTGGACAATATGTGCAAGTGATCCACTGAATGTTGAATTCATAAAATCATAGCATAATTCTGTTTGAAAGGTATCTCAGGAAGTTTCTAGTCCAGTCCTGGGATCAGTTCAAGGCTTCATCCAGTTGGGCTTTGAAACCTCGCCATGGAAGGCTACTGTTAGGTCTCCTCAAAGCCATCCTTTCTCTCTGGTGAAAAAGCCCTGGGCCCTCAGCCTCTCCTCACAGGGCAGCTGCACCCACCCACCTTGGTTGGCCCTCTGCTGAACTTGCTCCAGTTTATCGATAACATCTTTGTTCTAAGTCACTCTCCAGCCTGTCGGGCCCAGCTTGTATTACTGCAAGGAGCTCTTCCCAGCAACAGGCTTTTGCGTTTGTCTTTGTGGAGTTCCATGTGATTACTGCTGGCCTATTCCTCCAGCCTGCCTGGTTCACTCTGGGTTGTAGGTCTACCCTCCTTGCCTATCAGCTGGGGTTGTCTCCTTGATTTACTGAAAACTTGATGAGTGAGCATCCTCCTGCATTGAGGAAGATGCTAAGCACGACGAGTCCCAGCAGAGAACGTACTGGGAGACTGTACTGAAAACCGTGTTGCAGTCAGGATAAAGGACATCCGCTCCTCTCCCCTCGTCCACAAATTCAGCCATGTCACGATAAAAGACAAGCAGGTTGTTCAGGCATGGTTTACCCTTGGTAAATCCATACTGACTGTTCCCAGCCACCAACCTTGGCATGTACTGAGCAATACGAAGGTTGAATAACTTCTTAAATGGATGAAATGTGACAGTTTTGTAAAGCTATTATACTAGGGAGTAATTTCAGAGGAACTGTGGTGTGTGTTAGAAATACAATTGAGAGCATTTTGAAGGTCTGGAGGGTACTGTTGACCTTGTAGTCTTTTCCTTAGCTTCATAGTTTCTTCATGTCTTTGCATTTAATTTCTATTCCTGGTGTAAGGTCCCAGGCACAAGGGAAAATGAGAGAATTTGCTATAGATGTGTTCACTTCAGAATGTGAATACTGATTTCTGTAGTTAAATATAAAATTTCTGTCAGTGTCTTGTCAATCCTGTTAAAAAGCTGCGTGGACACAGTTGTGAAGTGTCTCTGAGCCACGAAGGATCTTTTGCCTTAGCACTGCAGTAAAATTAATGGATATTTTAGGAAGGTTGTGGTAATGCAACTGATAGGCCTATCTAAAAAAGTGAAGCTTTCTTGCTGTTAAGCACGCAGCAGTTGCCTTTAAAAGCAGCAGTTCTTTTAAAATTGACATCTCTGACCTTTCACATTTTCACCTGCATTTAGCTGTATTACTGACTTAAAAACAGGTTGTATGTTCTGTCACAATGCTTGTATGTGCAACATCCCCTTCCACCACCCTTTTGGCGGCGTTCTGAAGGGAAGAACTTGAGCTTCATTTTGCTGGGTGACGTAACTGAAGTAGAGGTGGTAATGGGAATGATTAACCACACACTAGCAGAAGGGATTGTGAGTAAAGGAAATTCTGTGTTAATAATTCGATTGGAAAAAATTGCACTCTAGTGGATTATTACATATTAATTATCCAGAGGTGGCTTCATTTACTAGGATTATATTAGTGCTTCATGTGGCCTGCATGTATGAAATCCCTAGAGCAAGCCCTGAAAGAACTGCATGATTATTTCTTTTTCAAAGCCTATGTATATTCAGAATCTCCAATGAGAATATTTAATTTTGACCAACTTTCAATGAAGTTTTATTGGAAGAAATATTAGAATGTCTCAACAACACAATGTCTGCATTTTCCTATTTTTAATGTTGTATTTCTTCCTATTCCTTTTAGTTTTATGACACGGCCCAATGAGATGTGACTAGACCCAAGCTCCAAGGGAATGACACACTCTGTTTTCCAGTTAATATGTTTAAGCCTCAAGTCTCAATTGGAATGGAAAACAGAAGGCTGAATATAGATGTACTTTAAAGCCTGGCTGTTCGAGATCTATGGCCCACAGGCAGATCTAAGTTTTTTTAATATGTCTGAGGAAAGAATTGATGAAACCATTTTTTAAAACCAGTTTGGCAAAGGATTCTTTTAGATTTGAACAGCAATGAGCAGGTAAAGGAATGGTCTGTGAGAAATGTTGGAGGTAGTCTGTTACAGACAGAGAAGCGATAGGGAACAAGGTTGTGAATGTGCTTATTTTGCCACAATTTGAAGTGTTCTTTAAGGGATAAATTAAGCTAAATAACATCTGAGCAAAGGTATAGCATGGGAGCTTTTAAACACAATAGAACAATTGTAGCCAGTAAATCAATTCTACTTGTAGGAGCCTTTTCTTTGGGTCTTTATTTGTCAGTCTAGCTCTCAAGTACGTTTAACTTTGTTGGATTAAGGAGCAGCTAACCAAAACATATGGGCATATAATCCAGTGCAGTATAGCGGTGCCTGAACTAGTGACGAATAAATGATTCTTGAAGTCAATCTTCACTCGTAAACGTGGAGCTAATGATCGAAGTTTTATTACCCCAATGTAAATATTACTAGTTCAATAAACAATTTCTATTTTATATGAAATATACCCCATGTGAACCATGTATTGTATAAGCTTAATGAACAAAATTTAAAATTTGGTAAGAAATGATATTAAAAAATAATCTTATTTGCCTTTTTGAGCTGAGGAGTTGGCAGAGTCTTGCAGCACATTCTGGATTAGTGAGTTATTATGTTGCTTATTGTGCAGTAAAATGGAATAAATGAAGAACGCAGGAGTTACAAGCTGGTGACAGTGCTGTTACTGTGCCTAGTATAACTTACAAGGCATTGAACTACTGAGTGTGGGGATTGTTCCTTAGAACACATTTTGACAACTGTAATTGCAGTGGTGCTAGTAAACAAAGCTAGACAAATACCAATGACAACAGTGGTTGTAAGTCACTAAGCTGTTTGGAAATAGGAGAATATGTATTTGTAATAGGCATGTCAAGTCAGAGGCTTATCCTGCACCTCTTATTCCTATGAATGATTTTTATTTGCATCTTTGATTTCCAACTCTACAAGATCTGCAGAACTAGAACTGAACTGACTTGTTCTATTTGTAGTTACTCGGTTTCAGAGTAAATCATGAAAATTGGAGGTAATGCGGAAAAAAAATGAGAGCTTGTAGGATATTTTCTCCATATTAATAAGTATATTTGGATACAGGGAAAAAAAACATATTGTTTGAATAATCATCCGTCATGTGGATGTTACAATGCAAGAGAGTATCTGGAGTTGCTTAACTTTTTTAGGATTAAAGTTATGAATTTCTCCTGGAAAGTCTGAAACACCTTGAAGGGTTATGTCTAATGGTCCGTCATTAATAATGAGCATGTGAGCAGGGAAATAGCCTTGTGGGCTTGATTTTAAATGTGAAAATATTTTTAAAATATGATGAAAATAAACTGTTAAAAGATAAACTATAAAAATTTAATTCAATTATTTCTTCTTAAAGCAATATAATATTTTATTGTAGTCTTTTTAATATTCGATTTGCATATTGCATCACTCTTTGTTTCAAAGGTACCTGAGAAATGAACCAGAAAGTACTGCTATTTGAGTGTCTTCTTCATTGTGAGTGTTCTAGTTCCTTCAAATTCATGCAGCAAAAATTTTATTTCAGTGGTCTGTTTCCTACCAACTTGTGACACACTTTCCAGGTTATAAACACAACATTTTAACAGTAGGGGAAAAAAATCTTATCAGCCAGCTATTAGCAAAAGATGTAGGAAATTTTACATTCCCAATATACTTGTGAATTGTGTTAGGGAACAAAGATTATCTGTAGCAGGACTGTGCATACAGCAGTCTTGAACACAAACACATTTACCAACTTTTATTCTTTTTTATGCAGGAAGAAAGCACCATCTCTTAAAACCAAATAATAATACATCTTATGTTATCACTGGCACTTTAGGTCTTTTCTCAAGGCACTGTTGGTCTCATGGTGACTCTTTTTCTAGGGAAATAGGAAGAAAACTGAACAGTCAGAAAGACTATTTAGTTTTGCTAGTCTTCAAGAAAAATGCATGAAATTTGCCTGTTACCTGACCAAGCACAAATTTGTATAAGTTTATATAAGGTTATTTTTGTTGGTGTAGCTGAATAGTGGAGATGTGCAGCCCCAAGCTATACAGAACTGCTACTTTCATATGCCAATAGTTTTCCCACCCTATAATAGAAATAATGATACAGAGCACATTGGAAAGATTTCTCAAAAAGTAGAAAGCTGTCAAACTTCAGGAGGAAATCTTGGGCATGGAGATAAATGTAAGAAGGTTCACTGTCTGCAGAAGAATGGATGAGTCAGTCAACCTAAAAACAGATTATTAAGAAATATGTGAGACATGCTATGTAGTTACATATCTTATGTTGAAGGAATTTAATCAACATATTAAGTGTCCCAAATCCAATCCTCTTGTGTGATATTATAGCCTATAGCATTTTTTTGATAAAATACAGAAATAAGCCCCTGGGAATAAAAGTTTACCACAGAACCTCTGACAGATTGCAGAAGCATAAGCAAGCATCATGGTAATTGAAACATTACTCTGATAAGTAAGAAAATTCAGGTAGATCAAGGAAAAAGTTGTATTGATTTTTCTTTTTTTTTTTTGTTTTTTTCCTGTTGAGGAATTGAAGCCATGTGAAGTAGATCCTGTCTTTCATTTTGAAGAATCAAACTTTAATAACACCAGTCCTTTGTCACTGATAGTCAATGGGTGCTGTTCTTGTTATGAGAAATTGTGTTTAGTAATCAACAGCTTCTCCTTGTTTATTGTGAGAATGTGACTGTGCTCTGTCATGATCCAGTTTAATCTGTGATTTTTTTTTTTTTAAATCACAGAATAAAGGACAATATACAATAGATCCCAACATAAAAAAGATTATTCTCTTGAAGATTTTTTGTGATTTTTCAGTAGTACTATTCGACACGGAATCTTGATGGTTGTCATTAACCCTGAATATAGGGTTATTTTATCCTTCCTGAGCTGCTGAAGGACATTTTAATGAAAATACAAAAGCATTCTGCCAGATGAAGATAGAAATGTCTGTTGATAGCAAATGTTTAAAGGGTTGATGAAGGATTGATAAACTCTAGAACTAAGACAGTCTAAACAGGTTATTTATTGTTATAATGTTTGTGTAGTTGATTGAGAATCTGTAGCGAGGCTAATTGACAACCTATTTCTCATCTATTTTGCATGGTTCCTGAATCTGTCCTTGCAAAATGCTACATTAAGCTCTAAAGTGAAATCTTGTGTTTTCAGGTAAGCAAGTATAAGAGAATTAATGTTCTTGTCTGATAACCATGCATTTCAGGAATTATATGTTAAACTTTCAGACTCTAGGTCTATTTATGGACATACCTTTAAGTGCAATATAAATGTTGGCACATTGTATTAATGTATGTATTTTGTGCCTGTTCTGATTTATCTTAATAATTTCCTGGCTTGTAAAATGTGCACAAGAATCTGAAGCTTTTTAGTATGCTGGCTATGTGCTAGAAAACTGAATGTTAAACAATGACTTTATGAAGGTCAGATAATGTAAAAAATGGAAGATGGCTTCAGGATTTGGAGAGCTGAGAAATTTTTTTTTTTTTTTTTTTTTTAAGAAAGTAAATGAATTACAGATGACTATTGGGAAAGAATTAAAATAATCGGTTAATGATAAAACATCTAGAAAATCTGGCTTAATCCTTAATGATTCACGGGGTCTTGAGATCTGGAGAGACTGGATTGCTGAGCTGAGGCCAATGGGATGAAGTTCAACAAGACCAAGTGCCGAGTCCTGCACTTTGGCCACAATAACCCCATGCAACACTACAGGCTAAGGGCAGAGTGGCTGGAAGACTGTGCTGAGGAAAATGACCTGGGGGTGTTGGTTGATGCTTGGCTGAACATGAGCCGGCAATGTGCTCAGGTGGCCAAGAAGGCCAATGGCATCCTGGCTCGTATCAGAAATAGTGTGGCCAGCAGGATCAGGGAAGTGATTGTCCCCCTGCACTCAGCTCTGGTGAGGTTGCACCTCAAGTACTGTGTTCAGTTTTGGGCCTTTCTCTAGAACAAAGACATCAAGGTCCTGGAGCGTGTTAAGAGAAGGATAAAGAAGCTGGTGAGGGGTTTGGAGCACAAGTGTTATGAGGAGCAGCTGAGGGAGCTGGGATTGTTTAATCTGGAGAAGAGGAGGCTCAGGGGAGATCTGGGAGTGGCCTTTCAGTATCTAAAGGGGGGCTATAAGAAAGAAAGAGGCAGGCTTTTTAGCAGAGTCTCCTAGGACAAGGGGAAATGGTTTCAAACTAGAAGAGGAGAGATTTAGACTGGATATAAGGAAAAAATATTTTACAATCAGGGTGATGAAGCACTGGAACAGGTTGCCCAGAGAAGTGGTGGGTGACCTGTCCCTGGAGACAGACAAGGTCAGGCTGGAGTGGGCTCTGAGCACCCTAACTGATCTGTAGGTGCCCCTGTACATTGCTGGGGAGTTGGATCAGATGTCTTTTAAAAGTCTCTTCCACCTCTAAGGATTCTATGTTTCTTTGAAGTATCAATTGTATGTAATTTTCTTATTTAACTTTTTATATCTTTCCTAATGTCCTGAGTGGTAAAACATACACAGAGAGAAGGAGGATAACTGGCCACAAGACAGTGAAAATAAATCAATATAACTGTAATTACCTATGAAGATAATAGAAATTATTTGTATAAACGTATGCTAAAGGACGATTCTACACCACCAGAATTGTCGCTTCCTTAAGCATAAGAGGTATTTTTGATAATTAACGAGACGTCTGTTAGGAAAAGGGAAAACGTGAACTTCCTATGCTTTTTGACATACTGACAACCCATATGTTAAGGGAAATAAAGAGAGACACTTTATGGCCTTCATTGGTCTGCTATGATCTATCAAAATCGACATAATGAAATTTGTGTTGATTATAAGTCTAACTAAGAGTCTGTTTTTTAAATCTAATTGCTTGTAAAATATACAAGAATGAACAAGTAGAAGGTTCTTACCCTCTGTACAAGTTCAGTAAAATGCCAGCTGGCAGGGCATTGCTTTCCTGAACTAATTTATTCTCTGTGCTTCAGTCTTGATGGCAATACATTAGAATTTGCTTTTATATTCAACCTGATTTGGGTTTTCCCATTTTCCAGGAGTTACTCCTGGCCTATGGACATGCAAGGGAAAGAAAAATAGAACTGTGAGTCTCATGAAAGAAAAATTAGGATTTAGATGTTTTATTTAAAAAAAAAAAAAAAAAAAAAAGGGCAGCTTGCTCAGATTCATCAGAGGATATATTTTTTTTTTCCCCTTCAGATCTTATGCATTAGTAAGATTATATCTTTACAGGGCTTTAAATGTCTAGGAAAATAAAAGCCTCAGATTGTGAGAATGCAGAAGTATATAGGGGAAGAGAATTCAAGGTTACACATCCCTCCAGTGTGAAAATATGAATGAACTTGTTAGTATTTATGTGGAAGTGTCATTTAGCAAAATTGAGATGTCTTTCAAGAATTGAGGACAATAGAAAACTCTTGTGAATTGTCAGATTAGTACAATAACACACAGAACCGTGTCATGACACTCACACTGCAGCTCTGGAATCCGTCTCTTTTCAAAACCCGTAGTCAATCCTAACCATAGCTTTTTAACCCAAGACCAGTAGCCATGGCCCAGAGGAGAAAGCTGTTGGGGGAGATATCCTTTGGCAACCTACCCTTATGTTGGCAGCCCCTTTCTGGCCCTACTCATGCTGAAGTTCTGGAGTATCTCTGCCAACCTTAACCCTAGGTCCTCAGTGAATCTTTACCCAAGACAAACAGCCACAACCCAGAGGCACTGAGATGACCCAATGGAACATTTTTGTTCACCTTTTCTTAAACCAAAACTACACGTTTTCTCTCCTACCTATCAAAGTTTCTTATAAAATTATTTTGAATTTGAAAAATGAGATGAATCCGAGAAATCAAACATAAATATTTCTTTCTCTTCTACATCCATGCCAACTGTTAGATAATCTTGCCATTGTTCACCAGGGTCTTCCCATGGCTACTTCATGGAAATCTTATGATAACTTGCTGTAGAACTGACCCGTAAATACAAGAAAGCACCATAGAGTTCTTATGGAGAAATCTGAACAGCTTGAGTCTTTTAGAAATGTTTATCAGTAAAGTCAATTTTTTAATAGCAAGCAAACGCTTCTGTTCTAAAACCGAGCAACTCTTAACAGAAAATTTTGTTGAGAAATCAGTTGGCTAAATTCTGATCAGTGTAACTACACCATGTAGCTCAGAGTAATTACAGTTGAAGCTGGATGTTAGGAAACTAGGGGGAAACGGAAGAGTTCTTTCCTTACACAGAAGGTGATTGTGTTCGAAAGAAGTTGCTCCATCAAACCAGCTGCAGCCTTCTCAGCCGTTAGGATGGGGAAAACCAGCATCTGCTGTCTTTTCTTTCTTCCTCCTCTGTAGGACATTGTATGTGACTTATATACCAGGATTGTTCTGCCAAACTGGTGTGTCCATTAGAAGTGAAATGATAGTGTATTCGAAAATATTGAAAATATTACTGTAAACTTCTGATATGTGACAGTCAAAATCATTACATGCAGTAACTTGATTTAAAAGAAGGCACTTCACTTTTTCACATTCATTAATTTTCTGTGAAAGGATGTACCGCTGAAGACTCTGCCATTAGCAGGGCAGTGTTTAAGACAAATGAGGAAAATTATTTTTCAATATTTTTCCTTCATTAATATTCCACTTTTAAAAGGAGTGTTTATTATGGAGAGAGAATGTTAATTTAGACAATAAGGGATGTGGGCAGAGATCTTCAGTAGTGTCTTTTCCTCAACTTAGTTCTAAGGAAATGGTTTGCATTAAGACAAGTAAATGTTCTAGATGCTAGATGTTGGGCGATGACCCTCTGTGGTGAAGACATATTGATTTATCATCTTTTTTGTATGCTTAAATATTTGTTTCAGAAAAGTCATATTGGCTATTTAACTGTGAATTATTAGAAATAATCTGGCTTTTGTTCACATTTTAGTAAATAGGATATAATATAAATGTACATCCTCAAACTGTGGTGTGTTTTAAGGTTCTTTCATTGTTTACATAGTAATTGCTTTCAGAACGTCTGTTTATTTTCCAGAGGATTATCCATCGTGATAAATTTCCAATTCTTTATACACAAAATATTTTTATTTGGATAATAAATCCGTCATTTACTTTTAATAATGCTTGCCTCTTAAACAAATGGAGAACAAAAAAAAATAATATTTCAGAGTGACTCGTAAAATGAGATTTTTGATTTATGAATATTCTGGCTTTGACCAGTTCTCCTTGAAATACCATGGAATGAGGGCTTTTTCCTAGCAGACCTTTGTTTGACCCCAAATACCTTTCAGATAGACTTTTACTGCAGAACAACAACCCTATTCTCTGAATATTTTGTGGCCTAACTTAATACATTACTTCTGCATGCCATGGAAAGCTTCATTTTGTGTATCATGTTTGCATGCAAAAGAACTTAATGCCAGAACCTCAAAAGGACTCAGGCCCCAGCTCTGGGATAGGGTGCCTGACTAATTACTGCCCAGCATTGCAGTGCCTAATTTGCCGTCAGGTAAATTTTTGTAGCCTTTTAATCATGTGCAGAAAGGTAGCCTCCATGATACCAAGGTTAAAAGGCTTGGAACCTATTTCGTGCATAGGCCTATTCCACATCCTCTGAAAAGGGTCCTCCAACAGTTTATCAAGTGTGCTTTCAAGAAGCATGTTCTTGGGCACAGCTCAAAGATGTGCTCAAACACCTTTTGTTTAGTAGTGTGACTCCATTTTATTCAAGTGTGGCAGCCCAAAATTCACTGTTGTTCCAAGTGTGAGAGAGTTTCCCCTGTTCTACTTCCCAGTGAATGTGAGAGTTGGAGACTTGGCTAATTTAAGAGCCCCTTTCCCTCCTTTTACGGACACTGTTCCACTGTGCCATGAGCAACCAAGTAATTACTGGAGCAGAAATAAACAGGCAAAGCTTGTGTGAAGGGATTTGGGAATTCTGAAGAGATTTATTCTCTAGCTTGTACTTAAGAGAGAGGTTATTTAGAATGGTCAGGTGTTTTTATTGAAAACACAAATACAATCTCCACAGCAACAGTCCTTCTAAATTATTATTACTTTTTTTTTTTTGCTATCTTTCTGCAGTTCTGCCCCCTCTCATGTTCCCTCCCACATGTTCAGGGGATTTGAAGCCACTGCAGTGAGAAATATTTTATCTATCTGCCAAAATTACTTACAAAAAACCAGTAGTTTTAATTCTCTATCAGTTATTTTCAACTTCTTTTTTTGAGATGTGTGAACCTCTTTAATTTTCACAATGTTGCATAGTACATAGCAACTTGCTTTTCTTTATCTACTGTGGACTTTCTAAGAGATAGTTAAGGGGATAGATTTTGTTGTTAACAGAAGCAGCAGATTTGTTTCATCACCATGATTCATGCACTGTTTTCTGCAGCTATTTAGTGCTCTTGTAACAGCGTATACTGCTGCTGCCTGCTGGCAGCTAGTCTGAGAATACCAATTCTTTTCAGTTAGAAAACTCTATTTAATGCTTGTTTTCTACTTCACATGACCTGGATTCAGATGAATGACCTCTAAATAAGAAGCTTTATCAATTACAAGTAATTAGGTTTATATTCCACAGTCCTTTTCACCAGAGACTTTCCACAGCTTTCCAGTTACCCCGTACACTTAATGATTTACCTTGAGTGTATAATGTGTGCATTACGATATATTCTAGTTCTTCAAATATTCTCATTATTAGACTGAGATATTCAATAAAAGCAATAAACTTAAGCTTAGAATAGCTTTAGCGTTGCCCTTAAAGACAGAAAGGCAGTCTTCAAAGTGTGCAGGAGTGGGGTATTTAGAGAATATACATCTAGGGGTCTGTCTCACCTAAAGTTAATTCATTTTCTTATGCAACTTGATTCCTTTTCACTGAGGCTGAAAAAAAAAAAATCAATTTCTGTGATACGTTACCCCTTCAAAGTCATAACCAACCGTGCTGATTCATGACAAGATTTCCTTGCCTTCAAAAGTTCAATTAGCTCAATCTGAAATAGAATTTCCAAAGGCGGTGTTGTCCTTTGAGGTAATATAAATGTCAGAAAAAATGTACTGGCTGAATAAATATCATCCAATTATAGTTAAAACTACAGATGGATTCTACCTATGGCACTTAAACAAATAGAGCCATAGTGTAGAGAAAATTGCAAATAAGCTTTTTAACCCTGAGCAGTCTTTTCAAGAAGAGTTGATTATAATAAAAATCGGCTCACGTAGCCCTAAAGTAGGGTACTTCTGAGTTAAGGATTTCTGCTTTGTTTGAAATTACTTGCATTAGATTCCATTACTTGCTGTCAGTGGTTTTTCTGTGTTGGTGGTGTTTTAAGTTGTCTGAGTTTCACTGGATTCTGACCAGAACTTCACATGGAATTATGATGAGAGAAATAAAAGCTTTTCAGTTTTGTAAGAGTTTAGCTAGCTGTTTTGATGCTTAGAAATGTTGGTGTCCGGTGCAGAATCCACAGACCTTTCTGGGCTCTTTGCTTTTGTACATCATGGGTACAGCTCTGGCTGTTCTTTAGAAAAGGGCAAGTTTCACTTCTGTTAACTCATTAATGCAAAAAAAAGAATTTACCTCTGCCTTCCAGGGGATGGCTGTAGTCTATGAACTAGGTGGAGCTGGCACAGTCTCCTCGTTAGCTGCAAAACTGTGCAATTAAGGAGTGGAGTGTGTATGATGTCTGGGGGAGAGCAAGAGGCACAGAGAAAGTCCATGGTTCTCACGTGGAGTACTCCAAGTGTTATGCAGTTACAGATCTAAGGCTTAAGCATTATATGTAAGCACCTGAGCAATGAGAAAGTGTCAGTGGAAGCCCTCACACCTCATTGCAGAAGCAATTTTGAAATTGGCACTTCAGATTTTTTGGGGAGTTGTGAATCATACTATGTTCTCCAGATTGCATATGCTTCATAAAATATTCTTCTGGGTGCTGTCTAGGTACACAAGGGTATATCATGACCAGATGTTGCTGACATCTTGGCATCCTTTCTGCATAATGCTTCGTTTTAAGACAGCATAGAAAGGAGATAAGAAGGGAAAGCACTGTAAGCTAAATGGCTTTTGAGAACCTCTTTTTACAATAGCAGCTTGAACACCCATGTGTTGTGAAAAATGCACAGAAAATGATTAATGTATTTTTGCTTCTGCCAGACTGCATGCAATCTGAGGGAACAGTTTGGGATTCTAGTGTTACAGATGCACAGCTGAAATGCATGGGGCAAAGAGGAATAATTTAGGTAAGGATGCTTCTTTTTCTTGCTTTAAAGCAATTTAAAACAATGGACTGAGTTCAATGTTCTGATGAGCAATAACTTCTCAATGAGCCAAAATGGAGAATAGGACAACCTGTCCATTTTCTGTTTCTGTGCGGTGAAGATGTTGGTGATGTTATGAGCTGATTACTGAAAGCTGCTAGAACTGTCAGACATCATCTGAGCACTGTCGTCTACTTTGAAACATTATTCTCAAAAAGGCAGATTTTAATATCATTCACCATCTTTCTTTCTATTACTGGTTCATATTTCCAAGATTCAGAGCTATGATAATGACAGAATCAGGCACAGTGCCTCAAGCATTGTTCCAGGGGATAATGGAGGGATTTCACATGGACAATTTCATTGTAGGCGTTAGTGTTAAAATAACTTACTGCAAGGTAATTGCACTGCTGCTGTTTTCATTTAGAATGTTAAGAGACTGTTTCAGCACAACTTATAATGAAATCTGGTCAGATTTTGATAAAATTATGTATAAATATTCACCTATGACAATCATGCTCTATCTTATGGAGCCAGGAGGACATTCTGGATTGGTAAGAGAATGTGGTAATGGCAACCAAGCAACACTTCTGATTTCTGACTTTGGTAGAATGACTGTAATGCTGAAAAAGGTTTAGGTGCCAAAGGAAAAGTGCTAGATGCTAGTTAACTTTTTTTTTTTTTAATGATACATTAACTTTGAAGTTTGTGTAATATTTGCCTTAATATATATTTGATGCTTTCATGTTTGAAATACTAAAACGTTACCTTAAAAAACAAAAAGATTTATGACTATAATATTTTGTTCTTTCTTCAATGGAAACAATTTCTTATTTTATTTCAAACTTGACTAAGAATCCCAGCAGGCCAGTGAACAGTCAGCATAAATCAGAACTTCTGGCAGAGTTCCTTTGTGTCCTAGAACTGTAGTGAACACAGGTTTTGTAAGTGCAGGTAAAATCCTTCTTGGTTAATCTGCCATGATTCTAACAGAGACAACTCAGCTAGCAGTGTTCGTGTTAGAAATCTGAAAATTTCCTTTGATCCCGGCAAATAAATATGATATAGCAACTGGCTTGCTGAGAATTTATCTTTTGTAATTGTCAGAAATACTAAAATAAGAACCGAACTGCAGGAGCTCAAATTGATTTACTTATTGTTCATCAAAACCTACACCTTTGAGATGCCATAATTGGCTACTGTGGAATTGATTGCAGCCTCGTAAACACAATTGTGACTTCAAATGTTGCATAAGAGAAACAGATTAACACTTGAGCAGAAAAGGTGCTAATTTTTGAACACTCTCAGTGACAGAGAAATAACTATCTTAAATTCTTCCTAAAGGAAGGTTCTCTGAGTTTTTGAAAACTGTCAAATTTGGAGTAAGCCTTCCGTTCTTGATAAGAGATACCCTTAAAGTATTTCATGCATCTTCATGCAGAATATGAACTGTATAGATATTTAGAAAAGCCCATAGGACAGGGGAATGGAAAGTATTCAAGAAGGAATCACGCTGAATCGAATATCAGAAGTCTTTCTATAAATTAGATCGATGTGGAATAGGACCAATGATATTTTTAAAGGTACAAATAGTCTGAAGAGAGTAAATTCTTTTAAACTAGTCAAAAATGTTCATCTTGTTTCTGGTTTAGAAGTATAGCTTTCTTCCCCTCAGACATATTCTGTTCGAGTTGTGATGTCAGACTGGTCACACAGATCCCTGTGTAGGAAACAGTCAAATCAGAGGATGCTGTAAAACTGATTGGTTTAAAACTGTTTCATGTGATTCTCCAGAGACAGCTAACATTATTTATTTTTTAACAAGGAAAGAATACTTTTTTTTCTATTGGTGATGTTAAAGCACTGCTATAACCAAGCCTGGACTACTTTCTTGATAGGTGAGTGCTATTTAAGGAGCACACAAAAACGTCTCCAAGGAAATTCTCAAAGAAAGGACAAATAGTTAAATCTTTATTTTGTGGCAAATAACAAACACAGTTTATCTGAAGCTTTCAAGGAATGTGATTAATTTCAAAGATCAGAAAAGGAAAATATTACCTGAATGTGGTAATGCTTTGTTTACTGTGTAATAAGCAGCAGTGCTTTGCTCTGTGAAAGTCGTGTTCTGAAGCATTTGACTTGAGCTATTTAGGTGGGAGTTTAAAAGAATTGAAGTTACAGGATACAGAAATAAAACATATGCCACAGCAGACATTGATCACAGACTTCAGGATGTGCATGCTGTGAAATGGGTTTGATCAGCTTTATAAATGGGTAGAAAAATTGAGTTGATATTATAATAGCATGACCAGAGAAGGATGATTGGGAAACACACAGCATGAAATTCTAAAGTTTGCCAGTTGATGAAAACTTACTAAGCATAGGTGCTGTGTGTTTTGTTTGCTAAAATTATTTCAGAACTTCTTGAAAGTATTCAGGGCTGTGTAATTGCACTGTCCTTGCTCTGTGCTGTGCTAACAAAAGACTTCATCTCTTCTTTTGAAATGCTGCTCAAAGTTCCATGTAGTATTAATCGTGTTCTTTTGGCCTTCAGCCTGCATTTTAGTTAGTTGTATGAATTGTTAACTTTTTAATTCTGCAGTCTTATATTTCAGTATTTTTAACTCTGTCAGTACCAGATAATGTATCCCTCGTTCACTGCACTGAAGCAGCAGCAGTCCTGAGGCTGGCTTTCCAATTGCTTCTTGCATTTCCTGAAGCTGAGACGCATCAGAGTGGACAGCTCCAGTTGTCACCTGTTTTGTTACTTTAATGCAGTTAAAATTGAGCTCTGTTGTATCACTTTTGTATGATGACTTTAAGTTTGATTTTGAATCCTCTGGCACGAGTGAATATGTGAAATGACATTTCTAATAATATTCCAATCAGAGGAAGTGTGGTTTAGGAATGTATCAGACTAGAGTATGGGCTGTCACTGCTCTGTCATTGGGCTGAGAGTAATGAGACAGGTGCTTCATCTCCTGTTCTGTAGTTAACTGCCTGTAAAGTAGCTGTGACAATGCTAATGATGTGGAGTGTGAACCACAGGTAAAAAGTACTACCCGAGGCAAGATTCCTGTGTTATTCTGTCATAGATCTCTCATCAGTGGAAATTTGCAATCTGGCCGTTAGAAAATGGTGGTGTTTTGAATAAACAAAATTACTTGGCAGTGTTTTTCCTGTGCACAAGTTTCTTGATTTATTTCAAAAGCAAGAAGTAGGTTTTTTCCCCTCACCAAAGGAAGCCAAAGCATGTAGTGTCAAGAAAAAGTAATGTATTTGAAAAACCCTGTGAAACCAGTGAGATCAGTAATGTAAATCTGGTGTGGAAATAAACAGTCCTCTTTAATCTGAAAGCACAGAAAGATCAAAAACATACGAATGTTAACTCATATCCCTGATTTTTAATGCTTTGTGACAGTGACCTCCTTTGTCTGAATTTGTCTGCACATGAGGAGTGTGCTTGTGGGGTTAGGGTGACTGCACAGCTAGAAATGAGTGAAATGTCAATGAGGTGCAACTGTGAGTACAAGCATTAATATGAACTATGATATGCTCCTTGCAAATACTCTACTCATTCTTATGGCAAAAGGGTTGAGGGAGGTTAGGGGGTTCCTTTGTTTTATTTTATTTCCATTGTTGTTGCTCTTTTCCTCTCAAAAAGAGTTTAAATCACTCCAGGCTAGGATGTTCATCAACAATAGGAAAGCATTGGGATGAAATAATTTAAGCAGTACCAATGTAACCTGTGAAGTGAATCGTCACACAGCCACCGTTACTGTTATGCTTTCATGTGCAAAGTCTGTCCTCAAACCTTAAACAGAAAATGCATTCCAAGTCATGTCTATCTGATAACAACTCACTCGTCTCTGTTGACAGCATTGACACGTTCCAGGTGCAAAAGCTATTTTCTGTGCTATCAACAAACGGCAGATCAGTAGCATTCAGTGGAAGAAGGATTTTGTATCCAGTAGTATATTTCTTCCACATCCTCATTGTCCAAATAATTCAGCACTAAATACCCTGTACCTGTTAGACTTCATAGTTTTTCCCCTTTTTTGTCTTTAAAAAGGTCGATAGATAAGCACATTTACTTACGTAAAGGAGCAGCAGCTGCTCCCCATACGTTTTAGGAACTGTCATTTAAATTAGTTTTTTAAACTGAGAAAAATGTCAAATGGTTGCCTTCAAGATTGGATGGGAAATTTTACTTAGGCTTCTGGATTTCAGCATCATAACATAATATACAGTGTATGTAGCAGCAGGAGCAGAAGTATGAGGTTTCCCATGCCAAAAACATTTTTTTACGGAATTGTGACCTTTTTAGTTCTCAAATGAGCTTCACAGTTGCTTAATTTTCTGTCAGACTCTATTGAAAAGTGTTTTATTCTCCTTTGGGAAAAGTAATTTATTGATAAGTTAATTTTTTTGTAAATCTCCTTAAAATCTCAGCAGCTCTAGCCCATGAATGAAATTCGTGTAATGCAGTCAGCAAGGGATGCCATAGTTAGCATCCTGTAGTACATTTCATACAGTTCTGTATAAACTGTAAATTATGTAGCAACCATCCATTTTCGATAAAATATGCATTGTATTGTATGAATCTTCAGAGGAATCTGCTTAATAGATCTTCCTTCTGTTAGATTTGAGAAGCATTACTCTGCTATATTTGGGGAAAAGAAGCTTACATGATTTGAGCTAATTGTAGCTGGGATGTTTCAGACATCACATTTGAGCATGTAGATAGTGATTGAAAAACATCTGTAAATGGTTAAAAAAATGATATTAGTAAGGTATTTGAGTTCAGACTGGTCTTTTTTCTTTTCCCCTCCTCTCACTTTTGAAGCACAGGTACTACAACTAATTTCTGTATTTCAAGTGCATGTACCAAAATGACTTCTGTCAAAAACACTGCCTATAGCTGAGGAAGCTGAACTTGTCATTTAAATGCCTGTAAGTCTAAATCTCTGAGAGAATTATTAAACTGTCTCCAAACATATGTTGTACAAAAGAGCGAGAACACCTGATGTGGTCTGAAAGCTGTTGTGTGATCTGGTTTCTATAACTGACCTGTGAGCACAGAAAGGAGCAGTAGATAGGAGAGCTGCGAGCTGGCCAAGGTTCCCTGTATGCACTCTGGAGTGCATCAAAGTGCTTCCTGCTGGCTGCAGGAAGGGCAGCGCTTGTGTAGCCCTTAGTTTGCAGCTTGGAAAATACGGTGGGAGTCCCTGTGGCTACAGGGCAAGCCTAGAAAGCGTCTCCTTTTTGCTTACATCCACGTAGTGCCACGAGCATCTTCAGGCCTTGGGAAACTCCAGAGTGTGAAAGGCAAGTGTCCTAAAGTCACTGATCTCCTTCCCTTCTTCCAATGAGTTATTTTTTATACATAATATATAGCTTAATAATATATTTTGAATACTAAGGAAAAAAAATCCACCTTACAAATTTTATAGTGCATATGTGCAGTTTGTTCTGAAGGTAATGCCTTCTATTTATTTCCATGGAAACTACAGTAGATACAAAGAGCACAAAAACACTATTTGATAGAACAAATTCTCAGCTACAAAACACTGTTTTTCAACATAGTCACCACCATTAGCCAATTAACATGGGTGAGCTGATTGAAATGCTGTTCATGTTGTGGAGTGACAGCTGTGCATGGCCATCCAGAATGTGGCTTGTCTCTCACATCACTGTCACCACTGCTGAAACACACTACCACCCCTCACTGTGCTCACAGCCACTGGTTGGGCTCCATAAACACTCAGCAAGTGTCAATGAATGTCAGTGAGTACCACTGTTTCTCCATGGAGGAATCCAGTCCTACCCCTTTGCTCCACCCGCACTCCCATGTCAGACGCTGTTGGGTCAGAGTGCCCCTCTGCTGCCATCTGTCACACGGCAACAACACGGAACGGGAGATGGGTGGGAAGGTTCAGCCTCTGCTGCCATCCCACCAACATCCATCTTTGATGTTGTGGGACAACATTGTAAAGCAGGAGGCATTACTTTCAGAGCAGCAGAAGATGTCATTTCATTTAATGTCATGAAAATACACTTATTTAATTGGAAACTAGGATAACTTCATTTATAAGTCTGCAATGATGTCTTTAATGACATTGCCAATGAAAATGTGAAACTCATTTGGCCTCAGCAGCCCAGTCCTAAGGCTCTGAAGAATATATATATTTTTTCTTTTGTCTTGAAAGTAACACAGTGTATTATGAGATACAGCAGTTGCCAAGGTAACTGTTCTTCTTTAGTTTAATAGCAGCAGGTGAATGGTTGCCTGGATATCCACAATAATTTGCAGAGGCTTTAGTAATTCAGTAAGGATGTACACATTTCTCCTTAGGTTAGTCTTTCTCTTCCCAAGCCTTTAGTAAAAATATACATGATAATCATTAAAATAGTTCAATGCTATTAAACATTCCTCTTGCAATGCTATTATTAACGTTAATTTCATTAGTGCTTGAAATGCAGAATATTTGGAATAAAGAATCATTACAGCAGGATCATCTCATATTATGACGCTTCTTTTCAAATAAACTTCCATTTTCTGATTTATTTTTTTTTAAACTTGGTTCCATGTTTCAAGACCTTTCAAACCTTTCAAAAGCTTAACTAATGAACTTCTTGCTTAAATACGGAATTAGCCAAGAAAAAGCTACAAGCTTAATCTTGATTATGGAAATAAAATGTAACGTTGTGTGGGATTTGCTGTTCTTGGCTCACAAGTAGATTCTTTCACTACCCCAAAGAAGGACTGGAGGCAAGTAGATTTGTTTTAAGCATCTATCTTAGGCAAGACTA
This sequence comes from Crax fasciolata, assembly GCA_028564985.1. Lineage (NCBI taxonomy): Eukaryota > Metazoa > Chordata > Aves > Galliformes > Cracidae > Crax > Crax fasciolata. The sequence continues at coordinate 20,985,220 of JAOWBO010000070.1, forward strand.
CCATCTGACAGGTAGACTCAACATCTCAACACTACTGTAACTGTTAATAATAGCTCTGCCTATGTTTTGATAGCCTTGTCAGACATCTACTCAGCAATAGTACTTATTTAAGTAGAACAGACTCTGAGAATTAACAAAATTGCTGTGATTCCCTGTCCAAGGACTTGTTTCTTTGCAGTGTGTAACTCCAAGTGGGTGTGATGATTGTTTTCTTCTCTCTCGACACTCAATCATGTAGCACAAATCAGCGGCCAGCACTGACCAGAGCATAACGCTAAAATTCTGAGTCTACTTAGAATTTACGTGAAGTTAATCAGATGGTGACAAACAAATGTCAGCAAGTCTGCTGGAGCAGCTTTTACTTTTTACATTTTAATTATTGGCATAAACTTCTCTCTCTTCTTTTAATGATCTCCAAAGTAAAGTCTGCTAATAAACAATGGCAAACAAAAAGAATATTACTTTAGCTGCTAGTCATTTCCGAACAGTAAAAAGAAAGTGCCTTGTTGATGCATGTATATTCCTTCTCCTTTGCATGACATGCTTTTAATTAGTAAAATCTCCGGGCAGAATGGAAAATACAGCCCTTTTAAACTGACAAACTTCTGGTTGTTTCAGTAGTGTAAAACCAATTCTTTTACATGAACCAATTAATGTTCTAGCATTGAAAGGTTCCAGTTTCGGTCAAGTGATTTATTTTTTATTTTAAAGCTGTGGGTACTTAGATCCACCTGAAGTTGTGTTTTTTCTCTAATTATCCATCTTATCACCTAGCAGAGGTGTAACAGGCTCCTAGAAACTACAAATTCTAGGCACGTGTTTACCCACTTACTACGATAGCTGCTCTGAAAGTTATGCTTCCTGTTTTATGATGTTGGCCCACGATGTCAGAGGTGGATGTTGGTGGCATGACAGCAGAGGTTGAACCTTCCCACCAATATTTCATTACATTTTGTTTACCATTAAAGAAGACAAACAAACCACATGTTGTATGCATTGTTCATATGTTGTTATGTTATCATATGCTCATGTTATCCGTATTTATTTTTCTTTACGGAAACTAGACATTAGTCCTGTTTTCACTTAGACCAGCATGAAAACTCAGAAAAATAGCATATCCACCAAAAGATTTGAAATATGGGAATTTGAAGAATTCACATGTCGTGTCAAAGCTGCCTAATGGTAAGAAGGTGAGGCTGAATCCCCAAGCAAAAAGAAGTTCATAAAATTAGAGCTTCATATGAGATCCTTATATAATAATCTTGTATATTATATGTTATTCTCTCTATATATTTATCACGCTATTCAAGAAATGGTTTATGCCAACAGATCTCCATTGTATCTGTGGTGCTGCTCTGGCCATGGTGCTCCGTTACCATTGCAAAAATGAAATTTAGCCGACTTGCAGTTTGTATCCAGAAATACTGAAACCTAAGCAGATTTTATTGCTGTGTGGTTAGTCATCCTTCTCAAGCATTGTTGAACTGAACAAATACTAGAAAGTTTTTCCTTCTAAATATTTGCAGTATATGTAATAGTGCATCTGCTTCTATACATGCACTTTCCTTTTTCAGATGATACAGTAACAATTTAGTGGTAATGTTGCTTAATAAAGTAAATTATTTGCAAGAGTGGGAAAAAAAATAGAGTGTTTGTGGGAAAGCAGGTGTTTAGGCTCCAACAGTCAAGGAGTAGAAATGTATCATTTCACATTTTAGTTAGAAGAGCTGAAGCACTTAACAGAAGTGGGTACTGTGGGCAGTAGGAGTTAATTTGCGATAGACTTCAACGTGTTTTGGCTAACTGGCTCTTCTAGTGAGGAAGTTAATTGAGTCTCACGAGGATCAGAGCTCCGAAAACATTTCTAGAAATAAGTGGTGACAAACAGAATTGTTTGCCGATCAGTGGGAGCTGCACTATGGGAATAGGAAGAATGGTACAGAATTAATTGTGATTCACTGCACTCTAATTTAACAGACAGAACAGGATTTATCAATACAACTGTTGC
>JAOWBO010000070.1:20990240-21003531 GCA_028564985.1 Crax fasciolata
CTAGGAAAACAAGAAGGGAGGCACATTTGAAAGATGCCTATTTATGTTTCAGTTTGCTGTGGCTGGGTTGTAATGCTTTCCTGCATCTTGTGCTGACACCCACTGGGTTCTGCCTCTAGGTGGAGCTCTTATATTTTCAATGGCGATGAAGACCTGAAAGTACCTTTTTTTTCCCCTCTTCCCCTTTCAAATGCTGTTTCTTATTTGAATAGATGCACGGGTTACGTTGGTAGAGAGAAATGGCAAGCAGTCTTCCTCCCTCTCTTTTCAAGATGAAAAGTTCAGCAAAAGCTGCAGTCGGTGATGTGTCACGTGAGTGGATGGGCCTAAGACGCTGAGTGATTTTTATTCAATCTAAGATTACCTTTTGTAGCTGAGGAAGATGCATACCTTCCATTTACAGCAGGTATCCTGTGGAATTACAACACGTGTAACAGCTGTCAAAAGCATTTTGTCAAGAGTGGTTTTTGTTGTGGCTTTTTGTAATTGGTGATGTTTTCCCAGAAGTTTTTGTGCGTGTGTGCATATGTATATGCATTGTGTTCTAATTAGGACTATCTGAGACAGTTATGGCAGGCTGTCAAAGCAATGGGATGCTAGATATATTTTAGTCTCTACACTAGAGTCTAAATAACCTTTTAAGGACTGGGTTCTTTCAATGTGGTAAATAAATGCTGAATGCTTTATACTTAATAGGCCTTTGAGTAATGCGTTCCACGTGACTTTGTTGCTGGAATGAGACCTTATCACTAGATACACAGCAGCGACGTGAGGTCATTTCAGCATGAAGAAATGCATGCGTCTCATAAATGAACAGAGTTGACTGTGAAGTTCACTTAAACAGAAATACTCTAAAGTAAACAGTGGTGGCAGTTCTAAGGGAAATGAGTACCTACAAGTACTCACTCATTCTAATCATCTTTCACCTCTCAGTTTGAATACTTTGAACAACAATCGTATCTGAATTTGCAAACAGAGCACTCGTTTCCCTCATTTTTTTTTCTTTGATTTACAGCCTTTATTCTTTATTCTGGTCACTTTAAAAGTTAACTGCGTTACACATTTCAAAAGGTTCTTGCTGTAGACTGAGATATCTGGCCACATCTCTCCTAACAGGTGTAACAAATTACCTGTTTGTAGTTCATTAGGGGTACAAAAATTGCCAGGTGGTCTCAGTTTCAGATAAGGATGACATTTGCCAGAAGTGAGGAGAAATTAAATTGAACCCTAAACAGCATGTGAGCGCTGAATTGGGAGCAAGACTTAGGTGACTGTCTGATGGGCTGGGCACATATGATTGGTGCCCTTTGTGCCATGGAAGAGTCTACATTTTGAAATCAGTATTTGTGTCTTGCTTTGGCAAGACATTCATTCACCTAAAAAAGCAGCTTCTAACTGCTAGCAGTATTTGAAAAATTGGGTCAGATGAGCTTTGGCTGGCACGAAGATGGAAAAAGAAACATTCCTGAATGGTGAAATGTTTCAGCATGCTAAAACAACATTTTGATTGTTTGGGTCTAGATCAAGGAGAGGGAACTTGGAGGTCGTGCACAAAACTGAAGAAAAAGAAATTTCCTTTTGAAGTGCAGGTCCCAGGTTCTAATGTTCAATGAATGTTTTAATTACGTATTAAAAATTGGATGATTTTACCAGGGAGAACGGATCCCTATAAACCTATTGTCTCTAAGTTTTTTGTTTGTGTTTTTTGTTGTTTAGGACTTCTTTGTCAGGTATGCTTCAATATATATATGTGTTGATTTTGGTAGAAAATTCACTTCAGGCAAGTACCCTTAGCCATTGGAGTATATGGGTTCAGTCTGAAGAAGAGAAGGCTGTGGGGAGACCTCATTATGGCCTTCCAGTGTTTAAAGGGAGATCATAAGCAGGAGGGAAAACAGCTTTTTGCACAGGTAGATAGTGATAGGACAAGGGGGAATGGTTTTAAGTTGAAGGAGAGAAGGTTTAGATTAGATGTCAGTAGAAAGTTTTTCACTGAGAGGGTGGTGAGGTGCTGGCACAGGCTGCCCAGAGAGGTTGTGGATGCCCCGACCCTGGACGTGTTCAAGGCCAGGTTGGATGGGGCCCTGGGCAACCTGATCTGGTACCAGATCGGGAGGTTGGTGGCCCTGCTTGTGGTAGGGGGGTTGGAACTTGATGATCCTTGGAGTCCCTTCCAACCCAAACCAATCTATGAAAATGATTCTCATTATCATTACTGATAATGATACTCCAGTTTAATTCTACATCTATTTTGTCTTATTAAAAAATTACTGGAATAAAAGTATTTCCAGCTAGATTAAATCCATTTTTTTCCTTAAGCCTATATTATGTGTTACTTTATTTACAAAATCTGAGACATTCTAACAGACATTTTTGGAAAAAAAATCTTACTCTGGTCACAGGCACTTTCCTCTCCTTCTTCCCAGATTACTCCTGGGCTGTCTGAGTGCTACCAAACATCCCAAATACCTAGTTAATTTAGAAGATCTTATCCGTAGAATGAAAAGTAGTACTGGAAATTCTGTACTTTGTATCCTCGTTGTTATCAGAAAACAAACCGTAAATGTCATAAAAACTAATGATCTCTAACTTCTGCTTTCTCAGCATTTAGAAGAAATAATTTGATTGCATGATGGAGTTTTATAGGATTGTCTATAAAGAAGAAATAAATATAAATGAAGAAAATCTAAATTAAACTAGCTTTGTACTAGAATGTTTGTTTGTTGTTAAGTCTTTGAACTAAAATTCATCCATTTGTGTCCAGCTTCTTGAATGTATTACTGCCTAATACAAATACGTTGTAGAATGATGTAAGAAAAGTTGTGCCTGTGTCTGAAACTGGAACAGGAAGAGATTAAAATTGTAATAGCTTGGGCTTTTTGCTTGTTTTTATGCAACTGGCTCGCTCAGAGGAGGGCTTAAACCTTTAGTTTTGGAATTGTTGACATTAATCTCTGTTGGTTGTTTTACGTAGTGTTTTTCAGAGCACTTAGGGGTATGCTTGATATCCTTGATGAAAACAGATGCTGAAATTCTCTGCTAGTTGAAGTCATGGGCGTTTTCTATACTTTCATTGTACTGAAAGGAAGCAGTCAATGCTGATGCTGTGGCCCTGTTTGCCTCCAAGTTCTCTAGGACTTGAAGGCTCTTAGAATCTCATTTTGGTTCTGGTCTCACATGGAAGGTGCTGTGGATGGTTCAGCTTTATTCTGAGAAAGAGGAAAACAATTCCTGATAGCAGTATGTAAAATTATCTGGAACCAAAAGGAGGCTGGTTGGAGCTCAGGCCACAGTTTTATGAGCTGTTTTTACAGTTTGTCTTAGGTTGGCTAGAATGAACATGGGCTTTCTGTGAGACAGGGAAGTGGCCTAACGTGGCTTTGCGAGCCATCGGGGGAGAGACTGGGTTGTGTAGGTCTTGCTTGTGGGACCATTTAGGAAGCCTGTATCAATCATTTGTCTTTGTTTTGTAGGTAAGCTTCTAACTTTCAAGGCTTGAAGAAGTAAAATCAGTACAAAATAAATGCTATATTCCTGTTCCTTCTTCCTGCTCAGTTTGTGCTGTAGAACTGTACTTTCTGTCTTTCTGCTCAGATTTTTGTAAGTATTGCAGATGCATTGGAAAATCAAACTGCCAGTTTCAGTGCACGCTGTTGCTCCTCTACGCCGGTTCTAGCTGGCAGCTTCAGCTCAGCTCAGGTTGGAGTGGCTGGTGTTGTCAGAAGGATTTTGTTATCCTCTCAGCAGAAGTGATCAGAAAAGCATAGCAGAAGGAAGATGAGCTGAATACGCTTCTAAGAGGCTACTAAGAGTGAGTTCATAAATCCAGCAAGATTTGAATATCTGAAAAGCACACTAATGTTCACACTTCCTGAGAAGCGCTTGCTGTACTGCTCAGTCTTTCTGCCAGAACTATATAGATAACTCATTTGCACAAAGATATTTCTCCCCTTCTGTCAGGCAAAGATATGCCATTAGGAAAGAATCTGTAAAACTTACGAACTGCAGACCTATGTGTATTTGTCTGCCTTTACTGATATTTTATAGATACAGACAAAGTAATGAGTAGAATGTTCAAAATATACCCCTATTTTTATTAATTTTTGTGTGACAGATTTTAGCTTTTTAAAGCAGCACAGGTTTCCAGTACTGTTGTCATGGCAAAAAAAATATGGTAGTCTAAAGAAATCTCAGAGAATAATTTAATTATGTTTAGAGACTGAGTTGATCAGAGAATTGAAATATAAATGGCATCTAAGCTTTCCTGGACTTATCTTGTCCTTCCTCTCTTTCAGTCCTGTAATCTCTATTCCTTCCCACCATCCCTTAGTCTCCTCCACATACGTTTCAGAAAGAACGACCTTGGAATTTCAGAATGTTGTGAAAACCTGTAAATACCAACTTGTACTTGCTGAGAGGAATCTGTGCTGAATGAGTAATTATGACTCTTGCAGGAAGTACAATGTCTAAAAGTGTTGACTCAGTGGGAGAGCAGTTAAATCTGATACATGCTGGAAAAAATACCACTTGTATAGAAGTCGTCCTATACAGAATCCTATTCTGTAAACCAATTTCCCAGAACAAATGTCTTTGCTCTATCAGTACAAAGGAAGGATAACCTGGAAAAAGAAACAAAAAATTGTAAAATGAAGTTCTAGAAGTATTTTAAAGCATCAGTAATTGTGCATTATACATATCATGGGTTTGTAAAAATAATTCTGCAAGAACTGATGAAACTCATAAGTTAAGTTTCTATCAGTCAGGCTCTACTCATCATACCTTCACACTATTTAAAAGTTCTGGAAACCTTTCCCTTACAACCGAGATAACATTTATTAAGTTACCAAGTTCTCTTCATATTCTTTTTCTGTGCCCATCGCTGAAGTATTTGTTTGTCTGATCTGTTCCTATGGGAACCATGTGGTTTTAATTACATGCTATGACATGGGATTATCTTTTTTTCTTGGCAAGATTGCATAGTGTCATTCCATCCATTCAATGAAAAAAAAGTGCTTTTCAGTTGGCACAAAATTAAAGGTTGTCAGAGGATTAGCTAAGGGTGATGCTTTTCCTACGTTCTGTTAGAGTGGTATTTTGGGGCCTTTTGTTTGTTCATAGGAGTTTGTTACTGTTGTTTTTTCTTTTTCTTTTTTTCTTTTTAATAGTATTTCTATTTGAAAATGTCTTGCTGTTCTAGGCTCACGTGATGGACTGTGACATAATTACAGTGTTTGCAGATGGAAGCAGGAATAGAACTAGATTTACTCTCTGTAGAGGGACAGGAGTCAGATGAAGCAGAGTATCTGCTGCTTAAAATCTGGGATTTTAAGACTACACCTTTTATATTCAGAAGTTCTGGATTTTCCTTAAAACTTCATTTGCTTATCGCAGTACGCTTTCAGGTTGTAGAAATAATACTGTACGCATCTTGTTATGTATCAGAGCAAATCAATGCAGCAGGAATATCTTTAAAGAAAAAAGGCCTGCTATCAGCCTGTTTCTCTAGGAGGCACTTGTTGGACAGGTAAACCTTTGGGGAAGCTGTTCAGAAGCCCCAGGCAGCCATGGGGGTAATACACTGTCAGGAGGCCTAGAGGCAGTGACTGCATTGGTCAAATGCGTCAGTGGGACTTAGGGATGTGCATTTCACAGATGCAGCAAGTACAGCTGTACACTAGTGGTGTTGAAGGAAGTGTGAAGATCAGTGTTTTTGCCCAGGTGTTTCTGCCGCAGTTTTAGTCACGTACCAGTGTATGCCTTTGACACAGGCTGTGTCAAAGCAACAGTTCTGTGAATGCAGCGGTTAAAAACTAGTAATGAGTGGTGTTATTCTGGAATGTGCTATCTGAGAAAAACATTTAAAAACTAGAGCATCTGAAATCCTTAATGGAACTAGTCTGAGCCTTTTAGCAATGAATGATTTTCAAGGTAAAACAATGTATTAAGGTGAAAGTTGACATCAAATCTATTTTTCTATTTTTCTTTCCTCTTATTTGAAAGTCTGTACATAATTTCAGCACGAACCTCTTACAATAAGAGCTAGGGAATTATATTTACTTCCTCAAGTTTTACTCCTTCAATTAAGAAAAATGTCATCCATTTTGGTTTGTGTTACAAAATTACTATAGTGTTTCTGATAAAGCAGCAAGCCTACCTTTTTTTCTTTTTTCCTGGCAATTTTTAAAGCAGCTTCCAGAAAAAGTAACATTACTTTTAAAAAAAACACTGCAGATAGTAAAGCAAAAATCTTCCATCTAGTGTGTTTCTTCATGCTAACTGTTATTAAAACTTGACATAAACAGAAAATTTTTACAGCTTCTAACGTAGTGCCAATACGTGCATTCTTATCTAATCAATAAGAAGAGGACCTATTGGTTACTGTTTTATGAGGAAAAACTTCTTGAACTACTTGGAAGTTGTGTAGGTACATGTTTCTGAGTGTTCATTGAGCTTGCAGAATGGGAAATGCTATTATTATATCCAGCTTTCTCTCAATAACCTCGTTTTCATGTCAATCTCTAGTGCTCTCATTTAAAATACAGACTGAAAAAATCAGTATTTCTTGCAAAGCATTTAAGTATTTGCAAGAGGATGACATTTTTAATTTTTCTTTTATATTTCTAGTAGTTAAGTAGGACCTAATTACAAAGTATCATGGATAATGACATAAAATGACTTGCATCTTTGTATGGTGGCTTTTCAGAATCAAAATATTTCCATTTAGACTTGCCATGAATGTACAGAATACTGAATTACTTGGAATACAGGGACTTCTGTGCCATCAGTCACTACTGATTTATTATCATTACTAATCTATAAGTATTAAATGTTGTGATAAATGTCTGTGCTTAACAGATGGAAGCTGTGTGTGAATACAGTGGGATTGTTTTCTGATATTGAATAATCTTAGACTTCATTGACTTCCATTGTAATTATGGATGTTCACAATCTCTAAAATCAGATGTGTTTAATTTGTATTCCAGTGCTCTTCATTGACTTGGGGAGTAAGCAATAGCAAAAGCTAACCTAACAGGTTCAGGACAATAATAGGCATACCATTACTAATCTCATAATTTTATGATTGGAGTTTAACTACTGCTTTTGCTGATAGAAATGCTATGAAGAGAACTCACATCTCTCTTGACCTCATCTTTCTCATGTACAGAAGATAACGGCCCTATTGCACATGCAAAGGGAGCATGGTTAAAGAAAAAGAGCTGCATATCCCAAACCTCTGTCACTCACCTTTGATAGTAAGGCCAGTTTAGGTTTGTATTGTATAACAAGGAGTAGACTGCTTTTGTGCATGGCTGGTAACGTTCCTTTTGCTTTCCTGATGTAATTCATTGTAGTATTGGAACACTAATCAGCAAACAACCTTATTTGTAATCAAATATATGTGTTTATGGGAACAGCATGCCTCCGTTTGACTTCATTGCTTTTGTATGTCTTTTTAAGTACAGTGAACGTCAAGCTGCTAGGATTTCATGAGTTTACGTGCATTCTTTTCAATAAGACATTGTTTATGTTATCACAAACTTTACTTGGAATAGTATTCTAGCATAGGCCTTTTTGTATGCTTTTTGGTGATCTGTCGTCTTTTTGCTAACTGCATTTGTTTTGTGATTATTTGTTTATGGTACTTTCGAAGAATTTTCAAAGTACTGCAATTGTGTTATAACCTGTTGTACATGTAAGCACATGATCTGTGCTCATTATTTTTATTTTTTCAATTTCAGTTTCAATTTTTTAAAACCAACTTTAAATGCAGTTATCCACATAGGGAAATATTCTTTCCTGGATCATGTCATCTCACTGTGTTACTGTCTCACTTTGCCTAAAGCAATTGAACAGCTGTCCTTAGTTCAATGACTTCATTGCCCAAGTATTTATTCTATTCAATTTTGAATTTCCATGCAAAAGATAACCTTCTTTTGTTGTAATCCTTAAAACTTTAAGTGTATTTTAACCAGATCAATATTTGAACTCTATAGTATCCTAACATAGGAGAGTAGCAATTTTTGTTGACGCATTTGAAGGCAGCGCTTATATAGTGTTAACTGAACAAACCTCAGAAAAGGAGAAGGTGCAAATTATGAGACTTTATTACAAACCTTACAAAATACATCAAGTGAAACAGTTCAAACATTTTAACAGATACCTTATTGTCGTATGACAATGACCTTTTTTTGTCAGTTCAGTTTTTGAAAACTCTGAAGCAAAGCTTTTTCACTGGAGTAACAATAGATACTGTGATCTGTGTCTATTTTTTTTTTTTTTTTTTGGAGACTGCCTAATTGGTTATTTTTCTACTACAGCCACATAAGTGTCACTCCCAGTACTGTGAATTATTTAGTTATGCATGAATACTCTTTAGTCATTCCTGATGTTAGTAGGGTTGTGCCTGGTTTATCCAGGCAGAGGACCGCATTGCACTGGCATCTCTTATACATCAGCTTTCATTTAGACTTAAGAAAAGTAGCAGAGGAAAAAAAAGGGCCCTAGCAGAAGCAACTTCCTCAAAGTATTCTGAATGTCTACTGAATGAATCATGATGTCTCTTTGAGCCTTGAGCTTTTATTTTCTGCAGCAATTCTCAATCTTTGCCTATTCTGTTTTGTTCTGCTTTTAATGGGTAGGTTGCTTTATTGTGTGATTAAAAGCGTTGTCTTTTACCTGCATGCAGGAATAATTCAAGCAGTTTCAACGTGGTACATGAAAACTCATCTTTAGTATTCATTTCTATTTTAATCTAAATAGGACTTCTGCTTTGTTTTCTGGATTCTTTGCCAACCTTTTCTCTCTCCAGAATATCCAGCAGCTGTATTCTTAATTGTATGAATTTTTAGATAACATCTTTTTACGTATTCGGTGTTTTCTTTTCAAGGTCAGGCTGGACCAAGCTCTGAGCAACCTGATCTAGCTGTAGATGTCCGTCTACATTGTAGGGCAGTTGGACTAGATGACCTTTAAAGATCCCTTCCAACTCTAAGGATTCTGTGATGATTCTATGGTTCTACTCTATTTTAATTCAGCATAGGTAGGCATTCATCCTGCTCCACTGTCACATTGTATTGAAACTCTTACCCTTGTTAATACTGAGCAGCTGTTGAAGATGGATGGTGGTTTGGGTAAAAATTGTTGAGATGATATTCATCCTTCTAGTGTGTATAGATTAAAAGTTTAGTTCAGTTGTTGTTAAAGAACAATTCTATTGGCGTTTATTCATCCACATTTGTAAGCAACTTTTAGTTAAAAGTACTACAGTCATATATATATTTGTCTGTTCAACATATATGTGTATGTATTACATATACATGTCATGTTACATTTGGCTTTCGTCTTGTCTACCTGTCTTGGTGTTGTGTTCCATTTTTCATTTATGAATGGGCCAAAATAATAGCCATCAGGTAAGTTTGCATCAAATTACACACACGTTTGTCTTAAGAAAAGGTACAAGACAGTTGATGTGGCTTTCAATGAAGGAATGCTCTGAGAAATATGTTTTGCTGTTGAAATGAGAAGCAACTTCACCAGAATCTCAGTATATAGGCATGGTTACTAACAGTGAATTTCTAAGACTTCTGCATTCAATGCATGCAATTCTTGCAATAGTGTGGTTAACTATTTTAGTAATTTTCCTGGAAAACTCTGGTTTTGTAGCAGAAAATGGACAATTTTTATATGCTAAGCTCTCCTGTGTGTAAATTCAGCATCCAAGACATTAAAGTTCATGTTAAAATTAACTACCAATTAATATTTAGTGTCTATTTGGTCCAGACTGAGAGTCCAGTCTGGTATGGGATTTGGTTTTAAATTCTTCTTTTGTATAGCTTATATCAACTACCGTAGTTCAGGCCCCTAAAAATCTTTATCTCCCATCTCCTAACTTCAGATCTGATTGAATTCAATTTCATGACTGGAAATGAAAGAGACAGAGCTAGAAAACACAATTATAGATTTTTATATATATATATATTTGGAGACACAGAATTTATATAAACAGAGGTGGAAACATCAGTTGGTGGATTGATGCCTAAGGGTGGAGAAAAAGGTAGATAGAAAGTGAAATGGTCCCAGGCTACTGTTCTGACTCTATGTAGTGCCTGCTTTATTTCAAATGTAAATATTTTTTTTCTTGGAATCAAGTTAATTAAATATTCAAAACCAGGACACTGGTACTTCAGTGAATTAAGCTCTTTGCAGGTACCACTTCAGTTTTCTTGCATTCACTCCCAGTCTCCAGTTGGGTCTGGCTCAAGCAGAGAGGGAAAGTGGGGCACACTTTTCACCAATCCTAGGAGTTCTCTGGACATTTAAGTAATGTATGTATGATTTCATCCCTTCAGCACTTCTTCTAAGAATTTTGTTAGTGCCTTGAGGTGGTAGGAGGAAGAAGTAAAGCATATTGATTTCTAGCTGATTAAATTAAACCAGAAGGTTTAAGATTTGTATGCATATTTCTAATATATGATGTTAGAACTTAAGAGCAGTTGATGAAAACGTCTGTGCTATATGTGGATGAAATAATAATTAAAGTGAGATTAATGGAATTGAAGATTGCTTAACCTGTAATGAATAGAAGTGCTGTAGAAACCGCTTTGGAAGACATATTTGCTGGAAGTATTGAACAGTCAATCTTCATTCAGAAGTAGAATGACAATGGCAGGATGGGATTTTTTTTTTCTTTTTCCCCAGATTTCAGAGTGAGAAGTAAGTGCCAGAAGTCTAACTATAGTAATTAAATGTGTTCTAGATGTAGCTTTTAATTATCTTTTCATGGCACCCAAATACTTCTTGCTTTGTTTGCTTTGCTTAAAAATTTGTTTTAATTGCCAAGATGCTGAAGTCAAAAGGAGACTTTAAGGACCATCTTTGTAAGATTATTTGCACAGAGGTTTAGGGGAAGGTAATCTTTTCTATGTGAATACTCAAAATCTAGATATAATAGGAAAAAGAAATCTTTTAATTAATTACTCAGCAAAATGAAGACCAAAGTTTAAGAGAAGTGGAAAGAGAACAATAATTTTGTGCAATCATCTCATCAAATATTATACAAAGAGTTGTGACTCATCAGTAATGGGCCCCGTCCTACTCTTCTAAGAAGAAATAAACTAAATTGAATGAGATCTTTTCCTTGTTACCAGTGTGCTGTCTGAGTATTTACAATGCCAACATACGAAGGAGGAGTTCAGTTTCAAAATCCAGCTTTCAGTTGCTAACGCTTGCAAAGCTGATCTTATTTGGTTACACAGGCACATAAAAGCCGTCAGGTCCAAATTGATTTATATGACAATTATTTAGTGAGAACTTGCCTTCTAGCCATCAATTTTCTCACCTCCCTTGCACATTTCATTATAGTTAGTTCAGAGGCACAAAAGGGTAAATTTACATCATAGGTTTTCTGTATGATTTTCAGTTTTTTGTAAAGACCTCTGAAGTTCTTGCATGAAAATGCTTATCAAAGAGCTGATTCTGCTTTCTGCACTTTGCCTTATATGAATGAAATACTTCTTTTAGGCAGTCATAGTGGTACAACACATCAATGTATGCCACATTAATGCAGAACTTCTCTTTGATCCCTTCTTAACTAAAAAGAGACTCCTGTGGTTCCAGTTAATGTTCTGTGGGTTAATTCTGTTTTCATGTATATGTAATTTTACTTGATTTCTATTTTATATTTTTAGTTACTGTGCATGACAAAGACAAGCCTAGAAACATGGAACTTGCACCAAGTTTTCTTCTCTCTCCTGAAACCAAGCAATGGTGTGGGGATGCCCCATACCAACCCTCCTGTTCCCATGAGTTTTACACTGCTGGGTGCCTGGCAGAACAGTTTCAACATACCCCATAGTCTCATAGCTGGGTCATTCTTTGGAAATTAGGAAAAAGTTGATTTATGGCTGAAGAAGCCTATAACCTCTACTTTTGGGTCAAGGTTATTAGAACATGGCCACAATCTCATTTTCCAACATGTTTTGTCTTGAACTTTATATGCCAGGTAAGCTCAGTAATAGCTAGGAAATTAGGCACTCCGGGAGGTGTATGTAAGTAAGGATTGCCAAGTTTCTGAATACCAGATGGTTTGGGGCAGAAAAGAAGAGCTGCTAGATCCATCCAAGAAGCGTTTTACCTGGTAATTTTGGAAGGGCAGACTTTTAAAAGGGCAGGAAAAGACTTCAGAAAGCTCAGACACATGTGGGATCTTGAGTGCTTGTGTGTGCATTTAAGGCATAGAAATTCTAGGGTATTTTACTGCTCTTTTTGGACTTGCCTGTAACTGCTCAGGTACTTTGTTAGAACTGCAAGATTTCATATATGTACATGGGAATTGAAAAAAAGTAAAACCAAACAGAGAATCTGGCCCATAAAATGTCAGTTGGACACTGATCACTCTTCCCCAAAGTGTAGTTAAGGAAAGCTGTTCCCTGCTGCCACCAGCCCATAACATCGTGCTGTTTCCATCAGTTTGCTGGCCGCAGGTGCTCCTGTTCATCCTAGGTGGGATCCAGGGGGTGACATACAGACAGCTGATGGCTGGGCTCAGGCAGGACCACAAGTGGGCTGCTATGGCTTCTGGTCAGCCCAGCGATCCAGCCTGCAGTTTGTTGCCTCTTACAACAAGTGCAGAAGATGTGAGGAATGACTGAACTTCACAACAGCACTGTGAAAGGCTGGTCTTCTGTTACTGCCTCCTATTCTGTAGGAAATAAGCCCATAAGGTTAATGCCAGTAGTTTGACACTTGTCTTGAGGAGTTTACTGAATTTCTCAGCCTGAAGGAAAGTCGTGTCAGTTAGTCTGTCTCCACCGATTTGCTCATATCAGTTTGTTTTTGGAATACCTAAGTAAACAGTGTAACTGGGTATGTCAGTGCTCTACAATAACCTGCTTTCTCTGTTTTGATTTGTCTTTTTAGTGGAGCCTCTCGTATTTTCTAGTTATCTTGATTCTATTTGTCATGCATGCTCGAGACAATTTCCAACATAGCCTAACATCAGAAAGGAACACATATGGGGAGACCTCACTGCAGCCTTGCAGTATTTAAAAGGAGATTATAAACAGCATGGCAATCAACTTTTCACAAGGGTAGACAGTGATAGGACAATGGGGAATGGTTTCAAGCTGAAGAAGGGAAGGTTTACATTGGATATCAGGGGGAAGCTCTTTACTGAGAGAGTGGTGAGGTGCTGGCACAGGCTGCCCAGAGAGGTTGTGGATGCCCCAGCCCTGGACATGTTCAAGGCCAGGTTGGATGGGGCCCTGGGCAACCTGATCTGGTACCAAATCTG
>JAOWBO010000070.1:21004263-21044370 GCA_028564985.1 Crax fasciolata
GGGAAGCTCTTTACTGAGAGAGTGGTGAGGTGCTGGCACAGGCTGCCCAGAGAGGTTGTGGATGCCACAGCCCTGGACATGTTCAAGGCCAGGTTGGATGGGGCCCTGGGCAACCTGATCTGGTACCAAATCTGGAGGTTGGTGGCCCTGCCTGTGGCAGAGGGGTTGGAGCCTGATGATCCTTGGGGCCCCTTCCAACCCAGGTCACTCTAGGATCCTATGATTTTTATTCCTAGTTTTGTGTGCATTAGATGTTTTTTCAAGACTGCAGCCAATGTCTTAACTTTCTGTGAATACAGTGGTCTAAACAGTGGAAAATATCTTTTTTTAAGTCATTAGCAATCAATGCCTTGTTGTTAATCGTGTTTTTTAAACCATAAAAAAGTATTCATGATTGAATACAGAAACTTTAAAATGAATTTCAAACTGCATACAAAGGAACATTTATTTCTGTGCAACTTATGTCTGCCAGGTAAGGACTTGTTCTTGAGGGTTCTTGTCGCTCACTGCCACTGGCATGGTGGAAATGGAATTTCTATTTTTATTTTTTTGGTTCTTGCACTTGGTACTTCTGACATATGCCTTGTGCACTTGGCAGAGCTGAGTCTGGAAGTAGCACTTGCCATCTCTCGGGGAGAAATAAAAGTTCAACTTTTTTCTTCTTCTTCTTCTTCTTTTTTTTTTTCCTCCTGTGGTATCCATGAAATATTGAATATGCTTTTAGCTACAGCACTTGATTACGTGGCTGTGGATAAGAGACCTAATGCAAATGTCCCTTGGTGCCAGAGGCAGAAACTGAAAAAGACCTTGTGCTCATTTTGGAAGAGCTGGTTATCGCTTCGACTATAAGAGTAACCTTGACAGTACTTTGTTCTTTTTCCACTGCACTCTTTTATCTTTCCATTTATGCACCTTCAGAATTATGTCTATAAAAACAGCTGCTTAACAGATGTGGTTTTAATGTATATATGTGATTTTAATTAATATAACATAATTTATTGTCAGAAAGTAAATAACAAGTACTAAATAGGAAGCAGTTCAAAACACATTCAGAAACAGCTGGAAATTCTTTCCCATAGTCCTTTGCAGTACAAGGTTGGTCTTTTAACTGAACTGAATAATTTCTGAAAGTGGCTGCTTCCCATTTGAAGACTTTCGACTTCTTATGGGGAAAACAAATGAACAGACATACAAAAAGAACAGGTACAGGAATTCCTGTACAAAACCTGGTCATAATGAGATTCTTTTTTTTTGGTTTGGAGGCCAATTGATAAATAAACCATTGTATTTTAGGGCTACTGCAAGGGTGCTTCTTAGTGTTGAAGTTTTCCCAAAAATGTTATGCCTCGAAATCATGAGACCCTGAGAAGTCCAGAACACTAAAATTTGTATCTGCACTATGATACTGGAAGCTGGAATAGCAGTCCCTAAACTTGGTTAAGACTATTTAATGCTCTGATTTTCAAAGAACCAATGCAGTCACTATTTATTTTTAACATAATTAAATTCACTAAATTTATAACAGAAGCAAGTCTAACTCATATTTAAAATTATTCATTCTCACAATTCAACATCACATTTGTACTGTTCTTAAATGCAAAAAGCACTACTAAATGAAATATGTTCAAAGCATTAGGTTCACATCTGAAAGACCGTGCTACTGATAAGAGATGCTTTTTTTTGTTTTTTTCATGTTTTCTTTTTAATTTTTGAAATGACATTTAAAATCTGTCCACCAAAGAGTGAAGCACTATTTAAATGAGAGGCATATTTCTTGTGCAATTTATATTTACATAGACAGGCTCTGTTCCTATTCTGTTTTATTCTAAATTAAAAAAAAAAAAAAAAGACCTTAAAGCAAGAACTTCAAAAATGACAGCACTCTCTGTGGTATATTTTATTCCCTCTTCCATATTTCTTCTGCTTAGAAAAAGCTGTAGCTCAATGTGAGAGGGAAAATACTGAAGGCCTTATCAAGCATCAGGTCCTGCCAACCAACCCTAGCAAAGGGAAGTCATTGGTATGTTGTTTCTGGAAGCCTGCAGAAATTCTTAACAAATGAAACATTTTACATTGCAGGTGCATATGTTTAAGGGCATTTCCAGTGCTTCAATTCTGGGAGTTACAATTGCAACTCAAAGGAGAAGAGCCCAAGGTACAAGCCGCTATGCGTTGGGAAGGAGAGCAAGGCCTGCAACGCTTCCACCAGGCACTTCTGCTGCACCTGGTACCAGCTACACCCATGGTTCCTCTGTGTGGTGAGTAGCTGCGCATCGATGCACCAGCATTGTCTCCTGGAACGCACCCAGAAGCAGAGATGTAAGTTTGACACTTCTGGTTACTACTGAGTGGGGGGGGGGAGGGGAATTGTTGCAAATCAGAAGGTATGACAGATATTGGAAGTATGTGACTAGGAATATTATGTTATCAAACACAACATTTTTGCTGTTGCAAAATAAATCAATTCAGATTGCACTGTGGCTGATGAAACAAAAAATCCCTTCTATTAAAGCCAGTGGCATCTTCCTGAAAGCTGAAAGCACACTGAAACAAAATTCATCTTTAAAATGAAATTACTTACAGATAATATGCAGCAAGAGGGTTTTGTTGATAGCTGAGCACAAAAGAGAGAGTGATATTAACCTAAAGGAAAGGAGCAGGAAATTAAATAGAAACCCTGGATCTGTAAAAATGAAGTACAATATTTGCTTCCAGTTTTACAATGGAGAAACAAAACTGATACAGATTACTTTGGTTTTGTTTTTTCTTTTTTTTATATATTTTTGCACAAGCAAAAATACTGCTCCTGATACAGTTCATTGCATTTTGCATTTGAAAAGAGAAGAATTATTCCAAAAAAAAAAAAGAGAAGAAAAGAAAAAAAGAGTGATGGTGGTGATGATAGGGAAAGTGGGGGGTTGCTAGTAGGAGCTAAATATGCTTCAAAATCTAGGTCTCCAAAGTACTTGTTCAGTTACTGTCTAATTTTAGAAACACCTAAATGTCATATTATCTGAAATTATTAAGATTTAATATCTCTGGGTGCCCCACAGAAGCTGATAAGTGTATCAGCATTTTAACTTGATACTTGAAGGAAACTGCACTGAGGCTTTATATTCAGGTATTTAGATAAATTGAGTGTATATCTATTTTAAGGCCTTCTTACCTCATTAGGTGGAAAAAAACACTGAAATGCTTTACTCTTGTGAGCTGTCAGTCACATTGGAATGTTTATCAGGTTCAGGACAACTACAATAATCATTTTATGGTTTTCTTCCACCACACAGTGTTTCACCTGCATTATTTCGGTAGCAATTAACCATAGTTTCTTACTACTTTGAAATGGAAAAAAAAAGACAAACCCTACTAGATCTGATTACAACCCTCCTACTGTATTAGTCATGCATACAACAGTTTTCCAACTGGAGTAGAAAAAATAAGACTACGTCTTCAGATGTTCTAGAAAATGCACTGTAAATGTGATTATGAAGTAGGGAATAACCCCGAAAAAGGAGAACTAAAAGCTTCCCAAAGCTCGTATGCATTCTGATGTTCACATGTATTTATGGGTAACTTTTAAGTTTCTTTTTATATTCGTATGCCATCAAGTATGCTACAGAGAAAAAACCAACTGCATGCCTTAGAATGCAGGGACTTTACTTTGGTGGAGTAGCAACTCTTGGTTTTTATGCTTGTAATATAGTTAGTTAGTAGGAAATAGTTCTTTTCTAATGATTTATTTTTTAAACAAGGTGTTTTAAATGTCTTAATATCTGCTTTTTAGTTATTTCTATAATTTAGTTATTCCTATAGTTTGTAATATTTAAACACAGTTTGCAGATGTCTTTGGTTATGTTCTCTTTGTCTGCTGTAACGCGTGTTGCTGTTGCTTCTATTAATAACTATTAATTATAAATTCCTGTAAGCAATGCCATTTAGGCAGGATAAGGAAAGGACTCTGAAACTTGTTGTCCTACATGGTTACATTTTTGATCATGTAAATAGAAAAGTTATTGTAAATCAAGAAGATAAAAGGTGTAGGCACTCTGCCTCCTTCCTGCTTCCCAGTGTTCTGTGGACAAATTGAGGGTGAAAAGAACCCATGTGGTAACTGACTGTCAGGGTTTGTGTGGCAGAATGTCCTGATGACAAAAATTTAAAACAGAGAGCACAAATACATTTATTTAGCTTCTGGAATGGCAGTCTGCAGCACAACTTTCTCCATTAACAGCAACAACAACAAAATGTCAATTAAAGACACAGAGAAAAAATGTCAATTAAAGACACTCTCCAGTGGAGAATGTTTAAAATATTAACAATATTTCTTGCAGTTAAAACATGAAAGAACTCATGCTTCTCATTCTCCTACACCTGTTTTCAGAGTATCAATTCTCAGAATCATTCAGACTGTACTTCATACATCTGGATTCTGCGCGTGCATAGGAACAGAAAGCTTTGTTGTTGTTGTTGTCTTACAAGAAGTAGCTATTTTTCTGTATAGGCATTAGTTTCCTGAGAAATGGAGGGTAAAAGCATTGCCCATAACCATGTTTTATCTTGGCATTAGCTGTGGTTATTTGGAGGACTTCTTTACACTTTCAACAAAATGTACTTATTGGCCATGAATATATATTTCTATTGCCTAGAAGGAACGTGGATTGATCCAGTCCAAGATCTCTCTGTGGACTCAGGCTGCTCTTGAACTTGAGAAGAGATAGAAGCATACTGGTGAATGCTAGGGTTGTAGTAGTTCTATAGCTGACAAGTGACTAATTGAATGCAATAAAGCATCTTTTTTTTTTTTTTATCCTTGCAGTTCGATTAGCCATTTCTGCATAGATAGCAAAATCACATAGTTCTCATAATTTTTTTAATAGATAATTGATCACTACAAGAGTATCAGCTAAAAAGGGAAAATAGAAAGCGTCCATTTGTGGAACACTTTTCTTTGTGTTTTCTCATACTTAATTCTTCATGCAAGTGGGTGGAGCAGTTAGCAGTGTAACATAGAAGATAAGCTAAATGCTCTAGGATGTAGTTGTTAAATAACGGCGCTCTTCCCTTCTCATCCTCAAGTGATTTAGCCATTCCAAGATGCAAACCACCTTTGGCAGATCAAGTAGCTGCTACATATTTCTTTGTTTAAGACTGGCTCTGTGGAAAAGTCAGTAGGTAGGAAGAAGAATTGTGATGCATATTTCTTTAATCAGCATGAGGACTTACTCAATATGTTTCCCGATGCAGGATATACAGTCTGATAGTCCTTAGCCAATACATTGGCTGTGGCACTATGATCTTGCTGCTGATGTGCACTGCATACAGATTACTTGAGCTAAATCCATCTCTTCTTTTGTGTTCTAATATGTGCTTCGCATAGATGAAATCAGACAGATTTGCCTTTGCCAGCTATATAATTCACTTTGTTAGGCAGCTAACCAGGGTTCATGGTATAATCATTACAAAGTAAAAATGGAAAAAATACTCAAAGTACAAACAATATAAATACACCTCCTAATGAATATCATTCAAGTTAAATTGGGTTAAACCACACTTCTTATCATTCTCATTTAACATCACTGTAAACTACACTAAGTGCCATTTCTCCTTCATATTAATGTTTTGGCCCTGCGTAGTGCCTCGGGGTACAAGAGTCGTTTTCTGCATGTGTCTGACTGTGTTTTTCACTCATCATTGGAAAAGTAATTTTATAGTCCCTTCAGATCCTGAACTAGATTAAAAACAAAAAACAAAAATGAAAACAAGTAACATCATTTTTCTTGGGCACAGTCCTCCTTGTAGCAAAGCACTATGTAGTAAGAGAAAGGAAGGAAATGGGAAATGTTACCATGGATTTTTCTGCCACTGCAGTGAGCTTGCCTTTGTGCAGGAGATTCTTCTGAACAATTGTTTTCTACTGTGACGAGATGTCAGGAAGGTAGTCCAGTGCAGTCCAACAGCTTCTTCACCGGTTGTGGAGTAAGCTGATAGAACTTACATGACAATCCAGTTAAACAAGAGGCATTTAAATATGTGATTTCTTAAAATGATAGTTAAATATTGATGTACATTATTAAGAAGTCAAAATACTGTCAGGTGTTAAGTGTGATGCTCCTTGCAAATGCAAGGAAAATGCTGTAATTTTTTGGCTCCTGATGAGATTGTGTTGCAATTCCAATGTTTTGCCATACTTCAAGTGTTGTCCACATGCAGAGAAAAAATATCCACATTCTCATGGAAGGGAGGAAGATTATCAATTTCATTGTTAATAATGTGACGTGTGAGTTCTGACAGCTATGCTCAACTCTGAGATGAATGCCATAACCTATCCTAACCCACAAGCAGTTCTACTTATATCTCAGGATGTTTAAAAACATTTTCATGTTTTACTAAGAATGTAGGTTTCTTCGCCTATGCCAGTGCTGAAGAGCACTGGTCCCAAGATGGACCTCTGGGGGACACCGCTTGTCACCAGCTCCCACCTAGACATAGAGCCACTGACCATAATCTTCTGGCTACGACCATCCAGCCAATTATTTATTCACCAAATAGTCCAAATCCATATCTCTTCAATTCAGAGATGTGGTGTAGGACTATATCCAAGGCCTTGCACAAGTCCAGGTAGATGACATCAATTGCCCTTCCTTGGCCCACTGATGCTGTCAATCCATCATGGGAGGCCACTAGATTGGTCAGGCATGATCTTCTCTTGGTGAAGATGTGCTGGCTGTCTTTGATCACCTCCTTATCACGCATGTGCCTTAACATGTCTTCCAGGAGGATCTGCTCCATCATCTTCCCAGGCACAGCAGTTAGGCTCACTGGCCTGTAGTTCCCTGGGTCCTCCTTTCTTAAAAATGGGAGTGACGTTTCCCTTTTTCCAGTCACGAGGGACTTTGCCTGACAGCCACAACTTTTCCAACATGATGGAGAGTGGCTTGGCAACCACATCAGCCAGTTTATTCAGGACCATGGGGTTTGTGTCATCCAGCCCCATAGACTTGTACATTCAGTCTCATGAGGTGGTCTTGGGCTTGCTCTGCTCTTACAGTGGGGTGGATTTTGCTTCCCTGACCTAGAGGTTCAGGGATATGAGAGAAATGGGAAGCCTGACTGCCATTGAAATCTGAGGTAAAGAACTTGTTGAGCACCTCAGACTTCTATTGTAGCTACTTCTCCCTTTTCATTTGTCAGAGGGGGTACACCCTCCTTTGCCTGTCTCCTCTGGTCAATTTATCTGAAGAATCTCTTGTTATTTTTCACATCCCTTGTAAAGTGCAGTTCCATTTGCGCCTTGGCTTTCCTGATCCAGTCTCTACATGTCCAGATGGCATATTTCAAAGACATTGGAAAATTCTGTAGAAGAGAGAAGGGTGGATAATTTAGGAGGCCTCATCCAGTTCTGCTTAGCAGCAAGAAAATGTTCGGTGTTCTGGATATGTGTTTCGGAAAATACTTTGAAATATGGAAAAAATATTTAATTTCAGGAAGTGCTCTTCTTTCTTCTTAATGGCCACCACTCAATAGCCACTTAAAATTTAAAAGCCCATAAAATCTGCCATTAGATGGAAAATTGAGGAAATAGAGTAGCATTGTACTTCGAAGTACTGCACTGGTAATTACATATTGGATGACATAGCTACTACTGCTTATTGACTTCTTTGTTCTTCATCTACTCTAAGTGCTTAAAGGATAACAGAAAATGTCACTGCTTTCCCTGAAGGTAATTGGAAAATCTAATTTGTCTTACAGACTTTCAATGAAGCTAAGGACAATAAATTAGGAAGTATATTTTTCTACTCTTCCTGGACTACTATAGGGACTCCAGCTGCTTGCAAAGCAACTGTCATTGATGGCAGCATTTTAAAATGAGCAATGCACGTGCAAAATGGTGAAGAATGTTATGTGTACCAAAGACTGTCCCTGTGCACCTCCTTGCTGTCAAATCTCAAAGTACAGACTGTGCAGATGCTACAATTATTTGAAAGGCCACTTGTATTCTAGAGTTTGTTTTTTTTCCCTTCCTTTACTGAGAATATTTTTTTTTAGTTGCTGAAGAAAGAAGAAAAACATTCACTTTTAGGATTATATTATTCATAGTCAAAAAAATCTTCAAATGCTTGAGCACTTTAACTACTGAACACCAGAAAGTTTTCTGAAAAGCCGTTGCTCAAAACCAATTATGTGATTTTAAATGGCAGTTTTGCAGTGGTTCTTTCTACATTTTGTGATATATGCATATATACTTTTCAGTACACAATCTAGTAGCTGTGACAATCCACACTGAGAAGTGAGCTTGTAATTCATGTTATCTCCATAGGGTACTGTGCACCATATTTTATGAAATAAGGGTAGATCTGAATTCTGAAATTCATTTTAGAAGGAAGAGAACAATTAATGCTTAGTTAATTATTTAAATGTAGACTGACAAGTAATACACGTAGAGGACAGCTGAAAGCAAATAGTGATAAAGAAATTCTAACATCACAAAATGTCTTTTAGTAGAGTTTTAGAAGAATAAATATTTCTATATTTAGAAGAAATAGTAGAGTTTAGAAGAATATCACAAGTGGAGTGAAACGGTTGAAGGATTGCAGTCTGAAAGATTCTGAAAGATTTGTGGGTGGTGCAGAACAGCCTTCTAGTGTGTATGTGCACTTGTGTGTGTGCAGCTAGTGACTTCAAAGCATGCTTCTGTGATGTGATGTGTTGGGGAGTGAAAGTCAGGAAACAAGGAGTGAGAAGCTCTGGTACCATTCCACTACTTCTCTAAGAGATGGAAATTGTGGAGAGCTAGGTAAATGGGGGGAAGACTGAAGCAGTCTGTGAGGTATGGCTGGAAGGAAAAGCTGAGATGTTCTGTGGTTCCTGTGTGAGAAGCCTAAAGAAGGTTGCCAAATTGCCCTCCAAAATGAGAAGGACAATGAACTCTACCCAGCTAAAATTCACATTAATCACGAGCTTCAAGGGAAAACAACTAATCCATCCCCAGTCTCATCTGCATTTCTGTACTGATATGTAACATGTATATGTGAATAGTTAGGGTATTTCTTCACTGAGTTCTGTTGGTGTTTGTCAGTCTGCCAGTCAGTTGTCTGCTGTCTGGCTCAGGTGGTGTGCTAGTGTTTGTCTGGTCCATTTGTACTCTGTTCTGTAGAAGATTTCCCAAGTCAGGACCTCTGCAATTCCTTTCTCAGTGCACCAATTCAAAGAATTCACTTAGCTTATTTGCAATAATCTCATCCTTTCTTGGTTCTGTCTCTATTCTGTGGATATCGATTGTTATTATAAGCACTAGCAGGCTCTTTCATTGAGAGATGCTTGAAGAAGGATTTAAAGCTGGTTTTGATCCCAGTGTCTAATTGCTCCTCAAAGTCTTTTTTGCCCTCCTAACTACATTTTTAAATTTAATCTGCTGGAGTTCAAGTCTCTTTCTTTAGTTTGCATTTGGTAATAAAAATAGTATGTTACAGACTCTATTCTTATTTCTATCTGATGCATAAAATTCCAGCTCTTGAGTAGAAACCTGTCTGGGTAAATTGCTTTAAACCTTCGCCAGTTAAGTGAAAGTTCAGAACTTGAAAATAAAGCAAAACCTCTCCAAAAGCAGAACCAGCTCTTTGATAAGTATATGAAAATTCATGTTAACGTTTATGAGCAAAACCTCACTCTTAACAAAAGAACTCCGTAGAAGTAGAAAAAAAAATTGCAAACAAAATCTAAAAGCCATGAGCACATAAAATTAAGGATAATGTAATTGAAAATAATTCCTTGAAGGACAGCATACAAAAACCATACTGCACAACCCATAAACTTTGTAGATCACTTTCCGTGCCTTGTGTCTTTTTCCCAGCTTTACCTATGTGAATATTAATTTTTTTTTTAAACGTCACTCGCTAAAACACCTGAAGCCTACTTTTTTTCTTTTTTTAGCAGTAAGAACAGTAAATAAATTACAGCACATTGTCCTTTAATAGATCATCAGCATTGGCATGGGTTTTAAAGTATTTTTCTTCACATACTTTAAATAATTTTTGCAAATAGTCATCTATATATTGATATATTCCTTTCAGTCTCTTCAGGATGCTGAAAATTCTCAAACTTCATACAGTTTATGCTTATATGTGTGATGCAACGCAAACGTAATGCTATATTTGTACATACATTGCCTGCAACGTTTTCACGAGTGTTTCCAGAAATTGTTTCCATAAATCTAGACAAAGACATGAGTCAAAATCATTTTGCCTCTCCCACTTAATCTGTGTATGCCTAGACAGACTATCAGTTGACAAGATATCTTTGCAGTACACTGAATTAGTAGTTTGAGCTATGTAGATGCCTGCAGAAGCAGGAAAAATGTGGTGAATGGCCCTTTAACCCAACAGAAATAGTGAGACAGACTTTGCAGATATAGCTGTGCTATTTTTGTCATGTTAGAGACTGAATTGAGCAGTGGATACATTTCAACCTTTTTGCAGTAGGATTCTTGTTATCTGTAGAGTTTGGCGATTGAGTGTTACAAAAGCTCTGTAAAATAGTAAGGAATTAGATGTTGTCAAAATGAATAATGTATGTTATGCTGGAGACGAAGCACATTTCCCAGGTTTTATAGGGCCTTTATTCTAATACCGATCACTTATACCAGAAAAAGGAATTCTGTTTTCTGAGGTTGAATGATCTGAATTTTCTTGTCCTCAATGCTAGGAAACACAATGATCAGCTGTGCACAGAGAAAAAAAAAATCATTGGCCAATCGTAGTTGTGCCTGAGTTTTACAAGACCTGGGTAACCTGATTTCATCACAGTCCATTGCAAGTCCAGTGCTGCATACTGAAAGCCCAGCTCTGTGACAATCTTTGACATATGGAGCTGCAGACTGTAGAAATGCAGCTGCTGAGGAGAACAGCAAACCAACTTAAAAAAAAAAAAAAAAAAAAAGGGTTACTGCTGACATTTTTTTCTGAGGGAAATTCATCAGAATCGTCTCCATAAAGTGTTGAACTGGAAAACACTGCTAAACACATACCTCCACATTCTCCAACTGATTCTAAGAACCAGAATTATACTTCTAGTAATTAGTGTTACTTAATAATTGTTTCACTAACAAGAACTCACAGAAATGACTTACAATTTATAAATTAAAGGCAAGGTTGATTGTCCGAAATCTATTTAAAGAACCGTTTTAATTTTCTTTTTTTTTTTTAAATGTAGACTTTGCAAAAGATGAAACTGAACTGAAACACTGGAGTAAGTGTGCCCTTTTTCTTCAGGAATACAGAACTACAGTGTCTTCAGATGGTGACAGCTTGCTTGGGATGAATTCACTCAAGTGCCTTAGATACTGAAGCTTAAAATATTTGAGTGAGCTAATGGTACCAATAACTCAGGACACAAGTACAGATATATCTTTATATATATGTATATCTATACGTGCTAGATGTAAATCTGGGTATCTAAATCTGTTATTTACAGTTACAAGTATAGATAGATCCACAGCATTATGGGAACATTCTTGATCTAAATGAGAATATTAAAAACCTTAGTTTATCTTTATTTCTGCTTACGTGTTTCATAAAACCACCATGAGATTTCAACACCAGAAAAGCAAGAAGGCACCTTTCAGTATTAGCATTTCAGGTCCCCACTGACACTAAAATTTCTGAGCAGTGATGTGGCCCATAATTTTTTTTAAAATGCATTCCTTTGCAGAGTTTGAGATATTAAGACTTTCTTTGCTTAAGTAATTTAGAATTCATCGTGCTGGCCTTCATTCCCATAGACCTTAACTTAATACCATTGTAAAACGACCCTCCTAGGTACTATGCACCTATAATCCAATTGTGAACACTCTTATCTCAAAACACATGGTACATGAGTTCCACAGGTGAGAGAGCACCAATTAGGCGCACTGTCTTCCAGATGTTACAGTCTGACATTATGGATAATTACTTGAAATGGTACAGTGAAGGCAAGGGAAAAAACAACACCAACACAAAACCTTGCTGCCTTGCTACAGTCTAGTTATATTATGAAATATAGTCTTACATATATAAAAATCATAAACCTTAGCCATTTACTTGGACTCAAATTTTAGGAAGCTCGTATTTGAGAGAATTGATGATGTTGAAACAATCATGGCAAATGCACGGTAGAAACAATTTCTTTTACAACTGTGCTTAAAAGGAGCAACTTGGCAGCAATTGTTTCAGATTGCCTGAAGGTAGGAGAAGCATTATTTACCTCTGGTGTGCTTCATCATTGTTCCATGATTATGAGAATGCAAATACATGCATCCTCTGAGAGAGGCTCTTGCTCTTCATACTCTGACCGCTCAGTGAAAACAACTGTAGGTGTGGGCTTGTAAAATCTCCCATTACAATTAGTGCAGTGGAGAAATCTAACAGCAGGGTGTCATTTTTTTTCCCCTCATTTCTCAGTTTATTGTCTCTCACAGAAAGGCATATTGAGTGCAAATGGGCATTGTGGAATTTGTTGCATGAAAATTCCTACTGTCCTTCCCTACTTAGCCAAAAACAAAAGTGTTTAGAACCTATCACAGAAGCAAAAATAGGGAAGGAATCCACTAGTTGAGAAACAATTTGTAGCTGCTGATTTTGGGGATATGCTTTCATGGACTGAGAAACAAACAATTTTTTTCTCCTTTCTTTGAGTTGAGTGGAAATTGAATTTGTAGAAGCTATTCAGGGCTATGAACAACCACTGCATGTGGTCTAGCTATGTGTACTCTGTCTGAAGTGTGCAGAACTTTTCCTAAGGATTGTTTCCTAAGGAGAGGAGCATTCCTACATTTCTGCTTCTGCAGGTATATCCTGATCATGTCCCAGTAAAGGGTTTCAATGCCTTTACATGTTGTGTAAGAAGCTACATTACTGTTCTATCTGCTGCATGAGAGAAGAGATCAAAACTGGCTTTTTGTCTTCTCTGACCTCTGCGACATCCAGTTCTCTGGGTTGTTATTAGAAATTAGGTCTCCTTTTTGCCACCTCTGTAAGCGGGAGTAACCTGACATTTCATTTTCCTTGTCTGTCAACTTCAAAGTAAAACAATGAAAACCGAGATATACAATAATATAGTGCAAAATCACATGTTATCATTTTTGTCACTGAAAATATTTTTTCAATGAGCAAATCTTCCCATGATGTGTGCCAGTGAGAATATCTTACAGTCTGCAGAGTTTAGAAGTAAGTTTGATTTTCAGAGCTTTCAGTTACTAGCAAACTGGTCACAATGTCTACTCCGAAAAACCTTTCCTCCTTTCTGCAGAACTTCTTGAGTGCATCCTCTCAACTCATGGAGGTGGTCAGCACGCCATATGCTCATTTTTTTCTACTCATTGAGTTTTTTTAGTTTTGTTTTTTTGTTATGCGGAAGCAAGTGGAATATGATTTTCTGAATGCCCCTGCAAACAAAGATCAACGGGCCAAAATATTCATAGGAAAGTGCCATAGAGATGTTCTCTAAGAATACTGCAAAATTGATATCCAGAAAAGTGCTTGTGATTAGTATCTGAGGTGAGGAGAACTAGTCTATAGCGAGCTTGCGTGAACCCTGACTTCAAGCTTGCTCCTGGCATTTGCTAGCATCGTAGAAAGGTGATGCAGCCCATATGCAGAGCAAAGTGGGGACAGGATTAGGAGCTGGTCTACTGTGTCATGCGATACATGAGTGCATGGCACACTAACCAATATGAAAAGAGATCATCTAAAGCCAATAGCTCTTTCACACATATATACTGTATAGAGAAAATTGATTCCAATTCAGAAGGACTTTAATTTAACTAAGCATTGTGTGGTGAACCATATCTTTTTGTCAGCTCTGAATCTTGTTCATTTTGTGAATAAGTTTTACCATGTCAATGAAAGGATTTTAGAATACATCTTCGTTGTACTTCAGAATTTGAAATGTATGGCCTTATAAGCATAAAACTGAGTCTTTCCTACCTTAAATCTTGCATTGCTGTTCTCTGCAGGTGAAATTATCATCATAAAAGGTCAAAAAAGTCCTCCTTTTTTGATTTATTAAAATTAGGATGCTGTTTTGCAGTCCTTTCTTAGTTAGGTATCTGTGAAAGGTACTAAGCACTAGGGAATCAAATTGTGTTAGTTCCTTTTAATCACATTCCTTCCTTACTATTGCCCTTTATTCACATCCTAACTCTAAAAAGAGGTTATGAACTTAGCTAACTTTAGAAGTTACGTCATTTAAGTATGAATATGTGTGGATGAGCATTAACAAGTATTCTGTTAGATGTAAAAATTCCTGATGTAATTCAGCTTGCTCTTTTCTGGGCAACTCAAGCAGTCTGTGAAAGCAGCAGTACAATTTTAGCAGTGTTTTCCACACAATTTGCTTGCACCAATTTGAACTAAACTGTTTCAGATCTTAATGAATACAGGTTTTTCAAGGACCTCAGGACTTCTGAACCCTCTCCTCGATTTCGCACTGAAACCATGCAAAACCCACGGAATCTGTTTGTGATGTGAAACCTTAAAGTAGCTTGGCCTAAGTTCTCACAAAAAGTATGTGAACCTTTCAGTGAATGTGGGCTGACTTCCCAGTTTGTAAAGAAACATTAAGCCAAGCAGGTTTTTTGTGTGGAGTTGTATTTATTGCGTGTTTTGCTTAGGACTCATATCAATACATTCCTGATACCTTTTAAAGCTAAGTTTGTACTTCTGTTGCTAGCCCTCAAAATACAGGACTACTTTTTCAGTAGAAATCAGAGGAAATTTTTGAGCACCACTCCTTTGAAAGTAGGCTGCTGACAGACTGTTTTGTATTCGGTTACTTATTCAGTTTCTTGGGTCGACTAGGGTCCTAAGAGTGTGTATATTCAAGTTATTGATTACTCCCCTGCTGAATGCTATAAATCAATGTGCTCTTTTTAATGAAAGAGAAACATGAAAGGAATTAAACAGGTAAATTGTATCCCATGGTAATACTACCCAACTGCTTCAACCGAACAGCAATGAAAAACGGGGAATAAATTCCCTCAAATAACTTAATAGAAGGTTAAATTGAGTTAGAAGAGGTATTGCATCTTATTTTTGGTGAAGCTCTGTTGTTACTGCTTCAGCTAGCTAAGCTAGTTCAGGTGTATCTCACGTCTTTGTCTCTGAGCTTAAAAAAAGTGAGCATTGTCTTCCTGTGTGTACCATTTCCAATGGCAACAATGGAAACTACTTTTAAAATAGTTTTCTGATTGTTGTTGTTCATTATCTCTGAGTAGTTTATCTTCTAGAACATAAAACTGTGATCTGCTGAATGGAACTTCTGGTGATGTGACCCTACTTTGCTATTAGTTGTAGAAAAAACATGCTCCTTCTTGAATGATACAGCCAGCTACATCAAAATCACAATAAAATCTTCATGTGTCAAACATTTTACACAAGAAGAAACGATAATTTTGATTGTCACATGGTTTCAGGAAAACATTGTGTGTGCGTGTATACTACAGAAAAAGTTGGCATGTGCACTAAATTCTGGATGTGGTGCAGTCAGATGTGTGAAAATAACGTTTTATCTGTTACTAAATGATTAGACTTGCTGGATCCAAATACACAGATATATGCACTGAGTGCTAAAACTGTTTGTCACATCAATATGGTTTTGTTGTAACTAAGCCTCATCCAAAACAGTGTGTGATGTTTGTGTTTGGAGAACTGCAGGAATGAGTGCTGTCTTTGTCTCTATCTTTGTCATCAAAGTGCTGCATGACATGGAGCAAGTTCACCTAATTTGTGTGTAAGTTCCTGTATTGATTAACAAGAGGATCATGTTACTCAGACATCTTTGTAAAGGGCTTTGATGGAAAGCGCCGTCAGAGCTAAATATTACTCACTGCTGTTGCTGTTAGAGGTATGGGTTCCAAACGTGGACTCAATTTATTAACATAGCAGTGGAGTTCACTGTAGCGTGTAGTTGGGGAACTGTAAAGAACATTTTGCAGATTATTTTCCTTCTCTCTAATGGCAGGACAGACTTCATATCCTTTGCATTTTTTATTGAATGCTAAGATTTCTCTTATTGTGACTCCTAGGGACAGTAGTTATGAGAGGAAAACAAGCAATACGTTTTGGCTTTACATTGTAGCTTTCTCTGTACTGCTACCTAGTCTGAGCTA
Source organism: Crax fasciolata (assembly GCA_028564985.1). Lineage (NCBI taxonomy): Eukaryota > Metazoa > Chordata > Aves > Galliformes > Cracidae > Crax > Crax fasciolata. The sequence goes on from JAOWBO010000070.1 coordinate 21,020,405, forward strand.
GGTTGCTGCCATACTTTTGCACCTGTGGTGCAAAAAATAGTCTTTCAGTTACGTATGTACAAATTATGAACAAATTGAAACCGCATTCGCTTAACTAAATTCTCCGTAGAAACTTTCGTTTAAAGGCAACCTGGCAATTCCACTGTATTTAGTACGTGAAGAAACTGAAAGTAACTGATTACTGAATGTAATCACAGCACACCTGTATGCTTTAATGTAACACAGACATAATATGATGATTATTTCTCTTGAGAATTGCTGCTTGCTGGAGCAATGTGCTGTAATTAAAGAGCTAAATTGGAACAAATCTGAAGGAGGTAGTAGTGAGTTATCTTGAACTAATCATGCTGAGAAACAAATAGGCCAAACCAAAAATTATTATCTGCAACTAATTAAAATGACATGGAGCCTTGCAATTACAAAATAAATGCTAACAGACTTCCTTTTTCTGTAACAAAGGTCCTGATCCAGTTCGTTAAGGAGGTGATTTTTTTGTCAAATGTTTTCTTGCGCTTTTTTAATATCTAGTGTATAAAGAATATAAAACTTTAAATCTGGCACACCATAAAACTTTGTTTATTTAGTACTAAATTTAATTGCACATACTGTGTATGTCAGTGGTAAGTCAGAAATATTGCTAATAAGTTGGCCAGTACGTTGAATTTACTCACTTATTTAAAGCAGTAAGTGAGGTTTTGAGTTCTCTGCCAGCCCTTCTCAGAACAGTAGGTAATTAAAACTTGGCAGCTGAGCTATGAGTGGAACATTGGCATGATATCTCTCAGAAAGCAATTTAGGAGTACACAACATAATAAAAGGTGACATTGCTTGTGTTGGTAATTCAGTCTTTCTGTCAGTTTTGATTATTGTATTGAAGTTGTACTCGGTGACATTAGTTATCATCCACATATTTTCCTATAACATACAGATTTTCTAACTTATCCTCTTGTTATTCTGCAATATTAGAATGTGTTTATTGTGGCAGAGGACCAGATTTCATGCCCAATGGATGTTTATGCAAGAAGATGAAATATCTCCCAAATACTTTTTTCACACGTTTTATCTTTTGAAAGAGTAGGGATTTTGATTCTATCAGCTTTAACTGAATCATTTTTTAAAAATAAGAGACTCATTCCTTCTTATTCCTTCATGGAAATAGGCTACTTTAAATATTCTCCATCTAAAGGCTTCCAGACTCATTTCATTGCAGAAACGACCAAAATCAGTGATGCCTTTGCATCTTAGTTTCTTGCTGCTCTGTGTCTGCTTGATTGTTTCATACTTTCCATCCTAAGAAATATTTTTGGCCTTCCTCTGAAATGTCCAGTATTTTAAAAGGAGTTTCAAAGCAAGAAGTGTACATACGCCAAGCATAAACTACTCCAACATAGCTTGGTTGGGTGCCAACATTGAGGGGTATGGAATATTAATCTCTACATTTTACTTCTTGCCAGTTCCTTAATGAGTTTCATTCACACCAGTCTGCTCCAGAAGGAAAGAATTGTTCTTATTCTCCAGTCAGCGCAAGATTTTCAGTGGTTGCAGACCCAGTGTAAGCCTATTCACTATTCTTAAATTTTACTTCTCCACAGTAGCCCTAAGTTTGATTTATAAGTGAGCTGACAAAGGATGATGGATGTCCTACCTCTCCTAAAAAAGGAAAAAAAAAGATTATTACACGTAGACCCAGGGTTCACTTCAGTTGAGGACTTTCCAAGATTGTATGTATGTACATGCATCTGTAGTGACGTAGTGGTATAGCTGTTATCAAAGAGGATGAGCCACTGTACTGACACCAAGAAGTTGAGATTTGAAGCTTAAGATTTGAAATTGTGTATGTGCATTTGGAATACCGTGTGAGTCCAGGAGGTTCCCATATGGACTGTAAAAGACTGAGTGCTTGACAGTGGAATCCAAAACAGACGACACACTGAGCAGTTGGAAGTTTTTCCTACATCTAGAGCTAACCAAAAGGAAATGCGAAGAAAAAAATCCACGTGAAAGCCTTACGCAAAGGTGCTGGAAAAACCCCTCCCTCTAGTCAGGCTTAGTTATCACAAACCTTCTTTCAGAAAACTGAACAGGGTTCATTGTGTTTTTGACAAAAGAAATGCACAAATTGTGCAGTTTTCCTGATTAAAAATAATATGATTAATGGCAGGCTTGATTTCATTTGCTTTGTCTGTACAAAATTGTGATCTCTGCTGTATTCTTGTCTTACATGCTTTAAAAAAATAAACCACTGTATCAAATGCAGAACTGCACCTTCAGAGCAAGAGTTATTGCATAAGTAAATGTCTTAGCCGCTGAGATACAGAATTTCTCTTGAGCTTGACTGTGTTGGTTTCTTTCCCACGTAGTGAGACAGGTCCAAATTGATGAATGAGCAATGACTTTTTAACTCAACTAGATGGAGATGGAATAGTTTTGTGTAGAAGCTAGTCTTAGACCTGCTCAACCCTCTTAAAGGTGTGGCAGTTTGGGATGTGCTCAGAAGTGTAATTACCGACTCAGGGGATCTCTGAAGTGAAACACATAAGACCATCTTAAGAGTGAATGCACTTCCATGCCTGAGCAGCCTCTGGTGGGAAGTTAACAGGATCACAGTTTTGTGGGGGATGTGCCCAAGTTCAACTGCAGGATGTGCTTTTTAAAGTTATTTACCTACTAAAAATGATAATTTATTCAGAATCTCATTTCATTTTTAATGTTAAAGAAGAAAAATATTTATTAAGAAGAGTAACTGTCAAGAAGCTGATCAACAAACTCGCCACAAAAGGTGATGGTATCTATCATTGCTGAAGTCTGCGGTGGCTGAATAAAGCAGCAGTATTAGGGCTACAGTTATGCTCTGCAGAACGCATTGAGTCAGCCTAGGAAAAAAAATGCTGGTTATGTTCTTGTTCTGCAGCTGTCTAACTATGGTGTACCTTTGAATTTTCCTGTCTGACATCAACTCATTTGTCTTCGCTGCTTCTACTACTTGTTGTCATTTGTGAACCTCCTAATGGAGGTTCCCTTCCTGGAATGTTCAAGGCCAGGCTGGATGGGGCTTTGGGCAACCAGGTCTGGTGGGAGGTGTCCTTGCCCATGGCAGGGGGGTTGGAACAAGATGATCTCTAAGGTCCCTTCCAACCTGAACCATTCTATGATTCTATGATTCTCATGGAATTAGTCTTCAATATTATGTTGTTTTTAACCCTTTCCTTCGTGCCTTTCCTCACATCATTGTATTCTCCAGATGATGTGCAATTATCTTTCATGTTACGCTAATTTAATTTTTTTCTGTGTCATCTAAGGTAGCAAATGATGCCATCCTCAATGATATTTACGTACTTGCTGCACTTCCGTGACGCACCTGTATGAAATTGCACTTCAGAAGCTTCAGTCATTTCTTCATCTTCTGCAGTCTGGATTCATTTTACTGACCGAACTCGATATAGGGTGTCCCTCAGTCCTGAGTGCTTCTTGATGATATCAACATAAAGCAGACTTTTGCCATTATTTTCCAGAAGATATTCCTGCCCTTAGATCCTGAAAATAGATAGTAGAATCAACTATGTCTTTCTGTACTTACAATTAAATTGGAAAAAAAAGTGTTTTTAAATGGTTGGGGTTTTTGGTCTCTTTTACTTAGTATTTAGTTCAAAATTGAGTTCAACAGTGTTACTTCTTGAAGCTAACTTGCTTTTCTAACAAGTAAAATAAGTAGACCTTGATTTTTTCATTTATTACAACTCATTAATAAGGTTATAATTAAGGATTTCTATTCATAGCATTATTTTTATCAGTGAGAACAGAGGAAAGGGTACAGTATGAGTGGTAGTACAGAACATGTCTATTTAGAGACAAAATTATTGTGAATTATATACATGACATGTTGTACCTGCACCTATATTTGTAGGCATATATTAATGTTTTGCTTTCTTTTTGCTTTATTTTGCTGCATTTCTGTAGATACAATTGCCCATTAAACCAAAATTGTTTTGAACCACATACCCAGACACAAATTCCTCTGGTCATTAAATAAGTTCTGAGTCCAGGTACAAACCAGTTGTCCTATGAACAGCAATAAAGGTGTGCTATATCTACAGGTGTAATTGGTGTACTTGAAAAAAGGAATCTCTTTCCATTGTTCATTTAGCAAGTATCTCAAATGGCAAATCAGAAACAAGCCTCTACTCGTTACTTCAGGTAAGGCCTCTGAACTTTTATCAGAGCTCTCTTCCATGTGATGTTGCTCTAACAGCTGTTTCAGAAGCATTACAAGGTCAGGGATGTGCAAGGAAGAGCGGTATGGCAACTGTTTTCAGAGCAGCTATCTAGTATTGCCCTTGTAACACTTATGACTGGCAAAAAAGCAGATTGACAACATTTTTTTTTTTTTTTTTTTTTAAGAGAACTTTTGCTCTCTGCGGGTTAATCACTTCCTCATGAAAAAGAACTGGGGAGGGAAATTTAATGAAATTTGGTGTGCTAGGACAAATATTGTTTTTTTTTAATTCTTCTTTCTTCTTGTTTTCTTTGCAAGTTTTTCCTCTTTTTTTTTTCCTCTCTTTCACTTTATTTTTTCAACCAAGGAACATTCTAAGCCTTGCAAACATTTGGTCTGCTGTTGCAACCGAAAGAAAGTTCTCCATTTTTTTTTTTTTTTGGTGATCAAAAAAAAAGGCCCTTAGACGTGGCAGGCTTTGTGACACAATCATGACGGGATGGACCAAAATGCAGAGCAAGCCTTAGGGGATTGGCTTTTTTTCAAAAATTGTAAAGAATTTGCTGGATTTTAGCTAGCTTCTTCCAATATAAATATTATGATAGCTTTAATTCTGATATTTCAAATTGATAGTTTTTATGCATGTAATGAAATTTATTGCTGCAGATTGGATTGGGGAAATATAAGAGGTTCAGAGACTGAAGAGAATTCTATTTGAATCAAGAATAATCTTTATTTCTACAGAATTTATTGTTCATACATACCATGTGATGACAGATGGAATCTTAACGTTTTCCTCATACTGGTATTATCTATAGAGGGATTGACCTTGTATTTGTCCATACCCTGGCAGCCTGCTTAAGGCTGCAGTAAAATACAAATTAGAGCATTGTTGCCCTAAGGACAAGATCTAGTACTGACAGAAAGCAGAGATGTAAAGGAAAGAGATGGATACAAGACGTAGATCTGAGGGAAGATCTGGGCTTGCTGGTTTTGTATTAAGCATGAGGAACACAACTACTGTTTCTGGGAGGGGTTTTGTTGAACTGTGGCTACTCCTAAAAGGTATCAATTCTCACTTTCCAGACCTCTGATGTGAGAAAGACATTTGGAAAAGACAAGTAGTGCTTCAGTCCGTTTTCTCAGTCTTCTCTCTCAGCATTGTTTTTATACGGTCTGATAGTGATAGCACAAGGAGGAATGGTTTTAAACTAAAGGAAAGGAGATTTAAATTAGATATTAGGAGGAAGTTTTTTGCTTAGAGTGTGGTGAGGCACTGTTGGAACAGGTTGCCTAGAGAAGTTGTGGATGTCTCATCCCTGGAGGCGTTGAATGGAACAATTTGGAAGGCCAGGTTGGATGGAGGCCCTGGGCAGCCTGACCTACTGGGTGGCAACCTGCTCACAGCAGGTGGGTTGAAACTGGATGTTCTTTGAGATCCTTACAACCCAAACCATTCTACGATTTTTAGTTGTAATAATTGGATCATGGTCAGAAGCACTATAAACTTAATATTAAAATCTCATTTTAAAAAAATTGTTTATATCTTATTATATCTAAGTTGAAGTTTTTCACAGCTTTGCAAATAGTTCAAATTGCTATTATTTTCCTTGTCCTACCATTCTTAAAGGTAGAGCAGTGTTGAAATATTAGAAATCTTTACTTCTCTATGACTGTCGAAGAAATTTTTCAAATATATGGTGCTTTAGATTACATTGGGACTTTCTCCCAGGCTTGGGCTGCTGATCATATAAACAAAGGATCCTAAACCATCTGTAGGTTCAGGGGAAGCCTGGAAGTCCTATAAGTCCTTCTCACAGCCTTAAAGATTTGAATGACTCCTAGCAGCAATTAAACATATAACCCAATGAATTTTTGATGGTAAATTAGTATTTTATATGGAGGTTGAAAATGGAGATCATGCATCTGATAGAAATTTTGTGTACACAGAAGAGAAATATTTTAATTTTTTTTAAAATAGGACTCTCTAAGGTTTGCTTTTTACTAAACTGTTGTTAAGCCAAACATCAGTCTTGCTGCAGTTGAAAGCAGATACTACTGATTTGGGATAAAAATTAAACATTGCTGAGAACAAATCTCAAATATATATATATATTTTTAATAAGAAGTTCAATTTTTCCTTCTCTCACCTCATATATCTAATTATGGGGGGCAGAAAAGTAAGCACACTTTTTGTGTACGGTTCTTAACTTGGCAGTGTCCCTTTAAGCTGTGAGGATGTGCAGAGTAGTTAGGAATGCCGATACTGTGGGGTACCAAGCGTGTGATGTGCTGTTGCTAAGCAACACCCTCTTTGTTTTAAACAAACCACACAGAGCTGGCAGCAGCTGTCAGAGATCTTGGCTGCTGGCAGTAACACAGACCTCAAGAGGACTTAGAACAAAGATCCTCCAAATTGAGCCGTAATATAAAACGCAGTCCCCCAGTGCTAGTAAATGTGACAACCTGCCTGTTGAGATAGCAGATACCATTATTAGCATTTTCTAGCAAAATGTTTTTGTGACAACTATTCCATTTGCTTAATTAAATTTTAAAAATATCTTTAAATATGCGTATTTTAATTTCATTTTTGGCAAGAATGCCTTTCATAACTCTCAGAGGTAGCAACTCTGAGCATATTGGATGCACATCGTATGTCTGCAATCAATGGAGGAAGAATGTTACCTTTAGGATAGCTGTGTCCGGGTGTGTTTTTGCAGATCTTATTTTTTTTTTCTCTGCTGTTATGTTGTGCATATTTTGACGTCTCAGAAACAGAGGTGAGCTCCTCTTTGTCAGTATTATGGACCGTAAAAATAGGTGTAGGTGTAGCACGCTAACCTGTCAAAATGACAAAACATGTAGACAGGAACCAGTCCCCAATGCTTCAAAAGAAGGCCCAGATCTGTACTGAAATAACCCAAGACCTGTCAAAATTTTTCACACTAGAGGGAGATAAGTATGTCTGTAAACAGTCTAGCAGTCTGGAAATACATCTGGAATGTGAAATATTCAGAGTTCCTCCATACCAGTTGTTCTCCCGTCTCCTGAGTGTTGAATGCAAACCAGCATACATCCAGCAGCCAGCAGTGCTGTGCTGCTGCTAGCATTCCTGTCTCTCAGTGCCACGGTATGTCGGAAGCAACATCTTATTAGCTTTTCTGCCTAGCTCTTGCATTATTCACATCCCACCAGAACACAAGTGAAATCAGTGTCCAAACACCTGGTAATGTTCTCCTAGTTCCCATGTGAATGCTTGGACCATCGCATTGCTGGCAGATGCCTGCCTGTATCTCATGTAATTGTTTTGGTTTTTAGCTATACCGGTCAACAAAAGGCACACTTGTCTGTCTAGCTAGTTAAAGCTGTCACTGGGAACTTCTGAGTTCTTGAGTCACTCTCCCTGGTGAAAGGAATATTTAAGTACATAGAACAGATGATTTTCTACTTGCTCCTTGTCCTATAAGTGACAAGACAGTAGAGTTGAGGTTTGAATGGACTAGATGCCAGTACTTCCTGCACTAAACACAGATCTGCTTTCTTAGAGCCTTTTCTATCTCTTAGTTTTCAATTCTGTCTTATAGGGAGGGTATTTTCCAATACAAATTTAGTCAAGCTTTGTCCTTGTATTTTGGGAAGTTTTAGAATGTGAAAACGGCTGCACTGGTTCAGACCAGGGGTCTATGGAGCATGATATCCTGACCTGAAGTGGCCATGAACTTATGCCTGAAAAGGAATAAAAACAGTGTAAGCCAGTATGATACTTTATCAAGGAGTTCTGCTCTCTGACTAGATCTTGGTTCATAGATTTCCTAAGATGGATACAATTTCTGTATTTAAGTGCTTAGTATTGATATGCTCTCTTTAGTAACCTTTAATATTTCTCCTTGCACATTCTTCCTTTTAAACCACAAAACTTCCTGCATCTACAGTGTCTTCTGACTGGGAGTAGCACAGTTCAGTGTAGCATTGTACATCGAATCACATCCTTTGGTTTGTTTCAGGCTTCTTAGTTTAAGCTGATCGTTCTCTATACCATCTCAAGACTAGATATAAGACTACATAGACTAGATATAAGGAGGAGATTCTTCGCTGTGAGGGTGGTGAGACACTGGAACAGGTTGCACAGAGAAGTTGTGGATGCCGCTTCCCTGGAAGTATTCAAGGCCAGGCTGGATGAGGCTTTGGGCAACCTGGTCTGGTGGGAGGTGTCCTTGCTCATGGAGCAAGATGATCTCTAAGGTCCCTTCCAGCCTGAACCATTCTATGGTTCAATGCATTTTATCATTTTAGAGCCTTATAGCTTTTTTTTCCTCCAAGTTGAACAGTCCTGTGCTACTTAGTTGTTCATATGAAAAACGTTACTTAGCTTTGCTTGACTTTTTGCAGTTTTTATATCCTTTTTGATAATAATTTGAGCATAGTTTTTTAGTATTGCTTAATGATGTTTGTTTGTTTTGTTTTTTAATAATTCTCACCATTTAATTTTGATTACTGCCTAGCACAGACCTCGTATTGATCTTGACAAATCATTATTTTCCATCAACAAGCCAGTTGATTAAAGAAACAATAATCTGTTTTTCTCCACACTGCAGGTTTATTACATTTTCATGCATCAGCCTATCTAGCTGGTGATTTTTTTTTTATTTCCAGTATCTTCATTACCAGAGAAATTTATTTACTTATTAAAATTAATTATTGATTAAAGGAAGAGAAGAAGAGATGGTACAAATATCTTTGTCAGTTCTTACCTGTGAAGCAGGACAAACTGAAGGCACCAGTTCAACCTGCAGTCTCTGTGGGACCACTGCAGATTATTTGAACATCTGCTTTGGGAACCTACTTGAAAAATGACCCTGCACAACATAATAGGAGTGTCTGTGCTGTGTGCTGAAGACCACTGGTAATACTGCTGGCACAAGCAGAGGTAGCAAAAAGCTCGTATGGGGTATGCAGAGGCACTCTGTTGCATAAAATACATCATTTTGCATTTTTGTAGTTGTGCTATGTTTTTGTTGAGAATGGCAGTATGCTATGTGAGAAATTACAGAGGGACAAATAATCACCGTGACCTGTCAGGAAAAGATGTTCAAGAAGACACGTCAGCCTTGTTACCTTGGACTGTTTGTCACACTCTTAGTTCTAATGCTTTTTATTCTTTTTTGCCATAAATGTAAAAAATCAAAGACTGGCGTTGCAGCTGTGAAAAGCCTATAATTTTGCTTAAAGCATGAACAGTATTACACATGTAATGGTAAATTTTGTGGTAGAAAAGAGGTCTGAATTCACATATCTTTGTATGAAATTGAACGATCAAGTAGTGAGCATTTTTACTAAATTCTGTTTGACAACGTCTGGACTCCTTTCCACAAAGTTTTCAGTACATTAAATCTTTTCTGTGGGTTTGCATACCTCATGTATGCGTGCAAATCTTGCTTAATGTAGCGGTGAATACACTATCCTGTTTCCTCAAGTCATTTGAGCTGTTTGTGCAAATGTCTAAACTCGTAAGATTTAACGTATGGCTTCAGAAAGAACATCCGTAGCACATCTACTGTGCTTTGTAGAATTAACTTAATTAGAAAAATTCTACGTAACGTGTAATTAGCTTCTAGGAAATTACAATTCTGTGCTCTTGGATACTTGCCTTTTGTATCCTAATATTGGAAAGAAAATTGAGATGTTCACCCTTGCATACCTTGTTTGTACGTTGCAATGAAAACTTTAAGATGTTAAACCTAGTCATATAGCAGGAAAAAAGGAGCAAACCAGAACTACTCATGTTTCAACATTTTTAAAGCGTGATGGTTACAACAGTTTAAGGTGATTTCCTCATAAACAGTGCTAATACCAAGGCCCAGAAGGGTTTGATTTCACATTGTACACTGGAACCACATTTGGCCCAGTTTTGTTTTGTTCCTCAAAATGCCATCCCTGAGGGAACAGGTTTTTTTTAAAGTTGCTCGTTACGTTGAAAAGGAAATCTCAAAGGAACAAATCTGTAGTTACAGTAAAACCATAGAAGTAATGTTATATTTAAATATTACTGTTTATAAGCATGCAACAAAAGTGTGAGGAAACCAACCCATCCCTACAGTGCTAGAGTTGAAGAGGGTAAAGTCTAGCTTTCCTCTTCTTCACAGCTCATTTTACTTCTCATTTTTCTTCACATTCAGTGGAACCTGGGCTATTGGAGCTCCCAGTGCTGAGAGCTTGCTGTGAACACAGAGTCATACAGCAGAATAATTGCACCCATGCTCATACGCCCATCAGTGGTGAAGAGAGTAGCTACTTGACAACGTCAGCACTTCAGAGAGAAGTGGTATTTTCAATGTATGGGAAATGGGATCAAGTGCAAGTGTATTAGATATTTTTTTTCCTCTATCAGTTTTTCTGAAGGATTATTTGGGTACTTCTGTGTCCAATTGCAGATACTAATGTACTGACTTTATCTGTGCCATATTTGGGAGATGTGATTGCTCTATCAATTTTAGTTACACTACAGCAGCATGGGATGTCACCTGTTCTTCAAAAGCTCATTCATCTCCCTGGATGCCTACGCAGGCAGCTGTCTAAAGTGCTGACCCTCTGTTTCACAGCTGCTTGTATTGAACTCTCTATACTAAAGTTGGCTTGGATATGCTAAACACATGCCCATCTGCATATCCTCAGCTCACTGAGGGCAAGCAGGAAAGGAGAAAGCAAGAGCCTCCATTAGACAAGGAGCAGAAATGGCCTCAAGTTGTGCCAAGGGAGTTATTGATTGGATATCAGCAAGAATTTCTTCATGGAAAGAGTGGTCAAGCATTGGAGTGGGCTGCCCTGGGAGGTGGTGGAGTCCCTATCCCTGGAGGTATTTAAGAGACATGGTTCAGTGGTGAATAGTGGTAGAATTACCCAGCTTAGTTATGCTGTTGTGCATTTTTGTTGCATGTCCTCAACTCATCTGTTTGGTACTAACCAATGTAGTCATTAGATGTTCACTAGTAGGAGCCTAATGAAAGAAGCGTCAAGAAGAAATAAAATGACAAAATTAAGATACAAGTTTCATTTTGAGCATTCTGGTTCCACTGAAGTGGAAATGGTTCATTTTTCCGAACGCTTGGACAGAGAGGTAGAGATAGACATTGGAGAAAGAACTTAAAGGAGAATAGACTGACTTTTCCCATTCAGTAGTGAAAATGAATTAGGTAGTGACCAATTGAGTTAGCTTGCTAGGCTGAGCTGAAAGTAGAACAGTGAGGCTTACATGGTAAAGTAAATACCAAGGCACTTTATTGTACCTATTCATTTCTCTAAAGCCAGGATTTCTGGAAAAAAAAAAAAAAAAAAAGTGCACCATTGTATCATCGTTTGCACACTTGTAAATTAAAACAAAGCCCTTTATTTCTAGTGCTAATTGATGTCACTGTGTGGCAGTGAAACAGTGGGTGAAATAAGACCTCTTGACTACTCGAGGGTGACAGAGTATGTGATGATGCAGGACGGTTTTGTTCTGTTGTGCTGCCGAAAATGTTGTAGCTAAGCACTGAAATCCTCGTGGGCAGTTAGCAGTTAGACTCTGTTATGACAGTACTTCACTGAAGAAAAATGAAATAGGTTACAGTCCTCTAAAACTCAACCTTTTAAAAATATGAAACTTACAAGAGTGGCTATTAATAACCCTGGATTTTTGAAATGAGTCACTATATGCATCTAGGAGGATATTGGTTACCATTTCTGCTGTATTTTTCTACATTCTTGATCCACATCTGTCTGGCTCAGAAATCTGTCAGAGTGAGTTGAAAAGTGATTTAAACAATCTGAGAAGCTAAAAGCAAATTGCTCTCTGATTTGTGTAGAGTACAGGAGAAAGGGCTTCTTAAGAATTCAGTATAGCATTTGATGTTACGTAGATTACACATCTTAAGTTTTCTTCAAACAGTTTCCTTACTTTTCATTTGGTTTATCTCTCTTTAAAAGATAAATTTATTCTTTTTAAAATAAATAAATCTTTTACAATGATTTATCAGTTGGGATTTATACCAAGAGGTGGTGGTAGGTAAGGTGTTGGCATTTGCTATTAATTATGCAACTACCAGAGCTAAGTTCAGGTCCTAAATGGCAATCGTTGCAGCTGCCTGAAGGGTTCAAAAGTGTGCATATCCTAGGCAACGTTAAAGATTATCAGAAAAGTTCCTCTCCAGCATTTTCAATAACATTCTTATTTTTCAAATAGTTTAAAAATGAAATATTTAAGAAGCAAAGTGCTATATTTTGGAGAGTTCTTATGTTTTAAAGCTTGCAAAACTTGTTTCAGCGCTGGCAAATCCAAAGTAAATGACCTGCAGTGGTTTTAATCCATAGTATTTTTATTAATCACGTTAAGAGTGCTGTTCCTACAACAGTGTTTTTTTTTTTATTATTATTAATCATGCTAAGAGTTCTGTTTCTACAACAGTGTGGTTTTTGTTTCTTCTTCAGTTTTACACTTAATTTCTACATCAGTAAAAACGTAATAGAAAGTTGAAGTGATAACTAGCTATATTATTTAAATCACTATTTGAAAAGAAAATAACAGGATCTCTGAAATTGTCCCTGGACATCTCTCAGGCCACAGCAGTCTTGTTTTTAATTATTGTTAAGATACACAAATGCTATTTCGTATTGAGTTTTAAATGTTGAAAGAGATTTTTTTCTTAGCAGAGGAATATCAGAATGTCAAATTTTTTTCATTTGCCAATTAAATTGAAAATAGAATCAGCTAGTTTATATATGCTCTCATTTTTCAATGCATATGTATTCTAGTATGAAGTTAAATTTTTCCCTTTTATAGTTATAAAGTGCTTTCTTAAGGTCAGTTCAATTATGTTGAAAATTTATAGGAAAGAAATGATATATGAATTTTGCATTTCATTTATATGGTCACCAGTCTACACAGAGAGAAATTACAGCACTAAGTCCATTTAAGCTTACATGGATAAAAATGAACTTGTTGGAAGACATTTCTCAAGTTTTCAGGAAATTTCTAAAGTTTTCAGGAAAGGTGGGAGTTGCAACACGTGAAGTTTATGTTATTAAATAAAATTTGTCACGTGATTTGGGCTGGCATTCAGTATAATCTGAATTTCAGATCCTGAACAATTATTTGCAACAAGGTAGTTTGAAGCAACATGTGTTAGAGATTCTTTACTACTCATGTATTCATCTCCACTTCAATAGATTATTGAATTATTTGCAGAGAAATCTTTTTCATGCAATTCAAAAATTTATGAAAGATAGACGAGTATGCAACTAAAACTGTGCTTTCACTTTTTCTCCACTTTATGTTTTCTTACAGACAGAGACTAGCCCATGAATTTTTATGCAGATAAAATATTTATATTCCTCAATGGCCTCAGACTATCTTCATGTCTTGAGTTCTGGAGCTTTTGTATTCTTCAGTGTAGAGGATGCAGTTTAATGTCAAATTCAGGTTTTGTGTCCACTTCAAATCCAATGAGGTTTTTTTATTCATTTGGTTGAGTCTTTAAGCAAATATCCCGGTCCTATCCAGGACTCAAGTCAAAGTAATATCCATAAACTATTTGATGTTACCTTGAAATCAGGTCATTATCATCATTCAACATGATATGATGTTGGGACTCATGTAAACCAATTTGGAGGTGTTTCAGAAACAGTAGGCACGTGCCATTAGGCCTGTTATTTATGGTATGTTTTCAACCTTTAATAAACCTCACTTTATCGCTATAGTGTACTTCAAGAATCCCGCAGCTTAATGTATGGTAACCCAAGACCTTAAATAAAGTTCAGATGTTTTCCTGATTTCAGTGTTTTATGCTCTGAAGAGCAGAAAAACCATAATGGATTCACAGTCAGTACTGACAAACATGGTTACAGATCTTCTGTTTTACTAAAGAAATACTCGCTCTCTAAAGTACCAAGATTTTGGAATCATGAAAAGAGTTTGAGAGTGAAAACTGAATTTCATTCCGAGCTGAGTATTTATTAATCATAAATAACTGGCATAGCCACGTGTTGTGCTCCTGAGTACTGTTTCTACAAAGGATATTTATTGACAAATTTGCACATGAGGAGCTTTCATGTTAAACAATTCTGAAACTGCTTAAATCTTGAGTAACTTTTGTCAGAAAGATTTCTCGGTCTTCCTATATTAGTTTCAGAAACATTGTCTGCAGTATGCATTTTTTGTTATGGGTTCCAAATTGCACCTGGCATTCCCTGCAAAAATATTAAAAATCATTACTTGATGGCATGAACATGAGACAGGCATTATAAAGAATAACATTTGAAAGTAATTCTAGTCCTTCATGAAGTCTGACAGCTAGAATGTAGTCTATTCAATGGCAAAAAAAATTCCAGCCAGAACAAGAGGAATTCAGATGCCTGCTGTGCTAACACTGCATATTAACTTAAGAGTACAGCCAGGGCATAGGACAGTAGCAATTTTAAGTCCTTACTTCTCCTAAGGACTACTGGTGTCTGGCATCTGTCGTGGTCACACTTCAAATTCCAGTTAGGTAGAAAGTGAGGCCACATTCCCATCCCCACTTTTGAGTTAACAAACAGCTAAAAATGGTGTTTATGCTGCCTCTGTTCTTCTGTGAAACCAAAATACCCTCAGAAATCCTATGTGAATCGTAAAACCAGCGTTATGAGCATATGGCAAGCTTCAGATTAGCAATGACAAAATCTCGCTAGTGGTAAGCTGCAGGTGTTGCCATCTGCATTATCCCAGTGGTTTGAATAGTTTTCAATTGTATTTTTTGTGAACACAACCTATTGTGGAAAAACATGATGGATATATAGTTGAAAGTATCTATACCAATGATATGCAACTCAGATTCAAGCGATCTCCTCAGATACTAGTAATTAAAATGCCAACTATTAGCATGCTGCAGTGACAAGTTTTAGCAATTCCATCATTACTCAATCCTTCCCCTACATAGTAATACACTTCTGGTGAGAACTTTGTATCTAGAGCCTTCATTAAACAACAGGATTTTTCTTCTTTTTTTTTTATTTTTTACCTTTATAAAAGAAATGGAAGTTAATTATCTTTGAGATGCAGCTATATAATTCTAAAAGTAAGAAAACATGGGATTTGATCCCAACCCAGTAGATTTAGTGAGTTATGTCATGTTTTATATTACTTAATAGATTATTATTTTAATAAATTGCCATTCATCTTTGCATGTGCGTATTCAGTGCTAGAAGAGGATTCTTATACTGATAAAAGCAGGTTTTTTTTTTACCGTTGTAATTTACATTTTAACAAGAGTAACTATGTTGGTTCTGGTTTTATCTGTATAAATATTATACTGCAGTCAATGTAAAAGTTTGGAATAACTTAAAAAGAACATTATCTTTTTCCCCACTTAGAAAGCTGATATTTAGGGTTTTATTACTTTTGCATTGATATTTGGTGCATAGACGATCTTAATTCTGGAATCTGATGTTCTCAGATGAGATTCCTTTCTTAGCTGATTTCAAGTGTTCAGGTATTCTTGTGAATCTCTCGCAGTCCTGCACAGTGTAGCCCACATCATGATATCCTCCTGCCACATTTACCTTTGGTCAGGCTGCATCTTCTCCAAGTTGTGGCATTTTCCAGGATATCTTGGATGGTAACCTGTTGACAGTAAGTCAACACGATATAAATTTTCAAATTTCTAGAACAAAGCAGATAGTGGACCCTGAAGATGTATTAGCATAGCACTAAGGAGTGGCCATAGGAGCCTATGAGAGAAAAGAAAACGAAGATTCTTCAGGGCTGGTATCAGCAGGGATCTTTCTCGAAGAAAATGTCATTTCATGTCCACAATTAACAGCCTTTCATTTATTATACCACATAGAGATTTCTGGGTGATCCTAGTAGCGTTGCACTCAGTGGCCAATACTGAAGTACACCTAGAACTGGAAATGATGGGGTGGGCTTACTTGGATTCTTCCCTACAGATTGCAGTAGTAGAGACTGCCTTCCAAGGGCAGGACAGACAAAACACCTGGCACGGGATGTATGGCTGTCATCACGTGCACATTGGTGCTTACATTCCTCATGCTGACCACCCATTGCTCAGTCTCCAGCTTTCATCCTAGCCAGCTCTGCAAGTAACGCTCATTCACAGCTTGCTCTTGTGCTCAGTGACCCCAGTGGATGCAGAAAAAGAGTAGAAGGGATGCCCCTAGTGCTGGTCTAAAAAGGAGGTAAGAAAGTTATGTTTGGAGGTAGGCAGATAAATAAAGAGCAAACGCTGAAGGGCTTTGCTGAGGATACTGTGGAAAGAGACAGTTTAACGCTGTTCTAGAGCTGAGTATGGAATACTCTGGCTTGTGACAGCTCTCAGGAAAGACGTAGCACAGCAGGATGATCATGGTTTTTGTTCCACAGCTATTTAAACAGGAGTACTTTGAGTGTTCCAACCTTCACCTGTCTTAACAGCCACAGACAGCCATATATTATAACCCTTCAATCTTTCACAAGTCAGAGCAAGAACTTGCTGTGAGAAAAGGCAGTCAGGGAGTCTTTCCATAGTAGGAATGTCAGTAGGTTACTGGACCTGTTCTGAAAAAGTTCTAAGGGCAAGGAAGAAATTTTACGTATAAAGATGCTGAAATTTATAAATAGAATCAATGAGCTTGTGCTTCATTCTTTTTTCAGTCTTCCTCTGTTTCTTTTTGTCACTTTTTGTCTTTTTATTTTTGACTTTGAGTTTCTTTCTTGTTACTCTTATTCTTTCTTTCCTCTCTAGAAGGTGCATTTCAAGCCATTGCAAGTGCTGAAACATGATAAAATGATGACTCGTTGAATTCTGGGAATAGTGATAAACATCACTAACCGTAGCTGAACATTTGATTGCGTAAAATATACTTTTAAAGAACACCAAACTGTATGAGTGCCACACTTTGCTAAGTATTTCAGAAAGCATTAATAGCACAGCCTGAATAGGAACAACTTTTTTTCCTTTTTTTCTTTTTTGTCAGCAACGCTTTAACTGCTTTATTTTGCTCTGCACATGTTTCCTTGGCAACTAAGGAAAAATACAGTGAAAGCAAGACAAAACAACCTGCTTTGATTCATGCTGCTCTGATAAATGTGAATTTGGCAATCAGCTTTGGAATGCAGATTTTTTTCTAGAACAGATAGAACTTTCGTTTGCATATGTTTATTCTCTCAATTTAAGGAAACAAAAGGAAGTGCTTTACAGAAATTGGTGTACTTCTTGCCTAAATCCTATGGTACTCCTGCTCCTTAGTTTTATGATAACGTCAAAAAAAAATTTAAACAGGCCACATGATTTTAGACCATTAAGAAAGGAATAGAATCATAGTATTTCTTGTACTGTTTCTCAGTTTGACCATACAAGTATTAAAATCAGGATATTTTCTGACTAAATTTGTGATTACGGGGATTTTAAGTCATTAGTCAAAATAAATACATTTGCATGTATGGCTATGTTACTATAAAGCCGGAGGTCACGTTATTTTCTAGCTTGGTGAAGCACATACGGTGACATAGTGTCTTCCTGCACTGATTTGTTTCAGCTGTACCTGCCTTACTCATGTACAGACATATCTGAGGCACAGAATTTGCTTCTAAGTGTAAGAATTTGTCCAAGAAGCAGTGTCTGCTGGAAAGGAGACAGAGTAGCACTCCGTGTAGGAGGAGTCAAAGTTCTTAAATTGTTCTTCAGCATTTAGAAATTGTTTCCTCAAAGTAAAGTTTGACTTGCATTTTGTTTTCAGAAATTAAACAGATGAGAGCCAGGGCCAAAGTAAATTCATTGTAAGTTCAGTAAATAATTGTTCTATGATGTTCACTGAGCTCCACAAATTAATTTGGCTAAGTTGAAATGGCCTTTGAATTTATTTCTCAAGAGCCCATATCTGCCATGCTTTCTTATGCCAAGTATAACTTCTCAAAATAGTTCAATTTAATCCTTGTTGCATGTCAGAAAATATAGCTGAAGGGTAGCAAAAAGTAGTTGCAGACCTGTATTTGTGCTGTGATTGAAAGGCAAAGGGCTGCTGTTGATTGAAGCTGAAAGATGCTGAGCACACTGGCCTCGTGCAGCAAGGTATTTGTCATTTGATTCATTTTGAGCATGGGGCTGTCTTCCTGCCTGTGGTGGGATTTCTCCAATGTTCCTGCAATGGGTCAGACTGCTATGCTCAGCACCACTGTAAGACCAAGGGGATTCAGTCCAAACTGTTTATTAGTTCTGGGTGCTGTATGTTGTAAGAGGACGTTGCTGGACAGAGACTGGGTGCAGTCACTGCACCCTGTGCATAGCAGTTCTCATCCACAATAGGAAAAATAAAGTGGAACATGGTAAAGCCTATAAGTCCGTCTTCACGGTCTAGTGCCTCTTTGGGTATACTGTCTCTTAACGTGGATTATGTATGCACAATTGAGTTGGGCTTTACAGAAAGTTTTTTTTGTAAATAATTTGTGAATCATGAAGGCACATGGAAGACACTGAAATATTGTCATCCTTTGTTGCCATTGATTTATCCTGGAATTTTATTTATAGTCAGAAAGTTTAGTTGTTAATTTTAATTCAGAACATAATCTCCTATGGTTTGATTATTTCAGAAGTCTCTATGACTGTCTATAAAATTGGATGTAAACCATACATTCTTTCAATAATGGTTTATATTTTTAAAAATAAAGCATTCTGGAATGAAACCAATACAGTTAAATCTTAAAATACACTTCACTTCCTGTGGCATCATCTACAGACAGATTATGGACCAGTAAGGTTAGCTAAGACAGATATATCTGATAATTACATTTCATTGCTGCTTCTGCTAGTCCTAGATTGCAAACTATCCTTAACAGTTCTCCTATTAGTAAAGGCAGAATATGGGAGGAAAGAAAAAAAGCACTAGCACTGACTCTCCTTCCCAACACTGGCTCAAACCCAAAGGAATACTTTTTTCAGCTACAGTTCTGTACAGGGAGTGATCTATGACAGATCTGTGTAACACCCAGTGGTTCTTGTTACTTCCATAGCAGGGGATGTTCTTGCAGCAGCCCACTGCATTCAGCCCAGACATCGGTGTCCCTGCATTTTAACTTGAGCAGCATTTCCAAGGGTCTTGTTTTGATTAGGTGTTTTGCTGTGCTAAAGGATAAAACAACAGCTAAGGCAGCATCTTATTTTGTGGTTTAAACCGTGGTTATGATTCAGGTGATGAGTAATCATACGGTGATTGTCTTGAATTGCAATTTATTGGAGATACAAATTGCACTTTCTACATGATTATGGTGCAGTTGTGGAGTTGTTATTGCAAATGGCAAGACTACTTATATTCTGCTCTTACCCTGTCATAGCTGTGATTCCTGGGCTGTATGCATGTGGTTAAGAACAAATAAGTCCTTAGGAAGAAGGCAAAACTTAAGACAGGTTTTGTGCATAAAGTAACAGACTGAGATCAGCATCTGTCTTGGCCCTCTCTGCAGGATTTCAGCCATATCCAGCCCATAGGGAGGGATAGAAATAGGAAGGAAACCGAAAGCAATCTAAAAGACAACTTGTCTTTTGGAAGGTTTTCCTTAGAGGATGAGAAGTTTCCACTAAACGAGAAGCAGGTTGTCTGCTTATACCCAATTCAAAAGATAATTAATTGGAAATTTTGTTTGGTGGTTTGGTTTGCCACCCTTAATGACTTATTTGTGTAAAATAAATTTAGACTTGGAAAATCATTGTGAGCTGAACATTCAGAAGGGAATGGTAAGAAATGAAACATAGATAAAAGGACAGAAGATTGGGAAAATTGTAACTACCAATGCCTACAGAACAAAAAAAATGACTGATTCTGAATGGAGAAAATTCCATGAAGGCTAAAGGTGCAATTTCTCTTCAATTCTATTAAAAGACAGAATGATTCTGGCCTCTTACGTTTTAGTTTTTTCCTCTACTTTCAAGCCAAACTAGCAAAATGACATGCAAGATATTCTATATTTGCAAAACACTATTTAGAGTTTCCTGTGCTGCAGCAACATGTGGACTTCCATTTTGAAAAAGAGGCAGAGAGCAGTACTGATATTCTCTACAGTTTTTAAAGTTATGATAGCTAAAAATACAACCAGTTTCTATAGCAACTGGAATTTGAAGGCTCAGATACTGCTGCTTTTTTTATCCCCTTTCAAAGATTTATCTAAACAAACCTTTTCTTGCCCATAAGTAATAATCTTTAGCTGTCATATTAGCTCTTTTACGTAATGTTTATTCTCCTGATGTTTATTTTAATTACATTAACAAGAAAGCACAACAGAATGTACTTTAGTGAACTGTAAGTATATGTTGTGTTTAAGGGCTAAGTAATTCTAACTATCCAAAAAATTTCTTAAGCAACATAACAAGCATATAAGTGGCTTATTGCTGCTTTAGTATATTTTGTATAATAGTAAAATCATGATGTAGAACAAGTATAAATACATATTAAAATGTTAGAATTGTTAGAATTCTAGTTTTTTTAATCCAACATCTGTTCTCCAATTTCTACATACAGTCAATTTTTTATTATCTTATTTTGGAGCTCCACTGATTCATCCAAGCTACTTCTTCAGCACTATTCAACTTCACAAAATCTTGTGGTTTCTGTCTGCCTTTTGCTAACTGTCCCGTGGTTGGTTTTCTTTATTTCTTTCTCACAGCTTGGCAATATGTAGTTAGTATCTGTGGCAGTTTGTTTAATTCTGGCTGTTTCCGAGCCATGGTGTGGTACAGTACACTGAACAAAATCTCACTGAAAGGCAAAGCCATCATTATCAATTAATAGCCTTCATTTCTGTAGCATGTCCACGTATCTATCATGTCAATTTTTAGAAAAACAATGCTCACTGAAATGTTTCAGAATTTCCTATTAGTCACTTTTTCCTCTGCCCTGTGTTTCTCACCAGTAGTGTCTCAATGAACTCTGCTAGATGTTTGGAGGTGGTAGAACTTTGTAGCTTGAGGCTGCCTGTAAAGAGAAAGCCTTGGAAAGGCCAGTTCTGCCAGGAGCATGGGGCTCATCTGATGCTGCACTTAACAAAGTAAGAGATACTTTTAAAACTGATAGATTTAGGAGCAGATATTGAATACTGAGCTTTTTAGAAGCTGTTACAAAAAACTGTTTCTGATTTTGTGTCTACATTAAAATGAGGGTGTAACTGGCAGCAGGAGTAGGCCTATTGAGGCTGCTAAAGGGGATCCTGCTACATGTGAGTTATTCTTCTCTCTGGCCTGAAGCAGCAATGAGCACACACTGTAGTACTGCAGAAGAGGTAAGAAGTGCTGGGACATTGTGCAGCCAGAACTGCTATGCCTTCCCTATTACTGTTTCCTTGCCAAATACCATCAGTTACATTCGTGTTATCTGTAATACAAACACATCATGATTTTGCTGGGTAGACATAAATACATAAATTACTCTTAAGGTATTTTAAGATAATTTGGGTATAATAAAGAGAAGAAAGCAAAAATTAAGTCTTCATGATCTTTGTTTGCTGCTGGCTATTCATAGCAATTGAAAGAAGTGTGATGCATTGGAATGCTGCACACAGTATGCTCTGGTTTTGAGACTGGTACCAAAAAGAAATCAAATATTTCAATTAGTCTTTGCTCTTAGAAATGACATGCTTACTGGAGCTAAAGGTTTGTGGGGACTTCATTATATCAGCAGGTAGGAGTACATTTAGTTTATCCAGATTTAACGTACTCTTTCTACGTGGGTAATTATCTGCAAATTTTAAGCTTTATTCTTACTCTTCGTATTTTGACTGAGCAATCATATAGTGCTCACTTAAAGTTATCAGCATATTCTTCACCTTTCTTTATAAAAACTTTAACTGCAATGGAACAGATCCCAGCCAGGCTCAGAATTTAAGTTGGTCTTCAAGTGAAACCCAATTATAATTTTGAAAGGAATTTCATAAATTGCTATTTTGTTAGCATTCAAGAACTAATGAGGATATTTCTTATCCCTTGAAAAGAAATTAACATATAATTTACTATGGTTCTAACTAGATACAATAATTCTCAAATGCTTTCTAACAAGTTTTTGTAATGTAGTATTTTAGATTAGCTGACTACGTGCTTTAAAGATGTGCAGAACATTTAGTCTGAATCCCTCCACTGTTGTGGAAGGAGATTTGGAGTTTAACCTAGCCAAAGCCAGAGACTTGGATTTCAACTTCCCATTCAGCTGTTTCTACAAAACTGTGCCCCAAGATGACAGTGATCTACTGCAGATGGTTTTATTCAGGCACTAAGTCTGAAAATCGCCTCTTGTAAGACAAATAGATGGACAGAAGCTTGAGAAATACATCACAAAGAAACTCCAACATTAAGGCAGTAGTGGAATATTTATAAATATTATTTTTCCAGCTAATTTATATCAATAAATACAATTTCAGAGCATTCAAATATATTATTTTCCTTTTCTGAAATAATCATTCTCATGTATATTAACTTATTTTGAATTTCATGTAATTTAATTTCAGATAGGGACTTAGTTTTATTTGAGGGTTTAGTTTCCATGTTCTAGCTACTACAAACCAAATACAATGTTAAATGTTATCTGATGGGAGGATGAAGTGCCTTGTCTATTTTCAGTACAAGTGTCGTTGCCATGGTAACAGAAGAGGAACCAATCAGCATGCAGAGCCCAATCTTCCTTTCTATTTGTGTTTTCTAGTTTAGTGTTTATTGAATACATCTGAAGAACTGTACTCTAAATTTTCTGTAAAGAGAAGTCAAATCTTGTATTTTCAGAATCACAAATCAGATTTCCTACCTACTATAAGGCCATAGAGAGCTCCAGAATCACAACTAGAAATTTATGTTGTTATTTAAGTAAATGGTTAATGCTCGTAAAATGTGATTCTTTATCATCCTAGTAGCATTTGAAAAAAATCGCTCAGAATTCAGCAAGTAGTGAACACAGAAAAAGACAGGATCTTGAGCCATAAGATGGGTGATCTATATATCTTTAGAGCCGTATCTAACCTTCAGGACACAGAGTGCTTCCGTTACTTTCCAATTCAGTCACGTTGCTCCATGATTTCCAGGAACTGCAACCTGGAAACAGGGCAGTGGTGGATGTTAATTAGATCTACAGCATGGACAGCAGAATTACAGGAGAAGGGCATGCTGTCCTACATGGTTTTTCATACCTGTTACATGGTGTAAGCAAGGAGTTTGATGAATTAATCCAAATTACTTCCTAGGAAGAAGGAGCATTTCATCCCTTTGAATTGTTAAACTTGAAAGCTTTAAGAGAGGAGGTTCCAACTTCCGGTTTGGAAAAACTTCTGTTTCCTGAGGTGTTCCTTGCTCATTTCTATGGGACTTGTCTATTCAATTTGATCAATGGATGATTTCTTTTGATAATATCTGTTGGCAAACTGCTTTAAAATAAGTTAGACTACAACTATTGGTTCTATTTTTGTTTGCTCAACTGTTGTTTTAAATTAAGAGACTGAGTTTTTAAGAACTATGGGGCAAAGTGCCAAATGAAAGTGAATCCATGTTTATTTTGTATTTAAAAAAAAAGATCATCTGCCACAGTTTGGCTGATTTTTTTTTTTTTTTTAAATGGCTTTCTATACCTGTGGTAAAATTAGCTTTGGCTGTAATTACCTGTGCATCAGATAAGTTGGGCACTTAGTATTATTGGTAGCTGTGAGAGACTGTTTCGGAATCTTTTGTCTCAAAGCTTGCTGTGAGAACTCTCTTGTCTCAAAGTTTGCCCACCTGCCTGC
>JAOWBO010000070.1:21044470-21073874 GCA_028564985.1 Crax fasciolata
TATCAGTATCTCTGAGGTACAAGATAAATTCATACTAGACGCTACGAGAAGCGTAACTTCTGTTAGAAACTAAGACATTGGTATTGCATACTTATAGCTAAATTTGTTTAGATCAAACTTTTAATGCTGAACTCAGCACACACAATGCTGTTAACCACAGGAATAAATATTTGGAAGCTCAGGTTTTTAAAATTGCATTGATGTTATTATTCTACTTAATAGCTTTTTCATTGTAATTTAAAAGGCATTTTATCTTGCAGTTAAAGTAATAAAATGTAACTGTATGTAATAAAAAGGCCTTTTACAAAACAATGATTTAATTATATTTAGAGATTGCTGCAAACTAGCCTTATGATTCTATTTTTGCCTTGTACTTTTATTTATCTGTATGTATCCATATATGTATTCACAGATGTATGTGTGTATTTTAGTAACACATTCAGGTTGCATCGCTATGCTGTGTAGGTCAAATGCCTCAGTATGCTGTATTTCAACTATCAGAAATAGTTTGTAGTACTGAATTCCCAAATACCTACAGAAATAGGTTAGGTAGAAGTAACGGTTCTCCTGTAATACAGTTAAGAACAGAAGTTACAAACTGAACTTTGCCAGTTGATCTTCCAAACTTCCTCTTCTAAACAAAAACTTGACTTGACTGCCTGCTGCTTGTCAATACCTGGAGAGGGGCATCAGGATATACGAACTTTCCACCATGTTTTACTTCCTGCATAAGAGCCAACTGCAATGGTTACCTCATGGATACAGCTGCAGAGAAGACCTTATACACAACCCTCTGAGGCCCTAATAGGTGCAAGAACAAGGATGGAGAAAACTGGGAAAAGCCTTCCCATTCGCACATTCAAAAATACAATAATCACTACACTAGGAAAGAAGTTCACAGCCTGCTTAGTCTGAAGTACGTTTGCCTAACAGCACGTGGGAGCACTGACAACATGCTTTTGCTCTCACTGCTTTTGAACACTGCTTTCCATCCACCAAGCCTTGTTAGTATCTTTTCTCATCTACCCACTGTTTTAAGTCACCCACTGCCAGTATCCTGGCCCAGTTTCAATGGCTCATACCTAAAAAGGAGAGTTTTCTTTATAAATCCCTCTATGCTAGCACAAACAAGATGAATTTTACAGCACATTTTTTCTAAGTATCCAATACTTAATGAGCACACATGCTAGCTGACTCCTCTATGATTCCTGTGACTGATTCTAATCTATGAGACTCAAAACATTCAAGGCTTGAGTCCTCCTTGCTGTCGAGGAGGGAAGGAAGTTTTGAATCCCGAATTATTTCTCTACACAACAAAGTTTGTATCACAAAACATAGCAATCTGCCAGGATAAGACAATTAACTGTGCCAAGATCTAAATCATCAGCACTGTGCTGAAGTGAATTGAAAGAATGCCTTCTCAAACCTACAGAACCGATTGCCTACAAAGTCAAGGTATGCTTTTTTCAGCTAGAGGAGCAGCCTGACGTGGCCACTCCCAGCACTCTCCTGAACCTCTTCTGAATCCTCACTCCCTGGTGGGGGCTGCAGAGCTGCTTCTCGCACTGCCGCATTCCCTGCAGCAGTCACATCAGGGCACTTCACGGCATGCACAGATCAGCCACAACTCCTCCTCCCCCCCCAAAAAAAAATAAATAAATAAATCACAACAAATCAAAAACACAACAAAAAACCACATTTTGCTATTTCACTTTATCTTGCAGCTTCACAGGCAGATATGTCTGCAAATGTGTCAGAACTGCTGAGGGGTAGAAACTTTTTACGACAGTTGGTCAATGAACAGATTTTGCAGTACGTGCATGAAAATACACCTTTCTGTCGCAATAAGTCCCTTCATATTTTGGGATGGTTATCACAAAGGGACAGAGTGTGGGTGTAGTCTAGATATATTTCAAGCCCTCAAAAACTAGAGACACACTAAAAATGGCTTCTGATTCTTCTCAGCAGTTTTCTAAAGTGCATCCTTACAGATTTGTAATGTGCATCCCTCAAAAACAAATTCTTCTGTATAAAATAAAATGGTCTGGTAAAAGCACTGATAAATTTAACTGCAAGTGAAATAATATGTACTGCCTTAAAAACTGAAGATTTAATTTCAGAAATGCCAAACTCAAGAGCTATTATTGAACATCACACTGGTCTCTTATACTCAGCAGAATTTGATTTTGATTAATATTTTTTCATACCTTACTTGGCTGTCAAGAGTATATTTAATCTTAAATAAGATCATATATTTTATAAAACAGGGCAACATCCATGTTCAAATGATAAAACCGCTAGATGTTTCTGTGAAAAACAAAACAAAAAAAAAGAAGAAAATTAATTTTCAGTAGTTAAGATTATGTTTAAACATTAACACAATTTATTCCTGTTTGAGAAACTGCAAACTAACACTGGCTGACCAGATGTTTACAACATTAGCCTTAGCTATGCACAGATTAAATAGGAAGAGTCTGGCTGAAACCCTGTGTAAAGAGATGAGAAGACAGGACAGAGGAAAGCCTTGCACTGACCATGAATTACCTTTAACTCACATTTTCTTGCCAGTACATCAATTTATATTGCAATTTATATTGCAGACTACAGAACACTGGAATATCCAAAATTTGACAGCAGGCAACTTCTTCGTACTGAGCGAGAAAGTCTTTTAAACTGTTAAGAGTACTTTCAGACGATCTGAAGCGCAGTCAATCATTTTCTGTCACTGCATTTCAACTCCAAAAACATTCTGAATTAAGCCTTTCACATCTACCAAACCAATATCCCAGCACACTTTCCTGCTTTATTCTATGAACAAAGATCTTTCTTATATAGAGGAGCATCACAATTTGGCACATAATCTGAGTCATTTCTGAAGGTTAAACCATGCAGTTTAATACTACGACCTGCCCTAATGTTCTTGGAATGTGACTATTCATTTGCATTTTTATTTTTATGTAAGGAAAAAATTATCCGTGCTGTCACAAAGCAAAACTGGAGTTTAAAAAAAAAAAAAAAAAACAAGTAACTGCAAAGAGAATAGATGTATGTTCAAACTATGATAAAACTATAATTTAAATACATGCACATACATGCACAGCCCTCTACTCTTATCCACCTGCTCCCTTCTGCATACTTTCTCTACAAGAGAGCAAATAGCCCTGAGACTGTTCTGCATCCATCTCTATGTAGCACAGAATATTTACATGAAACATAGGACTATCTGTATATGCAACACCTCTAAGTACCTATGAAAGCACACAGCATCATGTTTTCAGTCCTGTTGACTAATTTACTCATCAGAGCACTTGTATGTTTAATTACAACAACAGTTCAAATAGATGGAATGCCTGTGCCAGTATCTCATGAGACCTTTCAAACACATTTTACAGACAATCTCTTTGTTCTTTAAAACTGAGCTTGGGTTTCTTCACGTATACACATAGCGGTGTCATGTAATGCTCTGGAACCTAAAAAAGCTGAAGATTAAAATGTCAAAATTTCAGAAATTGATCCCCTGTAGATCACTGACTTACAGGGGCAGCCTGGTTTTCTTAAAATGGTCACAAGAAGAGTTTTATTTTCCTTGCCTTTTGACTTTTAAACCAAGACCTTGCAGAACGGCTTCCTTGCTCTGTGGACAGCATTGCACCTACGGGACCCTGCCCCAGTGCTTTACGTAACGTAGGGTTTTCTTACTCTCCTGTTGACTCCTAGCCACCTTTCAGTTACTGTATTTTGCATACTTTCAAACGTCTAGTTTTGCTTTAATTAGATATGCTTACACTTTTGCCAACAATTTCATCCAGGAAATCAGTTTTGTAAATATCCATTCTGTTTGGATGCTTCTAGAATATCAAGATTTTAGACAGGTAAAGCCAGATAGCAATGACCATTGGTTTAGAATCTAAAGATCATACAACATCAGAAATTTACAAGAGCTCCACAATTTCAAGTTAGTAGAAATTCTATGTTTGGAGAGTTCTCAACTGAAAAGAGAACTCATTTTGATCTGTGAGCTGAATATTTGACATCTACAACAAATATACTGTGAAAGATGCTACGACTGTATTTCAGCATAAATAGTGAAGTGCAATTGCCAGGTGTGCTGTAGATGATTTATTTTTTGTTTTTTAATTCTAAAAGACTTATGTTTGGTCTCACAGGTTGAAGACTCATCTATATTACAGTGCTACTCCTCAGCAGGCAAGAGAAAAGTTTCAAAAAAGTGTTGTTATCTGTTAAGCCAGTAAAATATGTAGCAAGAATGCCTCATGTCTATGGCATAACAGCAACGGGAGCTAGCATGCTTGAAACATTTGGGGAGTATCTGAAGTCTCATTGGATGGGCTATGAAAAAAGCAAACAAGAACCATTCTAATTGCAAATGCTTGCCATTCTGGATTTTAGTTTCAGTAGACGGCATTATATGCTAAGTTTTATGGAACTCTCTGAAAGCACTATACTATTACTGCTAATCACTTTTTTTGCCTGCAATACCTTAGGAGTTACAGGATATGTAGATGTTGGGTCATTAAGAATAATTACCTGGCTTCTCCAATGTTTACAGCACTCTTAAAAGGTGGTTTTAAAAGGTAATTCAGATGTAATATCAATATAAATCAATTTAAGGACATATCATGCTGATAACATATATTGAAATGAGTAAATGTACGGGGATATTTTTTATTTGGCAGGAGATTTAATAGAGTAGAAGTTAGTTAATAATGAATACTTTATGCTTACTAAATGTATTGTCTCCAACAATCTCCATATTCAAGTTATCATAAATGCATTTTAAAGGAAAACCACATCTCATCACTGCAAAATGTTAAAGAGTACAGAAACTATTATAAAAAATATATTTAATATGCCTCTTCCATCCCATTGAGGTACTTAAATGAAAACTTGCCCTTACTGTTCAGTCTACATCAAGTTCCAAAGATTAGCAGATACAATTACACAAAACAATTGATGCAAAACTAAGACTCATTTTAAATAAAGAAAAGCTTGATAACCTGCAGTACACTGTGAAGTACGTACGTTATTTTCTTCTCACAGAGAAAAATAAAGATTTCAATAAAACTCCAATACAGAAGGTGTATTTGCTTAATACAATAATCACTAATCTTCTTTAAGAGATGGTCCTAAATAGTTCATGAGCCTTTTCAAACAGGTATTCTAAAAAGAAGCTTCCAGAAAGTAATCAACTGGAATCAATTTAGAGCTTCATGCAGTGGAGAATTACTTGTCACAAACCACCAGAAGAGCATACGCATCAGGAAAACTGTTTTTGTTCTTCTCTCCTGCAAAATCTGAGCTGTTATCTGACGTTTAAAATAAAATTTAAAAAAAGAAGTAAAAATCAAGAAAGGTCATTCATAAGACCGCATGTAAGAAATGAAATGAGAAAAGGTAGTGCTTGGAACTTCAGCATTCAGCGGACCCACAGTTACTGTACCAGCACAGGAAAATCTATTCAGAAAACTTGTATATAAAAATCACATAGGTGCTCAACATTTGACTTTAGATTCACATTATTACTGCCATAATTTCAAGAGAGATTAGTGAACACGTGTACTCTCAAATTTCATGAGAAGAGTGGAAAAATGTGTTTCTTCTTACTACTTGGAAGTATTTGGTAATCTAGTACAGGGAAAAAGAGGGTATATATGCCTGTATTTTCACTTCTGAAGATATATATTTGTATAGCATACAAAGCCACCTAAAATCAAATGACAAAGATTGTTTTATTTTAAGCAAATAGTGCCCCACAATCTATTGAACTAACGAAGTCTGAACCAAACTGAAAGCATGTCACGTGGATCTGAGGTCATTCCAATCCACCGCAAGCCATATGCTCGTCATAATTTGTGATGCCAGCGAAGAAACAGGAAAACTGCTAAGGAAAAATGCAAATTATAAAGCTCTACCACACTACCACTTTATACAACAGAGGTTCTATTTAAATCATACAATTTTAACATAAACAGCATGCCAAGTTTAAGAGTTAGCTTAATGGGTCCATAAGATGTTCAATGGTTACAGAAGTTCTTATACAATCATTCAGCAACAACTACAGAAAAATATTTCATGAACCATCTTCACTACTGAAGTACACCAAAATTCTGAGTCTAATATATTTATTCCAGAATTATTCTATTATACTTGAAAGTCTCAAGTATTTTCATGAAGTCAGCTCTTAATAGCAATATTTATTTCTTGATTACTTTTTATCTTTAGCTCTTAAATTTCAAATCACATAGGTCGCTCTGAAAATAATCTCTCCTATTTATGTCCATGGAAACTACAACAGATACAAAGAGCGCAGTAACACTGTTTGATAGAGCAAATTCTCAGCTACAAAAAACTATTTTTCAATGTAGTCACCACCATTAGTTGTGCCTTTTTGTCTGCAATGAACAAGAGCCTGCGTGCTGCGCTCAGAAAAATCTGCACCAGCGCAGGTGAGCCAGTGTTTCACAGCTGCTATGACAACATTGTTGCTAGGAAAACATTGCCCATGCAAGCCCATCTTTCACTGGCCTGAACAGACAGAAGTCAGAAGTTGCCAAATCTGGACTATATAGTGGGTGTCATAGGACAGTCCAGCCAAGGTTGGCAATGTGCTCCACAGTCTTCAAACTAGCATGGGGCCTGGCATAATCACGTTGGAAGAGAAAGGTTTTCTTCTCTGGCCTGACTCTGAAAGTTTGAGCCTTCAGCTTAGTCAGCATTGCTGTGTACCAGTCAGAGTTGATTGTTTGTCTGGAAATCCAGAAGGATCACTCCTTTCCTGTCCCAAAAGGCAGGGGACATCACTAACCACTGAGGGCTACCTCTTGAACTTTTTCTTCGATGGGGAATTCACGTCACCACTCCATGGACTGCCATTTTGACTCTGGCTCATAGTGGTGACACCATGTCCCATCTGTAAGAGACTGTTTCGGAATCTTTTGTCTCAAAGCTTGCTGTGAGAACTCTCTTGTCTCAAAGTTTGCCCACCTGCCTGCTGCCCGAAGGCTGGCAGACCAGGGGCAATGAGAGACAAGCAGCCGTTAAAGGGCCATCGAGCAGCCTTTCAGACCGGCGCCTTGAGGGAAGCAACCACCGAGGGGATGTGCATGCCCCTATGTGACATATCTGGGTGCCCAGGAAGGCCATGCTGGCTGAAAAGGAGGATAAGAAGGCCTCCTCCAATGGGGAAATGCTAGCTGCCTACCTGCTCCTGTCTGACAGATATCTGACTGATATCTGGCTGGTGCCTGCCTGCTTGATACCTCCTGCTGCTTGAGACATGAGGTCCTGCTGCCCTCCTGCTTGATGGCCCAATGCCTCACAATGCCTGATGACCTCTCCTGTTGCCTGCCTCTCCTGATGTCTGCTCCTGCTTGCTGCTGCTCCCCCTGTGCTCTCGCTCCCGCACAGGCCTGAAGATATCCTGGTCTGATACAAGGGCTTGGGATCCATGGTGGTGACTGTCCTTGCTTTCTATATGTAACCCTTGCTCTTACTTCCTATCCTTTACTATCACCTGCTTCCCCACCCCCATCTCCCTCACTGACTAGAATTTCTATTAAACTGGTCGGACAACATTTGACCTCGTTTACGTCTCAGTCTCACTCCAGGTATGTTAAAGAATCTCTCCTCACTCCGATAGTTGGAGCAGGACAGTAGCTCAGGAGAGTATAGACATCATTCTGCTAGTATTTGCACTTGTAATTACCAACGTAATTGGAACTATGCCTGTAAATTGCAGACTAAATTGACAATCTTTAATATATTGACATCTCACCACTATAACTGGCATTTCTTATTGTACCTTATGACACCTCGGTGTTAATGTAAGAAAGGCTTTGAACTTATAATTTTAATCAATGCTATTCAGTCACTGAAAACCTATATGACTACTTTCAGCATCAGAAGACCCATTATATGCACAGTATTTTAGATTTTATTGTACAAAATCAGGCATGATGAGATATATAATCACTTTCCAAACTGGCCAAGGATACAAAATATACTGCACCAGTATACCATATTTGGAAAACTGTAGAGGTTAAAACGGAATAGGAACAAAATTAGTTCTTTCTAGAAGTAAAAATTGAGTATCCTGGGTTTATTTGACCTAAAGAGAAAGCATCTCTCAGAGAACTTAAAAAGCAGCAGCAAAATTGAAGGAAATTGTTGGTCATAGATGAACAATTGGGTAAGACTGGGCAAGAATCGAAGGGTTTGGGTTGCAGTAAGGAAGTCCTCTACTACATATTATTGGAAACTTTTTATTATCTAGTTGTTTTAGTCACTGTCTTGCTTTGCTAGTCACCAATTTACTCCATCCATGTTTTCATCTGTTTTGATGAAATTCTCTAGTTTGGCCTCTGTATATGTATTGAGCAGTTCTTCCACACCACATTTCTTAAAGCTGTGGAAAAGCCATGTCCAGCAGAAGCAGCTAGAAAAGAATAAGAAATGTGAAATAGCCCAAATATACTACCATGACTGAGGTTTAGCTCTCCATTCTTGATGCATCTATGTGTTCAGAGATGTGCCAATGAGGGTAAAGTTTACAATGGAAAAATTAAGTGGAAGCGTGAGTCTTTATTCAGAAGTGTATGATTGTGAGGTGCTTTTATGAGAAGAGACAGATTCTGTGTTTGAGAACAGAATGCCTTTGTTAGCAATAGCCTTCAAATGTGATTTAAAAGCTAATTAAAACCTTGATTGTTTTGCTTACTTGTGTTAAATCAATATTACATCTTATTTTGCTGAGTCAATTCTGAGGACTAAATTTATGGCTATAACGTATGGATCTTGTTTGTCTCAAGTAATGCTGCCTGCAGAATACTCAAGAACTAACTTAAGCATTATTGAACTGTTAAGCAAAAATAAGGAGAGTGCAGATTTTGCCCATCGTTTTCTCTGCTATCCTTGTCATGTCAGAACCTAGGAAAAGGATAAATTGGAGCTAAATAACTCAAGTTTGTAAAATCAATTATTGCTAGAGAAGCACAATCATCTGATTGTTTTCAAATATATGCATTGCAAGAATCCATTAATTTCAAAGTACAAGAGTTGATTTTTTAAAAAAATTGAAAGGTATTTATATGTATTTAGCTTAATTGTTGAATTAGTGTGTAGCATACAAGAACTAGGAACACAGTATATAAGATTTCTAGAAATAGATTGTCTGTTTAACATTAATTCGTATATAAGTGATTCCAGCACTCTGTATGTTCTCTTCAGTAAATTCAGCCACATAATGAAATTACTTTTGCAAGTAATTGTGGAAAATGTGTTGTGTTCATCTTTTCTTGATGAATATAGTTTGCAGTCCTCCAGTTTTAGTGTTTTGTCTGCTAAAAACATTACTTATGTTCTTGAGTAGATTTTCTGTGCTGCACAATTTAATCTATGAAGCAAACAGACATAATATCCTTCTAACTTTAAAAAAATGATTTGCAACTCTGAAAATGAATCCTATTTTTAAAGCATAGTGGATAGATTTTGTGACTTTGTTTCATAAGCTGCTCTGAGACAGAAAGCAATGGTTCTGTTCAGTGCTGGGCAGGTTTATATTCCCTTAAGTTGCACCACAGGAGGTTCAGGTTGGATATTACGAAAAACTTCTTAGAAAGAGTGATCAGCCGTTGGCACAGGCTGCCCAGGGAAGTGGTGGAATCACTGTCGCTGAAGGTTTTCAAGAGAATGGTACACGTGGCACTGAGGGATGTAGTTCAGTGGTCATGGTGGTGATAGGTTGACAGTTGGACTAGATGATCTTAATGATCTTTTCTAATCTTAATGATTCTGAATCTAAGATAATCAGACAATGATGTGCTTATGGTAGTAGCACAGCATGGTATATCACTTTATCTATTGAATTTTAGCTGTCAGTTGATTGCCAAGATGTCCAATTACTGTAAAGGAAGACACATGGCTCATGGTAATTATTCTGTCTTGATCACCTTGACTAAATTTATACAATTGGCCACTGCCTCATTTTGAGAGTGAATTAATGAATGTTCATGAATAACTATGCTGAACCACATAGACATCTTTTGGTTTCCACTGGTGATTTCTATCTGCTACAGAATGTTACCAATTATTCTTAATTTGTGTCTCCTATCTTTTTCACTTTTATTTATTAAAGTGAAAAGCACTGACCTGGATTGACACAAATCATTGAAGCAAGACACTTCATAACATAGAAGCCTTGCTGCTGTGGTAGAGTTTATTAGAACTACGCACTGACTTGTGATGATTCAGAGAAAGCATTGTTGTAGTTCTACCTACTATGAGATTTTCATGCTAAGACTTCACAGTAAATTTGTTGGGTTTTTTTTTTTGCGCCTTTTGCTGCAAATGTCAGCAAAATTTTAATGATCAACAAAAGTTTTGCAAGTCTATGAGATCAGATACCTAGTTACAAGTAAAACTATTCGAGAAAGGAACTGTGAGTATGAGGAATCATTCACAGAGCAACTCCTGGTAGTAGAAGGTGGATAATTGTAATAATCTGTCCAAATATTTCACTATAAATTGTAACTCCTTTTTAGATAAAGAAAGACCATGATCACAGTTCATTGAACAATTCAACTTAATTGAGTTTCTGAAGTGATATGCTATGGATTTAAGGGGCTCCACTGGGTCAGGTGAGTAATTGTCTCTTAAGGTGAAATTTTATAAAGGTGGCTGAGCCAATCTAACAGGGAGTAGGGTAGGGGAATGGCAGCCACTTTTAGTAACAATTGCCTGTTATCTTGTGAGACCTCCCTCATCTTCCAGAGATGAGGGGAAAAAATTGTTTAAGTTAGAAAAAAAGAAATGCTGTGGGGCTAAAACAGGAGGGAGAATTGGGAAGAGTTGAACCTTAGTGATCATCACAGCATTTGAAAACCTCACGTACACATTATTTTGGGTGATTTCAAAATTGAATCATATCTTATGTTTATAGGTATAAATATACCTGCAAATACTTTCATTGTGCAGAAAAATGACAAATGCAGTACCTTAAAGTCTGCTTTATGACACCCATAAGCATAACAATTTGAGGTTCTTTAGTACATTCATCTTATTGAAATAAAGCCATTGGAAATGTTGAGTAGAGAATTCAAAGTTCAGCTGACTATACATACAGAGTTTCCACATAAATGACAGAGAATGTGCAGTGATTATCTATAAATGGTGCATGGAAAAATATCAGCACAAGGCTTCTCTACACTGTAGTTTCTTTTTCCAGTAGAATAATTGTGCAATGCTTTTAATTTTCCTATTTATCACCTTGTTGAAGTGTCAGTTCAAAGCAAAAGCTGTTGTGAATTGTTATTGCTGCCAAATGACTACTTTTTCTTTGCAGGGAGAGCATTTGACCGAACTGGATGCTGGTTGCATTTTCAGTGCTTTTTTTTTTTTTTTTTTAGTACTGTGATTTTATATTGAAATTGCTGTTTGGGTATGAAATCTATTTAATTCTTAAGGTTAAAATAGTTATTTTATTTGAGGAAGCAACAATCAGCCTGGCTTGACTGCTGTCCAACTGCCATGGGAGTTGGAAAGTTTACTGAAATCCTTTTACTCCACTCAAAAGAGGTTTGGTGTGCACGATTTATCATGTGTACCACATAATTGTCATATGGATGGTGAAAACTTAAGACTATCAGCCAAATGCTGCATCTCCGTGTTAATATTCATCCAGTTAAATTCAACATAACTAGTCCTGTCTGTATGACTGAGGCAGCAGCTACAGAATTCTGCTTTTTAAAATTTAGCCTGACAAATAATGCAATTTTTGATAATGGGAACAGCAGAGGCATAGTTAAAGAATGTGAATTGGAAGTTTTAGCACTGTAAGACAGATATCCAGGTGGGACTTAATTTCAGTGGTTTTCCAGGAAGCCTTTTTTCCTCCTCTCCTCTTCCCTTTTAGGAAGCTCATCTTGTTTAGTGACATGCATCTTGTGGGTCAGAAGATTTTCTAAACCATATATGATGCTTTCAGATATCCAAGAACATGATATACATAAAGACAAACTAAGGCTATATGGTAATATTTGAATCAAATTACATCAAAATGCATATTTTATTACTGTAAACACATTCTGAAAAACAAAATGTGTTTGACACCAGAGGCATTTCGCTCCTTAAGGCTGTCTGATGTTTTAATTGGAGTTAGGATGTTCTTCAGAAACTTTTCAGGCTTTTGTGTAAAATTCAAACAAATTCTTTTAAGCTTTTCTGCAAGTATTTCAATCTATGGAGTAAAGCTTAATGATACTGGTAAACAGGTGGTGATTCCATGTTTTCTCCTAGCAGGCAGGATCACTTGTAGTAAATACACTGTATTCATAAGCAACTATTAAGGGAACCAACCCAAGACTTTGCCCTTCATCTGGCTTGACATTGTAAAAAAATCATAGAAACACTAGGTTGGAAAGAACCTAGAAGATCATCTAATCCAACCGTCTTCCTCTCACCATTACTACCCACTATCTGAAACAGTCAGTATTCACACAGAGCTACCCGCAACCAATCTACAAATGAGTTGGAAGGCTTTTCTCTGTGAAAAGCTTGCTTCATGAGAACTCCTTCAGAATTTCTAGTTGATTCAAAGAATGTCATTTCATAGCATTTCTAGATGCACATTGTTTTGGTTCAGTTTTCCATGAATTTTGTTTTCATTGGTTTGTTTTATGTTGTACATTCACTTTACAGTGTAATAGAAGGAAAAATAATGTTAAAGCTCCAATTTGCTTATGTGAAGTCTACACTGTATAAACAATTCATTCTGACCCAACATCTGCTTAGTGTTTTCACCTTTTGAAAACAGGTTATTAGAGTTGCTACAGCATACAAATGTCATTTATGGAGTATCAGGGGAAAATACCAGATGGTATTTTTCCTTAAGTGTGGCTACTTCAAAGCAAGAAGCATTACTGCTACTGTGCAGTAACCTGGTCATGTAGCTAATGACAACACAGATCCCTGCTGTGCTTTTTTCCTGAGGTTCCTATAAATGGTGCAAAAGCTCATTAGAACCATAATGCTTTGAGCAGACCTGAAACTTTCATATGTATTTTTGTTTCTTGATAGCCTCTTTGTGGAAAGATTTAATACCACACTTGTGCATAGTTTTTTTTTTTTTTTTACACTGTATATACTTTCTAGTGTAGTTACAACATACAGTTCATAAAGCCAATAGATAGGACTGCAGATAAGTTAGTAACCCTACATATTTCTTACTGTTTTGACCTTATTACATCAGAATATATATTCAGAGTCTTCTGATGTGTGAGAAGAATGAGAAAATTCCTTAGCTGTTTTATCATGAATTTTTCTTAGACAGAAGTAGTAGGCTGTGGACAGACGTAAAAATATTTCTGATGAATCAGCTATACAAAGAGAAAGACCAAAGCAGCTCAGTTTCTCGAAGGTATAATTAAAAGGTAGCTTGATTATATCTAACAGCTCACGCTTACAGCCTTTCTTTCACATCTTCAAGATCTATAATAGAAGTATTTGAAAACAGCGTTTTGTAGCTGAGAATTTGCTTTATCAAATAACGTTAGCGTGCTCTTTGTCTCTGTTGTAGCTTCCATGAAAATAAATAGGAGGCAGTGCTTTTGGAGGGGCCGATGTATTTATTAGTGCTTTTAAAATTGTCTATTTGCAGTAATATATTAAATTTTAACACTAGAAATACTGAATGTTGTCAGACAAAGTTGTGGAAATCATATTCCAACGTCTGCTATGTTTCCACTCAGAAATGACACCCAATAATCTCTTTTGTAGAATGCTTTACCAATTACAAGGAAAATCTGACTGTGGCTTTTATAACCTAGCTGTTTTAGAGAGGGGCTCAGATACTCAAGGAACTCCAAGAAGAGTGCAATGTCCAATGCACATCTTTTCAGAAGCTGTAGATACAACTCATAAGTCCTACTGAAGATTGCAGATACAGTTCTTCATATCCTTTTTATGGAAACTGTTTCAAATGCTGGATAGAAGAAAGCTTTGTGCTTGTTGGCGGCTTGAATGAAGATGCTAGCATTTGAAGTGCGCTACTTCTCTAGGAGGCAATCTTTCTTTCACTTGCACTTTTTTCCTTGCAAGTAATTTGAAATAGGCAAATCACAAAATTTCAGCTAATTACTGTACTTAATTTTAACATTTCCTAGTAATTATATTTAATAGCACATTAAGGGTTTCCGCTTGTTTCATTATACTTAATTTGATAAAATGTAAAACACTGGAGAGATTTCTGAGTGGACCATTGAATCCTAAACAGTTGAGAATGACAAATTACGCATATTACATGTGTTTTTCCTGACTCATTATACATTATATTTTCTGGCTCATTAGCATTATATAAACACCCTATCTTAGTATTTTAGCCATCAAATAATATTTACTCATTTACTTCAGATGCTAGTTTATTTTTCATTGAATTCAAACCTACAGGTTGTAATGATATCCCAAGGAATGTTCCATGCAAGCTGTGCTTTTTACTAGTTTACAGTGCATCACAAGCAAATAGTTACCAAAGTCATGTCTTTTTGCTACATCATGAGTTCCACTGCAATAACCTTTCCTGTACAATACCTACAAGTACAGTAGTGTCTGGGACCCATTCAGGATTCTTCTCTTGCCTGTAAAGTGTGGCCATGTGATGGGAACATGGGAGTAAGTTGACAGAATGATTTATTCACTTTGCAGCCTGTGTTTAAGTGCCTCTGGAAAAAGGTTGACAAGTAGGACTTTGTGAGCTCTGTGAGTTGTTTCATTGACTTAATCCAGTTTTTCCATTATGAAGTTGCACAGCCTTTTATTGCATAATCCTAGTACCTGCCGGCCCATTTGTAATTCATCTATAAACTGGTCTGATTTTTTCCTGCCATTACGATGCTCTGAGAGCAGGTTGGGAAGTTCTTATGTTAGATGACCTGGAATGATTATTCATTGCAGATAATTGCACTCGACACGAGCCTTATTTTATTGCTATATGATGCTACTTTTTCTCTCATATGTTGCAAATCCTTTACCTTCATAATATGAGAAATATCTGACCTCTGGGTACTTCTGATATTTGTGATATCTGTGGCAGCAGAAAATGTAGATGTGAAATAAAGTGTTTGTCCACTCTGAACTAGGAAAACCTGTTGTGACTCGTAGCCAAAAATCAAAACTTATCTTGTACATTTAAACCAAATTCATCCTGATAGCAAGGAAAACCCATGACTGCAGTTGTACTTACCATAACTTGCTGTAAGTGTTATCACTTCAGCCCTTAGGAACATTAATCTACTTTTCTAGAAAGTATGCTGCTTTTTGAATTGAAAGTTTTCAGGCTCACGGTTTGGATCTTCTTGTATCCTCCAGCTGATGACTGGATAGGAGGCAATAACTTACCTTCTGGTTTCTGTACTCTTTATGTATTTGTCTGGGATTTTGTATGCTCAGTGTATTCTGAACATATGAATTTCCAGAATCTCTCTCCTGAGGGGTGTGTAGAGTTATTATGTGGAAGGAAACAATAAAACAGAAATAGTCATTTTCTCACATGAACATTCATTTTAAAGTCTCTAAATGACTTAGCAGGTGAGGGGTTTGGAAGTCAGCAAGTCAGTGGCCTCAAGTCCAAGCCACCACCTGTTTGCATTGTTACTCTACACACAGGTCCCCGCAGTACTGATGAGCCAAGCCCATACAGCCATTGGGATTAAAATTGTTTTACATGTAACATGTGAGACTTTGTGAGACATATTCTTGCGATGAGAAACTTAAGAATATGCAACCTTATGCACAGATGTGGTTGATCGCAACTGCATGGTATACTTGCTATCAATTTAAATGTTAAAGGTTTCTACTTGCTGTTCCTTTATCTTTTAAGTTACTGATATGAAACCATGGCAAGTTTTGTCTCTAAAGGAACTAACAGGCCACTCATGGGCACATTGCTCCTGCTAGAGAACAAATAACTGTCTAAGAATTGGCAGCCAATACTTAAAAGAATTCCGAGATGAGCCAGCTTTCTCTCTTCCCATATGTTATTACGTCTAATGGGATGAAGCTTCAATAAAAAGAAACACTCAGCATTCTGCAGTGGTAGACTTGTGACAGAAGTTTAAGCTATTCATTTGGTGCTACTTTCAATAGACAGTTAAGATATGTCTATGAAATGAAATACAGACAAAGTGGCTTCACATTTTTCAAGATACCAAGATGCAAGCCAGATTTTGTCTGACACCTGTATAGGGCTGTACAAAGCCTAGGCAAAATAATTCATCTTTTACATCATAACCACATAGGCATGCCCACAGAGAGATGAGGTTTTTATTTTTAAAAGGAGACTAGACTGTACAAAGAACGGTAACTAACCCCAGCTACAGTCAGAGGAATTTCATATGACACTAAGAATCGTATGTGGCAAAATGTTAGTGCTTTAAAGGAATGAGCTACTTCAGTTAACTTGCAGTTCATCATTACGAAACTGTTCCTGTTTTTTGACAGCTGCATACTTTGCTAGAATTCTAGGAATTTGCTATGTTGTTAATCATATTTAGATTTTTTCCTTGGAGCCTTGACTGTCTTAAGGTCAAGAAAATGCCTGGCAATATATGAAAACATCTATTACTGTCCCAATATAAATGACTTCAAGGTTGGAAGGAAGATGAGCCAGATAAAATGTTTTCTTTTGCACAATTTCAGTTCCCAGGTAACTGAGAAGAATGCCTGGAGTTTGCATATGAGAAGAAATGGTCTTTGTCTGCTTTGAAGAAGTCATGCAGTTTTGTTAAACATTGGTGACAAACTCTTAGCTAATCACCAGAAACATTTTGTGCAGGAACAAGTTATTCAGATTCCTTTATGCACAGCAGTGTTTATCCAAAATTAGAATAATATCAGCCTGGGGGCAAAATGTCTACAGGAAGTAGTCTCACAATTTCTTCCCAGACAGTGGCAAAAGATGCATTAGTTCTGGCAAGTCCAATCACTACACACGTGCAGTAATTGGAGTAGAGACATCCTACTAAAGATACTCAGATTTGATAGAAACAGTCATTTGTTCTCATTTGTTCATTTGGACCAGATATGTTCTTTTGAAACCTTCATCTGAGCCTAGCTGCCTGTGAAATGCTACACCTCTGGTCTTTTCATTTCATTTAAAATCTGACAGTTCAATTCACCTATTTTTTGCAATATGGAAAATAGAAGTGAACATGACTAAAAAAAGGACAGCGAGAAGATCAATCATCTTCAAAACATTCACAAAAACCAGAATGATCTCCCTGCAAAGTGATAATTGATTTTGAAGACAAATTATAAATATTTTAACGGAAATATGGTCACTAGTATTTGCATGTCTGTCTGAAGAGAATGTTCAGCCAATCATTGGTATTTGCTGCAATGACACCGGTATTAAGGTTTAAACAGATTTTAGGTAGACTCCTATTCAGGAATCTCTTAATGTGATTTTCAGAGATCAAGTTAACGTGAAGGAAAATGCTTCCTTACAGATCTTCCCTTTTTTTAAGAAAAAATTTTGTCTCTCCAGTAAGTTGCAAATAAACTATCATTTCATTTTTCTTCCCTTCTGTATTGTCATAGCCAGTTTTGGTTTGTACCCTTTCTTTTGCTTTCAGATCCTTTGTTTCTCTTTTTGTCTTGATGCAGTGACAGGTAGAAAAATTATATTAAAAATATTCTCCCTAAAAATTAAACAAAGTAGTACTCCACACAGCAAATTAAATTCCAGTGGGTAAGGCATAAAAATTTGCCAGAGACCAGGTCAGCCACCTTAAAGCAAGAAATATAAATCATAGTGAACTGTCGACTACGGTCCTTATTTTCTCCCTCTAAAGCCCTGTTCTTGCTAACAGGGAATAGGCAAACCTTTAATATTTAAAGCAATAATACAATTTTTCTATGCTTATTTTACTAATGAAATAACTGAAAGCTCAAGTCTGTGTCAATGGCTATTTCCAAAAGAAAAAAAATTTCACAGTAAAAAACATATGCTAGGTCTCTTCCACCATTTCAGCGGTGCAAAGTAAAATATGCAAAGGGAATAAGAATAGGGAAATGAGATTTTCCATGAAGACAACATTTTATATGCCTCACAAATCCAATCTCAGAGGCAGTTAAAAGTGAAAAGAATTTGGCTCAT
Organism: Crax fasciolata; assembly: GCA_028564985.1. Classification (NCBI taxonomy): domain Eukaryota; kingdom Metazoa; phylum Chordata; class Aves; order Galliformes; family Cracidae; genus Crax; species Crax fasciolata. The sequence continues at coordinate 21,062,637 of JAOWBO010000070.1, forward strand.
TTTCTAGTAATGATGTGAAGTTTACAAAACCAGATGTGATGCCATTTGTCAAAAACCTGTAGACACTGATATTTTGGATAGAAGTACATACAAGCAAAATGAATTTTGCTACCTGAATAAAACAAAGAAGTCATTTTCCTCATGAGGAATGTCAGTATTTCCTGTTAATCCAAATAGGACTCCAAAGCATTCTTTCCATAATTCCTAGTTAGAATATATATCTCCTGCCTGCTGCCAGTGTCCTTCAGTATGTTACTGTAGACTGCTCTGACTTATGTACTTTGTGCTAAACTTATGTACTCATTTTTTAACATACTTGAATTCAATTTTGTTACTTCCTTGATGGAAGCTCCAGTGGATTCCAGATGGGTAGTGCTACCTAGATATATCTGTCTGTCCTGAAGTGAAGAAGTAAATGATTCATTTAACATTAGTAGGAATTATTTTATCCTGAAGAGTAAATCAGGGTCTAAAGAATTCAAATCTTCATTTCTGAATCAGTTGAAGAGTTGAATGGTGTATAGTGATATGATAGATGTGTTTTGACCAGTTGACTAATGGAGACAAGATTTCAAGTGTCTTTTATGAAACAGTGATTAGTACAGTTTTATGTTCAGTGTGACAGACTTTCCTTCTTCTGCATTGATTTGAAACATGTCAAAATAAAGTCTCTAATCAAGCCTTTGGTAGAAATTAACAGTAAAAACATGCAAGAATTAGGCACAAGTGACACATCCCTTCCTAGGAATACACTGTTAGGGAAGTTAATTAGATGACTTTAAAATTAATAACTGTTAAAGTCAAGACGTATTTAGGACAGAATAGATGATTTTGTTTTGACCTCATAAAGCAAATTTCTTTAGTTTTCATGTATCTATATTGATTTTGCAAACAGTAGACATTTAACACATCCAGAAGTTGACACACCACAGCCTTGCCATATTTAACTATCTACAACTCATTACATAACCCATTTGTGTGTATGCACAACTAGTAAGGTAAAATACATTAGTTTAATCCACTCTGAAGGTGATTATTACTTATCTGCCTTTAACTTGCAGTTTAACAGGCTGCTCATGCTTAGTCAGTTGTGATGACTCAGCTAGTTAGTATGGTTAACCACTATCATTATTTACTATTTTATAATGTTTAAGGTTTGGACAAAAGAGTTTAGTAATTGAATTATGATACTGCTGTTTTCTCTGTTTTTGTTATCACCCTTGGATTTAAAAGTTTAAAGTTCGTTTGAATTTGCCAAGTTTATACAAAAATATCTTCTGGTGATTTGATAACTGGCAGCTCGCGTACCATAATATGTAGTTATTTATTCTGATAGCAAACTAGTGCTGTTATCTACTAGTGCATCGTGATTTGGTGTAACATTCATGGTGACTCTAAGACTAAGCAATCAGTTGTCTAGATCACCAGGCCATGGAAAGAATTCACTTGGCAGAGCTAGGCATTAATACAAGTCATGTGATACATGAAGAAGAAAGACATGAGTTTTTTCTTCTCTGTAGCCTTCACAAAGATTGGCTGTTGTAGCAAAATTTAACAAATTATTCTTATAGCATGTTAAGAACAGTTAGGAGAAGAACAGGCAACACCATCAAGCCAGCCAACATGGCCCATACACTCACCTTGGGAAATTTGTTTTCCTGAAGGAGATTTCACCTTGGTGAGATTTATACATTGAGAGGAAAATGATTTAACTTTGAGTCAGTAAGCATTATTAAGCCATGAAAAACTTACTTCACATTGAAGTTAGCTGAGCTCCCACTTTCTAAAACCAATCCAGTTTATCATCATTATTTTATAAATAGCATAACTATGATACAGAGACTTGACAGATCATTGAATAAATCAGTGGCTTAGCTAGGATTTAAATACTGAAGTCTGTTCTATTTAAATTACTTCAGTAGGCCTCACTTTAAGTAAAATATAATGAATCTTACCTGTTGGTTTGCAAATGAAGAAACAAAATTGCTTCAGAGAGATTGTTTGCAATCCCAATTAAAGTATTAAACAGCTTAACAACAGACACAGGCAAAGGCATCACACAAGTTTTGACTCACCCAGCTGGTGAGGAGGATCTCCAGTCACACAAGCTCCTTTCCAGGAAGCAGCCAAGGTCCAAGAGATACTCTCCCTGTGGTGTCTGGCCCTTATATGAGCTCAGGGTGGCTCCTCTCTGAGCCCACCCCTTCCAGTCACAGGGGAGCACAGGCACAAACAATTTACCTGTGCTCCCCAGCTAGCCACACCCCTTCACCAGGTGCTCGATCACAGGTTCAAGCCGTGACCTAACTGTTCTTCTACATCTATATTCTCAATTTATCCAAAGGAACTTTGGCCATTGGAAGAATCCTTCCTGCTGGCTGTCACAACCATACACCTCAGTACACAGCTCCAAACAGGTGAGATTGGTGTAGGAACGTGGAGGTCTCATACCTAATGGCTAAGCAGATATACAGAAATGTGCTTGGCAAGTAGAACTGCAAGGGGTTTGGATCGCTATATATATATTAGAAGACAGGGTAAGAATTTATTGACCTGATAAAGATTAAAAAAGGAGAGAAGAGAGAATAAGGATTGTAATTTTTTTTAAAGTAGATTATTCTATCTTTAGTTCCTATTCTTCGAAAAGGAAAGGTTTTAGATTTCCAGCTGGCTTATAATTGCCTTGATATAATAGGTAAATTGCTGTTTACCTATGTTTTGTTTGAGGATTGTGTTGGTGCCCACAGAAAGTTGGGAAAAGGGTCAAAGTAATGAGCAGCACAGAGGTCTAGTTTCCACAGTATACAGACAGCATTACGATAAAGGAAACAATTCTGTTGCTGCTAGTGAGTCTAATGCTACCCCTAGAAATGCGCATCTATGAATAACGTGTAAATGAAACAGCCATCACTGGCTCTGATTAGGTGCAAGGCATTGAACAAATAGAGAATTAAAAAAGAAGACAAGTAGTCTTTATGTTACATAATGTCTTTAAAAAAAATTGGCAAAACTGCATTACTATAGAATGGAAAAATCAAGAGAAATACTATTTCCATAGCGATTTACTGGAAAATTCCTTAAAGAAAAACAATTCTTTTGCATAGAACACTTGATGCTAATGCCATAAGAATTTTCTTAGCTATGGAGTTTCCAGTGAGGTAACTCTCTAAAATGTTTCCCTTCAGTTACATTGCAGACAACCCAAATATGGCTAAAGGAGATTATCTGGATTTTATTAATAGCTCTGGATAGTACTCAGAGGAGAGGAATGATAAATCTTAGGCCTAAGCAATCATTATTGCAGCGAAGGATGTCAGAAGGCAGAAAATAGTTTGAGGCAGGATGCAGAATAGAAATACTTTCCAGGATGGTTATTGTTCTTTAAGCAGACAGCATACAGACTGCTATCCTGATTTCTGTGGTATGGTAGGTATTAGGTAGCACAGTAATGCTACTTGGAGAATAATGAAGACATTTGACATCCCCCAAATTAAATGGAAAATGCATCGTGCTATAACTAATGAGCTGTCTGAGTTATTTTTAACTCAGTTTATTAAGAAAAGATTGGAGCAAACCATAGCAATAAATCTTTAGGATACATGCGTCCCAGATTGATTTGCATTCAAGGTCATGACAAAGTTCAGCAAAAATGCAGATCTCAGCAGTACGGCTTTCCACATATCATTGATTACTGCGCTTCTTTCCTTTTTAGGTAGCTCTAACATATAATGATGGCTATTACAGCATGCTAGAATATGATGTTAGGAACAATGTGTGCGCGTGCATGTTTGTCTTCCGGCATTCTTCAGATGCCCACTTGTAGCTTTCTCATTTAAGTGGAGAACTTGCAATATTGAACTTTTCAACATATCTATAAAAAACAAAGTAACCTCTAAATCGCAAAGAATATTCTTTCTGTGGATTCATTCACACCTCGTGATTTCTTGATTTTAGACGTCCGACTAAAACTCTAAGCCTCATACAAAGCCTTTTCTTTCTGTGTCATGAATCATTAAAAAATATACATCTTTGTAGTTTAGGGCCTGTATCTGTTTCTGCACATCATCACTACACTCAAACTCTGTCAGTGATCCAATTTCGGTGACAAAAATGCATGAAATAGGCTCCCAGTTGTGCCGGATCTTAAGTTTCTTCATTAATTTTATGTGGAGACAAGCATCCCACCTTTTTCATTTAACTTAGGTTTGAAGTTAATCAGTTAGACGTTTAGATCCCCTCTGAGCAGTAGTTATCTGTAACACAAATGTGGATAGTTTAATTTACAGGTCATTTTAGATGGCTTAATGTTTTATCTTTTTATGATTCCATCAGAGGATAAATGGCAATAATTTAGTTATACCAAAAAGCAAAATCAGCTATTCCAAGTCACTGGTAACATCTAGAGTGAATTTCAAGGATTTTTGAAGCAGAATTGTCTTAATTTTAGCACTGCAACGGTTGTATATATTAAAAAATCTATTTAATTGTTTTCCATTTAGTCTTTCTATCACAACTGTCCCACCTATGGCTGATTTTCTGTCTGCCTCTCTGCATCATCGCGGCCCCTTAGTTCACCAGTGCAGCTCCTATTGCATGATGGCTACGCTGTGTCTTATTTGATTTGATTTTAATATCTGGCTGAATGCATTTTTTGCATCTTTACATCTACGAGATTGGAATCCTTGGTTAAAAAGGTGGAAGAAGAGGACAGAGTTATTCCTCTCAGCTCAGAGAATCATTTCATACATGGGAGATGAGCCAGCACTGCAGAGAGGATGCTACATATACCAGTGTATTAAAAATATTGAATATTATTATATAAATATCTTTGTGAAGGAATCTCAAGCGGTATCCTTATTAATGCTACCACGACTAAAAAATTTGGGAAGAGAACCAAATCAATAAAACATCTACTGTCAAGGAAATCTCTCACAATGTAGTCCCCACACTCGAAAACTCTGACTAAAGGATGCAGGCCAGTGTATAACCCTGAATTAATCTTATTTCAGAGGTGCTGCTACAAAAATGTAACAAAGCAGAAGAAATCAAAGCAAGAAGAAATGTATGAAAGAATAGTAGGCATTTTTTAAAGCAGGTAATAGAAAAGGATATTTTTTTACTCAGAAAATATTGAGCAATGAGAAAAAACAAAACAAAACACTCTTATAGTAACCAGTTAATGTAAAACCTTTTTCTTTTATTTTTATTCAGTAAAGCCCTTATGTTTATCATGTAAAGTAAATGCCAATCATGAAATATTTCTTTTAATTCCTTCCAGCAATTCTACCTTAAGAGAAAATTCACATAAATCTCTCAGTGAGTTTCCCTGACTGCAATGCCAAAAAGCTATAATGTCTGTAACATGGACAAAGAAAGATGAGGATGTGGTGCGTCAAATGCATCTGTTTCTGAAGTATATGTGTACATCTGTGAAACTGCTTTTCCTCAGAAAGGCTGATGATACACTATGCATATGACACATTTTCTTGCCAGACAGTAGTGTTTTGCTGAAATCAGAATTCCCCAGGAATTTTTGCAGGAAATTTCCATTTAGTTCTAGGTCAGGTCAGCTTTAATCTCTATGTTGTCTGTGTCACTCTCTTCTTTCGTCTTTTATGCTTCTTTCATTATATGGAAACTAGGGAAGTCTGAGACATGACAAAGAATGTGCCTGCTTAGGTTCTGCCTCTGTATTTTTATGAGTGATTACTAAGCATCCCCACACTTTGGTTTCTTTGGACAGAAAAAAGACAAACATGAAGTGTTCAGAGTAGATTGCTGATGGACCACATGTGTATCAACAAACATATCTTTTCTCTCAACAGCCTTATAATCTTTTACGTTTTCATGTGTGCACTTGAAAAATGAGGCACTGAGGATGAGTCTGTCACTACATATAAACATGACCTTGCATGGCTTTAATATCATTTATTCGGAGAGAAATAATGGTAAAGAATATTTGTGTAAGCTGGAAAAGGTAGGGTACCGGGGGAGCAATGTTGCCACTCTGTCTTCATCACTGTCCTCTCTGCTATTGAGATGGGCTAGCTGAAGACTGTCTGTGTTTTGTAATTATGTCACCAATTTCTCTATAGCCAAACACCGCTCCCATCTGTATTTAGCATCTTTTTTTTTTATTATTATTCTAGAGTGTCTCGTAACCTTCTATCTCCCTTCTTTCCTTCTCCACTGCTGATGTAAATGACTTTCCCATGGAAAGGAGGAAACAGGCTGGCTATGTGTATTTGCATTGCACTACACCCTTTCTAATAAATCTTTTGGAAACATCACTGCCAACCTTATGAGCTAATAAACCAAACTGGACCTAAGGTGACACTGTACAGAGCCAAGCTGGAAGCCTTAACGTGCAATTTGGATAAACTAGTCAGGGATAATTCAGAGCTGACTGTATATTGAATTATTGCAGCTGCAACAATTTAACCACTTAGTTTAAGTCATAATGCTGCAACACTCACCACACTATGTGGGCCAAAACAAGCCCTTCTTGTACAGTGAGAGTGAACAATGCCCTTTGAAGGTGCAAATTTGTAGCAGTATTTGATGAAGTCATTTCATTTCCCCTTGTTTTACAACTTAACTATCACTTATGAGCCGAGTCAGGATGTATTTAAATCTTTTTATCACTTTTTTATGTCAGCTTAAATTTAAAGTGTATGGAGTTAAATGCATTGACAGAAGTCTAGGAGCCACTGGTACATTCATTTATTCCTCATCGTTCTCTGTTTCATCAGACAGAAGGGAAATGTCACTGTAATTTGATTTATATAATAATTTAAGTGCCTCTCAGAGCTAAGGCAAGATAAAGGTGAAAAAGTTGAAGATGTAGGTCAAAAACAACAACAACAAAAATAACAAGCTCTCTATCTGCTGCTGCTTCTTTCAAGTGACTGAACACCTGAGTGTATCATTTTTAGTGGTAAAAGCCTCTAGATATCTTCTGTACTGCTTTTGTGCAACTTGAGAATTGCCACAGGCACTTGGCATTTGTCTGCTAACTGAACCTACTCAGTCAGAATCCAGGTGCTACTAGCTCCATATTTACATGTGTGTATATACATGCATACAACATTCATTTGTGTAAACCAAAGCCTTGTAGCAGAGAGTGGATATGGGACTCTACCTTCACAGCTGAGATTGCCACATCCAGTCATGTTCAATCTTGTTCCAGCATTGCACTACAGCAACCCTTGAACTCCGCTTTATTAAGTGGTGTGGGTAACAACCCCCCCAGGCTCGCTTCTAGGATATTCTTCTGAAAAAGAGGGATTTCAATTATCTGATGCTGGGAGAAAAAAAAAAAGTTTGAACTCAGGTCTCCTTTTGCAGGCATTCAAACTGGAATGACCAAAACAGACACCATCTTTTTCTTTCAAAAGCCGGAGCGTCTAAAAAGCTAATGATGTCTAAATAATGTTCCTATTGTTCATTTACCTGAAAGAATTGTCAGAGGATGCTTTCACTTTTGATATATTTATTTTTCCAAGTGGACAAAAGAATATGGTTGCAGTGCCAAGTATGACTGCGATTTCCAACGTCTGTGATCTTGTTGGCTAGTCCAAGGGAGCTCTCTGCCCTGCACAATGACTGCTCTGGTTCACGTTCTTAGGCTCTTAGTTCTCCTCCTGCCCTGTAGATGCTCAGAAAAGGAAAAACAGAAGCAATGCCTAAAACTTAGTTTGAGCTATTAGAGGTTATAGAGCTAGCAATCTGTGAAACACCACTTCTTACTGTTTTGGACAGGGAATGCCTTAGAAGATATAAAGCAGACAAGCATACTCTAAACATACACATTTTTACCTGCTTTTATGAAAACATCTATTGTTTTATAGAAGTTTACTTTATTGTTTTATAGAAGTTTACAATTTGTTTCCTTCTGTCAAACAACTGCTTTGCTTATTAATAAATAATTAGAACAAGAGATTATTTAGACAAATTGATGGAGAGGAAAAGGGGGGTATGCATACAGCCTTATGCAGTGTTCACAAAATTTTGGAGGGATGCATTTCATGGAAAAGGAATCTGAAGAAGACCCACTCATAGGAAGCAAAAGAAAACAAAACTTCAAGAAGATGACTTACTCAACCAAGGGCACTTGAGGAGCGTTGTCCACATTAAGCGTAGCATTAGCTATGAAAAGATAATTAGCAACTTAGATAGGAACGGCTTTTTTCTGTGAAATCTAAGAGACAGAAATTGAACTGGAGAAATAGTAGATGGAATAAGGAAGCTTCTGACAGTAGCTGTAAGCTGAACATTGAAGGATTTCAAAATTATAAAGATCAGTTGGTAACTGCAAGGGAAATAGGCAAGAGGATAAGAGACTCGCGTGCATCCTTAGTGTGGCAAGAAAGTCAGAAAGAAGACCAAGAAAAAATAAAAGAGGGAAGAGATCTGAATGAGAGAAGAATCGGGAAATCCTTGAGAACAGAAGGGAGAAGATTTGGCAGAGAAGATTTGGTTGGAGAAGAGCAGATAAGATTTCACGTCTTATGGCAGAATTTAGGGATCATTCTTTGAGGGATCAGAAGAAAGCAAGTTCTATAGAGCTGGGAAGTGTTCACATCATTTTACCACTTTTCTCTTAAAATAAGTTAGCTATATCCAATCTGACGGTATAAAAGGAAGTGGGAGAAATAGATACTTAGTAGTAATATTGTTCAAGTTAACAATTCTGCTCCTCCATTCCTAGATGCTGCTTCTTGTCACCTTCTTCAATGGAAGAAATAAAATAAAAGGGTTTGCTCTTTTTTAAGTTGTTCTTCTTTTTCTTAATTATTTTATTTATTTATTTATTTATTGTGTGTGTAGGTAATGATTGCAACTCAGGAATTTGACATGCACGGCCCCATGTCAAACCTCTCTTACCCATCATATCCAGCTCTAGTCCACTCTTCAATTCAGATTAGTAAGTTTTATTCTTGGGTATCACTGAGAGAATAAAAATGAGACTGCATTAAAGGCCTGGTTTCAGGTTTAGCTCTGGCTCTGACTGCCAACTCTGGTCTGCCATTGCAGAGAACTTTGCACTCTAAGTTGAGAGAATACAGTGGGATGGTATCTGTGGACTTCTGGGTATAAAGGCATGTGCAAATCTCTGCTTTCTAAACTATTAATTTTCAGAGGCTTGGCAATTTGGTAAGAGGTGAATGGATTTTCATAGAACATAGCCTAGATGAAAAGGACAGCCTCTGGTTAAATCAAGTTCCTGCTCCTATGCTTTCAAACTTTTAAGTAGAACTACACTCTCTTTATAAAAATCTTTCTGTATAATGTTTCTGGAAACACTGTGCTTAATAGGAGCTCTTTTCAGGTGTGGTTAAAAGCACAAGTAACTGAGATGGGCAGATTCCAGGTGACATAACAGCATGGAAAACTCTTAACACTATTCTGGGATAATTTTAATAAGAATTTTTATATATATGTTGAATTCATTGGTAGGTTTGTTAATTAACCAGTTGTACAACTTATCACAAAATGCTAACAGTATGAAAATTGAATTAATCCTTACTCTTTTTGAATAGTTACAATAATGTTGTAGCTAGCTGTAGGAACTCAGTGGGGCAAAGGATATTTTCTCCCCTAGCCATCTCTCTTCCAGGATGCAAGCTTGCAGTAGAGGAGGACCTGAAGCCAGACTTTGGCTCTGCTGCAATGTGTCTTGGCTACTTGGGCTGCAGAGAGGAGGAACCCTGCAGAAAGCCATGCTGAGGAATTTTGGCACCAGTATCTCAGTGGTGCAGTATGTTTGCTTCGAGCCCTATGTCATTATATATAAAGGTTTGTGGCTAAAGGGCAGAGACTCTTCTAAAAAAAAAAAGCCACTTGGCAAGCAGGAGCTGCACCTGCGTAGTGTAACCTGCATGGTGCTGGGAACAGAAACCTTTACACTGCCTTCCCCACAGAAGGGCTACAGACTAAAAGTTGTATCTCAGTCTCAGCTTACCTGTGGTTAGAGACAGCTTTGTATCCCATGTATATGAACTAAACGTATATGTGCTAGATTTTCCTCAGTTTGGGGTTCATTCTGGATTCTGAAACTGAAATAGTTCCCCCAAAGGGCTCATATTAGTAGCCTTATCTGGGCTGCTGTAAAATCTATTTTTTGTGGTTTTGTTTTGTTTTTACAGTTGAATGCTCTGAATATGGCTTAGCCTACATTCTGTGTGGTTCCTTAAACTGCGGCCTTCCAGGAATGCTTCCTTCAGATCTTCCTTCAGATCTTAAGGAAGGGCCAACATTTGGGCCTAAATTTGCCTTGTCAAGTTATTATCAATATACAAAATAATAGCACAGAAATAGGAACTTGAACAAAACACAGCTATGAAGAATGGAAAGAAAAACGTGCAGTGACTGTTGCCAAAACTGAGACTAAAGTAATCCATGTCTCAATAGCAAATGCATAATATACATGTCTCAATAGCAAACACATATAATACAAATGTATTATAGAGAGGTATTGTGCAACACAGGGCATACATTTATTCTATAACAAGCAAACCATTATGATGAATATATAATGTATATGGTCGTTTAAGCCCAAAAGATAAGCATTGAGCAAATAAGCTAGATTTATAGTTTAATAGTCCTTTTCAGGATTTATAACTGGGTGTATTTGGAAAATGTTCATTATATTATCTCCAATCACAAACAAGAAGAAACTGAAGAGATGTTTCAGTTCAAAGGACATTTCTGTTATTTATTTAAAACTTGGAACTTTAGCTGTAATTGTGGAAAATAGTTACAGTATAGAAATCTTCAGTGAACTAATAGCATTTCATAAATCTCCCAGTGAAGAGAATGTTTCATCATCTGGGAAGTACAGATATCTGCACTAAGAAAAAGAATAAATTACGTAACAAATCACCCTGCCTTTAATAAAAATAAAAGTAAAGCAGTTTTGAAGGTCAGTATGCAAAATAAATGTATGACTTCGAGGCTGTAGTATGAGAAATGGGCAGCTGCAAACGTGTATGAGCAAATTTAGATAAGAAATTGGAAACATACTTAGGCAATTTTTAAGGCTGAATTGTTGGGGTTTTTTTTGTTTTTTTTTTTTTGCCTTTTACATCTAAATGTTTTAACATTTCTGTTCTGCATTGATATTATTCATATTACTTTATTATTAGCCAAAAGTTCCTAGAGGCCAGTCAGCCTCACCTCTGTCCCTGGAAAGGTGATGGAACAGCTTGTGCTGGATGCCATCTCCAAGCAATTGGA
>JAOWBO010000070.1:21073899-21086429 GCA_028564985.1 Crax fasciolata
GGCAGGGGGGTTGGACTCGATGATCTCTCGAGGTCCCTTCCAACCCTTGCAATTCTGTGATTCTGTGATTCTGTAATGCTGGAGCTCCAATGTGCTGAGATTTTTGTTGTGTTGTAGTCCTTCTTGCTCAGTTTTGTGCAAAAATAACCTTTTAACTTCTGGGTGGATTTTGACTACAAAACATGAGTATTTGAAAGACCTGGAACTAAATACGTGTGTGAAATGGCAACTGGGAATTAAGGGAAAATACATATCGCCAACCAAAAACCACGCTCCAAGAAGCAAAATAATTCATTAAAAAAAAAAAGCGCTAAAACCAACAAATTGGACTTTGAAAGTTTTGTTTTCTGAGCCATATCTCTAGTTTATTTGCACAGTTATGGAATCATTATCATCATGGTTATTATGAATTAAAAGAAACATAATCTTATTAAGAAATCATAGTATTCTGTGAGCTGGAACTTTCAGTGTATCTGGTGGGATTGTTAGTAGTCCCTTTACCAGATTGCACAATTGGCAACATAACAGACATTGTGTTTCAGATCTTCCAGGGGGTATGTCACCTTCTGATCATTTTGGTAATTGACAGGCCAAGTAGAGACTGATTTTGCACTTGGAGTGGCAAAAGAGGAAATTTAGGTTAGATTTAAGGAAAAAGTTTTTTACAGTAAGGGTGGTGAAGGACTGGAACAGGTTGCCCAGAGAGGTGGTGGAAGCCCTGACCCTGGAGACGTTCAAGGTCTGGCTGGACCAAGCTCTGAGCAACCTGATCGAGCTGTAGGTGTCCGTGTACACTGCAGGGGAGTTGGACCAGATGGCCTTTAAAGGTCCCTTCCAACTCTAAGGATTCTATGATGCTACATGGTAGTGGGGAACTTTAGTTACATCCTTAATCCAACCAGCAGGGATAGGTAATGGCAATGTCAGCCCAAATTTCAGCACAGGCTGGAAATAAGAATGCTTGTTTTCATCCTCTTCACTCCTTCTGCTAGCCATCCTAGAATGAGGCTGAAATAGATGAACCCTGTTATTAACCCTCTAATTGCCATCCTACTAAACTGAGTCATGTTATTGCAGATCCTGAGCATCTCAACAGGAAAAATATTTGTGTTTTTTCTCAGTGGAGTTTACACTTAGAAACAATTTTGTATTCTGTTTCATTATGCCTAGTTTAAATTTAATCAATGCTAAATGACAGTGAAATTCTTCCTGGCACATTTGAAGCTGCATGTTTTTATGAGGAGATATCTCAAAATACCCTGTTTAATTAAAACCCAAAGAGTCTTCATTCAGGCTGCTTTTATTTTTCAGTTGTGTGGGTGTACATATATTTACTTTCCTTAAACTGTATTTGTGCAATCTCATTTTTTTCAGTGAAAGATTTTGCAGCAATGAAATGCTGCAAGCGTTACCATAGCAACGATGACCTCAGAGTAGCAAAAAATATTTTTTTAAATCTCACCATAAGGTTGAGTTTCCAACATCACTGTCTTTTGCTCAATGAATTTTTCTGTTTCATATGACAATCAGATATGAAACAAAGCTATTATTTTTGTTCTTATGACAGCAAGCCCACTGGCTCCTGGCTTATGTGTACATCAGTAAACATGTTTCACATGAGAATGAACCATGAGACTGCACGTGAAAGTAACATACATCATTTTTCCGAGTTCCAAGAAAAGCATGGGATGTTACAGTTTTCCAGTTTATGGTGTGGTAACCCAAGAATCAACATGCTAAGACTAAATTAGTTATGTACATGTTAAATTAGTATGAGAGAAAGGAGTGTGTTGGCAAAATCTTCTTATCTCTGCGTGACAGTTGTCAGTGTATTTTATACAATTGTCGATGTGTGAGATGGGATTCCTATATATATATATATATTTAGCAAAAATCCATCTGCAATGAATATACTCATATTCTGGCAAGTAGGGAGCCTTGGGCAAAACCCCTCAAGCATTCAGCAATTAATATTGAATAACAAGGGTTGTACTATGCTGCAGAGATAGCACGTGTGCATATATGCGACTTCCTTAGCATAAACAGTGATGAAATAAGGCAACGTGCCAATATTCCATTGTGTAAAACAGTATGATATGGCTCCTTTTCATAAATAACTCTCTTGTCTCAGCTACTAATTCTGGTCTTGGACTTCACATTTAAACTTGTGGACAAAATTTTTTATCAGAAGTTTTTTGCAGGGCGATTAATGCTTCAACTCAAGCTGCATATCCTCAGCTTTGATTTCAAGTCTGTATGGAAATCACTGTACACAAGATAAATGTTGAGCCTTTTTAAAAAAAAAAGTCGTGGTAGGAAGAAAAGTTTTGTCTGATTGGCTTTCTTAATTCAAATATTTGTTTTGAGCGCTACTTATTGGTAGCTATTCAGACCTTCCTCAGAAAAATTTTAAGATCTGCACAAGTCTCTAAATAGCAAGGTTTCTGAGACTGCCCATTGTTTGCCTTCACTTGCAAGCCAGATCCAATTTTAAACAACAAAACAACCATGAATGTATTTATTATTGACATCAGGTTAAGGAAAAATCAGCTCCTTTAGATCTCATCTGAGCAGAACCCTTCCTGCAGTATAGCTAACCTGAATTTAAAGCCCATGCATTTCTATCAGAGGGGTTTTCAAAAGTCGGCCTCTTTTCACATTTCTTCAGGTGCTCAGTAACACAACTGTGAAAGCAATGTTGTGGCTTCATTCTTAATTCAGGCCTCAAATATTTCAGTCTTTTCCTGTGGACAACATTGCAGATAAAAGGTCTTGGATTCTGTGACAAGACTTGGCATGTGTTAAAAAACTGTCTCGTTTAATCCTCGTGTGTTTGCATTGGAAGGCAGCTTGGCATCTCTGTTCTTTTGAGATTTCCCATATTTTTATATTCATGTGTCTCCTTTCTGTTTGTTGTTCTTTTTTCCTGTGCTGCATAACATAATAATCAATATTAACAAGGCAATGGCTTCTCATGTTCCTTCTCTGGTTTTGTGATGATTTACGAAATGCAGCTAATTAACCTTGTAAAGTCTGTGAGTTATGCTGAACACTTCCCAAACTCCAAACTCAATTGTTGTGTATGTGGTTTCTATGGTGTTTAATACATCCTTGAAGGACAGGTGTTTGTAGGCTTTCCCAAATGGCTTACTATACTAACCTTTGTAAAATGATCATAATATTGGTATATCTTTGCATAAAAGAACTTCATTGAATTGCATTTGCCACATTTCTTTCCACTATGGCAGTGGAAAATGGTTTAAACCTTTGCTGAAGGACTGTTGTTTAATCTGCAAGGCATCTGAAGGTAATTCTGTTGAAAAAGAAATATTTGTTTTGGGGATAATATTTCAGTAGAAATTACACATATAGAGTTGTACACCATGCTGGTACAACTCATCTCAGTCACAGCTCAAGAACGAGCATTTGTAATCCAGGAAAGGTATCTTAATGAACTAGATATTGCATAGTGCCCATCAAGCAGATCAATTATCAGATATCTGTGGTTACAATCGTAAGCTATTTCATTAATCAGTAATAATACTGATAATAATACCTTTTGAAAGTACATAGCATCTTATTCTTCACAGGTACACCATAATGATGGTGAATTTATGGATATATAGTATATGGTTGTAGAGAAACAGTTTATCAGGGCACGAGATGATGATTGAGCACATGGTGGAGGGGCATGGCTGGCCCAGGGAATACTGGCAGATCCCTTGCACCTGTGAACAGAACGGTGGACCTGGGGCAGGGTTGCCCCAGGCTTAGGTAAGGACCAGCCAGGGAAAGCTCAGACAGGTCAGAAAGCTGAGAGATCAGGAGCTGAGGAAGCAGAAAATGATTTGGAGCAGAGCCCCCAGCTCCAGATGAAACAAATGGTGTAGTCGTGAGAGTTTGGGACTTCTTCTGTTACAGTGGTGTATAAAGTAAAGCAATTTATTATCTGTGTGATTACACCAGGAAAATTTTTGCTATTGAAGCAAGTTACATAAATGAGGAGAGTTTTCTATAAATACTGAAGCTGATCTTTCATCATTAGCTGTAATTAAATTAACAGTGTATCCTTTTTCTTGTCTTCCTTGCAAACTGTTCAGAGCAGTAATAGAATTTTATGAAGAATTCAATGAGTACTTTCTGAAAAAATTCAGTTTTTGTGTTGCTGATGGGCTGTTCACTTTGTTGTGTGTGATGTCATATATTACATGTTATTATTTCTCTTTTTATTGTTTATATAAAAACAAATAGAAAAATGCAGTTTTAATAGCAAATAAAATGATAGTTTTTAATGAAGAATTCTATCATTAGTGAAACTCTCAAGAATTATTTTTTCCTAATAAATCAGTAGTCATCTTTTATACTAAGAGCTGATAAATAAGAATAGGGCTGACCTTGTGTATTTTTATTAATCTATGCATGCACTTCAAATGCTTGAAGTGCTTTAAAATTTGGACATGTCAGCATTGCTTTCTTGTGTCACCCACCTGGTAAATGTCTCTATGCCTTCTCTGGCATCTGAGTATCAGCTGGGCAAGTGATGTGTTGATACAAGTTTAAAGTGATCTAATATTTCTCTTGAAAACCATGTTGACTAAGCCTGCTGAGTTTTTCTGAATTTAAAGTGTATGTCTTGCTGACAGGTTATGGGAACGGCTTAATGATATTGCAAGGGTTGATTTCTCTAAATTACATGGGGTATGCAAGATTTGTTTACAAACTCTCAGAGGGAAAATAGCATAGTTTTCTCATTGCAGACTAATATTAAAAAAAATTCTGCAATGCTGCTATTGTGCTGTGGGATATGGTTCAGATATAATGTTATTTCATTTAGGGGATTTGATGAGAAGTGAAAATGAAAAACATGAGCATGCAAATAATGTCCTACTTGCACTGTTTTTTAATTCTTGCTTAATTAGCTACAGGTCAGAAGCATTTTGCATCTGAAAAGAACAAAGGATTTTAATTTTACCAAGATTATATATAAACAGTGGTTATGAGGAAGATATTGGAAGTAGGGAGTTTGCTCCCTTGACACGTGCATCATTTCTTATGAATTTTTAAAGAGAGATTTTTATTCAATTCTTGTTTTTTCATAAAGCTTCAAAATTTTCCCAAGTGTTACACACTTTAATATGCCGTTTATTGCACTCCAAAGATCTCTTTGCAATCAAAAAAGGGAATATAGTCATTTATAAAAAGGTCATACTTGCATTACGTCCTTTTCTAAAATTCTCCAGTAAACGTCCCCCCAAAACAATGTATTTTTCCATTAAGAACTAAATATAATATTTTTTTCAAGAATTACTAAGTTCAGAATTACAAGGACACTAGACTCTGTAGTTCCTCAGGGATGCTTGATTCTCATTTTTCCATTCACTGCACTTCCTCTCTGAAAAAATAATGAATTTTCAATAACACCTCCAGAGAGAGATTTGATTTACATACCTATTCTTGTATTGATAAAAGAGCTAAAGATTTGCTCCTGAAAAGACTTCTTGTTCATTGTAAGAGATGCACTAAGAAAGTAGGTTAAAATTATGTTGCTAGGGAACAGAAATGGATCCTAGCAACTACTGAAAATTAAAATCATGTGTTTTAGAGACAGAGTTTCAACCTGCAGCAATTCAGTTAGCTAATATTGTTTTCTTAAAGATGGTTAATTTTGTGTTCATGATCTTTGCCATTTTATTAGCAAATTGTATTTCTTATTTATAATTGTCTTAGGAATGTAAAATCATTTTTTACCCTTTATAGTGTTTCACAGTGTGCTGATAGCATGCTTAGTGTTTGGTTGGACCAGAACTGTAACCTTTAGAGATCTGCATTCCCCATTTATAGGCAGGACTCACCTGTTAAAAAGACTCACATTAACGTATGGCTGTGGGTAACCAGTGCTCTAAGAGAGTTTTTGTTTTAATTATTTGTTCTTTTTATGTTCAGAGACTGAACATCTGAGGGGTGAAGTGTGCAGGTGTGATCCCAAACTATTTTTAGGAGAAGAAAAACTAAAACTATAAATAAAAATTAACCCACTCTTTGGCAGTAGTTCCATTTTCTTCCTGGACTTCCATTCTTTGATATTCTTTCATGTGTTGCTGTCAGTTTTTGTGATATTTCATCTCATGTCCTTAGTATCTCTGCTCTTCTTCCAAATCCTTTCTCTCTTCTTCTTCCAATTCTTATTTGGTCGTCCTTCCTCTTATTTTGCCAGATGTTGCCTTCTTGTACCTTCTCTCTCTTACTCTCCCTTCTTCCCTGAACCACTTGGCTGTATTCATTTCCCCCAGTGAACCTTTGCAACAGAAAACAGGGCGTTAGTTACGTGACACAGCACTTCGTGATTCATTTTGGCATTGCTGATTACCTTCAAAACACACAGGCTTGGGTTAGTGACAGCTGAATGGCAGAGAAAAGCCCTCCGTATTTTCAGTGTTTGGATTTTGATCTACATCTGTATGTATTCTATATCAAACATATACATATAGACACAAATACATTCATTTACAGATAGCATGTCATCCCAAATTTGTGCGTATATTCTTATGCATGTGTACATAATGTTGTCTTAGTCCATTCCTATATGCCAAGATAAATACTGGTGTAGGAATAATATAAAATAGGCCAACATTCAGAGCTGAAATAGGCTCCAGCTTGTGTTGTCTTTCTGTATTATATACTTGTATTGTACAATCTTGGAGCAACAGAAAAGAATTAAGCACATAAAACTGGCCATGCAGTTATTATGAAGTGCTGTCTCCTGCAAGTGGTCTGCTAAAGAGTAGGGACTCTGAAGGAGGAACTCTTCGGCTGGAGAGAAGACAATCTGATGTGATAGATTTTACTCTGTGTAACAATCTCAGGCAAACTACCTATGTCTGCATTGAGCATAGGTGAATGCTGCTAAGCAGCAGCTTCTGAGAGGTTGTGATTGGGACACAGAGTCACCAAAGCTGGGACTTGTGGAGGAAGAACATGAATGAGTTAGGAAATTATGAAGAATTAGTCAGTTCTTATAGGCGTATCAAGAGGAAGACTTTAGAAATTCAAGATGAAAGAATCGTTTCTGTGTTGTGGTTTGAAGGGTTGGAGTATCATAAAAAACTGACTAGAGGTGCAGGGATTATAAATTATCTTTGGTGTCTATTTGTTTCGGTTTAGTTTGGGCGTGTGAGTGGCTTTTGTGAAGGAGTTGTGCAGCTCTTCTCTCGCTCTCCAGTCAGACTGCAGCCATTCAAACCCAGCAAATTTCTCCCTGTTGGGCTACTGGCTGTTTTTATGCACTGCCTTCTTCAAAAACTCACCAAAGTTACTTTTAGACCTTACTGTTTGCACACTGAGGGAAAGCACTGGGTTATCTGTATCTGTATGGACAGGAGATGAGGTTTTCCTCTTATTTGTTCCATAACCTGGACGTGTTTGCAAAGACACATCTCAAGTACACAGGCCTTGGCCATTTAAAAGACCAGAACAACCAGAACTAACAGTCTGAAATGAATCTGTAAAGCAGTAGACAAAAGATGCACAAGTTCCACTCTGTAGTTTCATGTATGCCTTTGGAATATTTTGTATACAAAAGGAGCTGTAGAACAGAATATCATTCACTGATTAATTCACTTGATGTATAGCCCTATGGAAAATACATCATTTATTGGTTCTTGCCTGTTCTACAAAGGACACCAGTACATGAGTCATAAAAATACAGTTGTTTACGTGTACATACGCTTCTAAATGAGCCCACAGGCAATAAACTCATTTGGCTGTTACGTCGTTTTATTGCAACTAATGGTAAAAAGGCTGCTAGAATCTATTTGCCTAAATACGCAATTAAATAGAATTTGGAAGACTTCTTGTTGTAGTATTGGCTTCACACTCCCACTGTCACTGAGCTGTATTATTGATGTTATTTCAGTTTGATCAAATAATTGGGTAAAAGCTGATTTATTTTCAGCACACATTTTTTTTTTCTGCTGTCTGCCTTAACTTGGACCAGATATTTAGTGTAATAAGTGTCACTATGGCTGCAGCTTAAGTATGAGAAAATACTTTGTGGGAGGATATTTAAATGATGTGTTTGTAAGTAAAACAGCAGAAGAAGATTTTGGATAATAGATAAAGTTCTTCCTGATGGTGAACAGATTTTGATGTGACACACAACTGCGTTTTAATAATAAAGCATATGCTCATCGGTTTAAGGAGGAATAGGAACGTAATGTAGATGTCTTGTATGCCTTACAATGATGAAAGGGATCCCTTATGATGAAATAGATTTAAAAGGTCAGGTTCCCAGAAAGTACAGAGCCAAAAGTGCTGAATGTAGTTTTTGGGCTACTGAACCTTATCCAAATGTAGACTACTGAAGCTTCCTACTAATATTTAATGAGACTCATTAGTCAGGTAGGGGTTTAAATGACCTCTATTCTTTCCAGATAAGCAAACAGGCAGAAATGATTAGTAAAAATAATACTATTTGCTTTTTACATGCTTGTATTGATATTAAGGAACTTTGTACATGCTTATGAAGGTAGACTTGTGGGAAAATAAGATTTCAGAAGCTGTAAATGTCAGGCAATGCCGTGAATGTCTGACTCCAGTTTATTTATGCAAATTTTGTAGAATTATGGTCTAAATACTTGTAAATACAACAGTAATTGAAAAAGAAAATGTGTAATAGATAATTGTGTTCAACTGTAATGACACAGGATATAAGGCAACGTGTATTTGGTTTTCGAAAATTAAATTTCTTCACATGTTTAATCTGCTAAAAAACGTAAAAATTCCTGCCTGGCTTGTAGAAATCCAAATATCACAGTAATTTACGAACTGTTTCCCACTTAAGGAATGTTACTTATATAAAACCAACACTCAGTTGTGTGCAAAACTAGTAAATTGCATGCTCATTTGTATTGTAGGTTATAGGCTGGAATTGTTTTTAGTCCTGCTCAAATCCGTGTGTGTGATAAAGCTTAGTTCACCTTAATAAAAACACAGGAACTGAAGATTTTTTAGGGGATGCAAAGTGGTAGAAGTCACTAGCAGGAAGATGGGTATCCCAGAACCTGGGGTCGTGTCACAGGCTACCTTGGCATCGTAAGGATATTCCTTTTAGAAGCATGTGCTCCTCTTTCATGGTAGATTCACAGGGCATTGAAGTGATGTATGCATCCTATGTCTGCATTTATTTATCAATTTATTTGAAGCTTCTCTTCAATGCTTCTTTGAACTATAGCAAAACCAAAGCTGGTATGCACACTCTAACCATGAGATATCCACCTGGTTTGTGTGTCAGTTCCATTAACCACCAACTGCGTGCAGTGTTGCAATACAGAGGCTTTCCATGAGCACCCTTAATAAAGACAAACTCTGCCCAGAAACAATTATGTACAGTAAATGCTGAGTTAATAAAGGTCTGTTCTCCCTTTAAGGGAACAAAGAAGTGATGAAGTGAATAATAGTAGAGTCCTTGCAAACACAGCTAAAACCTCAGTAAGTTAAGAAATAATGAAAAATAATCAGCACTGTGTCAGGACTCTTGATTAATAGATAATTAAATCTCACAGTCTGCTGAATATGGGTGTTCGGTTTGATGAAATTAGATCTCAGCAGTGTGAACTGGTCTCAAATTTAAGGAGTTACAAGGGCTACTGCAGAAGTAATTTTATGATGTTGGCCCATGACATCAGAGGTGGATGTTGGTAGTACAGCAGTAGAGGTTGAACCTGCCGACCATGATCACCTCTGCTGGTGCAGATTGTTATGAGTGAAGCATGCAGGCTCCTGTTCATGGCTGGTGAAAATGCTTAGCTAACGGTGGTGACTGTGTTGAAACAGTGTTTGTAGCTGAGAATGTGCTCCATCAAATAGTGTTATTGTGCTCTTTGTTGTAGTTTCTGTAGAAATAAGTGGGAGGCATTACCTTCGGAGCAACCTACATAGTTTGATAGTCTTACTCAGCTCCTCAAAAGGTTTTATTTTGCATTACCAAACCACTTATTGTTTTGTCAAAAGCTGGCAAAAGTGGTGATTTACAATGTATCAGGATGAATTTATAGATCAGGATAACATTTTAACAGCTCTATTGAGGGAAGTGTTTGCCTAGACTAAGTTCCATCTATGATATTCTGGTTATCTTCTCCTTCATTGACCACAATGACTGATTTTGTAATAGTTTTCTTTTTATATATATATATTTTTTGTACTTTAGAGAATGGGAGATGCAGTGGGCGAGGTGAATTAATGGTAACGCAGGATCAATTAGAGAGAATTTGTCCATTTTCCACTACATTTATTTCCACATCTTGTTATTTCCAGCAGTATTGTCACTTATTTTAGTTGCAAATAAATGTCTTACACTTCATGTATTCAAAGCTATGTTGTTCAAGGAGCTTGACAGAATATTGACAGTCATAAATAATTGCTCAGTGAAAGTCAGACAGCATCACCTAAGTCTCAAAGCACAGCTGAACAGGCTGCATATTTAATGAAACTTTAACAAATCCAGAAATGTGGTTGACACGAACAAACTTTTATGATTAAATTAAGGATTGTTTCCAGTCCAAAAACCCAAATTAACTACAGCAAAAACAATCCTAATGGCTCCAGCACACTAAGCAGGATTAAAGAAAATGTGTGCTAAAGCTGACAGTGATCATTGATCAAAACTTCGGTCTTTTTAGCCCTAAGGTAACCGAGTCAGATTTCATCACTGTAATCCTTAAGGTATAAAACAGAAATTGAACTTGTGTGGTGATGCAAGCTGGCTATGAAATTAGGAGGCCTTGGCTCACAAAATATGAAAAGTTGGCATACTCGATGGAAATGATGTTCAAAGTAGTTCACAGTAAGAATGAGAAAAGCAGCTTGTGCTGCTCTGGGAGAATGAACAGCAGTTCTCTTTTTGCAGCACTCATATTCCACACTTTAATAAGTATTAGAGAGAAGAAAGTGAAATATATGTTGAAGTAGAAATAAAAATAGTGATCCTTTGAAGTTTCTAAACGTTAAAAAAGTCTATTAAGAAAATTATGCGTAAAATATAAAAACATTTCTGTGAAGAAATGACTGTAGGAAATGTTATGCCACATTTTGCATCATCTTTGTAAGAAAAAATATATCTAGCTGCATGAAGTAGTAAGCTTTCCTCAAAAAAAAAAAAAAGAAGAAAATAAAACTAACAAGAAAGATAAAACTTGAAAAGGATTTAAGTAATGGGAAAAAGAAAAGAAAAAACAATTTACTTTTGGTTAGGATTATTATGGTTACATTTGTTACTATAGAATTGAAAGCCCTGAATTTCAATGCAGGTGAAGAGGGGTCTATTTTGTCTTACAAACACTGTAGTTTATGCAGTAATTCTTTATGCTGATTGTAAATCCTATAAATTTTTCTTAGCAAGAGGATGAGAATTTGAAATACATGGCCAGAGGAAGGATTACTGTCTAAGGTCTGATGAGCCATGAGCTCACTGTATCAGTTTTAATTCTATTTTGCTTTTCAAGCAGAGCATTATTTCAATAGGATTCCTCCATAGGTTATGGGCTATGATCTCTAAATAAAATACTGGATAAGAAATAAGCCCTAAATACCTGAAATAATACATAAGTGTAGCTTTTCCCTCCTCTGTCCCACAGGAAAGGAAAAGCCCGTATGGAATAATGGCCATATCTGCACTGTCTTTTCCAAGATTTCTGCCAGCAAAGCAGATGGGACACAGGCTCT
Source organism: Crax fasciolata (assembly GCA_028564985.1). Lineage (NCBI taxonomy): Eukaryota > Metazoa > Chordata > Aves > Galliformes > Cracidae > Crax > Crax fasciolata. The sequence continues at coordinate 21,085,618 of JAOWBO010000070.1, forward strand.
TGCATCCACAGGCACGTCCAAGGGCATGCTCACTGCTGTGGCAGGTTTCCCCGGCTGCCCTACCTCTTCTCCCGTACGCTGTCATCCCAGTGTTTGTCAGAAGCAGCAGCATGATCAGCAATCACAGTTAACAAAATTTATGTTCCCATTCAGTATGCTGCCGTGCGTGCTCAGGAATATTATGACCCCAAGAGCGGTCAATTGATCATCTGTATGGCCAGATAAAACTCTGAGGGATACACACTGAGAGAATATGGCCTTCTCCAGCTATTTATCTGACACTGATCCTTTTTGTTTCGAGGTGCTTTGTTGAATGCTGTTAGAGGCTTTCTGAATACAGAAAGCTCAGCTGGGTACACAATGCGCTGTTGAAAACTGGTTGAATAGCCAGGCCCAGAAAGGGGTGAACATTGGTATGGAGACTGCTTGGAGGCCAGTAACTAGTGCTGTGCCCAGGGGTTAGCACTGGGTCCAGTCCTGTTACGTATCTTCATTAATGATCTAGGTGATGGGGCAGTGTACCCTCTTACTCTCATGGAGCTCGGGCACAGGCTGCCCAGAGGCTGTGGGGTTTCCTCCTTGGAGATCTCCCAAAGTCATGGACATGGGCCTGGAACCCCTGCTCTGGGTGCCCTGCTGGAGCTGGGCTTGGGCCAGATGAACCCAGATGGCCCCACCAGCCTCAGCTATTCTGGGATTTGGGGAATAGGTGGGCAGTGATCCCCTCATATTTCTTCTAAACTGTTTCAATAAGATGCGGACTTCTGCCAGCCTCTTCACCCTCTGTGTGTTTGCCTCTAGAACTTTTCAGT
>JAOWBO010000070.1:21086439-21122895 GCA_028564985.1 Crax fasciolata
CGCCCCCCCCCCCCCCCCCAGAAAAAGATGTAAGAAAGGACTTTAACTTAGGCACAAGAATGGATCAGATAACTGGGGTTGTGGAGGAGGGGAAATATGCTACAGTTGTGGTTGCTGCAGAGACTGGAGCCTTGTTTCGGGCTGCTGTTGTGTACATGCAAGAGCCTTCTACCAGTACGTAATTACTTCCCTTTCCTGTATATCCTGTGCTCTTCCATAGTCCACAGCTGGCATGTGCAGCAGGCGTGTGTATTTGGCAGCTAAAGCATGAATGCATTATGTCTTACCTTGTGGTCAGGCATATGTATCCAGCTGCTAATGACTCCACATGGGAAGGGGATTTCAAAATGTAAGTATTAGGAAGGGCTGGGTAAAAACAGCCTGTTATGAGGGGCTGCAAGAATAAGATGTGTGAGCAGCTAACACCTGAGCTGAGAGGAAGGGAACGGAGAACACTTGGCCTCTGGAAAGTGAAGGTAGCAGGCCAAACACCTGACAGTCAGATCCTTAACTGGGGATTAGTTTAACACCCTTTTAATTCTAAACCTTGATGATCTGCGTATACTTATGCTATTAAAATGTCATTGTTGCTGGCTAAGCTTACTCTGCCATCTATTTTGGAAAACAGTCTTCTAATAGTGCTCCATTTCTTGAAATAAATTTAGTGAATTTCCAATGCTAGAAATATGTTTCCTCTAGGTAGAAGTGCCCAGAAATGAACAAAAGTATGGAACTGGAAGAGAAGATCTCTCATGCACATTTTGTCTCCCTCTCTTCAGATACATTTATACTGCAGTATGTATTTACATGCACATGCAGACCCACACAGGAAATTTAGAAGACTTAGGAAAAAGAGCAAAATATAATAATAAACATAATTTTCATGAACAGTATTTGTATGTAGAACATTGCAATCTCCAAATGGGGGATGTGGTCATGAAAAAGGAGCAGAGCTTGTGCAGCATGTATTTGGGGATGCTAAAGGGAATAAATAAGAGTATTCAGATTCCAATGAAATGTTGAAAGACGCTGTGGAATGGAGGCCCATTCAATCATCATTCAGGGGTGATGCAGCTCCTGCTACAAGGAGCCCTGTCACTGAAGGCACTTCAGAATATGTGGGGAAAAACACCACTGGGAGCAATCATATTTTGACAGAAGATAGGAAGAAGTAAGACTGTTCCTGTTTCTTTTCTGAAGAACAATAGCAACAACAACAAAAATAATCAACAGAAAGCATGCATTTTCTGGGATATGTTGAATGTGGTACATTCAGAGACAAAAGTACAGGATAAGAATGTTACTCATCAGCATGTCTGTCGTCTTATTGATAGTCACAGGTGATGAACAATCCACATTTTCATCTCTTCTCTAAGGGCTACATTTATTGTGCTAATTACCCTTGTTGCCAATTGGCCTGTCCTGTTCTGCTTTGATTCGTAAATGTTTGGTTAGACATAATGATTGGTTAAATGTAATGATGATTATTAGATGTTAATTTAAAATGTTTTAGGGTAAAGCTCACAGATGGAAAGTGTTTTTCAATACATAGCAGCTTAATGTCATATTTCTTACTCCATTTTCACACATTGATGTAAGCTGTCCAGTGAAAAGTTCCAGAAAATAAAGCACTCTTTGTGTTAGGAGAGGGAAAATTGTAGTAATAGGTTTCACTTACATGGGCTGCCTGCTCACAGTTCCTGAAGTCCCATGAATAATTTCAGACTGACTTGGGGGTCGTGAGGGCATCACCTTTCACCAGAGTAAGGGAAAAGAGAGATTAAATGGTGGGGTGCCAACCTAAATTTGGTGCCAACCTGGGATTCTGTTCAGTTGTCCAAGGTTCATTTTTGTTCCCCAGCTGAGGATTCATTTGAAGACACAAAGCAAACATCGCACGAGATAATTTTGGGAGCTGCATAGAGCTGGAACCTATTTAAAAGAGCCCTGCCTTCATACTTATCTCTGTAATAAAGTTCAGGCAGTGTTAAGGGGGTGATGCTACTATAGCTGGGTTTTAGCAAGAACAGTTTGTAAAGTAGAAGTAGACCTTTACAGAGTTACTGCAAGTTCTGTGCTATGTTGGACCAGTTTAGAAATCGACATTAGAAGATAGATGAATTATTAACATCATGAAAGTATTACCTGTGGCATATTCTCACTGGTGTCTGAGAACTGCAAGAGCTCTCACAAAGGATTAACAAGTCTCTTATTATTTAGTTGACTATGTTTGTTTCTGTATGCATATTATATTCTTCTGAAAAATTCTTACACGTTTTCATCCTGTTTTCCTGGTTTGTACATGGTCTCAGAGGTTTTACATGCAATAACCATATAAAGTGCGTTTAGTTTTTTCACCTTTTAGGGTGAACTTCATCTAGCTTTATTTATTTGTTGAGAGAAGCCCTTGATATATTGTGTCCGGCCCCTTTTTTCCTACCATTAGCCACCTGGCAAAGGAATTGCAAAGGTTTCAGCTGAAGTTGAAGTAGTAGAACCAATGTACACCATAGTTAATTAAATTGGCCAAAGTACTTTTGGCTGCAGCTTTCAGGGCTTCAGGGAAAAGCCTTATTAATTTTTTCCAATTTACCTTCAATGATCTGAAAATGATAACCAACGTGCTATTCCATTGGCTCATAAAATATTTTATCAGAGATTTTAAAATTGACCTCTGTAAATTACCACCAGATCATCTGTCTATGAAAATAAAATAAAATACGTGGCTCTATTTTTAGTCTGTTCTAATAGTTTGTTTAATGGATCTTTTAAAGATTTTTACTTTTTAAAATATTTTTACTTTTTAAGATTTTTGCAGTTTTACTGTATGTTTACAAAATTATAAGAATGTACTTAAAAGAATTATAAGGCTAAATTACACTTGTACTGTCTTTTTGTGGAATGGTAAACTGTAGCACAAATTAAGAATATTAAATATGAAAATATTACGTAAGTATTTAACAAAAAGAAGAATCCTCTAATGAAAGCTGAACAAAGCCACGATTCATTGTCTTTCTTCACAGATCCATACCTCTTATTACTTCACTTTCATACTGTCAGTGTAGTTGTACTCTCTTACATTGCTTATCCTTGTTAATATTTTGGTTCCCAGCTCAAGGAATTGCTGGAGGCTGGATTTATATTTCAAGGAAATGAGTTTTCTGAGAAATTCAATGAAACTATTTAATCCATAAGTAGAATTAATTTTAAAATGTTGGAAGAACACACAAATACAGAGATGTGTATATGCTTTGATGATTTTTTCCCCACAATTGTGCTCTAATGTACTGTTCTAGGTTGTTCTGGTAGGAAATTAACCTTCCCCGTAAATTTTCATTTGAAAATAAACACCAGAGGTTGACTTTTTTTCTAAGAACTCAATCCAGCAAAAGCACAAAGACTAGACTAGTTGTGTAAAACTTTTTTTTACCATTTTTTACCATTGCATTTAGACTGGTCAATCTGGTGGCACTAAGCGTAGCCTTTCAGTGTAATTCTGGACAGAAAGTTTCTGCATTAACTCTCCTTTGCTGAATAACTGGAAGAGTTCAATCCTGTATGCGATTTTTAGGTGAAGTACTTAACTTTGCACTAAAGTCTATGGAAAATGTTTTGTTGTTTTGTTTATTTTTTTTATTTTTTCCTGAAAAAAGGCTACTGCTTGTTGACATTTCCAGGCACTCCCTAGCCTTTTTCTCCTTCATTTTCTGTTCTGAATTTGAATCTAAATGGAGTTTACTTTCTAAATTTCCCTAAAATACTATGGTATTGTACAACAAGTAGAGATCAGAAATGTGAAGCTTGCCAATGGATGTTGTTTTGGACAGGACTTTATTGACAATACTACTACCTGTTATTATAAGAACTTTTGCTTTTTTGGACATTACCCTCTATCTCTACCCTATTTGTTTACATGAAAATAATCATTGTAGGTTATTTTAAAGACTTAATAAAATTAAGGGGATAGGCCAAAGACAATCTTAAAAACACTTATGGATGAAAGAAATTGAATGCAAAAGGTTATCAACAGAAAAAAGCAGGGAGAGAGAAAGCCTCCAGGATGTTCAAGCATTACTCAGCAAGATCCGAAATACTTCTGTGTTATCAAAATTTTTTTATTCACAAATCCAATATTCAGCACCTTAGGGGCTGCTATGAAGAAAATGAACTTCATCCTGGCCAGACCCAGTGCAGTTGGATAGCTTGTTGTTATTAGTTTTCATATTGTTGCTCTCTTTGCTTTCATTGTTAGTTTCATGCTTATGAAGTAATTGCTTTTTCTCCAACATCTTTCTAGGAACTGCCATTAGAATGGCATGCTCATAATTTCCTGGGGAAATCTTGTTAGTGTTGCTATTTTTAACTTGAAAAATTCTGTCGTTTGTAATACGTGAGTTCAGATCTGAAATCTTTGCTCTATCTGATACAAAGATTTCTGATGCTGACTGCATAAATCCCAGATGAAAACTAGTTAATTGTTTCCATGTTAATTTAAGCTTTTAGGTCTTCTTTGCTTTCAGCCATACACTTGACTCTCAATCTGAACTATCCTTTTGAGAATTTTTCGTTTCAAAATCAGCATGCTTCCACAAAAAGGCTGTATTTTGAAGAATCAGAATTTCTTGATGTTTAACCAAAAATTCCAGACAAGTTGTAACCTTTTTCCAGCCCCACCCATTTTCTGCTGATTTTAGCCTGCCCTAAAATCACATTACAAATGCATGAACGAGGGCATGCCTACACTGACAGGTGCAGGCAGGTCTGAGCACACTTTGGTTGTGCTAGCTAAAGAAGGGCAGAGACACCCAACTATAGGGCAGGAATTCCAGCTACCTTCGTGCCATCCTTTGCATAGCCTAATACAGCAGCTCAGAGCTCACTATTATGTAGTTCACCACCAAGAAGAATTTTTCTGACTATTAATCCTTGAACAAGACAAAAGTATTGCTTTTCAAATCCAGTCTTTGAAGTTCTGCCCTTGGTTTCCAAAATGGAAAGACCCAATTGAAGCCAGAGTTGCAGGGCAGCTGCAGCTAACCAGAAGGATCAAAGTGGTCATAGCAATGTAATATTTCAGTGCCTCAGAATCAGTTGTATAAATGGCACAAAATGAAAATACTGTACAAGGTGAATAGAAAATTTTCCTTCCCTCAGTTATCATCTTGATTTTTAATCTCCTATTCACTATATAGTATAGATTATTTTTCATTATCTAAGGCACAATGCTACATAGAACATGGTAATTGTATATGAGTCCTCCACCATCTTCTGTTCGCAAAATTCACCATTACTTCTTCTCTCAGTGAACATAATATCTTCAGTAGCAATTTTTTGCATCCCTTCAAAATAGTTGCTAAGCTGGAGAAAATGACATTACTTCTTATTGGCTTAATGTGTGTGTGGAGTATTGGAAATGAATGATTGTTTTCATTATTTACGTTTTTGCTTAAACTGATTCCACTCCCACTGTTCTTGACTGGTAGATAAAGACAGGTATGCTGCTATACAAGGTAATTGCACAAAACTTCTACAGTAAACCCATAGAATGAATTTTTTTGTACAGGTGCACGATGAGAGTGAATTTTGCAGATAGGGACCACAACTTCCAAGCATCAGACACCTTGGCTGGAGCTCAAATGTCAGAAATCCCAGACAGATGCACAGCACTTCATTGTACTAATAAAGGAGGCTAAGCTTTCTTACCCTCCCACATAAATCCATGTCTGACTAACGAAGAAGTAATGTAACTAACAAGTGGCACGTAGAGCTGCAGAATGAATGAAGCCTCATTTCCTGTGGACTGGTGCTTTGTGGTTGGTTGGCCTCAATGGTTGAGGTACAAAAACCTTGAAGCTTTTCCTGTGACGTGAGTATTTATAAGTTCTGACATGCAGATTCTCAAGTATCATAAAAAATGTGAACTACTTCTGCAGCCTTTCCATCAGCCAGCAACTCATATAGTCTTAATCCTCAGTTTGACCATCTATTTTTGCAGAATGTATGGAAACATAATAATCTTTGAGATCAATGTCCTTTTGTTTCATTTCAGTTGAAATCAGACTTTAAGTTCCAAAGCTATTTAGGAAACACAGAGGCATATGTTCTGAGTGTAATCAGACAACTTCTGGCAGCATAGTAAATGATGCTAGAAACAACTCTGTTTTTCATAATTGTAGTTACTGAAAAGCTAGAGAATATTTTTCATAATTCTAGATGTCTGCATGGGGAAAATTGTTGTTTTAATTTCTGTTTTGACAAGGTTGAACTGGATCCTAGTTTGTGCCTTAGGAAATAACGCCAAATGAACTATCTGTCTTGGAACTTCCAAGACACAGGAAAAGGATGAGGGACAATAAAGCAAGAGGTTACAGGATTATGGACCTGTGAAATTTAGGTTAATTTTGAAGTTGTTCTGAAGCGCACTCGGACACCAAGCTACAACATAATTACCTGAGGATCATAAGAAATGCTTTGTATTTCTTCTCAAGGAGCTTAGGGTCTTCTTCCAAAACAATATTTGAAAGTTAGTACTTAATATTTTACGATTTTCATGACTTTCAACCTTACAAAGGAAATCCAGATACTTCAGCTATCTTTTTGAAGATCCAAGGAGCAAATTTTACTGAAAACCAATAAACAACTCTGATTGTATCCATAATACTGATCTAGTACCAATTAGAGCAGAAAAGCTAGTTTTTCTCTGGGATAATATACTTCTGTGATGCATGTGATGGCTGTATTACATGGTTTATCACAGGTTTTAGCACCAGTAAAATATTATTCTTGGCAGACGTCAGTTTCAATGAAATTTGAAACACAGTTTACACAAGTTGTCATAAGAAATTCATGCATGCATCCACGGAAGGCTAGAAATTAGACCAGCAATGGCCCATTCAAAAATACGGCCTAGTCAGGAGAGTGAGCCCCTGCCAGTGGCACTGCAGCTTTTTCTCTGGTCATAGAAGCTCACATCTAGCACGGCTTGCTTTGTGCTCAGCTTTCAGATGCAACAGCACTGCAACAGCCCGTTCCCTGCTGCTGCTGCCTCGTGAGACTGCTCTTGTGAGATTTCCGTGAATTTATGGAGAGATCTACTGAGACCAAGCTGAGTTATGTGGCACTGGTTTTGCGTCAGGGCAATTATCTCATTTAGAACCCCCTCAGTATTTGCCACTTCAGTGTATGCTTGTAATGGCTCCAAGCAGGCACATATGCACAGAGGAACAAGAGCTTTGGGACTGCTTCCTGTGAAGGAAAAGACTGTTTTAAACTGGCAGATAAAATTCCTAAATTTTCTCTCTCTGTAGCCTCTGTATTTATAAATGAAATGGTTGCTTTCGTAGCTGAACTGAACACTGAGATACATTCAGTACATGTACCTCTCTCCTGAGGTACACAGCAGAGCAGTGGGAGCTTATTAATGGACTGAGGGACTATGTGCTCTGGTTGCCAGCAGCAATAGAAGAGAATGGGTATTTAGGTGGGGGAAGAGGCATTCATTATGCATGGATTTTTTTTGTTGCAGCATGTATTGCATCCAATTGAATTTCTGGCATACTTTCTCTTTTCATTTGATCTCACTGTTCAGAAGAGCTATATTCCAAACTCTAATCATTTTATAAAATCAGAAATAAAAGAGATTTGTTGCAGGAGTGCTAATAATCAGGAGCCGGCATTTTCCAGATGGCCACATCTGTTCTAACTTCTAGTTATGAATAATATTATCTTATGATTTTATGAACAGTGGAGTATACTAAGGAACATGTGGAAATGCATTTGCCATGCCAGAGGGTACTTTTAATAAGCATTTTTAATATGTTCTCTCTGATGCATCCACAGACTCTATCAGTGACTTTTCCTCTTGCAATTTTGAGGTCTTACTGGAGTATTTGAAATGAATCTTGCTAGACTTAGATAGTCAAAGACACTATGTGTTGTCAGTCTATACTGAAGTACAAAAGAACCCTTTGAAGTTCTTCGAGCATGTCCAGATAGGAGCTATGAAACCTATAAAATGTCTGAACATTATAGCCATATAGTAGTGTTTTTTTTTCTGATTTGCTGTGCTCACATAAAGTTGTCAAAATTATAATACATTTTCTATGTTAAATCAAGTTTCCACTACTTCCCTGTAAAATTCAACTCAACATGCAAATTATTTATTCTGAAAAATAACGTTTTCAAAACTCTTTGGTGACTTAGGTTATTAAGCCCTTTAAGAACGTTTGAAAAATACCTTCACTTTCCTAAAGACATATGTAAAACAGACAAGTATAAACAAGCAAACGAAAAATACCTATAGATAAGCCTCAGATCCTGAAAACATTAAAAATGCAATTAGTCTCATGTGACATAACATTCAATCTGCCAAAAATAATGTGTCCAGTTTATAATAAGGGACTATTGAAAGATTCCTGTCCAAGTAAGGTGCTGGAAAGGCATCAGCATTATTAGGCAGTCTCAAAAGGTCTCAAAATTAGTATAGTGTGAATGCACCTCGTTTAATACGCTTTTTTAGCCTATTTATGTCATTAATCAACATCTGAAATTTAGCTCGCATAAGAACTTGTAATGTTGAATTCCTATTTCAGGTGTGACTCTGAAATACACTCGTTTGGAAAACACTAGGTTGTCCTGCTCCATCTCATTATTTCCTTTGATAGTGTTCCTTTCAAGCTATCACATCCATCCTAACATAGATTACAGTGACCAGGTCTTCATCTGACAGATCATTTATAAGCACTTCAAGATTCCATGCTTAGCTGCAGCAAAACAGAGCCTTTCAAATACTTCTGAGCTTATTGGAAAATTTGGGAAAATGAAATAAAATTGGGGACTGAGTGGACTACAGAACATATTTACAGTGTGTGCGTATAGAATGTCTTAGCTACATGAAAATTATTTGTAATAACTTTGGAATATTTTTATTCCTTCTGGAAAAATCAGTTATTTTCTAATTGAAAATTTCAAAACAAATGATTGACTTGTGTCAGCTATTTTTCACGATCAGATTCAAGTTAACTAGCTTGAAGTTAATTAGAGCTCGCAAGTCCTTCAAACTGTTTTTCCTACGCATAGTGATCGTGGAATATCATCAGCTCTCACTAACATCTCTAGGAATCTGTCCTAACATTTTGATTCATCTTTGTCAGTTTTTCTGGGGAAACGTATGAAAAAAAGACACAGTAAAAATAATCCCTATAAACATTTTTCAAAATTATTTCAAAGCCTGCTAACTGTAAGAAATGGCCACCTTTTTTTCCATTATTTTAGTGACAAAATTAATGGAATGATAATTTATGTTAGACCCTACTTTTTCAAAAAAAAAAAAAAAGTACATCTTAATTAAACAGTATAGAGATAAACAAATAATGGTGAAGTTTTGCTAGTAAAGGGTTCATCTGAGCAAAGAATATGGCACAGTCCACTAATGAAATATTCTGCTTAGGTGATGTGGAACTTGTGAGAAGCTCAATGAAGTAAAAATATCCCCAAATAATTACATAGATTATTATGGATAATAAAGCCTCTTCTATGAGAAAACGCTGAGAGAGCTGGGACTGTTCAGCCTGGAGAAGGAGAGGCTCAGGGGGATCTCATCAATGTGTGCAAATGCCCAAAGGGAGGGTGCAATGAGGATGGAGCAGGGCTCTATTCAGTGGTCTAGAGGGACCCAGAGGGCCCTGGCAGCCTCAGCCATTCTGGGATTCTTGCTGGACCTCCACTTTTGATCACTGTCAGTGGCAGAATATAGACTACGTAGACCTTTGGTGTGACTCTTGTGTTCTTTTGAGTATTTTGTGCCTTTTTTTCTGTAACTGGAGTTGTATTCCATTACAGCGTTGCAGACTATAAGCTGAGCGGACTGTACGTGTATCTTCCAAATACCCAGCATGAAGGGGCACAAGCATTTGGTAGCTCATAGGTGCTGCCATGTGAAAATAGCAATACTATGACTGATAACATACACCACATGGCTTTCCACTTGAAAGATATTATTTATCAGGGTTTTGTTCATCATTTTAAGGAAATAAAGTAGAACTTCCTTGAAAGCAGTGGGAGTGGAATTCAAAGGGAAACTTGGGCATTAGAAAAGCATGGGATCTTTTGGAAACCAATTGAGTCTAATATAGGATAGGAGATTTGAGCTCCACCTCTAGTTCCTCCACCTACATACCAATCTTAACATTGTAATTGTAATAAACCAAGGTCCCTCAAACAGATCGTGATGTACTAGTGTACTCTGTAATCTTCAATTAATGTGTTTTTTCTTCTGGTTGTTTTTCAATATATTTTGTAAATAATATGAAAAATTACAAAGTTAACTGAAAGTTAACTGAAGAACGTGCTTCAGTAACATGACTATGAATTTGGCCTGAAGTCTGAATTTGATTCCTTAACGTTTTTCTACAATGAAGCAGTTTTCTTCTGGCTCAAGGAAATTTCTGTGAAGTTGGAAGGATATGCCAGTGAACAGTTGCTCACACCTTTTTTATGCCTCAGCTAGTGGTGGAAGATCCAGGACTAGCTGGACATTTGCTGTGACTCAGAAAAGATGCTCTGTCGTTTCACTATTATGTAACACTGATGTGTTCATAAGAAATTTCCACTTCTTTCCCCTGGTACTTTCATCAACTAAATCAACTAAATCAAGGTGTTGTATGACATGGCCCCTTAAACTTATGATACATGGTTACCTTATTTAAATAACTCATTATTTCTGAGATGAGCTGCTGTCTAGATTAATAGAAGGGTGGCCTTAATGTTTATCATAACAAAATAGAAATTGTTTGTTTGTCTTGACCATTCTTCTAGAATGTACTTTGTTGTTTCAGTGTCATAATTCTTAATCAACCCATATTCTCCCTTTCAAAATCATCCTGCTGAAGAAAATAGATGTAAGGTTTCTCTCACCATGCTAGCAAATGAAGTGTAATATGCTGTAGTAATTTTTAAGATTAATTTCAGTCATTTTCTAGCTGCCTGCTTTTAAAAGTTATATGGTGTATCAGCATGTATGGCCCAACAGAGTCTACATTTCAGTCTTTACCAAGGACTCCTATGGCATATGTCACTACTGCCACTAATGTCCTTCATATCTATAATAGCTAAAAAATAGTGGGGTTTCTTCTTTAAAGACTTATAATACTGTGCCTACAACCAAATATGTTCGTTGTTTTTTCTTCGTTCTTGAATGGTTGTATTCCAATGGTATTCTTGAATGGTTGTATGTACCAATATTTTCTAGACCTTCCTGACTTATTGAGTTAAATGAGACCAACATTTGCTACATATTTTTTGTATTGACTTACGTTAATAGGAAAGCTGCAGAACAAAACGTAACCCTACCTTGCAGGACTTTTATCTTTGCTTTTAGACATTCTGTTTGGATTTCTCCCATTTATTTAATGTTTTACAGTCCTGTAGGGCAATAGACAAATTATTCCAGAATACTTACTTGCTAGCAAACTATTTTTCAGACTACTGCCCTAAATGCAAGAGAAAATACACGAAACTCAGAATTTCCTGCAATCTGATTGCACCAAACACTACTTCCACTCTCCTCGTGTCCAGAAGCTTTCATGATTCCATTAAAAATAAACCAGAACAAAACAGCCTGCCCTGGAGAACTGCGGCCAGCGTCTACCATTTACCTAAGCTGTGTTAGCTCTTGGCAGTGAATAAAAGCTCCAGGAGTGGCACAGATCTTTGAAGCAATAAAGATCCCTCAGACCACTAAAAACCAAGGTTTTCCCACCTGGCCTTCCTGCTAGACCTTCACAATCTCTGGACAGACATTACATCCTGTGAAGCAAAGCAGTCTTAAACACAGCAGTTAAAAATCCTGCCTCCTCTGATATCCATGGCAAAAATCCCAGTGGAGACAGGATTTCACTGTGTTTATCCAGGCTCCAAGATACTCCTTGATGTTTATAGGATCCTGCTACGCAAAGGACTGCTGTTAAAGTTCCTTTGACAGCAGTTTCCCATCCACCAGCATAAAAGCTGATACTGGGTTATTTTGGCACAAATATTAGCAGCCAGCACAAGCCGGGGTTGCACCCACCAGACCCAGAACTAGAGAGGCAGGAACATGCGTAATAACACCAGTTACCAGCTCTCCTGGCCCTTGCTTTTGAAACATATATTTCAGCTTATCCAAAAGATCTGGACAATTTCTTCTAAGAATCACTTAAGCATTTAGAAGTTACGTCTCTAATATGCTATGTGTTCGATAGAGAATTCACGCGAGTGTGGGGTGATGTCAATGTTTCATTAGCGCTCATTTAGGATAGCCTTACATTGCTCACGTTTGGCACAACCATGAGTGAGTCACATGGTCATCCTAAATGCACACCAGGAAAGTATTCATAGTGTAACGCACCAGTGAGGCCAGCGGGTCATCAGCAAGGCAAATATGAAATGCTTGACAAGAATGACTCACCTCTGGAATGTAACTCTGGCTCCTGATATCTGTTAATTTCCATGCTCTGCAAGAGCTGACATGTTTCTGAAGGAGACTGGCATGCCAAAGGAAAAAAAAATAAAAAATTTGCTTTTGTTTGTATGATGTGAAGATGGAAATTTGATTTGTGGCTATTTAAGTCTGATCAGCAAGCAAATACAACAGGCAGGCTTAGCAAATGCTTAAGTGTAGAGAAAATGAAAAACAAGATGCACGCTTTATAACCTAATGGTATGCTTATGCATCAGTCAAAAGCCTCAACAAAGCCTCAAGTCACAGAAAAACAATTTTCATAAAACTATTTATTCTAGACTCTGGAATTTAGTAGGACATAGTAAGCAAATCTAATATGTGAAGTTATGGGGCTTGCAATACAGCTCCTTTCCGTTCAAAGAACCAATTGGTAAATGTAAATCCCTACACAATTATGGAGGGGAGGAATGCTTTAATAAACCTTTTCCTTTCCACAGTCCTAAATTCCACACCCACCTCTTCCACTGACATGCTGAACGCCTGCAGGAGATGGTGCTTTGGAAAATGGGTGTCAAAATAGTTGTTTCAATGTTTATCTTCTATTCTTTAGTGACTCCTTCTATTGCTGCATACTTACCTCTCTTGGCACTTTTTGATGCGCTCTTTTGAGTCATGGGTATCTTGTTTCAGAGTAATCTCATACACAATTGCTCAGATTTTTTGTGAGTCTACTACAGTTTAGTCCCAAACAGCACAGCTGCTAACGTGTGAAAGAGAAGCTGAAAGGGACTGACCTGCAATTTGTGGCTGAAAGGATTCCATTCTTGCTTTTTCACTCTTATTTATGTTTTATCACTTTTATAATCTTGCCAATAATTATTTCATACGAAGATCATTTGACTAGTAGGTTGTGTAATGATGATAGTACTTCACATTCTGTGGTAGTTTTATCCAGAATTCTTCACTTCATGTAAACGTGACACCTTTGAAAAACAGACACGTCTGGGAATGAAGACAGCAGTCAGGATAAGGATAAAAATTCTAGACAGAGGCAAAGGGGAAACCATTATTGTTACTAAAGGTACCACTGTATCATTAACATTCATGCAAAAATTAGAATTTTTTGTTACTTTTTTTTTTTTTTTTATGATGCTGTAGTTATGCAAGATTTAGTCACAATTGCATTAGCAACATTCTATCTGTTCCCTTTGACTGATGAAGATTTGGAGTGGCTGAGTCAGCAAGAACATTTGAACCTGTGGTGCTAGACAGTCTAAGCTCACAATATTAAGATATCCCTTTCCTGATTTGCTTTTTTTTTTTTTGAAGAGGTTTTTTCCTTTTTTTTTTTTTTTTCCCCAATTTTAATCTTTACTTAGAATTTCCTCTCTTTTGTGCCAAGATATTCAGCAGCTACTGGGATTATTTTCATGGGTAGAGTGGTGCATTTGCTTTGCTGTGAATTCATCACCTTTCTTTTAATTCCAGATGAATGAACCACCCACCTGATGTTTATTTCCCCTTTAGTTTCTCCAGTGAGTCTCACAATTAGTATTGGCATGCTGGTTTGTATGTTGGTTATTTTTTCCTTTAAGTCTGCTAATATTGGGTAATTTTTATCTTTACTATGAAATGATTTTGCTCCAAAAACATGCAAATACAGTCATGCTCTATGACCTACCCTGAGCTGTAGGATAGAAGACACAAAACAGACTGACTGAGGTACTCAGGAATAGTTTTTCATTGCCTTCTGCACAGACATTAGATTACTGTTGATTACTGTTGCTGTAGTAATTAGATTACTGTTGTAGCATTAGATTACTGTTGGCTGTTTTAATCACCATAAGTGACTAATCTGGAGTTATTTTACATAGAAATCAACTATTTTGTTTTGTTTTCGCCAAATATAACTGCATAAAGCAATAAAACATGCTAATTTTGGGGGGGGAAATAACGTGGTACCTATTTTACAAGAAGTGACACTTTAAAATGTTGTCATATGGAAATCAATGACAAAGTAGTATTGATGTTACTGGAAAAAGAAACAAGAAGATATTATAAATCCTTACCTTTAAGCTTGATTGCTGAAGATCAGCTCTGGAAAACTAGTATGTTATTTAATGTGATCACGAGTAGTAAAACTATAATTCCACTTTGGAGAGCCTGGCTGCTACTTAACCCAGCGCATTGGAAACAGTTGTGGCAGATTCTGGACTGGTGAGAGTGGTCTTCATGATTTCTGTTGTTATTGAGACCTGACAGTAAGAGAATCCTGTGGTGTTTTACTTAGGTTTAGGCATTGTGGTGTATGAGAGCTAAGATGCAGTCTCCAAGAAAGTATGAACACAGTTACATTTTCACACTTATTAACATCAAGGGGAAGCTTTAGGACTGGCAGCGGCGTGTGGAAATTCATCAGCGTAATTACTGTCTTGTTTTCAGTAGAGCTCTTGTCATTATTGCCAGTAACTTCAGTTTTTGCTCTTACTCAAGGGGAAATAAGATTGTTTCTCAGTATCCAGAACAACCTGATGTGCAAACTGATCAAGGAGAATAAGTCCTGTAATGAGTGCATGTGCATTCTAGTCAGGTGGTGAATGACACCTCTTTCTCTAATCCAGATCGTCTTTGATTTTATCTTTGAAGCCTTTGCTTTTCCATAGCTAAGGCAAAGTTGTGACAAAGTTTGTGTTTTCAAAGAAGCCTCTTTGGTTTTGAAGATCAGTGGGCTGAGAAATGGGTGACGCCTCGCTGATTTAAAGGCGAGGTGTCGGTTTGTAGAATGAGAAACTGTTTTCAAAGCAGAAGCTCTTCCAGAGGAAGCAAGCCTCTAAGAGAACTGCCATTTTTCTCTCCCCATTTTCTGTTGTGGTGTCTTTAGAGCCACTGAATTATTTCAGCTCTTTTTGGAGGACTTTATAGTGAAAAAGACAGCATTGCACTGGCATAGCTCCGTGCCATGTTTATCCACTTCTGCACCACAAGAGAAGAAGCAGATTTTAAAAGGTTTATCAGGCACCGGGTAGAGTGCCAAATCCCAGGCAAGCTTTTTCTTAAGTCTGTGCATGCCAGGAAGGTAATGGATAATGGGCTGGTAGTTGGCTGTCGTGCCAGGGGAAAATGCTGTGGCCTTCTGCTGAAGTTCCAAAAGGAAAAAAACCAAAAAAAAAAACCCAAAAAAACCATTGTAGCATAGAAAGGCTGTTGCCAATGAGATCAAATATAAATGGGTGCAGCTGCCAAGTAGCAACATGAGTGAGGTTTTTATGGGTGTGAGCCTGTTTTTCTAATTCTGACTTCCCCAGTTGAATAATAATGTCCTAATGCTGATTTCTCCAATCAGGCATCCTGAGGTGCTTCCTCGCAGTGTCACTGTGATCACCAGGTAGAAGTCACAGGAAACATGAGGCTGAGATTTCCCTCACAGGGCTGGGTAAAATACAAAAGTCCTACAGAAAGGGAAAAATTGATTTTCCTCTCCTCCAGTATCGTTCTTTCATAGAGAGCTACATTTACAGGTATGTTCATTCTTTACATGATACAATCCATACTTCAACCTTCATATTCCAGGTCTGCTTACCATGCCACAGAGCAGTGCTGATCCTGTTGCTGGAGTGGAATCAACTGCCTCAGTACTTTGCTGTTCTGCGACCTGAGAGAAATGACACAGGTTTTTGGCTGAGGCGTTACGTACCCGTACAACAGAAAAAAAAATAAAAGTATATTAAAATGGAAGGACACAGACTCCTAAGCACTTAATATGGAAGCAATTTTAAAGTTTTTTTAATTCTGATTTGGGACGTGATGATACAGTAGTGTATCTTGTGTGAAATTCAGTTCTCCTTAGCTGGAGAGCATCATTGTAGAATATTGCAAGACTTTAAACTACAGTCGGGCCTAAATTTATAGAAAATTCAAAAGCTGTGAAAACTGCAAGACAGATTTTGGTAAAATACTAGATTTCTGTTTTATTAAGAGACTTTTACAGATCTTTTAGCGCAAAATACTAATATGCTTTAACTTTATTTAAAAAACATTTGATGAAAAATTGTACTTAAAAATCACTATTTGCTGCATTTTGTGTATGTTGTAAGAAGCAGCTTTTTTATTATTATAATTTCACTAGGCAAAGAAGTTAGAGGATGAAAAAAAAAATCTAGTCTCTGTAAAACTTGAGACACAAACCACGTTACCTGTTCTACCAAATACTCCCAGCAAATCCCTGAACACGTTGCTCAGTTTCTGTTGTTCAGCTGGGCTCAACAGCAGTGCCTTCCTCACAAGACAGTAGGGAAGAAAATTGCAGGAAGGGTTGCAGAGGACCCAGCTCCACAGTTCTGCACATAGCATAATGAGCTTGTATAGAATCTTACAGATCAGAGGTGGAGGAGGCCATTTCATATACGTTAATAACAGCTGAAGGACTTCAGCTCTACCTGGAAGAGAGAAGGGGCACAGGTGAAGTACATTTCACATGTACTGCTAACAGCTGAGGACCTGCAGCTGTGCCCATTTCTCTGTGCAGAGATAAAGCAGGGATCAATGCTTGCTTACCTGCTTTCCTTTGCATGCCTGTGTAGGTGATAGTCTGAAAGCTGTGATCTAGTTTCCCATAACAAGCTAGTTTGTGAAACTCTCCTGGGAAGTGATGTTGCTGTACCTTAAGATTTCCAGTTAATAAATATTTTAACTTGGTTATCTGAAAAGTAATCTTTCTGTTGAGGGGGGCTTGTTGCAGTTGCTCCTGTGATCTACCTGTGTTGATTCCTCATTTAGCCACAGTACTTGGTAAAGCTTTCAGTTGCAATCTTGGTTCTTTTTCATGTTTAGTAGATACTACTGATTTCCTTTCCTGGTATTGCTGCATTTTAACACAAAAAGGAAAAGTCTTTATGCATGTATGAGGATGATGTAACTTGTAATGCATTGTACTGATAAAATTTCAGTGATGTAATTCATTCCTTAGTAAAGAATATTGAACCAAATTTGCTTTTACAATGTATGATATTGCATTCACATCAAAAACAATTTTGAAGGCTGGGGATATATTTTTCTGACAAATGAGTTATTACCTTGGCCTGAGCCTAGCCTTAACCTACTGCATTGCCATAGCTGTTGCTTTAGCACAAACATCTCATTTCAGATTCTGTGTTTGCTTTTAAAACACCCGTTACAAGCTCCTTGTATTTTCTATAAGCCCAAATAAAAATAATGCTTGGCACTCAGTAAGTGAGCTAACTGTCTTCATCCCAAAACTTAGTAAATCACAAGTATTGTGTCGTGCAACTTCACAATGGAAATGTGAGAGCTACTTTTAAAAGTCTTATCTGCCTAAAGCTGTTTAAAGTCGTTTTTTGTACAGCTAAGAATCAGCAGTGATATAAAAAATAAAAATATGACAGATGTGAAGGGTTAAAGAATTTTCATTTGCTGTACTCTTTTTAAGCCCAGGTGTGAGAGGTTAATGGTGATTACTGCTGTTTTAGGCTGTTGGCTGTTAGTTTGGCTGGAAGGCAGTTTGTTCCAGCCTGGACCTGGAAAAGGCTTGTCCTTCACTTCTATGCCACTTCTTGGATTTACAGGTACGAAGAGTTGCAATATCAAAACGTTTGCAGTTGGAAAATTGTAGGCTTGATTTATTTACTTACATTTGGTGGGGAAGGTAGCTTGTGTTTTTCTTAGGAGGCAAAGGAAAAGGGGAGTTGGTGTTGGAGTAACATCTCAAAACTTCTGTAAAAATGCCGTGGTTAAGAAGAAAGGTAAATCTAAGTTATACTTTGCAGGTGTGTTCTGGAGGAAAGTGACTTTCTGTTTATGTGAGCTTAGTGCTCAAGCATTGGCAGCGCTGTAAATAGCTGGAGTGGTGGAGCTTGGCTGAGACATGAGAACCCTAGTTCTTGCACGTGTTTCATTCTGGCTTACAAAAGCCTTCATGTACTTTTGGATGTGTGAAACCAGGTTCCTCTGATCCAAGTTCAGTTTTCTGTCAAAATCATTAGGGATGAAAAAACACTATTTATGAAGGTCTATCCCTGTTCTAAGTGCAACTTGTTTTGATGCGAAGCAATTTCCCTGTTCCTATGCAAGCCTACATCACCATTTACTATTTTATAATGGTTTACTTACATAATTACCAAAGGTTTTGCCTTGTTTTTCCTATAGAATATTCTAAGATTTCCTTTTTGACTATGAGTTGCATTAGCATTAAGTGTCAACTAAGTATCCTTGGTGTCTTCCTTGCTATACAATTTGCTGTGATTGCTTTTTCTCCTACTTGTGTGTACACGACTTTAAAAGTAACCAGTGAGAGAGTCTAACAGGCAATATTTTGGTACTACTGTAATACTGTCCAAAATGCCATTATCTTTGTTTATATCATTGGGAAAGTTATCAAAGACAAGCTGAGAAAATATGCATTGTTCTTACTAAGTCTAAGAGAAATGATCTTTGGAGAAGGTGTGCTGCTTTTCACTAAACACCGTATAGCCTGAAGAACAAGAATTTGGATCAAATGTGCTGTAAACCTGATAGTATGGTCCGTTGTATGTAACGGGATTGTTTAAGACTCGGTGTTTCCTTTTGTTTTTTTTTATGTCTTCAGCCCTTTAGAAACAGTATTATGTTGTTTGTGAATCTAGTTTTGCTATTGTATTAAGAAGATATACTTGCATTAGCTCCAGCTGCAGTTTGATTACATCATTTGCGTGTGGATGTAGCTCTCAGTTTGCCTCTAATGATATTTAGTTTCTCAGGTTTCTCTTCTGCCTCCCCCTTTTCAAACTTTCTGGACCTCTGCACTTTGCTTAGCATTTTCTCAATGGTTTTTATATTTACGGTGGCCAAGAGGCAAAAATTCCTACAGGGAAGAGGAGAAGCAATCTGGCTGTGCTGTTTTGTGCTTGCACCTGGTGGGAAGTCCTCTTCTGATAGATTTGTCTGGGGGTGCTGGGTGCAGGAAGCAAATGATGTTCCTTTTCAGTAGCTTTTGTATAGTATAGATGCTATACTGCTTATTCTCCCTTGCTTGATATTGAGCTTTCTGGGTGAGGTTGTGACACTAACAAAACTGTGCATGTGATCTTAGAAAAGAACTAGGCTCTGCTTTCTTTACATCTGCAAAACTTAGTAGTGACAAAGTGACAGGGAAAGTCAGGGTGACATAAAGTCTCTGCAGACTGAAAACTCTGTAGCAGCAAATCATCATTTTTGTTCTTATTTTCCTCTCTCCTGTAGTGTAAATCATGTGTTTCTTTGTGAGTTTTGTTATTTGGTAACTTTTTTTTCCCACTCAATAAATCCTTACCAGTAGTAAAAATTGAAGATGAAGAATACCCTTCTGAACCTATGAATCTCTGAAATCAATGAGAATTCTGCTTGTTAGATTATATACTTCACAGATGAAAAATGTCTGATTTGTGACTCACTACATCTAGCCAAAAACACTGCAACGCATCTCCCCCACAGACATCATCACAGAGTTGTTAAACTTTCTGAAATAAACAGGATTCCTGTAACATCTTTTAAGGCATTCAGAAAACAGAAGAATTACGTTCACAGGGAAGAGGTTTGAGCTTCAAAAAAAGCAGGGAATGGTGTTGGTGTCTTCTAGTTTCTTTCTCTCTGTGTGCCATGCGGATCTGGCAGAATTGGAGTAGCTGGTAAGTGGAGGCACCTGCTAGAAATCTCCCCCTGAAGGTGTGTCTTTTCCAAAGCCATTCTTTGATTCCTTGCCAGGGAGCTTTCTCAGTCAGTCTGGTTTAGTTCAATTGAACTCAGACGTTTATTTCATGCATTTTCCATGTTGAGGTGATATGGCTTACAGACAGCTCGCTGAAAACAAAGAATGAGGCACCAGCCACTAGTACTTGCAGAAGGGAGAGTGTGTTGTTGCTGAGGAATTTGGGATGGTGCTTGAAAGTGGTTTCAGACACGCTTCATGGTTTTGTGATCTTGGTTTGGTTGTGCAAAGTAATCTGAGGGTTCTGTGGTGGGCACATACTATTCTTGGAGCTGGTACTTGCTGCCTCATCTTCACAGTGAGGGTGGTGAGTCACCTCAAGGTCACTGGAGTTGAGCAAATGTTTTGTATACAATTCTTCTGGCTCTCTAAAAGATGCTGTAGGCTCCCCAGACTGCTCTTCACTGCCTGACTGCTTGATCTGGATATCTGATGAAAGAGTGAAGAACTGGGTTTTGTAATCACTTTACGAGGCACTGTTTATCAACTAGTGTTAATATTACGGGGGGAAAGCAGTAATCGGTGGCTAAGAATGATGACTGAGCTGTAGGCTACAGGAGTGTTCTTAGACATCATGTTGGACTTGGACTTAATTACTCAGTGCTTTTTTAATATTGATGTGCGATGCATATTATACTTAAAATAGCTTATCAAGACTGCTGTGAGTTGTTTTAACTTACGGAGTAAAAAGAGAACACAACTTGGAAAGGGACAGTAGTCCCTCAACAGAGAGGGGAGAGAAGGAAAAAGCTGATTGTTTTGGTGGCGTTTTGTGCCTTTCTAAAGTATAATAAAACTGATAGAAAAGAATAATAGTATACTATTTATGTATCTGCATACATATCTCAACAAGCAGACACACACATATAGCAACAATGGATTTTCCTCAGGTTGACAGGAGTGAATGATGATGCTTCCAGTTATTGGAAGGAACAAATAAAATAGTACAGTCACCTATAAAAAGCAAACATAAATATATCATTGAGCACACTCAGAAGCTTATAAGAACTTTTTCAAATGACAGCTTTTCATCAAATGCATATGTAAGCTCTGGTATGCAACAGTATTAAAAATTTTCATGCTGTCTAAGTTGTTGCAGCAGCATACAAAAACTAATTAGTTGTATGTTTTATTCTTGAGCTTTTAAAAGAGCATCAGTAGCTTGAGTTGAATTGTTACAAAAGAGGTAGCTGTCCTTTATAGGACTGCACTTTGCAATAATTTTCCCTCTCTGCTACCAGGACAGTGGGCATTGTAAGTCTCGGCGGTCTTGGTGAGTGAAAAATAGACCAATAGACCATGGTGAAAACTAAATTCCAGGGCTGTCAAATCAAGACACAGAAAGAAATATTAACTCTTGTCTGATTTTGCATTAGAAAGGCCTTGTGCAATGCCAACTGTAAGGACAACTTTCTGTATTGCTGGATGAAACCACATCATGGTTTGTACTCCAAAGAACCTAAGCAGATGAGCAAGCTGAGCAGAGAGAAGTGACTGTTACTGGGGATTTCTAGCATTTCATTTCAGAATTACAGTTATTATATCAGCCTTGGCTGAGATTTTCATTAAAGCAATGCAGAGAGCTTGGAAGCTGAACTGGGCCTGACTGCTGTCATTGCCAAGTACATTGTAACCTTCTGTTTTGTAAGGAATTGTGTGCTCTGATCTATTATACATATTTTAAACCAGGAGGAACTTCTCAGCACAGTGCTGCATGCAGCCTCTATTGATCTTAGCCCTAGTAACTTCTGTGTGGAACTGAAAATGGGTTTGATGCTGCAAGATCAGGACTAGGCTAGGCTTCCAGATGGATATACAAGAGAAACTCCTCTCAGCAATGGAGATGCTGTAAGACACCTGTCGATTTCAATCAAAATACAGAGGCAAATATGGTAGAAGAACTGACAATAAGGAAAAACAACAGCATTCAGAGAGGCTTAAAGTATCATGGGCAGTAAGGCTCTTGACAGTCCCATTATTGTGTTTGTCAGGTTTAAATCCATGTAGTCAAAATGTAGTCAGAATGACTTGCAAATGGGAATATTTTTCAGGCATGGCTCTTTAAAGGTGACTTTGGATTTCAGGCTTGCAAACCAATCACCAAACAAGACTGTAGTTGCTATAGAATTTCTCTGAATGTGACAGAAAAGATACCAAAGCTTTGGATCAATGGGAGATGTTGAAAACTAGTTTTCGTATACAGTTTTAAAGGATAAACATAACCAAACTGATAGGACAAACATAAACACACGTTTTCCAGTGGAGCATCTACAGACTGTATGAGAAGTAAAGAAGACAATAATGGACTGGTAAAATTCCGTTTACTAGACGCTGAATACTGAAGGATTTTTGCTTGTAGGTGAGGGAAGCCCTGTAAGTCTGGGGAAGGTATCATAGGAGGGTAAACAAAAATGGCTGAGGGGAGACCAAGAAATGTGTTACACTAGTCTAGTCATTGGTCTGTCTTATTTCAAGTCCTTTAGTTTCCACAGAACCTATAAATTCCTTCTTGAAGATTCAATAAAATTATGTAGTCCTATAAACATCTGAGCAGCGCACCAGACTGCGGTCAGAAGTTTGAGTCTATGATAGGAAGAAAATAATAAAAATGATTCCCTGAGAAGGAGGGGCAGACTGAGTATTTTGGCAGAACCTTACACACTTTCATTACTGGCGTGAAGGGATGAAAGTCGTCGTGTGGTAGGATACCTCTCCTTCTCCGGCAAAAGCAGCTGACAATAAATGAGACTTCTAAGGGAATAAGACTGCCAAAAAAATTGAAAGAAGGGCAGTAGAGAACACTTGAAATACAACTGCGTTTCCTTAAGAATATTAAATGACAATAGTGGATGTAAGTTCCCCTTCACGTCTGAATCCATTTGCATGAGTGGGATGGTGTGAAGCTGTTCTGCATGTGGCTCCCAGAAAGCTCTTTGGTGCCCCTGCACTATCCCCATAGGATATGAAGGTGTGATTCATGCAAGTTAGTTTGGAGCCTATTGAGTTCTTTGAGAATGACATTAAAATGACTTCAGTGGTGCTGTGTGTGGGTTTGCTAGTTTATTGTAAATGATGGAGAATAATGCGGCTGCTGTGGGGAGATTTTCTTTTTTTTAAGTGACTTCATAGAATAAAGGACTAGAGCTGTTATTACATTGCTGTTAGCAGTTGCTGGAGAGGGAAGTGCAAAATAGCATAACTAACTATTGAAAAGAGTTTGAAGCTTTCTGGGTGGATATGTTAACAGACCTAACATGAAAGTTAAGATAAAAACCCTTCCCACAGGAAGTATTCTGCTTACTATTGTACTGAAGAAACATCACTTTTGGCTACTCTTAGCCCTTTGATAAAGAGCTTAAGCTTGTTTACTTTGAAGTAAACCTTTTGATGAAGTAAGGGAAAAAAGAAATTACTGGCAGATCCTTTGGTATAGCTACCAGTACTGAAGCCAGTAGCTGCGTTTGCTCTGACTCTTATTCCAAGTTTTTGCCCTTGGCCTTCTCCTCCTCCCCCCTACCCTCTGCAAGGCCACGACTGAGAACTGGAAGGACTCTGTTTTGGAGAGCAGGTGAGGATGAGTGATCCATGTTTTCATCAAATGGTTCCTGATGCGGAGAACCCAAACTCTGTGCAGAATAATAGAAATAGCAACTGCAGGCTTTAAAAATCTTTGAGGCATCACAGTCCAAAACCTGCTATTCATGTCTCAAATTGTCCTGTGTGGAATGTCTTAAATAACCTGGGGCACGGTTGCAAGTGTAGTGTGCTCAGGCTCACGACATCTAGGCTGAGTACTGGGTGGAGGATGCATCTTTAAAAGGAGTGACCTTTCTACATTTGATGCAGACAGAAGCTTCATTAAATTGGCGTTCTTCCATATGCGCATACTGCCAGGGTAAATTGTACTGTGTCCAGGAGCTTGGAGGATCTGAAGATAGATAATTTGCTTTATATTAAAGTTAACTGGCTTTTTAAAAAATTTAAAAACTACCTGACTCTGTAAAAACATGCTGACATGCTCATGTAAAAACATTTAAAAACATGCTGACTCTGTAAATAAATAAACATAAAATAAAAAATCTGTATGTCTGTACATACTGTGTATGTCTTTGTTTTAGACTGTGATACAGACACATCTGACCCAAATAATAAGCTAGCCTGGTATTGTAAGAGTATCTCTATGTTGTGCATTGGGAACACCATGTCTTTCCTCCTAGTGTCAGTCAAAACAAGAAAGTGAAGCTCTGTTTGAGGGAAACGTAAAAGAAATGTATTTTCCTCCCGAAGGACAAAATACTCGAATAAATACATTGGCATTAGGATAAAAATTGCAATAGGGTTCCATCTCCTATCGACTCATCTTCCCCCTCTCTGCCTCCTCCATGTTACGTTCCAAATTGACCTGTACTGACCTGATCTGAGCTGCAGTGGTATAGGACAACTTGGGCAGGGCTGGTGTCACAGGCTGAGCTCTCTTGGTTTTAAATAAATGAATAAAAGGCATTGGTCTTTTGCTCTGCAGTGGTCAGATCAACAAAATGTCAGTAGGTAGGATGGTGTATTTATTTCCTAAGTTATGAAATATGCTATCTGTATTTCTTTTTCTGTGGCCTGATTTCTCAGTCTCTTAGTTTGCATCTGATCTAATTTCCCAAGGGCACCATCGTTCAGCAGTGGAAATAATATTTAAAAGATCAAATTACTTTATGTTGGTGTTGTAAGTACCTCTTGATGTGACTTCTGAAAAATCTATGTGACCTATAGGCACACAATAAAGAAACCTGTCTGCAGTTGGAAATGCCAGTCTTCTGCTTCTATGAGATGGGAAGGGAAATGGCATTGAATGCTTTTTCACAACTTCTCTGAAATCTTTCATGTGTAGGATTCCTGGAGGCCATTGTGCTCCTCTGAGCACTATTCAGGAGCTTCCCACAGAGAAAAATGAACAGTGCTTCTCTTCAGAGAAGTTATAGGTAGATCTCTAAAAGTAATGCGTCCTATTTATTTCCATGGAAACTACAACAGATACAGAGAGCACGATAACAGTGTTTGATAGAGCACATTCTCAGCTACAAAACATGATTTTTTCAACACAGTTACCACTGTTAGCTGTGCATAATTGCCAGCAATGAACAAGAGCCGGCATGCCACGCTTGTAAAAAATCTGCACCAGCAGAGGTGCCCCACTGTCACCACTGCTGAAACACACCATCACCTCTCACTGTGCTCACAGCCACTGTTTGGGCTCCAGAAATGTTCAGCAAGTGTTGATGAATGTCAGTGGGTGCCACTGTTTCCACATGGAGGAATTCAGTGCCGCCCCTTTGCTCCACCCGCACTCCCATGTCAGACGCCATTGTGTCAGAGTGCCCCTCTGCTGCCATCTGTCACACGGCAACAACATGGAACGGAATGTTGGTGGGAAGGTTCAACCTCTGCTGCCATACCACCAACATCTGCCTCTGACATCATGGGCCAACATGATAACATAGGAGGCATTACTTTCGGAGCAGCCCTTGTATATGTAAAGGCCTCAAAAAATCTGCAGTTGTTGCAGAAAACAGCCAGAGAGCTGTTTGTACAGAGAAGCCTTTAATAAGAATTAATGGAACAGGGGTCACTGCCATCCACAGTGCTTCTGGAAATCATACCCTGCAGTTATTTCACCTCAGCGAGACACTTAGAACAGGAGGATGATAACCTCAGTCTTCCATCTCACTGCAGAGATAACTTATCTTTAATATTTCCCTGCAGGTTCTCAATGAAGAAAAATAGAGACTTCAGTGCTCCTTACTGAGCGCTGGTCAAGTTAGCAGGAGGGAAGGGGAGAAACAGCACGGCAGCTCCACATAGCAGTCACCACGTGCCAGCACATGTGAAGAGAGGTGACAGAGGTTCACCAGTTAGCATCCCTAATCCCTCGGTATAGACCTGTATGGGCCTGTGTACTCAGACCACTACAGCTCCATGCTTCTCAAACAAAACTGTCCTTGGAAAACCATTGCCTCCCTTACTCTATGACTGCACTATGTCATGTTTCCAGAAGATTGAGGGTCACAACGCTCACTCTTAGAGATGCAGAATGTACTTAACAGTGCCCATGATGTACAGCAGGAATCTATCTGATTCACAAGAAGCTGGGAAAATGGGTACACAGAGCATACCCAGAGGCTCTGGGATTACTCAGGCTTGCTCTTTCCTGGGAAAAATAATTCAAGAGGGCCACTAACAATTCACTTTTTCTATCTGTAGGACAAAATGCAGAACACAAAGGGGAGAAAAGAGACTGACTGCCAGCATGATGAAGGAACCTGTATTTACGAGCACGTCCTGGAAAATGTGACATGTGGTACGTTCCAGTTGGTGATGTTTAATGTGAGGGGGATTTCAACTGCCATGTGCTAGATAAAAAGTCCTTAAAACATCCTATTGTGCCCCTCTCCCCTATCAAAGTATGGCAGGGCAGTACTTTGTATTTCACAGGCAGTGCTGTCTCACAGATCTTGAGCTGGTGCAAAGGCTGGTGAAATCAACAGGCTGCATTTGGTTTTGAGGTCAGCTACTTAAACCTTACTGGTGTGGCATGAATGAAGGAGAGAAACAACAGAGACTGTACAGAACAAGGAGGGGCATAGGAGTGAGAGAGCATATGGTCAAGGGATTTAAAATCAGATAATTCATATAACAAGCTATCTGAAAATAGAAAATAGTATGTACATCCTGAATAGAGATCATGCAGAGAAAAAATGTAAGAGCAGCATTCAGTTCACTTCCATGCAGCTTTAGAAGCAAGCTGCTGTGGCCAACACACTTCCCTTCTACTCTGCCAGTGTAATGAAGAGTGAAGTACTTCCCTAGTAGCTGAGTCCCTCCACCTTCTTCCAAGCTGTGAGCTGTCCTCTCTTGTCCGTGATCACAGTAAGCTGTCACAAGACAAAGAGCATGAATAGCTGTGAGGAGCCAACTACACACACCCATCAAAGCAAGTGCCCTTCTCTTGAGATTTGCCCTCAGGTGGTTCAGCTGAGGTCAGGATCTGTAACTTCACTGCAATGACAATGCCATATCAAAGATTGGTTGTAAGCAAGTTCATGCAACTGTCAGAAAAACCTGCTCAAGCTGTCTTGGACATTAAGAGCAATGCTGCTCTGGTTTTTGCAGTCCCTTTACTTTGATTCTCTTTGCATATCAGCACAGCAGGAGGCCAGGATCTCCTCTGTCACATGCATTATGTTTGCCTCATTTGATATTCCAGTATGGTAGGTTATATTTCAACTTTATACATATGTTGGTTTAAAACAAAGAAGCACATATACATAGGAAAGAGAAACGAGATAATACGGTACTTCACTGCTGCTGTAAACATCCATGTAGTTGCATCACGTATTGGCTGGATGGCTCCTGATGAAAAATGATCCATGCCTCAAGATTCAAACAAAGCATTTCTTCATAGCTGTGTTATTTCCATGACTATTGGTTGAAACAGTTGTGAGAAACCTAGTTTTATTTTTGATTCTATATAAATTTTCAAGATGCTTCCCAGAAAACAGCCGTGTCACTAAATCATAGAAGCCATGCATCTTTCTCTGTAGCCAACTGGAAGGAGTCTCCAGGTGTGGACACAACATTTTTCCCAGAGGAGGAATCCATAGGCAGAGAAGAACCAGCACATCAAAGGATATTGGGCTGGCAAGAAGAAAACATGAATGGAGAATATACCATTAAAAAAGAATGGCAAGAATCTGTGAGAAAAGAGGTTTCACAGTCAGAACAATTACCAGTTATGCCCCTCCTAGTTCCTCATGAAAAGCCATTCGTAGAAATGGGGGAGTCACTATTGGATTGCATTATTAAAAACTCTCCCATAAAAAACGTATCTGATTTTCTCACTCAACCCCATGCCTCTCTGTTCAAGATCTATCCAAGTTCTGGTACTAAGAAACAGTTTTCTGGACAGGATTATTTGAACATGGATAACACAACTCGTACTCGAGAAGAAGTGATGGTAAGATGTCATGCTGTTTGAATGGGGTTTTGAATGATGACAGTACCATTCCCTGAATGGTACTTTAAATAACATGTATTGTGGTATCTTACATGTGCGTGCAAGGCTTCCAAGATGTATAATGTAAAAGAGAAGCATTAAAAATAGCAAATGCAAGTGTCAGAGTTGCACCTTGAATTAGAATCCTAGAATCAGAATGGCTTGGGCTGGAAGGAACATTAAAGATGATCCATTTCCAATCTCCTTGCCATGGGCAGGGTTGCAACCCACTGGATCAGGCTGCTCAGGGCCCCACTGATATCACTGCATTTGATCCCACTGTCTAGGTCACTGATAAAAGTGTTGAAGAGCCCTGGTCCCAAGATGGACCCCATGATATCCTTCAGGGACTGAGTTCTGAATGTACGCGACAGTACATTTTCAGTGAAGTTCCCTTTCAGATTATAATTACTGTGAAAAAAATGACTGATTTTTAAAATTGTAATTCTGTTTGGTAGGCAGCCATTGGAGAACAGACTGACCCTTCAAACAACAACAGTGTATCATCTGATTCCTTCTGTAAGAACATAATTTATATAGCAAGTCCGATACAGTCAAACAGAGAAGTGGAAAGAGGCAAAAAGAAAAGTGAAACACAGTACAACAACCAAGGAAGTTCTGACAGAGAGTTTCCACCAGAACCTGTAAGATGCTTTTTCCTATTTATAATTTTCTATCTTTTTCAGTTACTGATAGTGTAAAAGAAAAAAATTAAACATTTAAAAACCATGGATCAAACTCTGCTCCTGTGTATTAGTTTTATTATAGTGTCTAGCAAATTTAGTTAAAAAAAAAATATATGGCCTATTATGTAAGTTATTACAAGATACTGTGACTGTCCCACACTTTCCAAGAGACTAATTCAGTAGCATTTCAAGGATATTTTTTTGCCTTCTTGTTCTGTCTTCAGTGAGTAAAATCTCAGTTGTATCAGTCTTCTCAAAATTCAGAAAATACAGTGCTGCATAAATCACCAGAAGACATTTCTTTTTGCTTTAATGTAAACATCTCATTTTCTTCATTTTCTACAATCAAGCATTTTGGCCAACTGTTTCAATTTTGATTTCTTGTTTGTTTGTTCGTTTTGGTTTATTTCTTACTTTAAGGTAAGAGAGTACTGTAAGCTAGGCCAAAATCTGACAATGTCACTCCTCAGTCTCTCCACTAGAGCTTGATGCAGGTGTGAGCACTAAAGGCATTGTAGAACGGTGGGATCCTTCATCGTCATTATTTGTAATGTTGGTCCAC
Source organism: Crax fasciolata (assembly GCA_028564985.1). NCBI lineage: Eukaryota > Metazoa > Chordata > Aves > Galliformes > Cracidae > Crax > Crax fasciolata. The sequence continues at coordinate 21,115,909 of JAOWBO010000070.1, forward strand.
ACTATCTTATCTTTATAGATGGAAAATTTCCACTGAAGTTAGTGAAGAAATAGTTTGAATAGATAGAACTGCAAGTATCGCTTCTTTTTAATAGTAGAATGACAGAACTCTGTTAGTACTGTAACAGTATGGGTGAAGCTTCTTCAAATTTGTCCTTAGTTGCTTTTCTGCTTTCCCTAAATGGTTGACTGTCAAGCCAATGTGAACTTTTTTCTAACTTGTTGATGACAAAATGTGGTTGTCTCCCCAGGAAATGCCTGAAGCTGATAAGGAATTTTCACTCCAGCGTTCCAAGATGTCACTTGCTCCCACAGAAGAATATAAGCAAGGAGACATAAGCAATACAGGGGCTTTCTCCACTCATAGAACAAGAAGCCCCTGTCCAAGTCTTTGTAAAGCATCCTTAGACATTTGTGAAACAAAATATTCCAATTACCATTTGGAAAAACTATCATTTTGTGACAGAGCTGTGAACTTTACTGAGGTCATCAAGGAGCTAGAGCAAGCTCAGCAAGAGCAAACCCAAATCATGGATCTTCAGTGTGATGATATGTTTTTAGAAAAGATTAAAGATGGGGCAAAACTGATGCTTAAGGAAGGGAACCTGGGTCTAGAAGATGTGACTGGGAAGATGAAGTGGAATGAGAAGAAAGAGCCAACACAGATTATCGATTCTTACTATGACAATATTTCTCTGGACACCAATTTTAAAGAGTTAAAAACTGTCCAGCAACATCATCTGGAAGAAACTATAAACAAGTTAAAGAAGAATACTGGAGACAGAAGTGAAGCAGAAGGCAAAGGGACAAAGGAGAGAAATGAGGCTCGGCGTCAGCTTCTACTCATGCAAGAAGCTTTATTCAGTGCTATCAGATGTCTTGAGGATGTTGGGAATGAAAACAAAGGCCTTCAGAAGCACGTAGAAGAACTCAAATCTGCATGTTATCTCCTTCATATAAAGTATGAAGTAGAACTGAAGAACAGGTATAGGAGACAGTGTTTGAAAATGGACAATACCATACGCAAGAAGGACAAAAAGATACAGGAACTGCAGCATCTCAGACAAAAGATGGAACATGAGGTCAAGACGCTAACTTCAGCTCTGCATATGCTAAGAGAAGAAAATGAGAACAGAGAGAAAAGTCTCCTATCCATGCAAACAAAATTCCAGGTAGAAAAGGATGGTGAGTTGGCAGAAAGGCAACAGCAGGAATACAAGCGTAACAAGCTGGAAGCTCAGCTTCGAGTCCTGCAAGCAGAATTTGAAAACGAACAACCTGAGATGAAGAAAATGCAGACCTCTGAGTTCAGAAGAGAGCTGCAGCAACAAAGAGTGAAAGACCATGAACAAAACTGCATCCTGCAGCTTGAAACTGGCAGATGGAAAAACAGAGGTGATAAAGCCAGAGAACCACACACAGCTAAGGTATAATTAAGACTGACACAGCACTGTAAGCATTGTAAGAATCTACAATGGGTAGAAATCCTAGTGGCCATATACAGCACTTCCCTTTCCCTTCTTGGGACAAACTTCCAGAGACCAAAGATGGGGGTTCTGACCAAGAAGTCAAGGACCAGGGAAGAATATAAATCTCTGCTTCCCTTTAAGCACATTAAAGTTAAGATACCATTCATTTTCAAGTCCTTTACTGGACTAGAGTCCAAGTGTGGAATCTTGATTATACAGAAGTTACACAATCATCTAATTTCAAACAGTGATCATTTTAAAATGTATTATTTGAAACAAATAAGGGAATAAAAAGTTATGATAATGCAATTTTTTGCACATCTTTTAGTGGAACAGGAATTAAACAGTCAGAATATAAATGTAAATGTGTGCCAAATTGTTCCCATGGATTCAGAAGTTAAGGCACTCCTTTTTTTTGTCAATTTTGCAGAAGTTTCTAGATACAACTTCTGTGTAGCTGTCTCTTTCTCCCTTACCTTATGCCACCTTTAGCTCTGTGGAACTAAATCCATTTAAAAGAGAAAGGGAAATGACTGTATGTACAGAGGAAATTAATAGTGTGCGTTTATTGAGGAGGGAGATGGAAAAGACCACAATCATTGCATCATTGTTTTTTGGGGAGGAGTACTGAAAGACCAGAAGGGTGTCCTCATAAACCTACAACCTTACCTAAGAGTAAGTCAGTAGCATATTCTTCATGTTCACCGAAAGCAGAGCATCATAGGGCAATCAGGGCAGAAGGGACCTTGGAATGCCCCCTCCTGCTCAAAGCAGGGTCAGCTATGAGTCAGACCAGATTACTCAGGGCTTTATCCCACTGGGTTTTAAAAACCTCCAAGGATGGAGACTGCACAGCCTCCTGTGAGCAACCTCTTCCACTGCTAGACTAACCTCACACAGAAAAACATTCTTCCTTGTAACCAATCTGAGCTTCTCTTGCTTCAATTTATAATCATTGGCTCTCATTCTCTACCATGCACCACCGTGAACAGCCTGGCTCCATCCTCTTTGCAGTCTCCTTATAGGCACCAGCAGACAGCTATCAGGTTCACCTGAAGCTGAATACTTCCAGTTCCTTCAGCCTCTCCAAGTAGGGCAAGTGCTCCAGATCCCTATCTATCTTGCTGTCCTCCTGCTGCATTTGCTCCAGCTTTGTCAGTATCTTCCCTGGGTTGGGAAGGTGCAAGACTAGATGCAGTACTCTAGATGCAGTCTTAACACTTACTGAGAAGACAGGCAATAGTCACTCACCTCAGACTGCTGGCTGTGCTCCTCTTGATAGAGCCCAGGATGCTCTTGTCCCGTCTTGCTGTCAGGAAACACTGCTGGCTTATGGCATCTTAGTGTCTACAAGGACCTTTCAACTCCTTCTCAGCAGTAGTTCCTCCCTAGCCAGTCAGTCCCCTGTTCTGTTGACACAAGGCTCATACATTCTTGGCACAGGGCTGTATTTGCCTCTGTTGAATTTCATGAGATTCCTGTCAGCTCATTCCTGCAGCTTGCCTAGGTCCCTCTGGGTGGCACCCGTGCACTCACGCACATCAGCTAGGTCCTCTTCACCACCCCACCATCTGATCTGGTGTCATTTGCAAACCTCTTAAGCAAGGACTCCATGGCATGCAGCAGGAGCAGGAAAGATGAGCCTGGATCTGAGGGCGACCACTGGCAGTGCCACCAACCATGGCACAGAACCACTGTACCCAAGTGAGGTGGTGACAGCAACAGGTTCTCCCACGAGTCCCAGTGAATTTGAAATTTCTCAGCCTCTGAAAGCCAGTATTTCCTCCAGCTGGTGATTCTTGTGTCATTTCATAATGTTGGATAACACTCCTGGTGCATCTGATAAAAGTTAGATAATTTATCATTTCATTGATTAGATCTCTACTTGGTTTGATGTGCTGTATTTTTGTATAAATTATGTGTGACAAATACAGAACCATGGCAAATTACAGAATAGAATAAAACACAACAGGGTTCAGTTGCAAAACCAAATGGGTAATCAAGAAATGTGCTTGATTCTTATATTTCCCACAGCATAAAGTGTAATGTCGAGGAGTTCATTGTCTCTTCAGTTTCCCTTTTTTAAACATTGACAACACTACCACCACCGTGTCTTTCTCATTTATTGATGACTCCCTATGAAATTATGTGTACACATTTTCCTACTGGCTGTACTTTATTCCCCTGTTCTGCAGACTCTCGGCTTTGGATATAATCTTTCATATGTGGCAAATGATGTCATTAAATTCTTTTCCCTTAATGACATTTCTAAACACATTTTAGTAGAGACTCAGAAGTTTTCATTTAAACACATACTATATTAAGTTTCATAAAGTATTCTCTATTTTAATATTGAAAAAGTAAATTATGAAATAAATACATGCTCAGGATCTTACGGTTTGGAGTGTTCCAGTTTCTCCTAATAATTCTCTTTGCCATTTGTCATAGCTGGTCTCAGTCCTGAGACACTACAGCTATCATTCAGTTAACTTTAAGGACAGGCAGTGACAAACTCTTTGCTAAATTTCAGTTCTCCATCTGTTCAAACACTGTTAATTTTCCCCCACTGTTACACTCTCTAGGACAGAGATCATCCTTCTAGCACTGAACATAACATGAAGAATGAAACAATTACTAAACTGCAAGAAAAAGTGAAGAACCTTACCTGTCAAAAGAAAACCTTGGATAAAAAGGTAGAGCTTCCTGAATGCCTGGGGTAATGTAGAAATGGATCTGTCCAGCTGATGAAGAAAGGTTCTGTAGTCCAAGAACAGAGAAATCTTAGTAATCCTTTTTACTGGACTGATTACAAAAGCTGTTTATTTGATTCACAGTGCTTCCATCACACTTTCCATGCACTCTTCAAATTATTGCTTATTTGGTTTTTGATTATGTCCTGTAAAAACACATACTTATGCCCAGTATTAGACATAATATTGTTCTGTACTGTGATAATGCCCACGGAGATTTCATTACCAGATTTTGAAGTCACTTTGGAAATGACTCAGAAAAAAAGCATTCTTCATCTATGACACTAGGTGTAACGTCTATTAAATGAGTCACTTCTAAAAAGTTTACATTACAGTGTAAGCCAAAACTAGGCACATTATTTGCACTTATGATGATATACACACTTAATAGGGAAGACCATCAAGAACTGATTCAAGAAATGCTTGCAGTGATTCCAGTGAATGAGAATCACGTGCCTGAGGATGTGCAGTACTCTACATGTAGTGTCGCAGAGTGTGTACCAATCTTTTAGGAGATACCAGCAGGTATTTTCTTGGCAGAAATATTGTGGTAAGATGTTTCATGTACATGGCTAGGTAAGGGGTCATGGAGATCATGTCTGCATCTACAGATTTTCCATTCTTGTAAGGTTTTAGCCACGGTCATGTTGCTCTCCATATTGCCTGATCCGAGCCCACTGACTGACCTTAGGAACCCAGCTTAATGTCATTGCAATGCATATCAAACACTGCCTTACAGACTTCTGTAACATTTTCTTTGGTTGGTAACAACTGGAACTGCTCATTATCTTCAAAGAGAATGTACCTGCTGTTATCCACTACTGCAATCAAAGGACTTTTTTCTTTTTGTCTGGAAAAAAAGAAGGGGTGAGAGGATAGGAAACAGATGCAAAAAACAAACAAACAAACCAGAAATAACCAGAGTAACTAGAATGAATGTATTTGTAGCCAGCTTTAACAGAAGAAATTATGCAATTGCTCTGGTGTTGAGGTGGAATAAATTTGTTATCCCACAGCTTCCCTGAAAGATTGTGCTCTGCCAGGATCCAAAAGGGTAACATTCAACCAAGGAGGAAACAGAAAGCAATTATGAGAACTGAACCTATGGCTCCTTTACTCAGTAGGTTTTGCCTGCTGAGTACTATTGCACTGCTGCATTACACGGTTCTAAAACACTGTAACATACTAAAATAAATGCCACTGGAGTGAAACAGGACAAATAGAAAAAGTAGAAAATTCTTATCTTAGGAGGCAACCTTGACGAAATCCCTCCAAACTAGGCTGACTTTTGGTGAACTGAACAGTTTAGATACTAGCAGTCATCCACTGGTGTATAAACATATAAGTATACTTAAAACTACACTCATTACAACATAGAATAAAAGAATCCATCATTTCAGGAAGAGAGATGAGTTTAATGACTGATGGGGAAATTGATTTCACTTTTTTTTTTTTTTTTATGTAATGGTAGTACAAAACAGGACCAGAACTACATGAAGGAAGAAAAAAAAAAAAAAACAGCTTCAGAGCTAGATGCAGAGACTACACATGACAAAAACACACAAGCAAAATTAAAAAAACGTGCGGGTGCCACACAGCTTCTGTCACAGAGGCTCTATTTCCATCAGTGTTTGATTCATCATATGCTCTTTGGATGTACATAAAGACATAAACACACATCAGACTTCTGCTGGTGTGAATGATAATCTTTACACTGAGGTTACGTTCAGCAGCTACTGCTGTGAGGGTAGCTTCTAATCCTGAGAAAGAGGCATTTTTCTCACATGATGGTTCTGTGAATTGCTATAAAGGATTAATAACGGGTTGTAGAAACCCCCAGCACTTCAGAAACTGTCCTCTGCCTTCAGTGCTTTACATTTACGACAGGTACTTCCCCGTTAATCATATATAATATTATTTTTTTCAAGATGGAAAAACTAAAAAATGACCTGGCGTTGAAGGAAGATGAATGTAGGAGTCTTAGAGGAGAAAATGACAAGCTTCATGAAGAACTGAGAAGATGGAATTGAAGGCACAGAACCTGCAAATGCCCTGGATGGGTAGAGTGGCACTGACACACCTCTTGAAAACAAACTCGCAATTCAGTTGTGCATATACATAAGCAGTGTATTGTATCCTTTAGAGTCAATACACTTTTAGGTCATGTGAGCTTTTGCTCTGATCTCCCAAATGAGAAATCTAAGAAAAAGACAATGCCTAAGAACCTCTTACTGTATTTCCCTCTACATTTGGTATATTATTTTCCTAACAGAAGAAGAGGTTATACACAGCTGTTGGGATTTAAAGTATTGAAGTTCAGGTAAGAACTAAATCCTGTTAAATATCTCCTTATGCTCGACATTCTGAACTTGCCTAAGGCGAGTAGGATGCAGGCAGGGGAGCTGATTGGTGCGATCCCTTCCCACTACAGCAGACGTATTATTTATATAGGCGTGTGAGTATGTACATAGCTCAACTGTATTGGATCTAATCAATTATCAATTTTTTATTAAAGGTAGCATCACATGAGACAATGATTGAATAAGGTGACAAAAGGCTGGAGAGTTACCAGGCTGCAGGGAGACTTTGTAGCGTGGCCTTCTAGTACTGAAAGGGAGCTTACAAAAAAGCTGGAGAGGGTCTCCTTATCAGGGGGTGTAGTGATAGGACAAGGGTAACAGTTTACAATGAAGAGTGGGGAGATACAGTTCTGATATAAGGAAGAAATTCTTCACTATGAGGGTGGTGAGGCACTGGAAGAGGTTGTGC
>JAOWBO010000070.1:21122995-21144978 GCA_028564985.1 Crax fasciolata
CCTCTGCTGCCATCTGTCACACGGCAACAACATGGAACGGGAGATGGGTGGGAAGGTTCAGCCTCTGCTGCCATCCCGCCAACACCCGCCTCTGACATTGTTGGCTAATATCGTAAAATATGATGCATTACTTTTGGCGCATCCCTTGTCCTAAGGAAGATCTCCCTTCTTCCTTCCTGCACTCTCAGATGGCCTTGTTGGGATCCTGCAGCTTTTGCAGTGCTGCTCAATACATTCTGTACACGACATTCAATTCCATAGGCTATTACTAACCAGTAAAATCTATAGATACAAGCCCGAAGAAAGGGTTTTTTTCCTCTGTGTTTATTTCCTCCTTATTTCAAAATAGAGTTGAGTGGATCATCTGGGACAAAGCTGTCTCTAGTTTGAGGGCATTTACTGCAGATATTTATGAAAATATATTTTTTCCTCCACAAAAAAAAAAAAAAAAAAAGGTGGAGCAGATGCCATTAGCTGTGGTCTTTTCTCTGGCACTGGTGAAAAGGCAAGGTAATACATAGGTCAGGTTGATTACTTTGAAAGATCTTTCCAACCTAAATGATTTTAAGTCCTGATTTCACACCTGGAAGTAGGCATTTTTCTTTGGATGAGTGCATAACTAAATTCATGTTGAGAGGCACTATCATCAGTTACACCTGGCCCATGCACATCAACCAAAGCACCTCAAATCTTTTGTGTGTAGTGAGGAACAAACGTGAGACCCCACAGTTCCAGAGGCAATGGGATCTCAAAAACTGCTTCTCAGTAAACATTACAAGGAATAGTTCTAACCATTTACTTCATGCTCGTGAGGTCTCGTTCTGTAAGATGTAGAACTCCGCTATTTACAGTGCAATGCTGATGGATTTCCAACTGCAGTTCTTTGCAATGAAGCGATGTAGCCTGTTTCAGTTATGAAGAGGTATGGTGAAGCACTGGAGGAATTTCAGGGGAGTCGGTCTCATCCCGCAGCACTGTGTGGAGTGTGCTTTTTCTCTGCAAAGGGCAGTTGCTACCAACAAGACCTGGGTTGGTTGCAAGGCAGTTCCCAAGCTGCTGGGTGTGGGTGTGATGGGTCTGTTGCTGTGGGAACTAATGAAGTTCTAAAGTCAGCAGTAAAATTTCCTCCTGCTTTCATCCCCCGTCCTTTTCAAATGCAAATCTTCAATGGTTGGCCTGTGCAGAGGGAGTAAAGATGGGAAGGAGAATAAATCTGTTTTAAGCTTCAGGCATTTTCAATTTGGTTGTGCTACTGGTGCCCTTTTCTAACCTTTATTTTTTCTACTTCTGCACAGTACCACCTTAAATAAGTGCTGCTATGCTGAGATCTCTCCAAGGTTTGGAAGTGATTTTTCTCCTCTGTGTGCAGGAAGTGGTGGTTTGGGTGGGAGTCTTCATTCCTCTTCCCCTCCAAGAAGGGAAGTAAAAAGCTTCCTACTCCCCTAGAGTGAACAAATGTCGTTTCTGCCTCTTGGGAGGATTTTGCCTGTGCTAACAAGGAGCTGACTTCTGGGCTTGGGAGTTACTCCTGTCCTTGTTGCTTTTATTCCTCTGCTTATGAGCGCTTGCACCTCGTGGTTTCATTGTAACCCAATGTTGGGTGACAGACAGCTCACTCTAGAATTTTTTCTGAATGGCACGAACATCTTGTTCAGCAGCTAAGTTACTAATTACAAACCGCATTCTTCCAACGCTTCTGAAAAAGTTATTTCTGCATAAAAACCCCTACAACACTCAGCACCTTTCCTGCAAAGAGACACACCAGCCTAGAATTTGGAAACCAAACTATCTTCAATGGAAATTAAATCTTAAGTTTAAACTGCGAGCTAAGTCTTTATACTTTTAATAAGATGTTGCCTTGTGGTTTGAAAGCTGCTGTCTACCTACTTAAATATTTTAGGAAAAAGGTATAAATCTTAACGGCTTGGTCAGGATGACTGCAACTGAAGAGAGGATATGTCGAGTGCTGCCTCTGTTCCCCTGATCAGGAGTGGCTGACCCAAGTTCTTTGGAGTCCCTCAGCCCTTAGGTCTCTCTGTTAGACTTGTCAGCACCAGTTCCTGTCCCTTGAACCAGAATCCTGGAAGAAGGTGGCAGCAGGTGAATGCATAAGATAGTGGTGTTGCTGGGGGTGTAAGGCTGTGGGGTGCTAGAGGCTAAGTAAAGCCTCCATGCAGACACAGCTTTAAAGCCTCTCTGTACATTACTCAAAACCTCTGTGGCTCAGATGTTAAGGAGGGAGCAAATAGTGTCTGGTTTACAGATAGAGTAATGGTGAGGGGTCTGTCCACGTGATTGCTCACTGCATGAAGATGTGTTTTCTGTATTCAACGGTTGCTGTCGAGGCTGAGCAGCATTTTTTATGGTTCTGGGGTTAACTTTATGATTTCACTGCTGTAGTTCCACTGACTTCAGTGGCATGAGTTCTGCTTCTCAGGGGAACTGAAAAAGGAGCTGGACCCGCTGTTTTTCAAGTTGCTTTTCATTCTAGCTACTAAGTAGGTCGTGACTTTCTCTTGCCATGTGTTTCCCATAAAAGCCCTGGCTGCCTTGAGTGCTATATGATAGGCTGTCTGGAAGCTGGAGACAAAGTGCATGCACTCTGCTAGAAAGGCTCTCTGAAATACCCTGCATACAGTAGCAAAAGTTGCCATGTGCTGCAGTGTCTGCATGGGGTCACATTTACAGTGTTCACGCTGCAGCATTCACAAGAAAACCACGTAATGCTGAAAGAGCTGCAGTGCCTACACTATGATGTAAAAACAAAAAGTAAACTTTAGAAGCACCTGAAGAATGGGAAAATCCAAAATGTCGTGCAGGACAATACAGCCCTGTATTCTTATGGATGGAGGTGGGGAAAGGAGAACTAAATGCACGTCAAAACAAATACACTGAGGGGTATGAAAAATGTTCTTCTGGATTTATTTTCTGTAATGGAAACCAAGGTTGAGGATGGAAAGAAAACTAACCTGGGTGTTGCATCGATGTAAAATGACAGAGTATTCAGCTTGTGGAAAGTGATAGTAAAGAGCAATCATCAAAAGCCAACCTTTTAGTAAGCCATTTCATTAAACTTACTGTTTGTTTTACGTTTGCCGATAGGAAATGACTGGGTTTTGTTGCTAAGGGTTCCATTTACTTGCTGTTTTGCTGTCATTGTTTCCCATGTTTGCTAATGGTTATAAACTCCCAAGTCTGGAAGCTGACCACTTGTGCACGTAAGTCGCCTTCACCAAAGAAATAACCCTTACCAGTTTTTTTCCCTTTTTTTTTTCTTCCTTTCTTTAACTGCACATTTTTTCTAGCCCTGCTGAATTCAAGGCAACATTTACAGGTTTCAGTTATCATAGGCCACCCCTTAATATTCAGCTCGTCTTCCAGTCTTTGGGCACGGATGGTCTGGTAAGAACTGCTGTGGTTTCCCTTCATGGGGCAGGAGAGGTTTTGTGCTGCACGCAAAGGGTGCGTCCCTGGGCAGCACAGCTGCCTTCAGTGGTTTTCCAGAAGGGAGAGAGACAGGCAGCTCGGTGATATCTCCAGGAAGGGAGGGAGAAAAGCTTGCAGAAGCTATTGGCAGTGCATAGTTGAGCTGTAGAGCAGACAGATGAGCTGTTGGGTGTCTGCTGTGCTCTTTCCCAGCGGAGGCACGGGGCCAAGGTATCTGACAGCAGAGACTTCATTCGCTGCCTGACAGATCAGCCCAGTGATCACACGTCAAGACTACTGCTTCTGTCTTGTGAAATGGCTTCCTACAAAGTTCGGAGGCTGGCTTGGGTGAATGATGAGATCTAGCACCAGGGCTTTGGGCTAAATCCTGCAGTACATGGCTTCTGTGAAGAGGCAACTGAATAGGCAACAATTCTGGGCTTGACCCAATACTGGTTAAAATCAGTGGACGTTCTGCTAAACAATTACCAATCCTAATGCAATCTGCAATGGCTTTGAAATATCAAGATTTAGAAATCCACGTTCTCGCTATTTACCTCCCAAAAACAACAACAACAAAAAACACAGAATTTGTGAACTGCAGTGGCAATTTAATGTATATATGTGGTTTTATATATATATATTTATTTTAACCTGTGTATAAACTTTAATAAATCACTGTGTCTAGCTACAGGGTGAGCATCAATAATCTCTGACACGGCAAAGAGAATTGTTGAGTGACGAGAATAAGCATAAAAACTTTCCATCTGTGCCCTAGCATGACTTCTGTCATTTGACGTATAGATATGAGAGCTGAGGAAAGTGTCTTTATTCTTTTTATTTTTATTTTTTATTTTTTTTGATTTTTAGAGTAGGAAGTCTCTTGTAAACAGAGTTTTGGATGCATGGAAAGATCAGACAAAGGCAAACATCTTGCAGAAAAACCTGTCCCCTCTGCATCTCAATGAAGTTAAGACTGCAAGGTGTTTTTTTTTTTTTTTTTTAAAGAAAAGCTGTAAGACTTCTGTGTGCACGTGAGTACATAATAAATCTAAATCTGAACTCCACAATGTGACCTACTGTATAGCAGGGTGGATCTGACTTTGAGATCTGTGGAAGGATTTTGCAATCCGTTCCCCAGTTCTGCAGCCTAAATCCATCAGCTGCAATTGATACTTTCATTTTGGAGCACTTGTGTAACTTACACTGCAGTACAGGAGTTAGATTTATAGTGGAGATTTATTAATCCTTGTGAGATACATATCTAAAATCCTATTTGTAAGTCCCAAGGGAAATAAAATAAATGCAAAGGTGAGAGAGATCTGGCTGTATGTTTTGTCTTTTTATAGCTGTGTGACAGAGGAGTTGGTAGATAAATAGGAGCCATCTTCTTGGTAGCAAGGAAAATTCTAACTCGTTTCTATGAATTTCCGTGGTCCCTAGCTTTGTTAGGTAGAATTATTCTGAGTTGTTCATTGACATGCTTACCCTGAAGTAAATGAGTTCTGGCTTTTGTTTTCTGTAATAATCACGTTTTATTTTCTACCCTGATGTATTTGATCTGAACCCATGATGTTAAGCAAACTCTCTCAGCAACTATTACAAAACTGAACAAAATATTCAAGGACATAAATGTCATTTATGCGTTCATATAGCTCAGTTATGTCTGAGCTATTTAATTGGATCTGCAGATCAATGTAGTGTTAATATGAATTGGCACTTCCTCCTGGAGTGTGTGTTGTGAAGAGGCAGTAGCTCATCACAGGGCTGTGGTCCCTCTCACAGGTACACCATGGAGTTTGGTTACATGGGGTCTGTAATAGTACTGCAAAGAAATTTGTTTTTAACAAATGTTAACCTTCTGACTAAGCCTTAATTAAAGTGAGAACGCTTATTCTTCTGAAATTCAAATTTATTTTCTGGGATTTTTTAGAGGCACAGGACTGGTGTGTTCTTGACTGTTGTGAGGCTATTCTGCTCTTCCTGTGGTTCAGTCCAAGTAGTTACATAGCTGACCAGCAACTCCTCTTTGTTGTTGTTCACTTGTTATTGAGGCACCATCTCTGCCCTTCTAGATACCGTGATTTACTCATGGTTACATTTTGTGTTTGTTATGTTTTTAACAAAAATCCATAGTGATGCGTGGGACGATTTGATCATACCTTTCCCTGTACTAAATTCCTCACTGCTGCTGTGCCTGTGGTTCTCACGTTTTACCAAGTTTCCCACTAACATTCTGCGTGGAAATGGAGGCCCTCCCACAGCCCTTGAAACTCTTTGGGCTCTCCTGTGTGATCGGTAAACGTGACAGACTCCTGGTGAACAGGAGACAGGGAGGAGGAGGGACTGGAAGCACATTCCCACCTTAATAATAAAAAAAAATGATGCAAAAGTGCTTTGTTTTTCCAGGCATCGTTTAGGCAAAATAACTGTTGGTGTTGCTCATCTCCCTGTTCCTTTTCTCAGTAGATACAGAACAGAAGGGCCACATTAGAAACGTCAGTATGATGTACAGCAAAATCATTAACTGCCAATAAATGCTATTTAGAATGGTTTGTAGATGTTATACTTACCTGAAAATAATGGTATAGCAAAGCTAAAAAAACATTTATTTTAAGGTTGAAGCATACTCTATCAGTGTTTAAAGTGTTCTACATATGTCTGCCCATGTAAATCTGGCCAGTTATGGATTTAGGATGTACGATGTACTGCATCTTGCTTATCTGTTTGCCAGAATTAATTCCTCATGATCATACGTAGCTTTTAAATTGTAGCTGGTTTTCAGGACTTTACATCTATCCTGAACATATCTGTTAGTGCTCTTGGTTTTGAATTTTGCAGTATAATCTACTTTGCTATGGAAAAAAGGTTATACATAAGGCAGAAATATTAATGCGTCTCATTTTCAGTTCAGGGAGCAAGCTGGTTCAGTTTCATTCCATTCACTCTGAATGACTTTAAAGGCCAGTATAAAATGGTGAATTCAGTACTTTCAGGAAAAAAATTATTCTAACCTTAGGTGGGGCCTTTTTTTTTCTTTTCTCTGAGGCTACTCAGATGGTGGAGTACTCTATTTTTCTCTTTGATAATGGATTTTACAAAAAGTAGATTGGATACTGAGAACACACTGAACTTTTCACCCTTGTTACACAAAGTCTAAAGGATGTTTTTTTCCCCCTGTAGTGTCTGGCTCCATAAACAGATGACCTACCTGTTTACCACAGACTCATTCTTGGGATGTGACAAATTTCAGTGAATCAGTGCTTCCTATTAAGCAATGTTATCAATATTTAGAAGAGCTTGTTGGAATTTTCCATTGCTCTGTGGCAAAATATTTTTTTCCAGCATGCCTGGCAGACTTACTGCAGAAGCCTTTCTGATATCTTTCTTTAAGAAATTGAAGGAATATTTTTAGATATCTTAGGTCAAGGTAATATATAATTAAGGTAATATATAACATGTTATTAGCTTTTTTTTTTCTTCTAAATACCAATTATTATTGCCTCAAAAATAAAATGAATGGAGCAGTTACAAACAGATTTTTGTAACTTATCAGGTTAAATGTTTAGGAGCCCTAGTTACAGGTCTTGTATTATGTTCTAGGTAATTTCTACATTCCTGTCAGTGAAAAGTAGTGTTCTTGTGCACAGTGTATCCTTTTCTGGTTAATTGGTGTCATCTATTTAGTTTTTTAGAAGTACTTTTGATCTTTTTCTCCTGAATCCTATTTGAACATTTATTTCTGCATATAGAATGAGGGAATATTATGAAAATCATGCACTTCTTCAGTGATCTCCTTTCTTCTATGGCTGTGTTTTGCTCATTAGTTCTACCAAAAAAATGTTATGGGAGTAATTTGTGCTGTTGGGTAAGTTACACACATTTGGAAGGCTAAGTAAATTGTGGTGAAGAACATCCTTGGTTGGTGAGGACTTATACAAAGGATGGAAATGGTTCCTATGTTTCAAAGAGAGCTAGGTAAGCTCATGCATGTTTTTAACTGTGACGAGCTAGTGGAGGTGGATGGGCCACCTGACCAACATGTTCTATTCCTACTTCTTTTCCTTGTTTTAGAGGCTCAGACATGCTTCCTAGTGTTGTGTTTTTCTGTTTGTGTAGTTACTGCAGTACCTCCTGACAACTTGACAAAGAGGTTGAGAGCTCAGCAGCTTACTTGATAATCAAAATATTTTGTGTTAACCTAAATCATCTTTCCTACAATTTTTGTGTGCGTTTAATCTTACCAACCTCTAAGCTGGAAGCCAGTGAAGTTTCGTAAGTTCACCCTAGATAAAATATCAGAGCACCCAGTTCGAATGTATGACGTTTACCACCTCATTGTAGAGTCAATATTATGCATTGGTTTTCAGCAGAAGTCTTAGGTGTCCTAATGTAGCTGTCCTTCTTTCCTTCAGAAGGGTTTTCATAGCTTAAGTGAACCATAAAAGACAAATCTCTTACATGATATCCATTGTAACTTTGATTGATTTAAAATGGTTGAGTCATTGATCTGACAGACTTACTTGAGGCTTGATATATAAAATGAACAGAGAATAATTTAATTGAAGGCAAAAGAACGGGTATAAAAATGGAGATGGAAGACTAATGAAGTCCATGAAACCAGGATGGACTGATACCTTGAAAAGAGTCATTATAAGGCTGAAGCAATTTTATTGGGAAAGAATTTGGTTAGTATTCCTCTAAACCTCGTGTGATCAAGGCCAAAGAAATGCAAACTTATGTCTTGGTATATGAGTATATAATGCAGTACTTTTATGGGTTTTTTTTGTTTTTTTTTGTTTCTTTTTCATATGTTGCCATATTAACATGCCATGGTATTATAGCAGGCTGTTTAAGTGTGACCAGGACTGGTAAATCCAAAAATCAATTCCCCCCCCACCACACACACACAAGAATTTTGGTTTACTGTCATATTGCCTTTTAAAATTGCCTTTTAATCAGTAACAATGTACTTTGATCATTGTAAAATTGAAAAATGAATCAGGACTGTCAGAATCTGATTTTAGTGAAGCGATGCAGGATTACTAACAAATGTCTGAGGTTTTTTCCTTGTGTGTTTTGTATCAGTAAGTTTACCTGATCATCATGCAATTTTTAATCGATAGTTTTAGAGGCAATGTCTGTATTTTAATTAAAAGACTGGAGGAATATGAAAGTTTGTCATCTGGAATGTTTCCAAAGTTGATTTCAACACCAAGTCTATAAGCATAATGTTTCCATATGTTTTGTGCCATTTTGCATTTTAAATGATCTAAATGGTAGTCATTGCTATGACATCATTGCTTCATGACTGCATGTGAAACTGATCAGGTGTTTCATTTAGAGAAATATTTCAATGTCTTAATTAGGTCTTAATTAGGTAATTTGTTCAAATAAAGTTAGTTGTACTTCCCTTTTGAAAGGCTGCAATTTCTTCTGAGCCACTGCAATCTGTTGTTCCATTTACATGGAGATGACTTCAGTTAAGTGTCAAATGTAGAATGTCGTGACGTGAAGACACTGGTGCAGCAAAGTTTTAAGATTTGTCATATTTGCCTTAGACCGCTGTCACCAAACCTGCCTGGAGAAGCCTGTGCTGTACTGATGCATTTAGAACCAGTGCCGGAATAATCAGTGTGGTTCCCACGTGACTCATCTTCTGTGCAGACTTTAGCTAGAGCAATACTAAGCCATACATTAGCAGTTTGTGTGTGCGCTGAGAAAGGAAGATTCAGTGATTTTCCCGGTGGGTACTGCAGGGTTATGAATAGCTTTGCATTTTTGCATAGGATTTTAAATTCAAGGTACTTCAGGCTTGTTGCCTTCTGTCAGCATATTAAAAATTTATTGAGACACTGTGGCAATACATCCAGTTGATATTGTTTAGTGTAATGCCTGATTATTTTTAAATGAGCCCTGAGAACTAAATTTCAATGAAAATTCTGACTTCTAAATCTCTCATTTTGAGAAACTCACTTTGCCATTGTCATTAAAAAGAATTTTTAAAATGGCAGAATTTGTGTCAGCAAAGTACATCTTATTGCCAAGTCATAAGGCTTTCTTACCAGTGGAAATCTTTCTTACAACTTCAAAAATGAAGTGAAACAGACCTGCAGGGCACTTCTTCTATCCACTGTAATGCAGAACTTCCTAGGGCCTGCAAGATCTGCTATCTTCTTTTATTTTCTTTCCCTTTTAGGGCACTCATCTTGACTTTAACAAATGGTCAAAGCACAGTGCTAAGGCTGATTGTGTACTAAGGAACTTTACTATTATTTAGAAATATTATGGCATCTTGTGTTGTGTTGGTTTTGCTAAGGGTAGAACTGTAATGACTAAAATATCACAAAACTTATGCAGAAGTTCGTGACGTGTAAGCCATTTCACACTTTTAAAACCAACACTTACCTTTATAGTACAATGAGAGAATAGGTAAGAATCTCGCTTCAGTTTCATGTTCCGACAGAGAAAAGAATTCCATTGAAATGGAACTTTATTAATGATCTTTGTCAGGGTTTGGCAAAACATTTCTAAACGTCCTAAATACTGAAAGTTCAAGTGAGAATTTGTAAGGAGACTGAAACAAGTTTGTTTTTATTAAGTCAACCTTGTCATACTGTTGGTGCGTCTCAATAGAGAAAATATATCAGAATAGTGGATTAGTCATCTTCTGCAGAGAAAAGGTAGATCTAAGGTTTTGAAGATCCAGCTTTGAACAGGCCCAAGTATTTTCTTATTAATCCAGCCTGATAAGTGATTGGTGTGCAGAAGCTTAAGGTAAGAACATGACCTTATTTCATCAGGAAAGTGTGGAGGCAATGTATTTTATTCACTCAGAATCAGCTTTCCTATTTCTAACTATGTCAACAACCATGAGTTCCTTCGATCTGTATGTATTCAACGTGTTACTATCTTTTGGGAATGGGAATATTGTGTCTTCTTGAAAATACATTGAAGTCAAGTGTCAGTCACTTATGATCAATCTTGGTGGTTTGCCAGGTACAAGAAACACAGGTGCTGATCATGTCTTCTCTGACCTGTTGTGTTTTCTGACATAACTGAAGGGTCAATTTGCTCACGGAAGAGGTCATCAAAGGAACTTGAATGACTACAGCTGCCACTTAGCTATCACTACCTGCCTCAGAACAGCTGCAGAGATGCCCATTTTGTTCCAAAGAGGAGGAAAATGGGGAGGAGGTTGTCCTGCTCCAGAGAGCCTGGTAGACTACTTGCTGGTATTCTGGAATATCTGTATCTCCCCTTTGGAGCTATTCTGAAAGTAAGGGTATTGGCTTCTCCTTGGGCAGGCTGTAGGAAATGTACAAATGCAGGTGTGTTTGAAGTTTATATATAGCAGTACTATCCTCTTATTTTGTGCCACGCTGGTGGTCAGCCCCCGGAGTTTCCAGGGCATGTGCTTCAGGGATTTATATTTGTTTTATTTATAAGCAGTCTCCTCCATTAATTTTATAGGCAGCTACGGTGCTTCTCAAATATCTGAAAAGTCTGTTATGTACCTATGACACCAAAGAACTGGATGCTGCAATATGGAATATTGTATTGCTAGGGATATGAACTTTACATGGCACCTAATGCCCACCTCAGGAAAACAGCCCTTTGATTTCAGTGGGACTTTGAAGAAAGTTGAGTATTTGGAGTGCTTAGAAGAAAAGACTTTTTATTTTCCTCTCCCCCTCTGAAGCCACTAACAATTTTTCTGCTCATCAAGACTCTGTGTCCAACAAAAAGCTAAATGGGTGTGCTATGTTCATCCTGGCCTCTCAGAGGAACGTGGGAGATGTTTTGCACTGGCAGAGCTGGAGTCCGAAAGCAAAATTATCTCACAGACTGACCTAGACTGTTTGAACAGAACCTATCCTGCAATCCCATGCTTAATTTGTACCAGGTTTTGCTTTGTTCATTTGTCCTTGGGGTTTATGCCAGCAATAACAGCTGAAAGATTTTGCTTCCACTAGCTAGTTTGCTTTATGCATTTCACTTGTAAGCTGAGCATCCTATTATTGCATTTTCCCCTCCCCAGCTGCATTTCTAATCTATCTGGAGATGGTACAGATACCACCTGTCTTCTGCTGTGGGAAAACAAGCATCATGTAAGATTGGCTTTCCTGACCTCCCTAATCGTGGTCTCAAATGATTTTTCCCCTGTATAGTCCCTGTGGTAACACTGGTCTTTTGAAGTGATAGTTTCCTTTACCAATAGTTGCTATTTCTACAGTCATTTGAGCTGCTAGTAGAGGGGACACAAGTATGTTCACTGAAGAAAACCTTATTTGCACAATCCACGTGCTCAGTAGAACATTATTTCCCATATTACTGACATATCATTCTTGTAATTTTCCATTTCACTTGTTCTGCTAATTTGTGAAAAGCAAAATTCTTCAACTTTTTGAAATGCTTGTTTCCAGAGCACTAGCAGCTCAAATAGCTGTATAAAGAGTTTGTTCTGTTCCTGCCACACAAGTCACACGGTCCATTACACCTTTTCTCTTATAATTGGATTTGTAAATGGGTATAACTTTGAAGGACTTGCTTATAGTGCAGGATCAACCATGCATTTACCAAGTAGTAAAACTTTGGTAAAGCTCGCTATTCAAATAATTAATAGTTTAAAACAAATAAAATTATGCCTTGAGTTCTCTCCAACAAGCACAAGGTAGAACATAAATTTCTAATTTACTTGTAGAAATGGGTCGTACTGGAAAATTATCTAGAAGAGGACAGAATGAAGAATTTCTATTTCTGTCATCTCCACATATGATTGTGAGGTTCTTAAATTCTCTAATGTGCTATGGTACTGTAGTAGGGGGATTTTACTTCTTGATATATATTTACTTGAGAGTCAGCCTTGCATGACTTAAATTTCTCTTGTCTTTGGGACTTTTCACAGCAATGTGTATAAATAGCTGCCCTCAGTGTCTGCAGGAACTGTGTGGCAGCTGCATTCGTGTGAAGCAAGTGAGGGCTTTCTGCTTCAGATGTAATACAGCTATGTCTCACACCTTGAAAGGTCCTTTCTTATCCCTCTGTAGTTTGCTACTTCGTCTTTTTTTCCATTTGAAGAGGTTTGTTTGTTTTAACGGAGAGTTATAAATGCAGCGTCATCAGCTCAGTATGGAACAAAAAGAAAAGCATATCCTGGTGGGCAAGATGATGGCAGATCTCCATTGCATGCCATCAGTGATGGCAAGGGAATGATATGTCTCTTGGAATTACAGAAGAGTTTATGGACCTAATAATAAAAGTACCTTGAAGGGCAGGGGATAGCAAAAGTACAGATCAGGGAAGGGATTCCAGGCAAATATGGTCACATAAAAGGACATGGAACTGAATGTAAAGGAAAATTACATGAAAACAAAGGAAAGAAAAGCTTTTTGAGAATGGATAAATCTGAAGAAGCGATAGAGAATTATCCTGTGAGTTATCAAATGACATTGATCTTGCACCTCTGTAATAAAGTTCTTTGGCTCTGGCAATAATGATTCTTTTCCACAGACGCAGGCAAAGGTAGCAAACAGTAATTAAAAGCAGAATCCTGCTGAAAAGCATTAACAGCCAGAAGGAATTCTTGAAAACAGAGCTCACGAATGAACATATGAGCTGGAGTCATGCAGCAGTGAATGCCAAGACCAAGTATTACTGTGTCTGTCAAGTTTGGGAATGTAAATGCCATGCCAAAAATGAAAGGAATCTTTACTAAGGAATAACAAATTCCACCCTTGTCAGAACTTCACAGAATTTCATTTAGATACTCCATGAAGTTGAACCAGAGTAAGTTATTATGAGATTTGATCAAAAAAAAAAAGAAAAAAGTGAGAGTTGTGACTGTATATTTTATGAAAAATAAATGATCACCTGAAAATAAACATTTATTAAAGGTAATCTACTGAACAAACAACTGCTCGTCAGCAGAGATCTTGGTGGTCGGTACCCAGCAGCTTGTTATGGTTCATTTCCCTGTTATGGGGGAGTTAAGAATGGGTTCGGAAGGCAGCCGGGGTGTGAAGGGTTTTTGGATTTTGCGTTTGCCTGCCTCTGGCAGGCTTGGGAGTAGTGCTTACCTCTGCTTTCACAACTTTACTTTTAGAACCTGGAGATCTGTCTTAGGATTTGGATTTGGTAGGGGTTGTGCATGTGTGTGTTTAATTTTCTTCTCTAAGATTCAGACTCGGGTTTTGAAATTACCAAGGGAGAAGAGTAAGGGAGATTAAAAGGTAGAACTTGAAGTAATGTGCAGGTAGCATTTCCCTCACATGAAACAAATTTTAGAGCACAGAGGGCTTTGTGTTAATGCAGAAAAGTAACTGTCATTCAATAATACTAACATTGAGATTGTTCTTGATTCCTTGAATCCCATAGGATTGCTTAATCTTTACAAATTAGGTTGTCAGTCCCCAATCAGGCTTTTTTCAACCCTGATACAGTTTACACACGTATATTTGGAGCTGTATAAAGATGGTAGCACTCATGTGAAGGTAGCATACATGGGCCTAAATACAGCAGTATAAAATAGCATGCCCTGTGATGAGCCTTTGGTCTGTTTCGTGCTGATCCATGAAGATATTGTTTTCCCACTCTGGAACTTAGCACGTTTAAATCATAATGTGGTTTAACACAGAAGTCTGTAGGCACAAGGGCACGGGTGGAAGGAGCAGTACAAAAACATAGTGGTAGTTTGGCAATTAGTGTTGGCACTTCCCAGTTGATCATGAGTCGGTCTTTCTTCTTCAAGTGAACAAAAAAGCGAGTGAACTTCCAAGCAAATGAAAAGCATTTCAAACTTTCCTACTGTTGCAACACGACTGCAGCAGTGAGATGAAAGGGTATTCCTCTGAAGGCTGCTCAGCCCGAGCCTTGCTTATTGGAACACAGCTCTGAAGCCTGACCCAGCCCTGGCAGCAGTTTGTGGCTGTTTTAACCCTGTGTCTGCCTTCCAGTGCTGTCTTTGCTCTGGCTCCACCGTATCGCAAGGATTAGCTGTGTGCATATTCCAGCAGCTTAGCGTGTCTCTTGGCAATACCCAGATTTAAACTTAGTACGGTGGGAGGTCGTTCTTCCCATCGCTATGCTGCTGGTTTGTTTAAATTTCATTCAACTGTTGGATCTGCCACAAGCTGTGCATTTTTGGTTGGCCAGTAAGTGCACGTGTATAACCCAGTGATAAGTGACACATTTTTGTCGTTGTTTCCAGACCAGCGCTGTTTGTTACGCCTGCCCTGTGTGTGCCGTTTTGCCTTTGGTGGTAATCTCTTTCAGATGTCGTGTGCTGATGTATCTTAATAAGCCATTGCTTCAGACAAAGTACCTGAGTAATTTCATTACGCTTATAAAAGCAAACGTCTTTGTTATTTTAACCCTTACCTTTCTAAGCAGGGGTGGTAAGGCACGGCTGAGATGAGAAGAGCAGTTTGCAGAGCTCTTACCAGCCATCTCCGTTGCACTGGTGCTCAGTGTGGTGATGCTGCAAGGGTCGCCAAACGAAGCACAGGGTTGTGCTTGCCTTAGGAATTTCCCTTGTGCAGGGATGTCTGAGAAGCTTTATGCATCTGGCTTTGTACCTACTGGAGAAAAATGAGATATCTTCAATGGGGTGAAAAAAAAAAAAAAAGGCAATGGTCTCCTGTGATATAGCTGCTATAAAGAAGCTTATGGCATCGGCAGGAATTTTGACTGCGAAGGGAGAAATAAAATGAGACGAAGGAAAACTGACAAGCAATAAATATTCCCTTTCCATTCAACTTGCCAAAAAGCCTAAGAATGCAACACCAAAAATCTGTGCTGAAGTGCTTCTGCTCATTTCCCTAAAGCAGTGCTTTTCTTTTTCTCTAGAATATACTATCAAATCATGGAGCCTAGGCTGCTGCTTAAGAGAAGCTCTGCTCTGACTCATGCAGTAGTTAAGCTGAAAAAAAAGGGACTTGAAGCTCTTAACTCTCACTGATACTCGGATGCCAATTAATTTTCTGGAGATTTAAACACACTTTCTGTTTTACTTAGTTTGAACTTAATTTAATCACAACGATGGATGTCTAATTTGGATTTCTTCGTCCTAATACTTAAAGCTCAATGAGTGCATTTTAGTCCTATCACTTTGAATGAATAGATAAGCTGCTATTCCAAGGGGAAGAAGATATATTTATGGCTGAATCCTACACCTGGATCATCGTGCTTGGAGACTGCCACTCACCCACCTCTAGTTGTTTCCAAAATGACAAAGGGTGGAATAAATGAAGAAGTTTCACTTCAGGAATTCTGCAACCACAAGCTATTACTTTTATACAACTTTATCCCTTCCTCAGATAAGTACGTGACCGTCCAAAACACCATGCATTGCTTAGTCAACCTGAGTATGTGTAATAATAGGCATGTCACACAGGGTTCTCCTGTGCTTTGCAGGGTCCTGTGAAGATTTTCCAGGGATGGTCTCTATCCCTGAGAGCAGGGAGTGACGTCGAAGGGCAGGAGCTTGTCTTGCTGTTCATTTTTGTGGCCACTGGGTGTCATTCTAGCAGTAGGCTTCGGCCAGCCTGAGTGCATTACTATGGCAGCCAGCACTGGAGGCTTCGCAGAGTAAGTTGCTTTGCACAAAATCAGCCTCTAAAGCAGTGATTATTCACCTTTTGCATCTATTCCCTTTGAAATATATCCAAAGGGATAAAATGCTTTGTTGCTTTCCGTTTCTGCATCCAGAGTGTGATACGCTGAGATGTAGCATAAAGCACCGAGGCAGCTAAGGGTGCTTGTGTTAAGAGGTTCTGTAAGTGCTGCGTACATGCATCTGGGGAAGCTTCCACATCTACACATCCAAGTTTGCATAGGTTTAAGTACAGCACTTCTGAAAGTGTCAAGATCTATTGTCAAAAATTATTTTATTGGCAGCTGTTTTGAATTTGTCCATAAGCGACGTTTTGCAGAAAGAATGGGCAGGCAGAACAACTGCTGGGCAGAGTCAAATAATTGCTTCCCATTTTTTTCCCAACTCGTGTTGCAGGAAAAGAAAGCCCCAGAAAATGTCCACAATGTCTATGTAGGCTTAAGCTGGTTTTACACCAAAGAAAAAGCTTCCTGAGTTCAGTGTATGACGTATCCTGCTGATTTTGTTTCAGATAATTCTTAGGAGGAGTTTGTGGGAGAGTGAGCCAATGTGTGCACTTGGATGTCTTTAGGAAGAGGAATAGCAGCATGAAAAAGCATGTGAAGAAAAGGAGCTGAAAGGTTTAGTGAAGGGGAGCAAAGTACATGGTATGTAAGGCAATGAGGACAGGTTTTGGTAGGGCAGAGATTTATAGAGCTTTGAAAGTGAAGATGTGAAGCCTGAACTTTAGAAGCAGAAGGGCTCTGGAGGGAAACTGAGATGCAAGTGGGAGGTGAAATATTGGAGAGAGTTTCCAGCACACTGAAGTGGGAGAGGAAAAAAGGGATTTTGTCTTGTATGTTTATCTTCAGCCCAGCATATTTGCTTCTTTAAATGATTAAAATACTACTAAGTAGAAACCATCAGTGTAAATCCAGATAAATTAATCTGGAGACCTGTGTAGAATGCTACTGAATTGCTGAGAGATTACTCGAGAGTACTGGGAAGTGGCTGATAGTGAAGCTTCAAAAGTAACACACACCAGAACCTAAGCTGGTCCTGAAATTCTTGTCCCATGTCGCTTGTCATGTTTTTAAAATATTAAAAAAAAAAAAATGCATACACCTTATAATGTTTATTTCCCATTTATTTCACCTGCCACTTAACTCTTAAAGACACTTGGAGTTTAGATTTAAAATATATCTGTATATTAATGGTACTTTTCCGAGATGGAACACAAAGACCAGTCAGCTCCGTCCTGAGCTGAAAATGTCCAGAGCAGATATGTTGTAAGGGGCAGAGTTGTCTCTTCCATGAAAGCTGATGCCCCTCTTGTCATCTCACAACTGGAATCATTTTTGTATTTACAGTTTCCAAGTGAAGGCTGTTCATTAACAAAATGGGTTGCAAAAGCTGGCAGTTCTAGTGATGAAGAAATCCGTTCCAGTTCCTGTTTTCTGTGCTTCTGGTCAGCCTTAGCCTGACTGGCTCGTAACTTGGGAATCTTTTTTCCTGACAGTGTGAGAATTCTCTTATGAATGTCAAGCTTGCAACAGAATAGATTTAAAGAATTTCTAAAGCAATTGGACAACTTGTAATTATCTGATAAGTGAAATCCAAACTCTGTTTTGATTAGATCGGACACAGGAACACTTAATAATTTGTTGTTCCGTTATGGTTTCTAGTAGTATCAGAACTTGAGAACTTGCCTCTTGTCATACTAATAGCTGCTGTAAAGGCTGTCACAGGCTGCCAGTAAGTTTTCTTGTGAAGGTAAGCACAGGCACTGGAGATGGATTTCAGATTTTAAAGTAAGTGGTGTTGTGCCCCTTACTTTTAGGATCCTTAACATTTTAGCAACTTTTCCTGGATACATGCCACCCATTTGGGAGTGAAAGTGATGACATCTGTCAGCTCTGTTTTGCCTGAAGTTATGATAATGCTAGAACTGTTGCTATGTCTCTCAACCATATTTACTTTGCCATAGATAATGTATTGATTTATACCTGCCTGGGGGAGCTTCTTCCCAGAAGCTCTCACTGGCAGTACGAGTCCCACCCAGGCTCTTTGCAAACTGATCCTTGACAAGACACACCCCTTAGCCCCTCGAGGCTGTAAAGAACCTTGGTTTTCTCCTGATTCATCTCCGATTCTCCTCCTCTTTTGTACTGTGCTTCTACACAGGCTTAACAGTGGAACAAAAAGATGTAGTGTTTACAGTCAGGATTTGAGGTAAAAGACTGAAAAAAGCTTTAAGCTAGAACCATCTTATAGTTTAGACTTATAGCCTAGCCTCTTTATCCAACCTTCTACCCCAGCGTCAGTGCTAGGAATTCAGTGTGAAGTGATGCATTATGCCTAAAATTCTGCAGTCATTTCTGAATTATTTCTTCCAGTGCCTTTTCTTGCCTTGAAGGTAAATATTACAATAGAGATGAACTGCCATGAAGAAAAATTACAGCTAGAAGTAGGAAAAAATGTGTGATTTCTGATGTCTGAAGTGATAAAAAGTCTATTGGCATTTAAGTAAAGCTCTTCCTCTGCTGGGATGGTTTGATTCCTTGAGAGACACTCCCGTGTTAGCCAGCTCGAGGGAGCTTATGGTGCCCATTCACTTTGACTCTCAAGGCTTCTTTGATATTAAATGTTGCCACATCCACACGTTCTACAAAGGCTGTGATATCTACATGTTCACCAAATTTCTTTTGTGATTACTACATGTGATCTTTAAGGTCCCTTCCAACCTAAGCCATTCTGTGATCCTGTTGATAAGTCAAATACTGCTTGGCTTGAGTGCATCTGTGAGAACAGGTCCTGATTTGTGCAGCTGTGTTCTCAGGGTGTTTTCTTAATTCTCTATCAGAGACAGAGGTTTTGTTGATATTTTTATATCTTATACAACAAGTTATGATAGTTTTGAGGTTTGCACATCTAATTATACTATTGGATTCTTAACAAGACAGAAAAATGGTATGTTGCATACAGCTAGTAATTACTGGGAGACTCAAAGATATATTTGAAATGGATCTAGTGGTAATGGCTTAAAATGCTGCAGCTGCTGCAGAGTTTGCCTTTAATGTTATGTTGGGTGTATGCTCAAACACAGTGCATCTAGTTACCGAGTCTGACTTAACTAGTAGTTATCTTGTTTGTGATGTTGAGCAATCAATTAAAAGTGGGGAAAATAGCATGGCTTTTTGTCTTTCAGTTTGGATCTTGGGTCGTTATTTGTTCATTTCTTCCTTTTCTAAAGGAGCAGTCTTGTTGACTATTTAAGGAACTATAGAGGTTGAAGTCCAATTTATCGTCCTGTGTTAGATGCTACCAGGTTGAGTTTTGCTGCATCGCTGCCCTGCCCTTTCAATGTGAAATATGTTTAGAAGGAGGTAGAAAGGAAAATTGCAATTCTGCCAGAAAAGAACTCTCTCCGTTAATGTCTGCCTGCGTAGCAATACAGAGAGATGCATCAGCTGCTTCCACAGTGATATCATCCTCTTCCTGGATATTTTGGTACCACAAAGACCACAGAATAATGGAGGGAGCCTGGGCACACTGTGTTACGACTGAGCTGCCAGATTCAGACACCACTTTTCCTCAGGAGAGCTGGAAAGCAAGTCTTAACTTCTAGCTTCAGAAAGCTTTTTTCTTCTTTCAAAATGATTTGGTGTCATCACCCTTCAGCTGTGCACATGTGGCCTGATCTCTTCTTAAAAAGGCAGAATTCTGTGTGCTTTCTTCAGTCAGGAAAAATGCTGTTTGCTGTTGTTTGCTTTTTTGTGGGATGGACTGTTCTTGGTCACCCAGCTTGGTGCTGTTCTTCAACTGTTAGCCGTCTTCGCCTCCACCTCTGAAAAAGTGTGTGTGGCTTCAAGCAGGAACATGCCTGAATCCAGCACTAACTGCCTGTGCTTATTTGGAAAATGTCAGTAACAAATTCTAGGAGGAGATTTGCTCTGTTCTTCTTTCTGCCCTTTTCTAGAGCATCACATGAGAAGCTCTGGTAACTGTTAAAGTAACAGCTGGAACTTGAGAGAGGTTAACGCTCCTTCCATTAGCTCAAGACAATTTTTGATTCACGTAACCTACCACGACGGCATGGGGCCTTGTACTTTGGGGAAAAGTGTTTGGTTAAAGTGTCTGTCCCCTTCCTTCAGATATAAATGAACTAAAATTTGACTAATGAACACATGCAACAAAGTTCTGCTCAAATAGCTACATTTAGTAATAATAATGTGCAAATATCCCCAGTGACTAACAAAGTTATGAAAATCCTTCAACTCCAGTTTAAATATTACTTCGTGTGGTCTTAGTTCACTCCAGCTCTCTCCAAGGCTTTCACTTCTATCTCCAGCAAACAACCAGAATCAATATGCACTGTAATATTGTGAGATCTGCACTTCCAACACAGAAACCTAATGGTGACCTTTTATGGTTAAAGTCATAGTAATAGGTGAGAATGCTTCACAGTTGCGCAATTCATGTCTTTTATGATTTATTTTGCCTTAATCCCAGAAAGTGCTATACAATATTTGTAGAGAGTTACTGAGTGACTTGGAGGCAGTAAGTTCAGTTAATTGTATCTCCCATTTTGTTAGTGATTTAGTTCTTCAGAGATGTTAAGTGAACCTGCAATGAGGGTAGGTACAAATATCTTTAGAATCTTACTTTAGGGTTAGTTGTCTGGCAGTACAGAAATTCTGAGTGGTACTTAGTTTTATTTTTTTCTTTGAGAGGATTACAGATTCTTAGTTACTTGTAACATCACCTTTTTTTTTCTGTCCCTTTGTTGAAATAGCTACTCCACCACATTGTGCTTGTAAGTGTAGAGTTTCGGACAAACTCTTTCACTGACTGACTTTTCTCAACAATCTATAAAAATCCTACTAGTTCTCTCAGCTTTGACAGGCCATGAAACAGTCATGGCAAATCCACGAGGTCAGCTGTTATTCAGGGACAAGGCCAGGAGCATTTCTTTAAACTGAATTCTAGCAGCCTACAGAGGAACATTATGTCCTCATACCAAATGTTTCAATTAGACAAGACTTCAGTTCTGAGGTTCTGGTAGCAAATCATCACAATTTCTGTGGCTGAGATGTGGAGAGCCTAAATTTGATTCCAGAACCAAATGTTTTTTCCACACTGTTTTAGCAGACCGCTGATGTTAACTACTAGATACAAACTAATAATGCAATATGTATGTGAGTGGAGGTGGAGACGGAGAGCTCCCTCAAACCGTGATGCAGAAAGGTAGCCAGAATGGATGGCATTAGACTAGTGTAACCAACCACACAACTAAATGGGAGTGATCAAGATTGCACATCTGAATCTGCTTGTTTATTGAAGTCACCACAAGCATATTAGGAAAGGGGCCGGTAGTTCTTTATGGGCTGCCATTTTGGGAAGCTCTCTTGAGACCCCATGCATTTCAGATTTTATTTTTTTCTGCCTCTGTGATCAGTTGTGACTGAGACACAATGTGTGCTTTTTAACCCCACTGACTGCCTTACCAAAACAATAAAAACCCAGGTATTGCTTTCTTCCATCTGTTTTGTATCTCTATAACATGCTTTTTCTGGGTCCAGAGTAGGTCATATGGCTGCAAAAGTTCTAAGTCATCTTTGCTGAAAAAACCTCCAAATCAATGTTTTAGGTCAATAATTGGGTTGACTTAAAAATATTGTGTTGAGGTAGAGGGTAGAAGCAGGGATGGAATGGAATTGTTGTAGTTTCTCCCTAGAAAGCTATTAATTCTTCAGATAGCATGGTGCATGCTTTGACTTCCAACACGTGGGTTCTGGTAAAGAAACCCACACAGTCGTCTTGCACTGTACAGAAGTAATCTTCGGTACTTCCCAATGGGGCCAAGAAGTTACTTGCTTCTAAAAACATAAAATAAAAAATTGAATAGATAGTTCTGTGGATTAAACTTTTATGAGTATGGTGGAACAAGAGCCAGTTTGGTTTA
>JAOWBO010000070.1:21151123-21205264 GCA_028564985.1 Crax fasciolata
CCTTCCTCCCTTCCTCCCTTCCTCCCTTCCTCCCTTCCTCCCTTCCTCCCTTCCTCCCTTCCTCCCTTCCTCCCTTCTTTTTCTCTCTCTCTCTTTCTTTTTCTCTCTCTCTCTTTCTTCTCTCTCTCTCTTTCTTTTTCTCTCTCTCTCTTTCTTCTCTCTCTCTCTCCCTCTCACTTTCTCTCTCTTTCTTTGCTTATAGAACACCTATCTTCTATAACTGTTCCACAGGATTTACTGTGCCCACATCCACTGTTTGATCTCCTTAAACATTCAGAAAACGTTGATGAATGTCAATGGGTATAATTACTTCCACATGCAGGAATTCAGTTGCACATCATTGCTTCATCTGTACTTCCATGTCAGATGCCATTTTGTCAGATTGCCCCTCTGCTGCCATCTGTCTCATGGCAACATAACAAAACAGAATATTGGTGGGAAGGTTCAGACTCTACTACCATAGCACCAATATTCACCTCTGACATCATGAGCCAGCATTGTAAAATAAGAGGCATTACTTTTGGAGCAGGCCTTGTTTATAGAAATATATTGTTATACCATATAATCTTAAACTTGGTATTGGAAGGATACTGTTACTTGAAATGATCATTTTTTCCTTCAAATAAGAAAAATAGTTGGAAACCATCCATGAAGGGGCAAAGATATTCTTGATAAACAGGGAGAAAAAGAACAATTAAGATGGGATTTAAGATACTTCTCATTAATTTGTCTGTCTCCAATTAGTCTTCTTGTTTGCAAGCCAATTTATTTATTTTTTTAATGGTTTGTTCAAGATTGCTCACTTCAACGAATTTCTGAAACTTTAATATAAGTTGTGCTCACTGTTTCTGGAAATGAAGGCTTTCATCTTCAATGATGAGAAATGCTTTGAATGACAAATTTTAAGATTTATCCTAAAAACATTTGTTTATGTTGGAAAACTTTCTATATAATAATAATAATTAAAAAAAGTCAATAACTTGACAATTCTCTTTCACCATTAGTTCTATTACTCGTAATTAAAACACAATAGAGCTACACGTCCCTGAAGTGAACTTCTCTAATTCCTTCAATGAATTACAGTGTTGTAGCATCATTGTTCTTTTCTGAACATCAATGTATAAACCAAAGAAGTTCAGAATAAAACTTACGAAAAATGTGAATTTGAGCATTCTAAAACTAAGCATTTAAATATTTGAAACTCAATCTTACATACATACTGGAATATTTCATTCAGACTTTTTATAAAAGCAGAGCATACAGATTACAGCTAAAGTACTGGAAGGTCAAAGGAAATGACCAAAACTTGTTTTTGGTTTGCAGATTATTTCTCCAATAATGCATAACTCAGACTTCTAAACTTCTTTGAGGTTATTAATACTCCAGGAATGTAAAATTACAGTATTCTGTCAGGTTTCTCTTTCTAAAGGTTAAATGAAAACACAGTTAGAATTTAACAAGTAAACCTCTTATTACAAGATTGTCCAATGTGAGACACATTTAAGTAATGCCCAAATTGTAGCACAGACCTGCTCTGCATCGTCTGTTACAGCTTTTCAAGAATTTATCGCCTTGAATCCAAGGATTTTCTACTACTTCTCAAAATATTCACTGCTTGCAGAGCCTACTTAAAGTACTGTCTGAATTCTAGTTCTGCATTTTCTGGGCCAGAAACTGCATGTTCTTTGTACAAAATACTGCCTAACACAATAACGCTAGATAGAAGGTTTATAAAAAATACACTAGTGGAAAGGTGACAGCGCAAGACCTGCATTAAAGGAAAACATTTATAAAATGCATAGAAGGTATAAAATGCACATAGAATCCAATTTCAAACTTTACTGAGGGTAAGAGAATATTATGTGCATAGCTCATAGTTCTTGGATAGCCATTCTGCTATGTGGTCAGTTTTCGTCTTCATTTTAGTACTTATTGCTGGAAAGGTTACTGATTATTGACATTAGGAAAAATAGGGCATCCTGATGCTTTCTTTAAATTAGCTACTTTTTCTCAATACTGCTTACTTTCTGACTTGAAAGGGAACAGAATATTGAATTTCAGTCTTTTTTCCTCATTCCCCTTTTTGCAAATAAAAATTACTACATACAGATTTTTTTGCCTTTGCTAATCGTATTTCTGACCATTCATGACTTGCCTTGAACTTTCTTTTTTACCTGAGTAATTATGTGAGGACAGATTCACCGCTTGGAGCTTGCCTAAGGCATTGCATTTCCGTGAAGAACATTGCCTGAGTCCTAGTTTTACTGCAGTATGTATTCTCACTGCAGAATACAGTATACATTCAATCAGTCAGATTACTCTATTAAGCTACTAGAGCGTTCAAAAACTCAGAGAATATTTCTTTTCTTTCACTCATTTTCTTTTCACTGTCTATGAGTTGTTCATTCATGCTTCCTTTCTTTTGCTTTGGTTTTGCTTCTCAGCAATGCCTCTATCAAATCATCTAGGAGTTCCATAGATTATGTCTTATTATTTTTTAAGATATATTTTCTACTGTTCTTCAGCTTAACTTAGAAGGAAGATCCAGTGAGTCCCTGAGCATTAGTAACTTTTCAAGTTACAACATAACTGCATTCAGTGTTATCAGCTCTCTACCTGAAATGGGAAATTGTTTGAGCATCAAAATAGGATTTACAGTGAGGAGTCCTTATTCAATTTGGATTGAAGAAAGAGGAAATCTAGCAGATAGTCTCTCTTGCTCACTGAAAAAAATTTGAACAGGGTATCAGATTATTTCTTAGATATTTTTCTAGTTGGTGTATTTCCATTAGCTGACTCTCT
Source organism: Crax fasciolata (assembly GCA_028564985.1). NCBI lineage: Eukaryota > Metazoa > Chordata > Aves > Galliformes > Cracidae > Crax > Crax fasciolata. The sequence goes on from JAOWBO010000070.1 coordinate 21,153,926, forward strand.
AATTGATTGGAATTCAAGTTAGAGCTTATTATATTGAGGCAACATCAAATACATGTGAAAGTGAAATATGTTTTGCTGTGAGACTAATACTAAACAGTCTGGATTGTAGCACAGAATCTTTTGACTAGTTGTCTTTGTAAGGTGGCTTTATTGTTGATAGTATTAATAATATTTACACAGTAGTTGTTTTCACATGGAAGTACTGCAAATATGCTTCAGACTGTGCAGTCAACTTCATGGCCATTTCATCTATGGCAGATCTCACTAAGTTTAACTTGAATAATTCTTAACTTTGCCTGGCTCCCAGAAGCAATTAATTAGTTTATGAGTCCACTCCAGACCACAGGAAAAGACATTAGGGTAATCTATGCGGGTCAGCTTTCAGACGAAAGCTTCTTCAAAGACTGCCTAGATGATTTAAACATAGTTAGAAAAAGTATTCAGAAATGCTCCAGCACATATTACAAGACAAGACAGCAAAGAAATGACACTTTCTCAAATGGGCCTCATGCAATCTAGCAGCCAGTCTGGATGTTGTCTTCCTTTTTCCCAGGGGCCTCATCCAAATTTCTACGTGAATAAAACACTAACCCTGCTGATATGTAGCTATTAAAAGAAAATGTGGTTCAAATGTCAATGTAAACCTAGCTGAATCTTTCTGTAACAATAAGCAAGGTAAGGTTGGAAAAGAAGGAAAAACTGGATTAGGCAAAAGTAGATGAGCTTTCTGGCATTACAAACATTCTCTTCAAGTCTGAAAGAGAAGCAACAATCTTCAGACATAAATGCCAGTTTTGGATATTTTGTAACATTTCTCAGACAATGAGAAGTAGTTTGCACCAATAAAGAGGGGAGGATGCACCATGAAGGCGAGTGATGTGGTAGTTATTTTCTATAAGAAAGGGAACAGGACGTTTTTAATATACAACAGAACAGGGTGTATGTCAAATTGGCATTAACAAGCAGAATGGGGAAGAGTGAGAAAAAGGTTTTAATATTGTAAAACTCTACCTTTACCAAGCTCATGATTTAGCTTCTATGGGAGCAATGCATATGAGTTCTCAGGCTCAACTTTCCAAAGTTTTTGTAGCTCTTTCTTAAGAATGAGAGATTAAAGTTTGAGTGGTTATTTTTCAAGATGTAATTTTCTAACGAAAAATCATAGAATCATAGAATGGCTTGGGTTGTAAGGGACACTAAAGATCACTGAGTTCCATCTCACTTGCATGAGTGTACTGGGCCCTGACTGTGATCCCAGCCCCAGCATTCCTTGGCTTGGCCATACACACCTCAGGCTGCTGCTAAGGAATGCTGCTATGTAGCCAGGGAAGTGGGATGAGCTGTGTGAACCAGATGCTACCAGGCCTATTCCTCTGGCTTTGGGGCTATATTTCATCTCCAGGCCTCAGCCCCAGGCTTGGATGTACCTCTGTCTCACGTGCCACCACGACCTCCCCACTGGGCTTCAGTCCTGCGTGCCATGGCAGGGAGTTCTGACCTCATAGAACTGGCTGACCTCTGTCCCCTAAGCTGGGTCTGTTCCATTCCCCCTCAGCAGAGTGGTTCTGGGTGTGAGGGCACCCTCAACTCTCCACACTCTGTTCCTTTCAAGTACCCTGCCCTGTTGTTCCCTGACAGGCAGTATCTGCTAATCGTGATGGGGAAAGGATTGTTTCAGTTCAAAATTTACCTTTTTCCCACTGAAAATGCTGGCTTAGTACTTAAAACAAACTAAACAGATCTTTTGACATTTTAATCCCCAGGCAATCAGAATCAGAACTGCACTGTTGTACAACACCATTTCTTTAGATTTTATAGCTACTTCACACATCCATGTCAATGCTGAGGCACTTCCTCAATACCTTCCTTTTTACTCTTTTTCTGTCAGACTTCATTCATAGACCATCATGGACAATCTGTTCTCTCACTCTGAGTTCGAACCACATTTAGTTACTCTTCAGGTCTCTGTCCTTCATTATCTTTGCCTCAGAAACTCCAGTCATTGCTCTCTTTTTGCTTCTGAGAGAGAGAGATGTGTCAGGGAAGACAGAATCACAGAGCTTGGAAGGGAGCTTTGGGGATCATCTAGTCCAACTCCACTGCTAAAGCAGGTTCTCTACAGTAGGTTACACAGGAAAGCGTCTAGGCAGGTTGCGACTATCTTCAGAGAAGGGGCTATACAGCCTCCCAGGGCAGCCTGTTCGAGCCCTCTGTCACCCTCAAAGTAAAGAAGTTTCTCCTCATGTTCAGATAGAACTTCCTGTGCTCCACTTTGTGCCCATTGCCTCTTGTTCCCTTTCTGCTCCACTGAAAAGAGCCTGGACCTATCCACTTTACACCTACCCATTAAGTATTTAAGAGCATTGATAAGATCCACTCTCAGTCCTCTCTTCTCCAGGCTGAACAGTCCCAGGTCTCCCAGCCTTTGCTCGTAAGGGGGATGCTCCAGGCCCCTCGTCATCTTTGTGGCCCTTCACTGGACTCTCTCTAGAAATTCCCTGTCTTTCTTGACCTGGGGAGCCCAGAACTGGACACAGTACTCCAGATGTGGCCTCATCAGAGCAGAGGAGAGGAAGAGGATCACCTCCTTCAACCTGCTGGCCACACTTTTTAATGCACCCTAGGATACCAATGGCCTTCTTGGCCACAAGGGCACACTGCTGGCTCATGGCAAACATGCTGTCCACCAGGGCACCTAGGCAGTGCTCCTTTCCAGCAGGTTGAGCCCCTAAACCAGGAGTGTCCAACCATTTGACTTGCCTGGACTGCATTGAGAGAAGAGGAATTGTCTTGGGCCACATATAAAATACCTAATTACGTGTAAACTACATATAAAATATGTAATATAGTTAAAGCATATAACTAACAAAATGTGATTGTGAAGTGAGGGAAATTTTTCTCTGGTAAGACAGGTCTCATAACAGTCTACTAAAAAGACATGATCACATTTTTCTTTGAGTTGAATATCTGAATGGAACTCTATACATTCCATTTGAAAGTCTGTGGGTGATATATTTATGTTGACTGAACATGGAGTCACAAATATACAAAAATTTGATGATTTTTTCAGCAATTTTGAAACCTGTTCTCAAGTTCTTTTATCAAAAAGGAAAGAAAGGCTGCCTGGTATTTGCTGTTCACAGGACTGTGCTTTGTCAATGTATCAAAATGTATAAAATTATTTGCCACAACTTGAGTTAGCACTCAAGTTATGTCCTTCCGTTTTCCTGGGTTCAGCTCAGACAGTGTTTAATAGCACACTGATGGTTTGGTTGCTTCTGAGCATTGGGTGCACAACCACGGTGAGGCCAGGCTGCCCAGCTCTGCGAGGCAGCAGGGAGCATGCTGCATTACAGCCTGTGCTGGACTGCACATGGCTCAGAGGCCACGGGTTAGACATGCCTGCCGTAACCCGTATTGATGCATGTCATTATTCCTCCTTAGGTGGAGGACTCTACACTTGCCCTTTTTGAACCTCACACAGTTCCTCCCCTCCCAGCTCTCCAGCCTGTCCAGATCTCACTAAATTGCAGCACAAGACTATCAAAGCCCCACCTGAGAAGCCTGTCTGTTGTTGTCTGTAATTCCACATCTCTTTATCTGAATATAACAGACCTCTGGATACTTGAAATATTTTTGTCTGACACTATCTCAAGAACAGAGTAAAAACTTGTTAATAGAAGTATGATCTATTAGAATATTTTCCTGATCTAGTACTGTTGAATTCAATAATGTTTTAGGGCTGAATTTGTCTGAATTTGAACTGAATTAAAATACATCTTATAGCTTCTCTAAGATGTTGTGGCAAAGATGTCCAAGTGCCTTTGTGGACACCTCTCTGCCATAGCATTGCTACTCTTTGGCAGGGATGTTTTTTCCAACAATGTATGAGCTACTTGAAATCCAAAGCCTTTTATTTTTCCACCCACCTGCTGGTATTATATTGTTAAAATTAAAACCTTTAAGGCATATTTGATGAGGCTTGCCAATCTTTGAAAAATATTCTGTAGGAAATAAACCAAACAAACTAATAATAGTCTACATCAGGAAAGAGAATTATGTTCATAGGGAATGGGTCATAAAGTTGAAGATTTAAGACTTGATGCCAATACCCTGAAAATCTATGGTGTTCTTAAGTAGTGTTCTTAAGTAGTCTGTGTCAGCATGTGTTTTGTTTCAGGAAAAGGCAGAAGGAAGTCATAAAGGTTGCAAACTGCTACTGAAATGGAAAGCAACCCCTGATGTCAAGCAGACAACTGATCATAAACCACTGTTAAAAGTTATATTCTAGACTATACTCCTAATAGAGAATTGGCTAATAAAAAAAAATAATTGCATATTTATACATTATTTTTCTGCTAAGGGTCTCTGTGTTTGACATGAACTGTGCAATGGAGCTTCAAAATGCATTAGAAATACCGATGCATAGTCACATGTTCTTCCTGTAGACTGAGAAATAGTTTGTATGAAATAGCCAGGCTCATGAAATAGTCAAACTCAAAAATCAGGATTAAACTCCTTGTTTTCCTGTGTTAGAATCATAGAAAGGTTTGTGCTGGAAGGGACATTAAAGACCATCTAATTTCCGACCCCTCTGTCATGGACAGATACACCTTCCACTAGACCAGGTTGCCCAAAGAACTGTCTAATCCAGCCTTGTACATTTCTATGGAGAGTACATCCACAACTTATCTGGTCAACATTTTCCATTGTCATACCACTCTCATAGTGAATAAATTCCTTACTAACATCTGATCTAAATCTACTCTCTTTTGATTTAAAGACATTACCCTTTGTCCTATTGCTATTCTTTCCTGTAGGCCATCTTTAGGTATTGAAAAGTTACTATAAGGTCTGCCTGGAGCCTTCTCTTCTCTGAGCTAAATAACCCCAACCCTCTCAGCCTGTCTCCATTGATGAGGTGCTCCACTTCCTTGATCATCTTAGCAGTCCTCCTCTGGATTTAACAAGTCTACGTCTTTCTTATGCTGGTATCTCCAGAACACAGTACTCTAGCTGGGTACTGAAGTCCTATGCAACAAACAAGCTGTAATGCATTATCCAGACAAGAAAACAGCCACTAAGATGAAATGCATTTACAAACTAATTATTGCAAGTGTGGCATTGGTGCTAAATTTTTCATCTCATTACATATTCACAATTCAGATATATTAATAAAGAATCTTGTCTAATTTGTGTACCTGATCAGATTATTTTAATGGACAGTTCTAATTGTTGATTTGTTGCAGTTGTGTTTTGTTTGTAATGTTGATAGCAATTACAATAATTATAACATTCAGGGTAGACTTATGTACTTTTTTCCTAACTAAATAGCATCTTCTATGAATGTCTTTTCTAAAAATAAACACTTAATAATGGCTAAGACACTATGTTAATTCCTTTAAGGATAAGAAGACCTTACACATTCGTCTTTTGTCTGAGACTCCTAAGGAAAGTATTGTCTCAAATTAACATGAGACAATCAGCAACACAATTTTACATTTGAAGGCATTCCTTTGGAGAGAGCCATAAGCTGTTTGCTTTCAGATGGGACAGCCAAAGAATGTTTTCTGTCTGAAGACTTGTCCTGGTAGTAAATATTTTCATCTTAATAAGGAAAATTAGGAGATATATCCTGTGAAGGCAAGATACAAACTGGTGTCTAATTGCCTCCTCTTTTCTCTGCTGATTTAAATTCCCAAGGCCTGGAAGACAGGAACAAAAGAGTTTCTGTTGAGAGCCAAAATGCCAGAAGCTGTCACTCCAAAGATCAGTCTCCACCACTCTAGTTCATCATTGTCATTCATTTCTGTTATCATTGTCAGCTGACCTTCACACCTTGGACAACCTGCCACTACCAAAGATCAGCACCCGCTATCACCCAAATATCACTGGAACTGAGGAGTGCTGAAACAACTTTGCTTTGCTGTTTGTATGTCTGTCTGTCTTTCTCTCCCCATTTTCTATCTTTTCTCTTTATCTTCCTTTACTCTTTCACTCCTTGTAGTAGCCATTGCCTAATACTGTCTTAGTATGGAAATAATACCTTTGGCAAAGCACTCTTACCTGTAAAGCTTATTAATTGTTGTTAGCAAATTAGCCAATTTTACCTCCAAACAGAGTATTAGCTGTTGTTAGAAAGTTCTCAATAATTTGATTTGTATTAGTCCTCTGAATCTTGGATGACTTCACCACGGAAGCGACCCCTGCTGACTAGGGGAAGCACAACTCAGGAGACAGAAAAAGACACCTCCCTTGAAACCCACTGAGTGGGTTGAGACAATTAACTTTGTGAGTAAGTGGAAACCAAGTTATTTCAATAAATTTTGTCTCAAAATGAATTAAATTGATTGGTTTCAATGATCCAGCATATGCTGTTATTCATCTGAAATATGCATCTAGTGATTTGTCTTGGTGTATCATAATTCTTGGGAAGAGAGAATGACTTATTGAGGACACTGATCCCTAAATCACATTGTTTTGGGTATACTGAAAACAATTCATAAGGAAAGGAATGACGTCTACTGTCTACTCCTTTGTTGCTATTAGCTTTTCTTAGAAAGAATCCATTACATTTGGAGAGAATGTTTTGCCTGACAAAGTCTTAGGATTGATCTTGAGCATCTCAGCCACCATCTGTAGCTTGTTAGTTGCATGGACCAAACTGAGGCCCTTCAGAGGTTAATGAATGAAGTTAATTAGGGGAAAATACTGCAGTTAGATAAGGAAAAGGTTGCAACCAATGTCCATAGATTTGGCATGGAAAGCAAAAAATGTTTTGAAGTAAAGCAATTGCCTGCCCAGGACATGTGAAGGCTGCAAGATAAACTAAGAAAAGGATGGGGAATAAAACACCAGTGAGGCTGAATAGGGAAAATTAGATACAAATCATATGACCTACGTTGTTCTGATTCAGTTAATTGCTACCGAGACTATTGTTCTGTAAGTACATGTATATTTGGGACACTTAAATTTTTATAACTGACTGACACTGTTTTGGCTCAAGTAAATCAGTGATATTCCCAAAACTCAGGAGTGCTCAGGAGTTAGTGCAGGCAAGATACCACTCCTGTATACAGAATGGATGTAGCTACTACATTTCAGAAGTTGACTGTACTAGCATAGGTTGATCCTGTCCACTGATTTCAAGGACAATGAGTAGATGCTAGCATTACTGAGTGCATAATGTCAGAATCTAAAGTGATTTGTCAGGAGAAGGTAAGATCTAGTTGCCTTCTGCTCTTCTAGTAGCACCTGCACAAGAAAAAACATCAAAGCAAAGGATGGCAAGCATCTGTCCATTCAGCCCATTTGATTAAATGGAAATACTATAACGCAAGTCACAGTAAACAGCTTGCCAACTGTAAAAGTGAAAAAATACTATTTTCACTCTTTCAGTGCATTATATTTAAATGAGAAACAACATATTTAATGTATAGCATAATCAAATACAGACAGCGATTACTGTTGTAGAGATGGTCTGGTTCGCTTTAAGATTAATGGAAAGTTTCCACAGCAGTGGCACAAAGTCTGGTTGGTGGCCAGTAAAAAGTAGAGTACCCCAGGGGTCAGTACTGTATCCCATCCTGTTTAACATCTTCATAAATGATCTGGATGATGAGGTAGTGCACCCTCAGGAAATTTGCAGATGACACAAAACTGGAGGCAATGGCTGACTCACCAGAGAGACATGTTGTCATCCAGAGGGCCCTGGACAGTCTGGAGAGGTAGGCTGGCAAGAATCTCATGAAATTCAATGAGAAATGTAGAGTCCTGCACCTGGGCAGGAACAACCCCAGGCATTAGTACATGCTGCGGGCACCCAGCTGTAAAGAAGTTCTGTAGACAAGGACTTAGGAGGTCAAATTGAACATGAACCAGCGGTGTGCTCTTGCTGCTATGAAGGCTAATGGTATTGGGCTGCATTAGGCAAAGTATCGTTAATAGCAAAAGAGAGGTGATCCTTCTCCTTTATTCAGTATTGATGAGGACACACCTGGAGTGCAGTGTCCAGTTCTGGGCTCCTGTCTTAGTTTCTAACAGAAGTTATGTTTCTCATAGTGTCTAGTATGAAGCTATGTTTTGGCCTCAAAAGAGAAACAAACTGATAACATCCTGGCAGTGTTGAACAGAGCCAAGGACACATTCAGTTCCGCATTCTTCTGCCAGTGAAACAGTTGGGAGGGGCATAAGGAGCTGGGAACTGGAAGGGGACAGGACCAGGGCAGCCGATCCAAATTGACCAAAGAGCTATTCCATATCATATAACATCATGTGATTAGTTGTTTGGGTTTCCTGTTCCTTTTTGTTACGGAAGGAGTTAGCTGGGAGGAAGGGTCGCTGCTGGCTGTGAGCCCTTGCTCTGCGTATCCTCTTTATATATATATATATATATATATATTCTTTTGCTTTATTTACTATCTTAGTAAATAGCATTTATCTCAACCCACGCATTTTACTGCATATCTCTCTACTTCTCTCCCCTGTCTCATTTGGGGAGGGGGGAAGGTGAGTGAATAACTGTGTGGAACTTAGCTATCTGCTGAGTCAAACCACAACAAGGTGGAACTGTGGAATTGTCACAAGTTTAGAGTTGAGTCAACATGATTTGGGAAACGTTGGATGCATCCAAGGGTATAATCTAGCTATTGATCTATGCTTACTTGAATCTGATAACTGTTCTGATAAAACGAAGACAGCTCTGCTGGGAGTGTATGTAAGTACTGCATCAAAATCCATGGAGCTGTATTGTGGTGCCATGAAATGAGCATCGTATCCTGTAGGAACAATGCCTGAAAGAATAAATTGCTAGCTTACCATTCATCCTGAAGACGCTGGAGCAAATGTTATAGACCATCTAAAGAACTGCTCTTTTCTACTTAAAGTAGCCAACAGGACACCAAGCTCATATACATTTAATAAATAAATAACTGTATTTTATGACAGGTCTTTCAGACATCAGGGACTCAGAATTAAGAAATGCCAAAACTAAGGTGTGTGTATGTGTGCGAGGAGGATCAAGACTTGATAACTACATTTGCGTAGAAAGGATATTGCCTACAGTTAGATGGGAATGCAGTATCAGGGTTAGTCATAAGGCCATGCACAGGGTGAAAGATCTATTCCTTTGCTTTGCACTTCCTGGTCTCAGGGCAGCATGAGCTGTGGGGCAGAGCAGTACCTGATCAGTTCCTTTGTGGTTAGATGGCATCTTGTAAGGGCATGGGTTTTCCTGAATATCCATGATGCCTGTAAGGTAGAATCAGATCCCATGAGACAGCAGTAGGTGCCTGGCATCTTCTCAGGAGCTGAGCCTTGGTTTCTGTTTAAGGAATTAATGTTTGTGACAAGGGAAATGTATCTTCAGTCTGATACACAGTAACAAGTAATGTGTATTGAAAGCTCCTGGGAGACGTGACATGGTCTTTCAATGTGTGCTTCAATTCTATTGGAAAATGTTAATGTATCTTGCCAAGAAATGCATCATTTCAATTCCCTTCCCTGCAAGACAGTACAGAGAAATCCATGCATATTGCTGTGGATTCCTGAGAGAAGTGCTTTAGGGACTCATCAGGTGAAAGATGCAGCCAGAAGCAGGCTTTGCATTAATAAGCAGCGTAAAGGCTGAGCAGTATAGGAGCATAACTCTCAAACTGAGTTGCTTTTTTGTTAGTGGACAGTACAATAGTGATGCTCTCTTCTACTGCTGTGCCATCTATTTTTTTTTTTTTTTAACTTTGCCAGTGAATGATGTACAGCTATCCTCTCAGCCCCTTGTTTATTCCTAGTGCTCTACCAGCATACATTCTTCATTTTAAAATGGTGTTGGTCTGCTGATAACAAACTATCCAGAGTCTATCAGTACTGTAAAAAGACTTCATGCTATGTAGTCTTGCACAGTTCAGTCCTTCTTTGTTTTTATTTCATGCTTTTATCTTCAAATATTCCTCATTCCTTTTTCTCTGTAGCGCTTTTCATATACAGACTTCAACCTGACTTTGTGAGAGCTGAATCACTTGCTGGAGACTACGCACTAAGTTCAGTTTTCAGACATGGAAACGACAAGAAGTGAAAGGGCGCTGTAAGGTCTGTGCAGTAGAAGAAAGCTGAAGACAACTTTTTACAGTCAGCAAACTTGTTAGTGAAGTTGGAGAAAATCCCCAAAGAGAATTTAATGATAAGGGTGATGGGAAGCAGAGCAGAGAAAGAAGCTGACAGGAGAGGGTAGAAGTCCCCTGCGTGAAAAAGATTTACTACAAAAATATAAAAACAAGAACATGGACTGCAGGCAAGATGGAGAATTTGTTGTCAGTTGGCCATGCAATTCTGGAGTATTTGTTTTTTCTTCACATGGTGAATCTTCTCCCCTCAATCAAGTTGAAAAACAGAGGATTTATTTTTGTTTGTTTTAATTTAATTTACCACTTGCACTTTGCTTTGTTGAACCTCAAGAGGTTTTTCTGGGTCCACTGCTCAAGCCTGTCTATCTGGATGGCATCCTGTCCCACCAGTGTGTTGATGGCACCACACAGCTTGGTGTCATCAGTAATACAATGTTCCAGCACCAGTGCGTGTAATTGAGGAGGCTCATGAAGTAGGGTGCTCTTCTACATTTTGTTCCAGTGGCCTCAGGTTTCACCATAGAAGGTTAAGACTGGATATCAAGAAGAATTTCTCCAAAGAAAGGGTGGTCAAGCATTGGGATGAGACGCAGGTGGTACAGTCCCATCCATGGAGATATTTGAAAGGTGTGGATGTGGTGCTTTGGGCCATGGGCTTGTAGTATTAGGTGATAGTTGGACCTGATGACTCTGATTCTGTTTGCCAGACCATTTCCTACAACCTGCATGATTACTTTTCTCTGGAAAAGAAAAGGAATAGAAGAAAAAGCCTAAATCTGTGTTTTTGCAATTCTTCTATTACAATTCCATAAGATATAAATATCACAGATCTTTATTAGCAGTAACCTAGTTCTGCCTGTTAAATAAGCTCTGTGATCTCTGCAGTCAATTTACTCATATGCCCCTTTCCCTCCCTGGAGCCCTGCCCAGGACAGGTTTTTCTGTTAGAGCCGCAAATGTAACTGCTTCCACTGAAACTGGACGCAACAGGAAGTGGGGTCATTCATTGTCTGTTGTTGATATTTGTTTGTTTTTGAAGTGTCTTTGTGCTTTCCATTTTGTAGAGTGCACTTTGCATCTGGAGTAGATCAGAACTGTGGTACCTGGCTGCTGAATGCAGTAACCAAAGGAATTTGCTGGGAATAGTACTTGAAATCTATTAATTGAAGAGAATAATGGATAATGAAGAATCCAGGAAGGTAAGAGATTTTTTTTTGAAGCCTCGCTATTGTGTAGGAAATAAGGAGTGATGTATCATGAACTGTAATACTGAGGGAAAAGCCTTAAGAGCAGAGCTCATCTTAGAAGCTTGCTGCCTTCAGCCACACATGGGAATAAGAATAAATGAATGTACAGCACAAAAACTGCACCAGACTTACGCACTTACACTTGGTGATTCAGTCCCCCCTGAAGTCTGCTTAATGTGATTCAGTCATGGTGACCTAAAGCTTAGTGCTTCTACATCATGAAGCACATTGCAGATCTGTACAGGAACAGTTGTTTAGAAAAGAGAAATACGTAGATGAAGTGTCTGGAAAGTCATTTGGTTCTTAATATACACGAGATCATCAGATAAAAGGCTTTTTAGTCAGAAATGTTAGAGATAGCACTACTTTTATCTACTTAAAAATGAAAACAAATAACAGATTAACCTGTTGCTATGCAACATCATGCAAGTAAGTTAGGAGTTGGCAAAAGTAATTAAGTTCAAAAGATGTGACTAAGCATGCTGTGTATAAGGCCTGTCTTGAACTGCTTCAGTCCTCATAAAACACAAATGTAGCAGTGGAATTGATTATTTAATGCCTGTTTGGGCAACATTTAATAGCAAAAGGAATTTCCAGAACCAGTTATTGAGTTTTATGCCAGTGGATGTAGTTGTCTCTGTATTTTAATGTCGCCTATGCTTTAGGACGTAATGAATGCACCAAAGTAATGCTGACAAATCGCACCTTTCAACTGCTACGTTCTCTTTGCAATCCTTGCTTCTCTGTTATGGCTTGCACGATCACAGTATGTCTAATCTGAGGTCTTACATTTGTTTAGAGGGCAACAAGAGAGGGGATATATTGCAGTCTTACATGATACAGCCCAGAGGTTAGGGAAATAAGCATGGAGTGGAGCAGGACCTACAGTGCAAAACCACCAATGAAAACTGTTTCTTTAGAAATGGCAGAAGGTGGGTGTGGATTGATAGAGGGATCACAGTGTAAGCGTGGGGACTGAAGAATCTAAGGTACAGCAAAGTTTGAAGGTGCTCAACAGACTTTTTTTTTCTTTTTTTTTTTTGTAATATATCTTTTTTAGGGTAAGACGAGTAAGAAGGTTTATCCAAGTAAAATAGGATTTTTATGGTTTCCCATTTAAAGGCAGTACTACAGATTAGACTACCAGAGCTCTTGTGCTGACTGTAAGTGCTTGGCACAAAGCACAGCTAACTGAATAACTATCAAAACGTTATTTCAGTATGTGCTATTAATTGTGAATAAGCATTCCTGAGGGCAGCTCAAAACTCTTTTTTGCTAGTATAAGAGCTTACAGAATATAGTAATGCAAGCATCACTAGAAACAGGGACAGTTTCCTAGGATAAGATTTCCAAGTACTAGAAATGCAGCACTTCATCGTCTCCCCTCACCCTCCTGTTTGGGTGGAGGGTTTTGCCAAAACCATTGGGACAGCAACATCTTGTGGGTCTTGCAGTCAACTGAAGCAGTGGTTGACCTTAGGATCTCTATCAATCTCATATTCCTATGATTTTTCTGCCTGGTAGTCATATACTGCCTGGCTATAAGTGACTCGCAGTGGAAGCAGTAGAGGATCCCACACAGAGTCAGCACTGGCTGACCTCTTAGTGCAAGTTTGTGCTAATGCATAAGCCAGAGCAGCTGACAGACCAATGGCTGATAGGAATCCTGTCCAAGCTCAAGTGGCTATTTTGTGTACTCTGTAATTACAGTATCTCTACCGCAGCCATGTGCTAGCAGGTTTTTCAAAGTCATAATAAACTGGTAAAAGAAAATTATGTCTAGGTGACTCTGTGCACAACATTCATGTGGAGTTTGTTGTGTACTTAATTTGGAAGGCTGGGACATCCTTGGCTGGAGCACCCTATGAATTTTTAATAGAGAAAGGATAAACCAGGGAATAAAAATTTATCATCGTCACTTCGTTAGTATTACCATGTCTAAATAGCCAGACCTTTGTGCAGTTGGAAAAAGCCAACAAAGGAGAAAAAAAAGAAAAGAAAAAAAGAAAAAAAAAACTCAAGTAATCCCTTCAGTTGTATGTATCTTTGTATAGAGGCAGAGACCTTAAAAGACAACAAGATAGAATAGAGAACGTCAGCAACTGCTAGGAAAATGATTCTATGGAAGTTCAGCATTCACTGAAATTTTGCTAGTTTGGGAGCAACTGTCTCAAATTCTCTGCCCAGTATGCCATGCTTCAGACACAGAACCTGCATCCCAGTAAAAGCTGTTATCTGAAAATATGTTCTTGGAAATCTGTCTCTTCAGAAACAAAGCTATAACGGCCAATGCAAGACTGCTAAGGAGAGTGAGAATGCCTTCTCTGAGATAAATCCCCGCACATCATACCTGCTTTGATGTTGAGCTTCGGGACCACGTGTTTAACAGGTAACCCTGTCATGCTGTGTGGCTGTACACTTCCATACAAATTTCTCCAATGCAGAGCATTCTCCTGCTTGGGTGGGTGGCTTTGCACAAAGTAGATGGCTGAGTGGAATAGGTAATTGTTCATACATGTCTTTCTTTCCAGCACTACAAAAAAACCAGATAGAAAGAAACTTACACGTCACTTGTATTTGGGTTACTGCAAATAACAGCTGCCTCAGACCATTTGTAGAAGATGCCCTTAAGCATTATACGAAAGATGCAGTCAGTATAAGTGCTGAGAAAGTCATTGAATACCTTAGTCTTTTTTCTCCGTACACTTATGCCTAAAAATAGCTGAAGTTTTGTATAGCCCTCCACGTCATAGGATGAAAGATTAAATTAACAGTGTCCTACTAATTTTAGTATTATTATTTGTTTGCATACATTATTTTGGTTAATATCTTGTAACCTGAATGTGAAAAAGTACAACTATTGTGCAAATGAGAGAAAAAGTTTTGGGCCATACCTTTAGGCACTTAAGATCTTCGGGCTTCTTCCCTACTGAACTAAAAAGGGATTCTGTAGTTGCCTGTAAAAGATAGAGGACTAGATTTAAAATTATCCTACAAACCATTAAGGCTCTATTAAAGAAATGTGCTTTCACAAAGGAGTTGAAGAAAAATCTGCCAGTCTAACTTATTCCATATAACCAAGAGGGTGATTAAATGTTCCAAATATGCAGAAGTCAAATGTCCCATTTCTGCTTTAAATCTTTTCCTTTTATAGGCTGTGGGTTATACTCTCTGCTTTGAAAACCTGTGCTGTTTAGGAACAAGAATTTATTTAGTTTTAAAAACTTGCAACTAATCTTGGACGAATAGTCTAAATTAACCTTTGGCAGAGAAGTTGTAATTTCTAAGCCAACACACAACTGCATTTTGCATTAGTTCAGGAATATTGGGCACTTTGAGGGGTTAAGAATGAAATATTTTCCATGATTCATATCTCTTTTAGCTTGAAAAGTCAACAACTCGATTTCAATGCAGCCAAAAGAGATTTTCAGTCCAAAATGTCTCTTTGCTTGCAATTAATTTGGGTTCTTGCAGTTAGGGTTGTGTATCACAATGCATTAATGCATGAAAGCAGCTGCACAATGAGTAGTGCCACATGTTTAAACTAAAAATAATCTGTATATTGTTGCTGCACAAACAGTTGTACATTTTGGTAACTGAAGATAATCTGTGTGTTAAAGCAGCAAATGGCGGAATCAGATGCGTAGTGGTAGAAGTGTGAGGGTAATGCTCACCTGTGCCTACTTGTGCCACCTAACCATGCCCATCCTGTTCCATCTTGGCAAGGATGCTGAGTCCTATTACTTAAAACTACGAAAACTGCAGCTAAACTTTTTGGGAGAAATACACTTAGGCAAATGGAAACAACTTTTATTTTCCCTGAAACAAGGAGCTTGGCACTTGGACAGCTGACATGGAGCTTTGGCGGGGGGGGTGGGAAGAAGCTATGCTTGTTTAGAATTAATTCTGTCTTGCAGACATATCTGTGGGAGAGGAAAAAAGACAACTGAAAATGGCACGCTTTGCAACTTGCTGAGCTCCAGATCTTTCTTCCATTTACAGCCCGGTGTTTTGTGGCCCTGCTGAATGAAGAGTCCGTGCCTTTCAAGAAACTTCAGAAAAATGAGTTCTGATCCTCATTCTGCTAAGGTACGAGTAATCTTTGGGTCTCAAAAGCACTTGCTTATACTTCCAGCTTTACACCTGTGATTGTAGTTTACTTTAGGACTGAAAGGATACAGCTGAGAGCTTAAAGATTGTGGGTCTTTCTCATTTGCTCCTTATACAAAACCAGTTCTGGCCTACATCTCATACCCTGCACATTGCTGACTATCCAGCGTAATGCTGCGCTATGCTAGAGCCGGGGTTTTCCTTGTGCTGGAAACCCTAGAATCTGTTTTTTCAGCACATAGGCAGCAAAGGAGTAATTCAGGACTCTGATCCTTCCTATCCTCTCTCTGTCTGTCTTTTCCTCTTCTAGATCTAGTTGGATGAATTTAACCTTCACCTCCCAGGCTGAACTTCAGGTGACAGCATGAGTCTCTTCCACCTGGTTTCTTGGAGGCAGCACAGCACAGGGCTCAGTACCCCACAGTGTTGTTACTTCCAGGAAGAGTCAAAAAGCATTCCTGCTTCCGCTGTGGTTGGACTCCATTTTCTTCTAGGAAGTATGTTCCTACTTTTTATCCTTCCCATCTGTTCTGTTCAGCAGTTCAGCCAGCGAAGTGCAACGTAACAGAGGAAATAGCACCAATTTCCATTCAAAGACAGCAGGACTGCCATCTATCACTGCTCAGTAGGCACTAACACCTAAGGCAAGTTGTCCATCTTTAGCTTCCAATTTTCAGTACAGCACAACGTGCTTAACTCCCAACAGCCACAACTGACAAGCTTCAGTTGCTGCCACTTGCTGCCTTTCATCTGGGACTGATGTTTCCAGTCAAGCAGCTTGAATTAATTTACCACTGGATGTGATGAGGCCCCATTCCTGCAGGTAAGTGTGATCTCCTTTGACAGGCTGCAGGTGGTTGTTGATTACCAAGTGAAATCTGTACAGGATGTGCCCTATCTGAGCAAAATAACAGCATGGAAGTACAGTTGAAAGTAGCAGATAGTTTATAATAGTGGATTATAATCATCGATCTGTTTATAAACCAGATGCTTATGACCATTTAGCTATAATTAGGTAAGCATCTAATGATGTTTTCAGTAGTTGTCTGCTCTTACATCTGTTAAGTTCTGCAGGTTAATGATAATGTACTATTATGCAGATATATGTACTTTCTGGTTGCCTTCTCATCCAAATTGAGGCAGCAATTGCTTACCAACAGAAAGAGGGTCTGGGATGCTGCAACTGAGACCATGCAGAAAAGGTGAGAGAGACTTAAAGTATTTAACTCCCCATTAAGAGGACAAGAGAGGGAGTTTTTCAGTCCGGAGTGTTAGCTATAAGGAGACCTGATCTGTGATTATAGTTTATAATTAAGTGCAGGAGGCAACAGGACGAGGCCAAACTGTTTTCAGTAGTGTGTGATGATGGGACAAGGGGAAATGGCCTGAACTGGAGCATAGGAAATTCTGCACAAATGTGCGTGAGAACAACTTCGCAGTGCGGGTGACAGAGCACTGGCACAGGCTGCCCAGGGAGGTGTGGAGTCTCCTTCCCTGGAGATATTCAAGACTCATCTGGATGCCCACCTGTGCAACCTGCACTAGGGAACCTGCTTTGGCAGGGGGTTGGACTCGGTGATCTCTCAAGGTCCCTTCCAACTCCTGCAGTTCTGTGATTCTAGAAACTGGCTGCTGTAGCATCTGCTCCTTTATCAAATGGAGAATGTATAAGGGGATAAATACCTTCTATCTACAATTGTAGATGAATATGGTTATTAACTCCTAAAGGTGAATAACTTAACTATTGAGCCAGAGTGGTAGTATGTGAGTAGTTTTTCTCCTTATTTCAAACATTGCATGTGCTTTTGTCCTTTATTTTATTTATTTATTGAGAGAGGGACAGACAATAGTAATGCAATGCAACGACAATGCAACGCGTAAGGCCGTATACTCTATATTGGCAGACAAGTAGATGCTCCTCTGGCATCTCATCTGTTCTCTCTAGACCTATACTGACAGTAAAAAAAAAAATAAAATAGAATTTTTTTTTTTATTCCTACTTTTGCCAAGATCATTTTGCTTACGTGTTCTTCCTGTGCCAGGATTTTCAGAAACAATAGTATTAAGATATATCATCATCTACCTTGTGTTTTAACTAATAAACTCATTTATTTTTCTTTAAATGGACTATTTTGGAAATGTTGTCATTTGTTAAAGCATCCTCCCTTTTCCAGAATAATAGCATAGTTGTGTGTGTTTGGGGAAAAAAAAAAAAATCAGAATGCAGAGAAAAAAAGATAAACTAATTTCATATAGTATTAAAAATGAATTAAAATATTAATTCATATGGTAATTCATATGGTATTAATATTCTGAGTTCTGCCTCTCTTTACTGTAGCTTTCTTTTTTTTTTTTTTTTTTAGAGTTTAGTGCACTGTTTGCCATAGAAATTTAAAGTCTCTGGTTTCTACAGTTTTCATTTACTTATTTAGGAGAGGCTTAAAGACCTTGTGCAGCCAGCATCCCTGTAACTAAGACTTCATTCTTAAAGTTTATTTTATGTCACATGAGCAAAGGAACATGGAAAAAGAATTAGGGTTATTCAAGAAAATCAGAATGGTGCCTTAGGTGTCTCCCAAGAGCATAAGTGATAACCCATGAGAACTTCTCTGTTGCTCTAGATAAAAATTTTGACAACTAACACTGTGCTTCAAAGTGTAACTTTAGACCACTGTACAGCATGGGTGAACAAAATGTAATCCAGACCTTTCATTTTCAAAACAGTGACCTAATACAGTCAGTTAAAAACCTATCTATTATTTCTTTGCATCTAATCCTTGTGTTGTTCTCTTAGGCTCGGGCATCTCTTGTTTGCAACCACAATCTAGAACACTCTTCATAGATTATCCTCAAACTCATTTCTGAAGGAAGAATGAAAATGTTCATCTAACTGCATTTTGCCCAGGCTGTCCAGCAGGTGGGTGAATTTCCTCTGAAGCCTGAAGTGACAGAATCAGAAGGCCACAAGCTATCCTGGAAAGTGAGAACTCCACCCCTTCTCACTTGTTTTGAAGCTGCACCAGCCTACTGGGTAGAAAAACAACGTGTTGTTCAGTAAACCCAAGGGGGATCGGATCATCAGAAGGTATGTGGCAATTTACTGTCTTAGTAGTTGTCATCTATCTGGGCTGGGGAAGAGCTGCCTTTGATTCTTGTATCCTGAACTATGTCAGGATTTTATTTTAAAAAGCAGCTGAAGCAATATATTTAGTGTTGAGAGCAGGAATTGAAAATGAGAACTTGCACCACTACCGTTCCTGGATGGCAATTCATCAGTCTTCCATTGCTTGCTGTTTCTCAGGCTGTATGCATCTAACATTCCCTGTTGCAAAGACACTGTCTCAAAAAGCAGAAATGGAATATCCTCCCCCATTCTGATTTTTTGCACAAGAATATTCATGGTCTGACCACAAGCACCAGAACAAACTTTCAGGGTTTTAGATTCAGGGAAAACTTGCTTGTGAAACCCAAGTCACATCATATGTGGCATAAACAAGAAAGTTCGCAGCTCAGTATGTCAATGCTTTTGGCAATGCTTGATTGTGGGACGTTTAGTCATCACTTCAGCTTTGCTAGTGAAAATACAGGTGTATGTTGACTCCTGGTTGCTTCAACAAAATAGCAAGATTAGTTATTGTTTTTATATCTCTGCTGTCTGCTTTAAGTGAAGATAGTAAATGGAAAATTGCATGCAAAACAGACAAAGTTCAGGTTCTTTTGCTTTTCTCCTGTGTTGGGACACTCAGTCCTTAGCAAAATGAGATGCATCTGGAAACATTCAAAGGCCACAATTTTAAAAAACCTTGAAGGGGAAGGGCTAAGGACCACAGCATTTCAGGTTCATAAAGCATAGTAATACAGGGTTTTTGAAAAATTTCAGTTTTGGATTCCATTTCATTCTCACATTAAGCACCTATGTCTTACTTTCCACTTTTCTTTTGAACAAACAAAAGGGTTTTTTAACAAGTATTTTCATTCAAGTTTTCAGTCCAAATTTCTGCTATTGCACTTACCTGTGAAATTGAACACATTTAACAATAGTGTACAGAAACTCCTAAGGAATGAAAAATCTCGCCTTAGACAAAGCCTTAGAATAACATAACCAAGACTAGGTCGAAGAAGTGTCTTATTACCTACCATTTCAGGGCACAAAGCAAGTATATCTTCAAAACTTCGTCATAGCTTAACCTAAAAAAATTACTACTGGAAACTAATAGTGTCTAATTTGTATATTTGATAATATATAATTTATTATGTACAGGTTTCCAGGCTCGATAAATAGAAAAAGTTGCTTTTCTTAAGTGGTGCAAAAAGGTGTTTTTTAAAAATTTTAAATTGTATTAAGTCTTAGTACTTACTAAGGAAAAAGTTTGGCTTATTGGTATGTTAATAGTGAATCTGTTGAATCCATACGCCTAAATGTATGCGCTTAAATGTGTGTGCTTAAAAATTGCTTAGGGATGGCTCTCTGGTCCTACTGAGATAAGGCTGAACATTGCCATGTAAGGTGTAAGAAATCCTGAAGGTATTAACCATAAGGAGTGGTAATGAACAAATAGTGAAAAGGAGGCTCTGGGCCTTTACCTTCTGTTTAACCTTGAGGTGTCAGAAATAGTATTTGTGTCACATAGTCACTGAGATCAGGTTTGTCTCTCAGGTTTATAAGTAGTTTCTCAGTCTCATAAATGTCATAAAGGAAGTGCTCTTTTGAGACAAGAACTGTTCTTTTGTTTCTGCTTGTGGAAAAATCACTATGCCTACTATGAAATGTGAGAAATAATTAGTAGCCTATCAAATAAAAACAGAACAAAAATTAATGGAGCTCAGAAGTAGTGACTCAGTTTCACTTCAAAAAACTGTAGCTTTTTAGTGAAGAAAGTGCATAGTATTGATTTCCACTAAGATAACGCCCATTAATTTGTAGTCCAGCTGCTGTGTGAGGCATCTCTCTCTCATAAAAGAACACAGGTACCTAACTCCAGAGCTGAGCTCCTGCTGTGCTCACTACTTAGTTCAGAGTTCAACAGGCACTAGCTGTTCAAAGCTTCTCACAATCTCTCTGAAAACAAGGAATTATTGTTCTTCAAATTTGAATATCAAATGTGTATATATATAATTGATAATATATATACATAATACAGATATAATCTATATTTTTTATATAAAATAAATCTTGTGTATCAACATAGTATGCATTGTCTGGTAGCCGTTTTCTATAAAAAGAGAGGTCCAAAGATAGAATTCACTGCTTTCTCTTTCTCTGCTTTTTAGCTTTTTATATAGCATCTTGCTCAGCCTGAGAGGGCTATGCATTCAGTTTCCCAAAGCAAACTCTACATGTGTGTATTAAAGATCATTTCAACATTCAGCAATTCAGTTGGCTAGTATTGCTTTCCCTAAAGATGATTAGTTTTGTCTTCGTGATCTTTGCTGTTGTACTAGGAAAACAGTATTTCTTCTTGATGACTCTGCTCTTAGAAATATAAAATCATTCTTTGTCAATTGTATTATCTTGCAATGTAATGTAATGTGCTCAGTAATCACTTGGACCAGAATTGGAACTTTGAGAGATCCACAGTTTTTATTCCCCTGCAGGACACTCCTGTTAGAAAGTCTCATTAGCCTATGGCTGTAGGCAACCAGTGCTCTAACAGAGTACCTAATTGTTTTAATGAATTGTTACTGTTACTTTCAAGGAATGAATATCTGAGGGATGAAGTGAGCAGTTGTGATCCCAAAACAAAAACTCACCAGACAAGAATGGACTGAATGATCAGAAAGAGTCTTCCAGAAAACCGTGAACACAGCCCAACATTCTGCACTGGAAGAGAGCACTTCTGAAGTACACTACGTGCTCCTGGGGGACTGGAACACGTGGTGCTGGAACAAGAGAGACAGATAATGCAGGTACCAAATTAAGTAGTTCCACTGTGTACTGGAAGTATTAAAATATGATGCAAACAGTAAGAAATGGAAGACTGTTCAAAGCAGTGTGTTGGCACCAGAAACACCTACCTGTATTTCTGAAGTGTATCACGCTTCAGGAAAGTGGCACAGAAAAGAACAGAAAGCAGCATCTGTAAAGAAAGATGGAGGAGGGTGAAGCTTGGATTTAAAAGGCTCGGAACTGTAGGGAAAAAAGTTCAAAGCATTTAATAAACAGTCGAGTACTGTGCGATGCACTCATGAATAAAGGCTTCAGCTCCTAAGTATATCCATATATATACATATATATGGATATATGCCTTAGAGAAGGCATGTTTAAATAAATAAATGAATGGACATTATGTCTCTGACCAACTAGAGATGCTTCTTGAGGATATGAATTTGACCAAGAAGTAGAAAAACTAGAAATCTAAAACATGAGCAAGTGTGACTCAAACACTGTCAAAAGGGGAGCAGGATAGAGACTATTGGTTCGTCTTTGTGTTTGGAAAAGCATTTGAAATAGTAAATTGAAGTAGATAGCTGGATAGTCTTATTAAAATGGCAAAAATAAATGACCTTTTCCCAAGCAAGGCAAAGTAATGATATTGAGTTAGATTCAACAGCAGGAGCTGGAAAGAGTCTTTTCCCTGTTTGGCCAGCCTTCCTACAGTTATGTGCTTTCCATAATGGAGCATTGCGGGGCTTCTCCACTTTTTTCCATTCCTAGAGAATCCAAATTCGAGAGAAGAATTCTGCTCTATGCATTACAATGTCAGGACTCAAGTGCACTGTAACTTGTGGTTTAGGATGTGCAAGTACTATAAGATTTTGGTGGAGAAAATCCTACATAAACCCTCTCCTACGCTCAGGAGACGTATTACTAGCTTTCTTATCAAATCCAGCCTCAGTAATGGGCCACACAGGAAATGTAATCTCTGTGACTGTTGTACAGTGCAATCTAGACTAGCCCCTTTATAACAGCAAAGCATTATTTTCAGGCAATAATTGCTCAGACATGTTTGTGTTTGGGCACCAATAGGTTAAATCAGCTATGTACTATATCAATTTTATGCTATTTTAGCCTTTCTTAGAAAAAAAAAAAAAACTGTCTAGGAGAAAAAAAAACTATCTTCAGCAGAAATTATCTGGATGTGAGTATGCCATGGAGCCTAAAGGAACACGGTAATTGTTTGAAGAGCAATAAAAGGCAGGCATTTCTAACGTGTTGGAGGAAAGGAGTGCGTGTGCAGGAAAGGTGTCTAGTTGCAGTGCTAAACATAGGCCTTCTAGAATTTGACAATTCTGTTATGAATTGAGGCATACAGGCTGTTGTCAGCTCCTATTTGTCAAATTATCTGTGAACACCTAATCTCTTATCTCCAGTGTGGTTTTTTCCTCCCAGATTTGTTGTTATCATTTCTACTTTACATTTGTTGCTGCTCCTCACTCACACAAAAAAGTATGAAAGTATCTAAGTTATGAAAATATCTAAGACACTAAACAGTCAGTGCTTTGCCATCTTTTTCTTTAAAATTTTTTGAACTGTACTAGATGATAAGTGCAAAGTATGTGCTAAATCTTTTTTTTTTTTTTTTTAAATGAAGCAAGGAAGAGTTGTACTATCAGAAGAAGAAGAGCAAAGGAGTGAGGATCCTCTGTCCAGTTGTTAGCTGTCCTGAGGGTGAGTACTAAATGAATTAGCTAGTTCTCCAGCTTAAGTATGTTTGCCTAGTCACAGGTTGTGGGGTGTTATCTAGGGCTTGTCCATGCAGCATCATTCTACAGTTGGTGATTGATCTGAAAGATGATCATCAGTGGCATGGCTGCTTAAAGGCAAATGTGCAAAAATGACGTGGCAGAGATTTACTTCTAAATATAGATCTTAAGAGCAACTGCAAACTGAGTACAAAGTTTCCCAGAGAAGAATCCAATTGTTTTTCACTGAGAAACTTTTTTCATGTGTTTTTATTACAGTGGGTTTAGCAAATAAGCTCATGTCATTTCTGATCCTCCTCGTACCCCCTCATTTCTTAATGACTTCTCAAATGATGTTGGAAACAGCCTACAACTTACCATAACTAACTTCTTAAGAAGAAATATGGCACATTAGAGAGAGCCTGTAACTGTTTTTTCAAAACCAAAAGTATCCTTCTTTTCTGTTTCAGCAGTATGTAACATATACTACAACAATGACGAAAAGAGACAACCAGGAAAGTCCAAAGTTAACCACGCTGCTAGAATTCCTACTGACCCAGTTTCCTAGAAGACTCATCACACACTGGATGAATTTCTGGGAAGTCTATTGCATGTTTAATATGGCTTCTGTCATTCTTAGACCGTAAGTAGCCATATCTGATAAGAACATTGCACTTACAGTGTAGATAAGTTTATCTCAATTCTGTTTCCAGCTAGTGTAGTCTGCAAAGCTGGAAAAAAAAATTAAATAGGTCCGAGTGCATGAAAAGAAAAAATTGCTTAGCTGTCAGGAATGGAGACTTCCATCAGGCCAGGTCACCATTGCTTTAAGCCATTGGCAGGAACTGGTGTCTTTGAGGATGATGTGAATTAGTCCTCCTCCATATTTAGACATGAGTATAACGTAGGTCAGGTGCACATTTCTGACCTACAAAGGCAACGCTTTGAGTAAGTCTGTAACAATTACTCTGTTAGCCACAGCACCTAGTGTGCAGTTATCAAGAGGAATGCATGCTATCTAATAAATAACAGCAAAGCCAGTTACTACTGAATATTGAAATCAACATCTGTGCTTTTTTGGGATATGCACCTACAGTGAAAGTGATGCCACAAATTTCAAATTCAATTTCTATTTTGTTTATGCGAAAGTATATGTGTAAAGAGAAGCAGTTTGGGTGCCAAAAACCTAGATGAGTACAAAATGATTGTTCTCCATCACACATACAGTCTTTTTTTTTTTTAATCACTCTGTATTAAATTCTTAGCACAATAGTTAAGTATCACAAATGCCAGCTGCCTTACAACTTAGGTCTGGGAAACAATTAGGAAGTGGCAAGCAAAATGCCCCTTAAGAAGCCTGAGTTTAGCAATGCAGGGCACCAAATTTAGTAACAGTCTGCAGGGCAGCCCTCTGTGGCACAGTAAGCTTACCAGAATAGGTGCTTGTTCTGTTCCCATGTGCTACTGACAGAGTACCAAGAAGAAAAATTCTAACATTTTAGTCTGAAGTCCTAAATCTAGCTCATCAGTTCTTAGTATTAATGGTAGGTACATAAATATACTGTAAACGCACATATTATTTCATATTAACTTCATTCTCCTTATTTTACCAAACAATGTGATAAATTTGTGTAGGAAAAGGTGAGATGAAAGTAGGCCTCCATTTTAATTCCTTCTGCAGAAGTACGCTTCAACATCTGGAGCTACTTAGCATAGGTTTAAACAACAGTCAACAAAAACAGGTTACAAAAGCTGTTAGCATCTCATCCACAACATGAACTAAATTTAACATCAGTTTTGCCTTCTCCCTACCACAGCCTACGCTTTCAGAAGAGCAGAAGAGGCAGAATGTCAGGTGGGAGAGCTGGCTAACTGCAATGCCTGGAGAGTCCGAACATCTGACAGTCACAGCAAGTAAGAGGATCTTAATCCTTCCTTACATCAAGAAATACTGTCCCAGAAGCCATTGTGAATCAAATACATCTACTGGGCCAAAAAGTTTCTCAAATCTGTTTCCTTCACTATGATTGAAGCATCAGCATTCAAGTGGAACAATATGAACGTCATTTTCAAGTGTAACCATTATTAATCCTCTCATCTTTTTTTTTTAGTGAGGGAAGACTATTAAACACATTTTGATACTTGAGCAGTATTTTAGGAAACTGCATTCATTTAGATGTCCTAGTTCATTTTATTAAGCATTATGAATATTATGGTTCAGAATTGCAACGGGACAAAAAAAGAAATCAGGATAAAGGCATTTACATGCGTTATCATATCACAATTTGTTAATGGAAAGCTTCTGTGAGCAGCTGAGAAGTTTATTGGGTTTTACACAAAAAAGGTTTTAAAGTAGAAAGTTCTTTAAACGAAACCAACAAACTTACCAACCCAGTGTTGTGAGCCTCCAAGAAAAAAAACAAAAGAACCTGCAGACATGCTTACTGCACGCTTTGCGTAAGTACTGCTGTGTACCAACTCACGCTGCATGCAGTATTTCCTTCATCATTTAATTATGGTTATTGATACACACAACTCCGGGCAATGGTACAAAACACAAAGCAAAAGTTTTATTTTGTTTAAAAATAAAGCCAAGTTAGTCAGCAGAACCTACAAGTAGCATTTTAGATATTGAAATGCAAGCAAATTATTGGCTTTGGATGACATAAACACTTTCCCAAAAGAACAGGTACAGCATGGAAAAAGAGATGAACAGCTTGGTGGGTGACAGTCATTCATTTGGGAGTGTATTTTCTCCCATCTCAGATGAACAGGATGGACCCAGACCAGCATCCATACATCTTAGCTCCTAATTGTGTTTCATGTGTTTACTAGCCCTGTGTTATATGGCTTCAGTCTGAGGTCTTACTCCTTTCTTTTTCTTGCCATTAAAATGAGCTTTATTCATCCACTCTGTGAAGTGGGAGATCATTATATTTTAACAACCAGAAGGATATTAAAAAAATAAAATAAGAAGTCTAGGTTTTTCAAAGCAGGGTGAATTTAAAAGAAGCTATCCCTTTAGATACAGTACTTAAAATAAAGTACCAGAAGAAAAGATTACATAAAAACATCTTCTTAAGTGTTGTTACGGAATGACATTTATTTCATCCTTTCTCTCCTTTATTTCATCCTTTCAAACGATACTTGTGTTGACACTTGGTTGTCCTTTCCCACTCAGCCTCCCTAGGAATATTGGTAAGCGATGTTATTTGAGAGGGTTTTATTTCTTAAAGTATCTCCCTCTGTAATATATGTCATAACATAAGGGAAGGACAAACTGAGACAAAAATATTGTTAGAAAAGAAAGCACGTCAGGGGCAGTCATAGCCAGAACACAGTGGCTGGCCACCTTTCCCTTTGGGAGGCTTTGTACAGGTTACGTGACACACACCTCACCTGTTATGGGAGTACAGAAAGATGTGGAAAACCATTTTGGGTACACGCTTCTCAACACTAGGTGCTGTTCAAGCAAAGAGCAATTGTAAACAAGCGTGCAAAACGGTTATTTTGACTATAAACTGCATGCAGGCAGAGTGTTAGACTAGGAGAAAACAGCCTCATGGAAGCCACCAAATAAATGTCCTTCAAGTGAAAATGTATTCTGCTTACTGCATTCAGGACTATTTTTTTTCTTTGTATCAAATCTTTTTTCTCTTTCTTCCAGGACAAGAATGAATTAACAAAAATACCACCACAATTCCTCTTTGGAGCTTCATAGACAAGAAACTGGTCCATAATCACATCATCAAAACTGAACTGTTTCCATGAAAAGTCTCAACTCGCAATTAGTATGTTCCATGAGGAAAAAAGCATGGCTCTCCACGTCAAGATAAGAGCCTTCTCCATTACCTTAAGCATGCTTCCTGACAGGTGGAGACCTACAGCTCAAGCAATAGGAAAGTAACTAGGCTGTGGGAAAAGAATGACCTCACTGAGGGAGTATGCAAATCAAGTACAAATGTCTATAATATCTCAGAAATCAATCACACAATAAATTAGATATATGCCACAAGTAGAATTGTTTCCAGTTTCCTTTATAGCAACCTCCCACAAAACAACATTAACAAGGAACGTGCAAGATCAAATAGAATTTCATCACAGGCCTTTGTTTTGAAATACTGAGGGATACATGGATATTGCTTCTCTCACCTCTCACCACAGCACACATATGCAGAACGGGATTTCATGCAAGCAGATGAAAAGAATTGCACCTAGTTGCTTACTGTATATGCTTTTTATAGGTATTGCTCATTTCTGACTCTCCTCTCACCTCAAGTTATGCAGATAACTACGCATTTTGATACATTGGCTAAACACAGTCCTGTGAACAGCAAAAAATATGCAGCCTTGCTTTCTGTTTTGATAAGGGAATTTGAGAAGAGGTTTCAAGATTACTGAAGAAAGCATCAATTTTTTGGTAGTTTTGCAACTCCACATTCAGTCAACGTAAATACTTGACCTGCAAATTTTCAAATGGAATGCATAGAATTGCAATCAGCTATTCAACTCAAAGAAAAGTTTGAGCACGTCCCTCTGCTGGACTTTTACAAGCCCTGTCTTACCAGAGAAACATATCCCTCACTTCACAATCACACCTTATTCACATCATCGCTTCTTGGCTGTAGGTACATTTGTGAACAACTATTTTCAAAGATATAGGGCAGGAAGAGCTGTATTTCCTCAAACATCTCTGACGAACACCTTGAGAACTCACTGAGAATTGCAGCCACTTCCATCAAACCAGACCAATGCATTAGTTTCACAAAAACAAGGTCAAATATCCCACCAGTTCTATGCTTTTGTTGCTCTCTTTTTCTTTTGTTTTAATAAAAAGTATGTTAAAACAAATTTTTCTTAGTTATATACATTAATTATGTCACATACTTTATATGCAGCCCAATACAAATTCCTCTTCACTCAATGTGGCCCAGGCAAGCCAAAAGGTTGGACGCCCATCCCCTATGTCAACGTGTGTCAGATAGTGTTATAAACGTTTACTGTTATTCTCATAGTGACAAATTGCATTCAAATATGTTAGCTTTTAGCAAAAACAATGTTCTGCTTTTCCTATTCTTCTTTCCTTGGCCGTTTCCTGTCTCATTTGTTGTTTTTGGCTGCAGAGACAGACACTGAGTGTTCACAGCATACAACACAGGTATGTCCACCCCACAGCCTGCATGCAGCCTGCTCCCTGCTGCCGAGCCATTGTGGTGGCATTGGTTTCACAAAAACAAGGTCAAAGATCCTACTAGTTTTATCATTGTGTTGCTCTTTATTTTTTAATATTATTATTAAAACATAAAAGTTTTGTTGGTTATATACATTAACTGTATTACATATTTTATACGCAGCCCAAGACAATTCCTCTTCACTCAATGTGACCCAGGCAAGCCAAAAGGTTGGACACCCATGGTATAACAGGACAGGTTTGGTGACAGGAGCCTGAGTGCCCAAATGCATTCGATGACAAGCATGAAACTCTTAAGTTGTTGTTGCAGAGCTGGCCAAAGCTTCAACAGGCATGGAAGGATGCCAGTTTAGTGTCTTCCTTCTCAATCCTCCTGCTGGCAGAAAAGAGGTCAGGATGCAGTATCAGCAGCCTTAGGGGCTTCCTCTTGTACAGCAACTGCTGGCCAGCCAGGCATGAGCAGGCAAGTAACAGCAGCTTTCAGGGCTGGAAAAACAGATTGAAGCATGGCATAGAAAACATATTTGGTGCCAGACACATCCAGGCAAGGAAGATGGAAACACATCAAACAAAGCCTCCTACCTCACCCACACAAGCAGCTTTTGCTCAGATCCTTATGAGTCTGAATTACTGGATTCTTTGAATTCACAGTTAACTTTGGGAAAGGCTGAATGAGTTCCATGGAAGTTGTACCTTTCTGGGAGGTATAGGCATAGGCAAGAACAGATCAGTTCACTGCTCCCAAGGCACTAAGAGTGCATGGGGTTGATGGTTGCCACACGCACATACAAATCCCAGAATCTATTTCCCTCACCACCACAAGATACTGAGCGAGGGGGAAAATAAATAAATAAATAAATAAGATCTGATATAGAGTCTCTTATAGCACAATTCTTAAGCTTCTTAAGCTGTTTCCCAGATACATCTAAGAGCTTGTGAAGAAGAATAAACGAAGCTGCATCTACCACACCTTACAGAATGGCTGAAAGGTTGTGTCCCTTAATGCTGCGGAACAGGAAGAACACACCTCTCTTTCAACACACGAGACCTGCGTGCATTTTCTGAAACCTAGAATCATAAAGCCACTTCGATTTAATTCTGATGCTCGTGAAAATGTTATAGCAGATAGCTCTCAGCTAAGCTTCTGCGCTCACCTGTAGCTCTGTCCTAAAGGAACATCTTAGTTTGCAAAAGTCTCTATTGCAGTAGAATTTCTTCCCTATTAAGAAACCAGGCAAACAACAGACAGCTGAGCCAAGCTACTGCATGTTGATGAGACTCTCACAATAGATTTTTGAATGCCATTAAACTGTAATTTCAGATCATGATTACTCCTGGCAACTCAGTGAAGTGTATTGCTGATATTCTGATAGAGCATAGGGAGTTCTACAGCCCCTTGCTCAATGTCCGTGAAGGGCTTTTACACCGTGGATGGAAAACAAAGTCACAGAGGCCTTTGATATCCTTCCAATAAAGCTTCGCCACATTCAAAGCCTCATAAATTCTGTTACTTGAAAAGCAACAGAACATACTCACATTGCTTTCAGTAGAGGAGGTGCTGCAAAGGGCTTTCTTGTTTCAAGAACTTTTGTAGAGGGAGTTATAAAAACAATGGTAAATCTTCCCTTTGCGTCCATTAAATATCAGAGAACAAAACACTCTTATCTGATTTCAGTCCATGCAACAGCATTGCATTTCCAACAAAGCTGGTGAAAGCAAACAAGTAGCAGTAGTCAAAAATGAGTCTTCTGAACAGCTCTGAATCCAGAAATAAGCAAGAATTTGAGGTTTCATTGAGGCTGAGACGAAAGGAGAAATCAGAACTCTTGCTGAGATTTGTTTCTGAACAATGACAAGCAATGGTTACATGTAACATGCTGGTCACCCCTTATTCCCCACTCTAGAAGAGAATTTAGTTTTTATTCGCCGTATTAGAGTCCTTTTTTCATTTAGCCACATGTGAAATCAATCTCTTTGCTGCTGCCTGGAAGTCTGTTGCTGCCTTATCCACAGGAACAGTATTAGAATCTCCCCCCCCACCATCTTCTATTTACCAAGAAAAACCTGTTCTATCATCTTGGGGAGTCTAAGCAATCTGTGAAAAAATAGACACACCTGCCCTGATAACTGGAAGTAAAACTTTAAAAGCAATAATTAACCAAACAAAAAATCTTGACATGCCTAGAAACATTTGAATTTTCTTAGATATTTTTGCATAAAGACATATACACACACACTGCCAATGCACAAAGCTGTCCAATCACACATAGACCAATGGCACCTATGATATGGTCTGAATAGAAAAAAAAATCCTATCATTTATTACACGCTTGTTTCTAATCATCAATTTTAGAAGCCTCTGTAGATAGATGAATGATAAGAAAAGCAATTCAGAAAGTGTCTTTTGCAGCTCCGAATATCAAGCACACTAATGGCAAGCTAGATTCACCTTCTGAACCAACAGTCAAAAGACATGGCACGGAGCTCGTGGCTTCAACAAGTCACAAACAGAAATTGTTCTTCCCTGCACTCTCGACAGGCCTTTATTTTCTCTGCATCTTTCACTGCTTTCTTTGCCAGGCTTCTGGCTTGCTGGTATGCCACACCTACGCACAAGGCAGATGGAAAGCTGTCATTCAAGGAGTTAACCCATGGGAACACACCAGGAGCACACCAACTTTTGCTAATGGACTCCATGTACCAAGGTTCATCCATGTTCAGGAACAGGTCTTTAAACGCTACAGATAATTACCTGTACTTGATACATTTGTGCACACGCATAGGTGTGCCCAACTCTAAAGGAAATTTTTAGTTTTGAAATACACGCCAAGAAGTCTGATCCCATAATATATTTTGTAAACGTTTTCAAATAGTAACAATTCTTTTCAGAAGACAACAAACGTTTTGAGTTTTAGCTATGCATGTACTCAGCTCAACTTGGGGGAATATTTAATGATTTACTGTGGGCAGTCTGCCTTTATTCCAAAGTGCATAGGAACATACTCCTTAGTGAGCAAATACCCTACAGCTCAAGGGCAGCACCTCCATGCTTAGAACATCTGTTTGCAACCTACTGCCCATCTAACTTACACCACTGCAGATCTAAGACAAACCTTCAAAAATGATGGTTTTTAAAAAAGTGCGAGAGTTTAATCTGTCAGAGTTTTATTTCTGTTTGGGGTGACTGGACTGCAATCTTCACAAGCAACTGTGCTGGTATCTGTGGCTCCGTGTACCAGAAGCACAGACGGCAGAGACCCAAGCTCGAGTCCTGACACGCAGTTTCAGCTGACCGATGGCACTCTGGCTGCTAACTTGATGCCTGTCTGGGGGAAAAAAACACTTTTCATGCCTGCCCTACTCTTAGGCTCTACATACCTTACAGGTCCCTGTAGAGCATGTTTCATACAGTAGGCCTTTATGTAATTTTGCGTAAGGTTCCAAGGGTATAGTTGTATGTCTTTTGTGTTCCTTCCCCCCCACCCCCCAGATTCTTTTTAAGTTTAGTCTGGTCAAGTCAATCTTTAAAGTTTACTTTGTTGAAAGAGTCTCTAAGGATGAATATTTGGTTGCAATGTCTCAAAGATCTTCTTTCCCATTTCCTTGTTTACCCAGGGAAAAATAGATTCCTTTAATGAGGCATTCTGTGATGAAAATATTTTGAAGAGTTGCGCACATTGCTGTAACGCTGGCATACGTCAAACCATACTGAAAATATTTCACAATCTGTAGTTTCCTTCACTAGGCATAAGGATCATCTTTGAGCATGAATACCTTATTCTGTGTGGAGTTCAAAGCACTTTCCTAATGCGTTAAGCCACTTCCCACAAGCTCCACTCTCAGGAAGTTTGAATTGGCTGCTTTTCCAAAGGCGTTTGAAGGATGCCAGTGTTCTCAGCTTTGTAAACTCAAAATGAACTTGTATTCATGTTTCAGATCAAATGAAGGGCTCCAGTTTTGTATTTTATTTTTTGGAATCCAAATACCTAGTTCTTATTTTTTCCCTTTGTACCTCTCATGTTTTGCCTAGTCCCTCTACCCAAACCAATCACTTCAGACTTCTCACAGGAAAATAAGAGATGTAATTATCTCTGTGTGCTAAATCAGAGGCTGGGAGAGAACACAGAAAGGCTCCATGATGATGCATAAAACAAATCAACAAATACAGATTTTTCTATCTGAATACTTGAAAAGTTCCACTGAAATATCATTTTTTTTCCTTTTAGATGACATTTATTAAATGTATAAGCCTTGAACATTTTGATAATTTATAGTAGAATAAATAGTGGTAATAACAGTACTAGGAATGGGCTTCTCTTAGTCCTGGAGGAACACAAACAGGCAAACGAGAAAAGCACCCAAACCTAAACAAAACAACAACTGAAAAATCCCAGCTGCCTCATTATTCCAATTCTAGAGCTGCTTCAGTTCAGAAGCAATCTGGGAGATGCAGCCACTCATGGACAGAGCACCAAAACTTTTTGTGGAAGTGCACAGTGCAATCAGTGAATGACCAGAAGATAATATCACAAGAGGAAACGTGAAAAGTGAAAGTCTCAGGCCCAAATTCTAGCCCAGCCCACCCAACCACACATTCAGATTGGAGAAAGGCAGTGGCCCAACCTAGGCCAGGGGCTGGTATCATCTGCCAGTGGCTTTTTCTTGAGGCCACCATTGACATGTGCCTCCAAGCTTTCACCTGTGCTCATCACCATCATAACGCAGTGCACGTTGGGCTGCTCCCAGGAAGAGATCTTTTCACTAGTTACAGAAAACTGCAGGGGTCCACCAATGTCAAAAGAAAGGTCAAACCCTGGAGATGCACAGTCTGCATAGAAACACCAGGAAGCAGCAATAGCTCCTACTTTCAGTCCTGAAATAACTGAAGAGGCGTGGCTAACATCCATCGCCATTTACTCTGATTTCCATTCCTTGGGATTACTCTTCCACAAGAGAAGGGAGTCCTGAATCTCACTGTTCTTTCAGATCATCGGTTCTGTTTTCACCTTCTGAACCAAAAGCCAGTACGGCCCAATGTCAGATGTGGATTTAAGAGAATACCGGATTTCAAGTCATTTCACATCAATTCCTTGACTTGAATAAGAGGTGGCGAAATGTTCGGAATTAAAAAGAAAAGAAGGCAGGCTGAGCCAACACTACTCCCTGCTGCCTGTCAGCTGGTGGACACAGCCCATTGAACCACTCGCCTCAGCGACTGGCAGGATGAAGAGCTACCTGAATATATTGCTTTTGCCTTCATGCCTCATATACGCCAGACACCACCGTGACACAGCAAAAGACTGAGCCCTCCTGAAATGCATTTTAAAAATTTATCAGATTAATTACAAAATACAGCAGCATATAGAAACCATACAAAGCCAAACATATAGAAACCATACAAGAAAGCCTTTCAGAAGCATCTAGCAAATTACTACACTTCTGAAAAGACTGTAGGGAATAACATTTTACATGGTTTCTGGGTTTCTGGGTTGGATGTTTGGGTGCTTTGGAAAACAGCGGAAAAAAAGAAACTGCTTTAGAAGCGACAAAAAGGAAACCTTAGAAGTCTTCAAAGAAGCACTGCTACTACCAAATGTAAAACAGCACTGTAAAACAGTCACAGTCACGTCATTTAACAGTTGTTTTCCACATAACTGAGCTGCATTACAATAAATATTCTCAACAGTAGATGTCCTAACCGTAATTTGGCAAAACCGCTTGGCTATACCCATCGAGTTAAATGAAGTGTCAGGCAGTTATTGAGCAAAAACCTACCTTATAAGGCAAAGAAAACTCTTAGCTTGAGACATGCAGTAAGCAACAAACATACACTATTAGCTTCTGAGATAAAGTAAACATAATCAACGCGTTTCTGCTAGAAGTTCAGCAATTTTTCTAAAGAGTATTTGTGAGGTTTTGCTTGTGTTAGCAACATGGACAGTTAAAGCCACCCCAAAAATGTGTCCCTGTGATGTTGCCTGTCAGAAATTCATCACTAAAGCTGCTGAATTCATTCACAAGATAAAACCATGAAATAGTTAGGGAGATCAAAGATAGCCTCCGTTGATGATCAGTGTTTGAAAGGCACATCCATTAGGCTATGTAAATACAAAGGTCAGATAAGGCTTTTTTTTTTTAAATATATAAACAGTAGGCCGAAAGGGCTTTAAGAAACTGAGAGCCTATAAATTTGAAAGAATATACGTAAAATGGATTGAAATCACCGCCATGTACACCCAGTCAGTCAGTCCTACTCCTCAGACTCAGTCTTAGTTGGCCAGATAAATGCAAATAGTGCTTTCATTATTTCTGTGGTAAAGGAGAAAGAGGTAAAGCAGGTGGAAGCACCCCAATCCTGAGTCTGAACTAGAAATAGCGTTAGCTTTTAGAAGATATAAACCAGGGAACTGAGACTTTTGGGACAGCAAGCACAAGGTCTATTTTCAGACAGGTTCCTACAGTAAGCCTTAAAACATCTGATAGTCCTACTTTGTAGTTTTTCTCCACTGTTTTTCCAAGTTATTTTGGAAATGTTTGAAATCCATTTTCTTAGTAGGAATAAATTTCAATCACAAGAAAAGAAGGTTTCACCGCTGCATAGATCTTTTCACTAACAAGAGAGAAGCCTCAGCACATTCAGAGCATCAGTTTGTGGTAATCTAACGGATCTGAGTGGGTTAAAAACGACACAGAAATTAAAAAAAAAAAAAAATTCAACAGAGTTTTGGAACAACTTGCCCCTAGAAAATGCCAGGCATGCCAAAACAGCTTACATGGGTCAGAAGCAAAAATTCAATGAATTTATTCTTGATACAGGAACAACGTAACGAAGGAAGAGTCAGATGTCTTCTCTGACAGATGCTAAAAATGCAATGGAAAAGGTATTTAAATACAGCCTGTCAAATTACTTCAAAAATCATTTCACATTCTGTATCTCAGAGGAAGATTTGGGGCTCAGGATGGCAGCAGCAGCACAACATTTTGTGTGTTTATCTGAACTGGCTGCTCAGAGCCAATTCATGACTGAAAAGTTCCCTTTTGCTCCTAATATAACTTCAGTTTAAAGCTCACAGCAAATGCTTGTAGTTGGGTGTGTGTTAACTGCAAAGCTCAGTGCTGTTGAACTGTTTGACTACATCCATCAGCACAAATACCTCAAACGCTGTCACAAAAGCAGAGCATGTTCAGAGAAAGAAATTGCTGTTACTAAACCTGAGCAAGGTCATTAGGATCTTTAGTTTTTAATCCAGCCCAAATGAAGCCATATAAATAAGTGGGCCATGCTGTGATGTCTGGTTTGGATACCTACAGGTGCTGAAGGGTAATCCAGAAGATAACCCACTGTAAAAGAAAACAGCAAACTGGAGGCTGCCGCTCTCAGACCTCACAGGCTTTGCTCATCAGGTTGTGCTCAATATTTCAGGCTGGTAAACATCACCAGCTGGGACAGACAGATTCAAGGGCTGGTGGAAGAAAAGGGCAACGCTCTACTTGGAGCTTTTCCCTTTCTGCCCCTTCCAGGCACACCCTTCCCACTACACAGTTCTCTCTTTCAGTAAGTCACGTGAGAGATCTTAGCTCTTAACCCAATTTAAACTATTTTTGTTTCTTTTCCAGTATGCTTCGATCAGCAGCACGAACCACAAACAGTGCCCAGCAACTGGTGAGTGGCAGATGCCCGAATACTGTGTTTTTCATCTCGTTTCAATATCCTTGACTCATGCATCCTGTCTAAGCTAATGTTAGCTTCCTGATTGCAGTGTGTCTGCAGCCATGGAGTGTCAACAACTGCCTGAGCCATCCCAGAAAGAAAGCTCGCTCCTCTTCGAGCCTTCAGCCTTGCTTTGCTTTTAATGGCTCTATCAAATCTACCTTGTGCCAATTTACATCCAGAATCTCTAGATTTACACTGGAACAGCAGTGCACTTCTTCCACTAATTTTAAAATACTTATTTTGATGTGATAGTCTGCAACATTCAGCTTTGACTTTATTGGACATCTTGAGAGAAAACAAACTACTACCACCAACATTTACATTCATCGTGCTGTATGACACTATCACGTTCTCCCCCTTGGATGGAACACCCCTAAACAGGAAGAACAGAACCAGAACAGACCCACTGCTTTTCTGTGAGGTGCTTGTGTCTTCATTTCCCTGATAATCTGAAATTCTCCTGTCCAATTTGCTGCTGTGTTCTAGATAGCATAGCACTGACTTCACGTTGCTTATTTGCATGAACTAATCAAATTTAAACAAGTTTTTTAGGCTAGACTTGAGTCCTACCCAATTCCAACCAGCTCACCAAGTGGGCAAACTTGCAATGAACTCCATTGGTTGCTCCAAAACTAAGGCCTATTTGTTTCTATGGAAACTATAACAGATACAAAGAGCACAATAGCACTATTTGATGGAGCACATTCTCAGCCACAAAACACTATGTATCAACACAGCCACTACCATTAGCTCTGCATTTTCACCAGTGGTGAACAGGAGCCTGCATGCCGTGCTTGTAAACACCTGCACCAGCAGAGGTGCCCCACTGTCACCACTGCTGAAACAAGCCACCACCCCTCACTGTGCTCACAGCCACTGTTTGGGCTCCAGAAATGTTCAGCAAGAGCCAATGCATGTCAATGAGCGTCATTGTTTCTCCATGGAGGAATCCAGTGCCACCCCTTTGCTTCACCTGCACTCCCATGTCAGACCCCATTGTGTCAGAGTGCCCCTCTGCTGCCATCTGTCACACGGCAACAACATTGAACAAGGAGATGGGTGGGAAGGTTCAGCCTCTGCTGCTGCACCACCAACACCTGCCTCTGACATTGTGGGCCAACATCATAAAACAGGAGGTATTACTTTCAGAGCAGCCCTTGTACGTCCACCTAATGTTACAATCATGCTTAAATATTTTTCAACAAGAGCTCTGGTCCTATGCCCTCTGCTCACAAATAAACCTACTCTGCAGCCATCTTTGGCTTTAAAAAGATCAGTGCAGGTCCATTGTTTGGGCAATGAGATACCAGAAGTCTACAGGGTCCCAATTCAGATTTATTTCCTTAAGTAGTGGACTATTCATCTAAGCAATTATTAGGTGAATAATTAAGTGGATGGAAGACAGCATCTCACCTTAAACCATGGCAGCTAGGGATAAAATAATAACTGTGACAGCAGCAGCTGCATACGCTAACACTTTGCGTAGAAATTCACTTCACAGGGCACAGATACAGGGTTTTCTTTGTTTTAAAGCAAGAATGAGGCCATTATCCCAAGGCACAGTCCTCTCAAGAGAAGCAAACTGAAACAACAAGAAACCTGAAGGGTAAACGCGAGGGCAGGAAGTACTGAAGCAAGGAAGTGGGTTCAAATATCAAAGGCTGTGTTTAGCAAGGTATAAGTCATACCTTACTACATCATAAACTTCTGTCCTCCTGCTTGCAAGAGGAGATTACCATCTTTTCCTTCTTCCAGGAGCTATTTCTGCTGATTACTGGAACAAGACTTGCTCCTCTGCAAACTAACCTAGTGGTAATGCTAGAGTGGCTTGAGACACTCAAAGCAAGTACCACCACCATGGCCACTGGGATGACCATGATATGGCAGATATTCCTCTGCTCTGTTATTAAGCCTTCCCGTATTTGTGGAACAATAAAATCAACTTTGAAAATAATACCATTTGGTTTTGATCATAATCCTTTTATAAATATATATATATAAGAGGTTACCAATCAAGCAATTCAGTTTAAAATAATGCAGTTCACCACGAGGAAATGTTGAGTAAAGTGTCACAGCTCCGTTCACTCCACAAGACTGCTAAGGGTGTGCAACGCACAGCCAATTTCTACTGTGATTTTCCACACACTATCATTGAAAAACTACTGCAAGAAAAAGAATTTTCTGGCTATCATTATGATTGGAAATTGCTCAGAGAAGAATATGTGGGAATCCATGGCGCACATCTGAATTATTCAGATGGAGTTTAATTGTCCACTTATTCTGTGAAAGGAAGAGATAGCTCACAGCCTGCTTGGTAGTTGAAAAGGACCTATCAATGTCACAGGATAAAGAATTCATTATATTCCTCCCAGTACGTTTTCAGCTTAAAGCACTAGCTTCTCTTGATTATCTGTTCAGACCATTTATAATGAATGTGTGCAGATTAAACAAGACATCTCTTCTTCCTGGCTGTGCAAGCACTGATCACAATAGAAGTCCCTAAGACCCATAATTTTCAGCTTTGCAAAACTTTTGGAATGAAGCTATGCTTAGCAGATCTCACAGTTACACAGCAGAAGGCAATCGTTGCTTCTCTAAAGCCAGTTTACCACTAGGAAGAAAAAAATAAATACTGTTCCAGAAGAGGTAAGAAACAGCATTTATTTTTAAGTTCTGATTTCTTGCGTTAACTGAGAAGTATAATACTAGGTTTTATATAAAACTGATTAATATAGGTTTCACTACATATGTATCTTATTGCATTCATTTAGTGTGATAGGTGTCCTATGTGCGGATGTGTTTAATCTGGGTTTGAAGCCTACACAAATAAAATACCTTCCTTACCGTATGTTGGATCTTTATTTGCCTTTATTGGTGGTTACCTTTGGGAAAAGAAAAAAAAAAAATGCTACACAGTTTTGATAATTATTGGCTGTATCTTTGCTAAAATTTCTGCTCTTTGGCCATAGAAGTTTTTGAATTATTATTATTATTGAGGAAGAAGTAGCGATTAAGAACACCACAGCTTTAGTTCCTGGGCATGTTATACTTTCAATAATACTGCATCTAATCAAGGGTCAGTTTTTTCTCGGAAACTATTCATATTCTGTTGTAGAGGCTTTCTGCAACCAAGCTGCAATGCTGTTACATGGATAGTTCTCCATATTCAATTTGGTTAAAATATTCGAACTAGCTAAATACCTGCTGGAATTCTTTCGCTGTTGCGAATGCATCTGGAATTATTCTGAACCTGCCTGAACATTAGAACTGATGGCAGCTACTTGTATTACCACTAGCACTCGTAGGGATCTTTTGCATTGCACTTAGACTGCATCTGTCTGTCAAGATAGATACCCACATTTGTCATACCAAAAGCACATCCCTTATCTGTTTCTGTGGGTGGTTATTAAATATTTATTTTATTTATTACTGCACACAGTGGATCTGATTGTTGTTAGTGAGTCATATTGATAAAGTTATTGTGGGAGATTGATGGTCGTAGCGTGTTTAAGACAGAGAAAAAGCTTTTTTTGTGTGTGGATTCAAGTGATACTATATGCCTTTGTTCAAGCAGTGAGTGCCCAAACAGGCCTGAATATAAAATGCAATTTTAAAGTTAGCAGGCACAAGAATGTTAAGAATTTTTTTCTTTTTTTAAGATTTATGTGTCTTCCTTGTCCACAGGGAGCAGCAGCCCTAGCAGTCTAAATTCAAAGATTGCACTCATATCTTCTTGTTAATAAAACTGTCAGTCATGGCACTGGTCTTACGTTTTGCTATAGATTTTCTCTTCATTTTTACATGGCAGAAGGTTCACACAGACTTTCCATCCATTACCCGCTGTATTAAGAGTAAAACTGCATCAATCTAAGAGAAAAAGTCTTTAAAAAGTGTTCAGGATCAAGTTATAATTTAAAACATTGTAGGGAAAACAAACACGAGCTCGTTAGAGACAATGAAAGTTGCTAGCACGTGGCAAGCGCTGTCAGAGATGTCTGGTATACAATCTCCATTGTTCATCGCTGAGTTCAGAAGGACTCCATATAAAAACAAAGGTCTACCTGTGGCTGTTGGTAAAGTCATACTGATAATCATCTTCGAGAGGAAGAAAATAGATAAGTATGATTTCTATTCTGTAGCAAATGGGACTTCCTTGGCAAACGCAGTCAGGCAAAAACTTTTAAAAGGAAAAAGTATGCATTTGCTATTATATCTAAATTTCAAGCTATACAAGGGAAGACTGCAAATTCAAGGGCCTTAGTTATATAACACAAGGATCTAAGAAGTAAAGTATTTTACTGCACCAGTATCCTGGTTGATCATAAGAACACTTTGAAGTGGTACTTACAAGCCCAAACTCAATATCTCACTTCAATTCCAGGAACTGTATTCACATCAGCAGAGTTTGGGTCTTCGTTACATCTCTGCACATAATTTTTTGGGTCAATGATGATCTTTTCCAGTATAAGGGAATGTTTGGTAACTGGTGGAGAGCTCAGGAATTCAGGCTTATTTTCACCAGCATCAGTCAGGACAGAATAGTTTCTGGCTAAGTCAAGTTATTTTTCCAGTAATCTTGTTTTCAGCTGTCTTCCCACTACATATGAGCATCTGCTCAAGTAGAGGCTCAATGCCATACATATTTAATTTTATGTATTCTGTATATAGTCTCATTGATTTTGAAGAAGCCTACGTACTGGACAGTTATTGCCATATCCTCTCACCTGAGCTATTATACAGCCAGTTCACCTGTGATTTTATTTTCTTTAAAGCAATAGCTGAAGAGGGGACAAACTTTAATTTAGGCTAAACACAATCAATTGGTATAGACAAAAGCATAGAAACCCTGAAAGGTTTTCCATGGCAAGACAGCTATTAGAGATGTCTTAGGAAATGGGAAGTACCTGTTAGCTTAGCCCTAAACCTTTGAAATAGTTCTTTGAAATATATATGTGAAAGTACTCTGTAGACAAGATTTAAAAACCTGTGGTCCACGTTATTTATCGATGCTAGAATTAAGGCATGGTTTTTGCTTTCACACCCTAAACACTGTCAACACCAAAACATCTTTTAGAAGTGAGAATTCAAGTATTTGTTCCCTTTCTAATTCATTACCACTATTCTGAAGAAACTGAATTTTAATTTGAAGCCAAGCGTGGAATCTATTTCCACCCCTCCACCCCCATCCAGTGCTGGCACAAGAAATTCATATTTCTGTTTTTTCTAATTTCCACTCCCACCAAACCACTCCAGTTGAGGATTGTGGACTCAAAGGAGTTTCCTACGGAAAACCTGTTCCTCACACGCTATATCTGTGACTTGAACCAAGAAGTTACATCAATAACCCCTGGGCAAGAACTTCCCTAGATATGGAGCCTGTTCCCATTCCCAAAGGCACTGTTAGTTCATACATATTGTATGTTTAAAAATAATATATTAAGATCACGTGGCCAGCTGATTCAAAGCATCTCTTTGGAACAATCTGAAAAAAAAATTTCCCATCAGAAAAAGTGTGCTTTCTGCAAGTAATACAGACTTCAGATGAAAAGCTATTTTGTGAAAAATCAATAAAATCAAAATTATCATTACAATAGCTAAAATTTAACGCTCTGGAAAGTCTTTATTTTTCCATCTAACTTATAAATGAGAGAGGGGAAAGAATTCCAAACAATTTCCGTATTCTTCTTGTGGTACCTGTTATACTTATGTTGCATTTCTAGACTGCAAGGTGTAGACCTGGCACTAACATGTTAACTCCCACTCGGGGAACACCGACTGCACATGGAAGACTTGCCAGAAGGCTTCTGCAGCACAGCCCAACACGACACTGCTCAGATGGCCACAGCAGCACCAGTTCAAGGCAGCACGTGTCTCTGGGGGGTTTCGGTTGCTCCCTCTCACCAAGAGCCCTATCGTTGGCCTAGTGACTGCAGGTCCATAAGTCTCCCGACCAACTGAAATGCTGAGTTCTGCTAGAAGCCATAGCCAGGTCTTTTCTGAAAACACACAGCTATTCTGCGCTAAATAAACTGGCGGTTGATTAGCTTCTGCCACCTGATGCTTGGTAGAAAAACACACAGAAATTCCCCTCAGCCACCACAAGCCGTATAGAAGTCCATATTTCCAAGACTCAGGACAACAGAAGCCTGCATATATGTGTGTTCCCTACTGGCTGTCATACAGGGTTATTACATAGTGCAGGAGCCAGCCTGCACAGCTAGCTAACTTCCCTTTGCTGTATTTATTCAGTAAAGTCAGCCCCAATCTTGAGCTGGGAGCCTTCGCGGCAGCAGCAACTGTGTCATTGTTAAATAAGTCAGGCAAGGTTAATTACCGGCGTGTTTACACATAGAGATGATCTGTGATGAGAAAGACAACTCGGGAGAAGTACAGCGTGATTAACTACAGGTAAAACACCAGACTGTTTGTTTAAGCTTGCCATTGATACAGAAGTAATTTTCTCTCTCTCAAGAACTGGAGCACAGCTTACTCTTTCAGTCTTTCAACGTTGTTTAATCAAAAGTCAGCATCTCTCCAGCACATATTTTTCCCCTCGTAGGCTATGTTGCTAGGTTGGGCAGTAACTGAATAGCTCTCACACGCAGACTTATTACAGATGTATAAAACGTCACCACAATTTACTGAGCCTGGTGAGGATGCCTTTGTTACAGCTTTTGTTTTAAGCCCAGTTCTGTGGCTGCCTCCTAGGGCCCTGAAGTAAGTCTCTTTAAAAGGAGCTACAGATTTATTCCTCCACTCTGAATAAGTGAAAATGTGTTTTGTTGGAATCTCCAGAGAGTAAATGGCTTTACTATAGAATCCCCTTTTGTTTATGGGCTTGGTGAAAGCATTTGGCACTTAATGATTCCCAGGCTATTCCAAGTTTAAAAAAGAAATCAAGTGTGCTGAGTGTTAAAATGTTTTCCACCAACCTCAAAGCAAATCCAATATAAAGACTTGTTTCAGGTGTCAAATTAGTGTGGAAGTGTAATGCTTACTGACTCGTACTCTTCAGCATTTAGACTCAGTAGAATGCCACTTTTTGTTCTTAAAGCAGCATGGGGG
The DNA here is from genome assembly GCA_028564985.1 of Crax fasciolata. NCBI lineage: Eukaryota > Metazoa > Chordata > Aves > Galliformes > Cracidae > Crax > Crax fasciolata. Next base: position 21,196,997 of record JAOWBO010000070.1, read on the forward strand.
GTGAGGGAGACCTATCGAGGTGGCCACCTGAAATCCCTACATTTTCCTCTCAGCACTTGTTTTATGATCTGCTGCTCCTCACATCTTCTATTTCTTTCCAACACTTTGCAAAAACTACTGGTATTACAGGCACTCACTAACTTCCCATACCCGTTTCTATGACAGAAATAAGTGCAAATTGAAATTTAATTAAGCACAAGGAACTCCCATGAAATTATTGAACTCTTCACAAGAAGCTATTTTATGTTCTTCTATTGAAGTTGTTCAATGAGCAAAATTTCTAACAGAGAGCTATTGATGCTGTAAATACAGAGGACACAGAAAATGGACGCTGTTAAAAGGTTTTACGCAGGGATAGCTTAGTTAACACCAGTGGCAGCTGTAGGTGAGCAAGCATTATTTGCATTAGAGAAATATTAAACAAGTCCACGTCAGCCTTTAGGCCAATACTGATTATTCATAGTAAAACACAGGGAATTAATAAGCTCTTTAGCACCTCATCCATCACCTGCAAGTCTCAGAACTACCTATTCCCATTTAGAATAGTCAGGTTTCTCTTTAAGAAAAGCTCAGGCATAATATGCTGGCTAGAGAAGTGTAAGATGAGCAAATATCTCCCCCTTGCAGCACTTCCTTCTTGTCAAGAACAGAGCCCTGTGAGGCTAACACCAATCTTTACTTACAGAAACTGCAAGACACGTACGTGTCCATGCAGACTACAGTATGCAAAGTGCTACTTCTTACTCGGTTATTCTCGTTTTTAAAAATAGGTTTCTCAGTCTGTTTACTTATTTTAATCCATAGAAAAAGGTATCTTTAAGGTCATTCAGAGTTAGGATCCTTCCCCACAAGAAAACTACTGTATATTTTTCCTTTCAGGAAACCAAACTTGGTACTGAAGACACGTATGTAATTTGTTATTTGTATGGATCCCTCAGCATAAAGATGACAAATGCCATATAACACAACTGGGCATACATAATCATGGTGCCAAAGAAGTTATTTAGTTATTTCCACCTCTAAAAATACAAATAATTGCAAAACATTTTGGTGGGAGGGAAGCAGAGGGGTTGGTGAGAAGTGCTGGGAATCATCACTGTATCCTAAGATTCTTCCTATCCTGAACAGCTCTGGTCTGTTCCCTTTAATGAACTGTTGACAGCGAACTATTACGAGAAACTGTAAGGAATAAGCATACATACTCTCATATATTTCTTTGACTTCATCATAGCTTTCTGCACTGACTACATACTTTTAAAATCCAAGAGCTACTGCATACTGTAATTGTGGCAGATTCCAAGACTTCTTTAGCTTCTAATTCCTAGCTTAGAATTCCCTAGTTCTAAAGGGGGAAAACTGCTACAGCTGAACTCTCAGGGTAATCAGCCTCTGAAACCTCTTGCGATCTTGGCCTCTCGGCCTTTTTCTTTCCCCATAAAAACACATAAAAAGAGGTTTCTATAGAGAAACCTGCGTAATACCTCAGAACATTCCTCCCATGTAATCGTTATTACAAGAAAACCAATTCTTACAGTTCTAATGTTGACCTTCGCTTGTCTCTTGCTTCATAGCATTTATTAATGTTCCTTTCAAAAAGCCCAATGTTCTCCTGACAAACAAAACCAGCAGACATTCACCTAGTTCCAACATGTGTCACTGACCGATCCAGACAGCCTTTCTCCAAGTCATCAGTCGTTGAGCCATGGCAAGAACACCACAAAGTTACGATCTCTTGGGTGGGGACCGCTCCTAAACTGCCAGTTACCCTGCTCTGTCTAAAATAACTTTTCCTTTCATGTATTTGGAAACGTGGCAGCATAACTGAGGTCAGAAACATTTCAAAACTCAAAGAAATAAGAAAATAAACACCGTTTTTGGTCTGCGTAACATCATTTCACCCTCATAACTTCCTCCTTGTTTAAACCTGCTGCCTACAGACCACTGACAGTCCCTAACTTGCTCCTAAGAGAAAAGCAAAAGATAATCATGGAGTCCTACGGTGTCTACGTTCTATTGTATCATACAAGCCATTATACTGGCCCAGTTCACAACAGGGAGGGACTTGCTCCCTGTCTTCAGAGAGTAATTCATGAAGGGGAGCAATGGGAACCAAAGCCAGGTCAGACATTACAGAATATTATTGCTCTATTTTCTCACCTGTGCTCTGCCCTGACGCTTTTGCACAACAGTGCTACTGGGGAGAGAACAAGAAGCCCAACACAACTCTGCCCTCCACGAGCAGGCCTACGCGTGAGGACATTTCCTGGTCTGGGAAGCGACAATCTGAAAACAACTGTCTGGAGCAAAGATCTGAAGGAATGTGAATTTTTGCACCTCAACACCTATTTATTGCTAGCTTTCCCCTTTTCTTCAGCTTTTGCTCTTGTTAGGCGTCAAAAAGATGGCTTGTACTACTGATAGTTGGATCATGGGCACATCCATCTTTTCCTTTCCCCCATGAGGCAGCAGAATCCCCGCATTTTTTCCTTCTTTCCTATCAGTTTATGCATCTCTGCTGACCTTTGTGCTGCCCAGATTTCCAAGACAGTTATAAAATTTACGGTAACTTACATCTTGGCAAATTGCATTCCAGGAAGCCTTAATTCACAGGAGATTCACTGAAGCTCCATCACTGACCGAAGGCGACTATTTAAGCATACAAAAGCACCTATGCCACAGAAGATATATTCTCATCCACTTAAAAAAATTGATTTGGAATATAATTCCTTCTAAGTAGCTGTCCCAAAATCAATAGTGTTGTCCTGCTAATGGCACCGATCATCACTATTCCTGAATAAGCACAATACTTTGCTGGGACTCCATCTCTGCTGCAGATCCTGAACACCTCTATGGTTCATGCAGCAGAAATCACTTCCAGTTTTCCCTGAAGTAAGAAAAGATAGAGGGGAAATTGCCACAGCAGTTCCCCTTTCTTTTCCCACTGCAGATACACGCTTTCCACAACAGATATGTGCGAGCTGTAGTACTCACTGAACTCGACTCCAGCAGTTGGTTTAAACTCACTAACCTTACAGGAAAACAAGTCACTCCCTGTGAGCATAACCCAAACTATCGTTTGTTTCATTGATGTAATTTTGGAAAATGGAATTGACTCACAAGCAAATGGTGCAAACAGGATATGAGCAAAACAGGTAGTACTGAAAACCCAAAGGCCATTAAATGTGTGTGTCAATATTTTATTTCATGTCTATATTAGTGATAGCCTGGTCCTAGGAGTTGATTCCCCATTATCATCTGGACACAAATTAATGTGCTCTTCTTGATGGCTTCTCTGACTTTAATGTGACCTTTGTGTCCTTGCAGATGCCTCCACAATACAGCCTGAAGCAAAGGGCAATCCAGAGATTTCCTTCAGAAACATCCCTGACTTGAGCTACAAGGCCGGAGCGAGGGCAGTCCTGTAGGCCTCACTGGCACCACAGCCGTTTGAAGGTGGAGGCATAAGTGAGGAAAGGGGTTAAGGTGCAAAAATCATACTTCATAAATAGCAGTCAGTCCTTGACACAGGAGCAGACATATTTTGTGGTCTACATTAAAATATCTCAGCAAACAAAGGCAGGCAAAAAAAGCATTGCCCTTTTAGGAATATTCTGTTAGATCTGGTAGCAAAGGGTGGGATGAGGTCACTAGCATGCATTCATTTGTGCCAGTGCCACATGAGAGAAAACCAAGCAAAAATAGAAAATGAATTTTTTTAGTTAGTTTATTCTTGCAGTTTTTGCATTAAGGCTAACGTTTTAATGGAAATTGGGTGATCATTCCTTCCTGTACTTCCAACAATTGGTGAACAGTATTTAAATCCCAAACTGCCTAACCACATTCTGAAAGTACCTGGCAGTGTGATTTCAGGTGATACTTAATACACATTACCATGGTGCATCAGGCTCATCGCCAATATCTTTTTCTCTGGTGACTGAAACTGGACATTTCTGAGAAGGTACAAACCGAATGCTTGCACAACAGCCTGCTCACAAGAGAAGACTTTCCTGAGTCCCATTAACATTTCAGCACTTAAAACCTGATTATGTCTGTTCCGTGCCCCTTTGCCAAGCACCTCTGGCACTTTCATACCTGAGTATGAGCTAAAGCAAAGCCATTGGCTTCTTTCCAGATTAGTGAGTTTCCAGTCTCTAATGAACAGACAAAGCTGTAAGAAATGCCTGCAAACAACTCAGAGTGTTGCACAAGCAGCACATCTGCCTGAGGAGCAGCAGCCATCAGACTACATCTGTCCTTTATGAGATCCTATCTCTGATTCCTCCTTTTTTTTTTTTTTTTTTGGCCATCACTTTTCCCACCTAAGGAGAGTGGAAAAATCAGGCCAGCGTCTAAAAAACAGAGCAATAAAAGCACTCGCATCTACTTGACCTTCACTGTTTCTGTCTCTTTTTTCTCCATTTGGTTCTGGTGATCAACACGAGAACAGCAGCAGCAGCTGCAGCTCTGTACGTGAGCTGAGAACAGTTCAGCTGTAACTGATCTAACTGAGACATCAGAATGCTATTAGTGTTCTCACTGCTAATTTGTGGTGCTATCGACAGGGCTTCAAACAAAAAGAAAAAAATGGAATTTTACAATTTTACAGATGAATTCACTCCAATCTTGGTGCAAATTTACCAGGGCTTTCTGAGAAGTCAGCCCCTGGGTTCAGTGAGGTAAATGCTGGAGCACAATATTTGCCTCAAGGAAAGAGGGATCAACAAAGGGAACAAAAATACCCGATACAGTGGGAACTCTCCCTTGCAATACAGTTATGGAAATTCCAAGATAACCTCAAGCTCTAACGGTCCCAAAATATAAATTGCTATTTCTAATCACCTTCCTGCACACCGATGCAAGGCTTTCCAGGCAGTTACCCGTTTTTGATCATCATCCTGCGCCTGCAAAACATTTTCAAATCATCTTTTCCTAAAATTGTTTTAGTGACATTACATTTAATTAATTCCCTATCCTGTTGCACTTGCCATTAAGCACAGCTACTGCTCACCCTGCATTGGCACCTACCTCCTTAAAATATGTCTACAACCAGACTGCTTCTAAAGAACTCAGATCTGCTGCCACCACATGCAGTTGCCATGGCAGAACAAATTCAAGGTCCAGTGCTATGGCTGAGTGTGCCATAAGGTTAAGGAATTCACAGTGCCTAAGAAGAAAATTTCTGCAAACGATATCAGTTTGTGACCAACATCAAAACACAAACACTTCAGTTTTTAGAGAGGGAGAAAGCCCACAAACCTCTTATACAGCACCCAGGAGCTACTCTTGGGACAAGTGGAAAGAAAGAATACAAACGTATCCTGTACAATGCCTAACTCTCCTATGCAACAAAAAAGCCAAAACCCAGCAGTTACTTCTTCACAGAAGTTTCTGGAAATAGCAGCTGCAATAACAAAATCTACCTGAGGCTTTCATTTTATGGGCCTGCATCTATCACACTGAACATGACTTGCTGCATTCTCTAGAAACACACATGCCAGCAAGCTCATTCTGTTGTTTGGAGCTACGAGAAATGGTAAGCCAACTCTTCTCTCCCTTAAATTGATGCGAAGAAGGAAAAACTCAAATTAAACAGCTTTATTGCCTTTTGCTTGTGTGTGCCTGCCTGCGAGTTTCAATGGATCCTACGCTGGAATGCACATGATTTTATCACAAAGAAATCGTGTTATTCACATTCACCTCTGCCGGGACACCAAGTTCAGCCAAAAGCAATGGCTGCTGGTTGGGGTGGATACAGGAAGCAGGTGGGAGAACTCCCCTCTTGGCTGCAGGGTGGCAGCAGAAGCCCTGCTGTCACCATTTCAGAAGACGTCGCCCTGTCCCTCTGTGCATACCCCACCGCAATCCCACCCACACCCAACAGCGGGGACAACAACAGCCCCTCTGATGAAGACATTCACTTTGGCAAAGCTGAATCAGTTCCACTGTCAGGGAAAATGGACCGGTTTGGCACTCAGAAAGCCTACACCGGTGCTCAGGCCTCCTCGTCCAGACATGAAAGAGAAGTGCCACAGCTGGTTAAATAATTCTGCTCAGAAGATTAAGTATGTAGCACAGGCTTTTGAAAGGAGAAGTAAGAGTGGCTGTCATGCTTTCAGTTGCCCTGATAGCCGTGCACTTTGCGAGGGATGCCGGGTGCTATTGCAAACACAGTTTGTACTTCCATGACAGTAAGTGCTTCTCTGCTCCTTTTCATTGCCGCAGACCAGCGCTTTTGATCCGTCAGCGGTGCTCAGCGCTCATTCCCAAGGGAAATCCTTTGAAATGTACCTTCATCTTGATCGCTGACCTCAAGCTGGTCCATACCATAAGCACCACTGCAAAGAGCTGCAGTTGCTTTGTGCAGAACTTTATCTGATTACCAGATTTCAAAGCAGCTAAACCCAGGCTAATCCGCCACATAAAAGAGTCAAACTATTTTTAATGCAGGTTCTTTCTTCTTAAAACTTAACAAGGGGCCTAAAATTCAGACTAAAATTTAGCACAGCTTTTTTCTGTCCCAGAGCCAGCCTACTACAGTTTATCACTGAAGATTATATTGTATTAAGAATATTATACTAGAAATAATAGAACATTAAGCCCACTTAGGAAAAGCAAACATCCATACAGATCCAAGAAAAACTTATGAATACAAAAAAACCCTCTCTACAGAAGATGAAAATAAAATGCCTTAAGCTGTTCATAAGCAATTGGCAATTATTAATTTATTCTGGTACTACTAATGTATCCTATGAGAACACCAGCATTTTATATTTTGCCTGAAATCATGACTAACAAAGAAGGCTGAACATAGAAACTGATTCATTCATCTACTCCATTTGACACAGAAGTCACTTAGAAGTAAGCTGTGTCAATTCTTTCTAAAAACATGTAACATCTGCAACACTTTCATATGAGTAAAAATGCTTAGGGATTGGGAGCTCCAGCTGCCATGAGGCTGAAGAAATCCTCATGACATCAGAAAGCAGGAATTGTATTTCATTCACCCTTTTTGCCATGGTAAAAAAAAGTCAACATGATCCAGATGTTCCGGGTGTTAAAGAATGTCTACTTGGTAATTATTGTGTGAGACACAAGCTTTTTCTTTACTGTGCTGAAATAATTGATTTAATCCAGAGATAATACAGCAGCCTTCTTCCATTACTTTCAGGGTGGAGGAGAGGGTTTAACATTTTTTCACATTCTGGTAATTTAAGTGAAGTCACGTTGTTTATGTAATGGCCAAACAAACCAGAAAGCATTATAGTCCAGTGAGGTGATATAACTAAATATCAATTACTAAAATGGCAAGCTGGGTTTCGTATCAAGCGATACCAAGGGGTTCTTTCTGTATGGCATGACATTTATCATTAGTATTAACACAATTTGTAATTTTTTCCAGTTCTTTATGACAATGATTCTGCTTTTCATTTTAGGAGAGGAGGGGAGGAAGTGAAGTTTTGAGTGCAAGGAATATTGCAGCTACCTAGCATACATTTATTTTTCCTTTTAAACCTGCACCAATTTGCATCGCAACCATCATCTCCAAGCTCATAAAACTCTCAGTTCTGCTGCTGGGAGTGTCCATGAACACAGAGGAGCTGGGAACCCAGGAGCAGAAAGCTGTCCCACCACAGATGTCACAAGCTCCTCCAGGGCAGCGGTTTAATTTGGTCTTAAGCACAAATTCTCAGGCCAACACGACAATAGAGCATTAGCACTGCTGCTCCAGGAGCACCAGTTGAAATGACAGCTATCCCAGCACAACAGAAAAGCCAAAGGAACAGACAATGCCTATGTGTTGTGCCTACACTCGTGTCATCTCTCTTGCCACTCCAGCTTCTAAACAATCACAGAGATTGTGCACACGGGAGCAGATTTCCCTGCTAATAGGCGTGTTTGGGGAAGAAGAGCCTCAGTAATGCACGCGTAGATGTCCCACTCCAATTATTGGAGTGAGTGGAGATTCTTTAACATACCTGGAGTGAGACTAAGACACAAACAAGGTCAAATGTTGTCCTACCAGCTTAACAGAAATTCTGGTCAGTGAGGGAGACGGGGATGGGGAAGCAGGCGATAGTAAAGGATAGGAAGTAAGAGCAAGGGTTACCTATAGAAAGCAGGGACAGTCACCACCATGGATCCCACGCCGTTGTGTCAGACCAGGAGTATCTTCAGGCCTGTGTGGGAGCAAGAGCGCAGGGGGAGCAGCAGCAAGCAGGCATCAGGCCATCAGGTCTCAGGCAGCAGGCACCAGGCGAAGCAGGAGCA
>JAOWBO010000070.1:21205364-21230160 GCA_028564985.1 Crax fasciolata
CAGGTGGGCAAACTTTGAGACAAGAGAGTTCTCACAGCAAGCTTTGAGACAAAAGATTCCGAAACAGTCTCTTACAGCAGATAAGCTTCCTTCCAAACTGATTTGAACGAATGGAGCCTTGTCCCTCACCTCAGATACAGCGATACGATCATCTGCCCATCACCAGCAATGAAGGAACACAGCGATAAGCAACAGAAGACACACTGTGTTAGGCCATGGTGCACAGCCTCTGCAAATTCAACAGCAGCATAAAAACGGCGATGCTTGCAATGTTATCTGAGCAGCAGAAAATAAAGTACTTTTGCAACATTCAGACTGCTTCCTCTGGGGCAGGCTTGGAATAAAACAGTTTGTTCCACTGTGGGACCCAGACAGATGTAGTAAAAGCAGCACACAGGGAATGCCGCTGTACTAACATCACAGGTATAAATTAAAAGCCCCAGTCCTCACTAAAGCTCCATGATTCTCATCCCTATGGTGGGCAACCCACAGCGATGTTTGAGAAGTCTTCTGAACTCTATCGTGTGGTGCACAGTACTGGATGCAAGGGGCCAGGCTGATGCCAGGCTTACAGGGAGCACCTGACCCTACAGATTCCACCAGCCTGAAAACAGACATGAGCCATACCATGAAGCAGCTCGTGACTCCAGTTAGCTGTGTCCTTACAGACAGGCGGCACATGCTTCCTCACGCAGCAAAAAGTGACTAGCCAGAAGTGCTGGCCTTCCACTACTACTCAAATGAACATGCTTGCCATGGGGATTTATTTTACAAAGCATTATTTGACTGCCAAACGCTGCGGATCTACACAAGCTGTGACAGTCTTTGCCCACATCCGACTTGCAGTATTGGAATTAATCGCGTGTTGCTGCAAAGCCTGAAATCTGTGCTACCTCCTTACAGAGGAATTCAGATACATGGCACAGAACTTAAAAGCCTCTGGAACAGCTCCTAGTGAAACTTCCCTAAGGTGATCAGGAAACTCTAACATACAGCAAGGCTTTAATCTCTATCACCCACCAGGCTCACAAATCAGCACTGCAAGGAGCTCTTCTAGGCAGGCAGACATCGACTGACATTCCTTTCGGCACAGAGGGGCTGTAATGCCACCCTGCTGCTGGACAGGAAGCAACCCAAAAATCGGGGTACCGGGACTAGGAAGCTGGCTGAGCACTCACACTTCAACTAAGGTACAGGACACTTCAGGAAAAGTAGCACAGGTGAAATTCAAGCCAAGGTGTTCACGAAGATGTTGCAATAAAGATTTTCTCTAAGCATCTTTAGCAGTTAGGTTCTTGAGCGGTTTCTTGAACAACCTTCTAAAATGAAAGCACACACACTTAAGTGAAATCCTATTAATTTTGAAAGGTTTCAAGAATGTGCTGGAGTGTTTCATTGAGTAATGATTTCCTCAGGGATTTGTAGATGAGGAAAATGGGTTAAATCTCGTTATGTTCCTATAAAATAATAAGAATAAGAATAAAGTCCAGTCTTAAACAGCCTGTGTGCATGCATAACATAAAGAATGAGAAGAAAAAAATAGCAACAAAACCCACACATTTAGAATTATCTAACAAACCACATAAAGATCCATATCGTTCTAATCATGTCTGACATTTCCATGAAAGTGGAGCTAGGAAACAACACCACCCACCTTCAGTTGGCTAGAAGGCTGAAATTCTAATTAACTTATTTATGTAAGCAATCTATTTCCACCAGTAGCAGCTAATATTTCAAGAAAAGCTTTTTTAAAAAAAAACATGATTGGTTGTGTAAGCAACACTCGTACTTACTAGACTCACATCACCAATGACACCCATGAGGAGCAGTTCTGACTTGAAAACAGAAACCCATTTCTTTCAGAAGCCCTCAATATTTGTAGGTCCATCTGAAACAGATTGAAAGAATCACATCCTCAAGTTGCCTCTCTACCTCTAACGATATTTGGAAGCGCAGCTAAGGGGCAGACATCCACATCAGGTGAGTCCTGTGCTCAGTTCCTGGCAAAGCCGCCAGGGCTGACACGGTCTTGGCACTCAGATGCAAGAATCACACCGTTGTCATTTCCATATTTTAAACATGCATACAAACCATTTTAGTGCCACCACAAATATTTTGTGTTCCATTTTTTCTTTATAGAAGTGAGGAGGTAAAAGGAAAAAGAAAAGGCATCACGAGTATTAGACTTGTTCAGAGCACACACTCCAACAGAATAAAAGCTTTGAAGAAAATAGGACAAATAGGACTCCTTTTTCCTTCTCCTCTGATGCTACACACTAGTAACGACCTCCACTTATTCTGCTATCAAGGTTATCTGACAGTTTAGAGGACTGTACATGTTGCAAAATAGATTGTTTGTTTCAACATGTAAAAACTTTTCTGCAATGAAAGGGGTTAAAACGTACAGTTAAGAAAATTTCCACAGTGAGTATTTCCACAAGTGAGCATAAGTCTTCATAACTGCTTAGCTTCGCAGCAGCCTGGGGGGAGGTAGAAGGGGAAAAAAGAAAAAAAAAAAAAAAGAAAAGAAAAAAGGGGAAAAAAAAGCATATTTAGTGCCAAACTAAAGGCATATCATTGAGTTTTTCTGGAAATCATCACTCAGATTCCTCATCCTGACTGATAATACAGGGTCTGTGTGTCTGTGCAGGAAAAGAAGCCAAGAAAAGAAAAATAAATAACATTAGACTCAATAAAAGCAACAAGGTACTACAAGTTCCATTTTCACCTCAATGGGACCAAAATTCATCAGGACCATTATTCTTTTGTGTCACATTCACGAAGCCACCCACGTTTTCCCTGTTCAGTCTAATGGCTCTGCATCTCCTGCAGACCAATGGGAGCAGGAGCTAAGTCAAGGGAAGCACTGCTCACACCAAGCTCAGCCCCTGTGAGCCCACAATTGTTTTGTTTAACATAGCTGTGAAGGCCACATACCACAGCCTCACTGTTCACAGCATGGAAACCACCACCCCAGCCCTTCATTACAAATACCGCAGTTATCAAATATAGACAGAGTAGAAGTTCACAAGGAACCACAAGATTACACTTGGTGCAGAGGGCAGAGTGGCCCTCCATTTCCACTCCCACCTGCTTTTGATCAGGGTATCTGCATGGAGTTTGGCTACTTGAAGCAAAGGGCTGGGTTTGGTGCTATACACAGCACGCCGTTCTGGAAGGGGGGACCACAAAAGCAGCAGTGCAGCACACACATTTGTTTGAGATACATTTCAACACGACTCATGCAACTCTATATTGTTACCATACACAGACAGATTATTTGGGGAACTTCATTCGAGCATCTTGGTTCTCAAAACACATGGGCGTAACCTGCATGGGAGCAAGGGTGGTGTGAGACAAGGAGGAGGAAGGAGGAAGGCAAAGCTCCCAACCCTTTTGAGCAGCCAAGAATCCCCCTGGCAGACACACTGGGCTCTGCACAGCCAGCATCACCCTGGGGCTAAGCAGCAAGGGGTTCACCACTCACTGACACAGGAGGTGACTAAGGTGACAGACACGTTGAGGTGGCACGAGTCCTGCAGGTGCCTTCTCCTGGCTGGCTGACCATTGCAGCACTTGAAGCCTCTGTACTGCCAGGGCACTGGTTCTTCTTTTGCCACACACAGTCCTGGTTGGCCTAGAGCTTTACAGGTGACCTTAGGCACTGCCAAAATGCTTTCATCCTAGGGAAGACACTATATCAGAAGACACCAACACTATTTTCACACCTTGGAAATTAATAGTGCTCTCTCTCTCCTTGCTTTAACTAGAAAATATCAATTTTACCTCACGACTTTGTGAAATGTGTTTTAAGTAAAAAGGAATTGAAAATCATCAGGAGTAGTTTCTAACTGTATGTGATTCCACTGCTGCAAAAAACATCTGAAATTTGATTATAAATAGCATACACGATTGAGAGAATACACTTTAGTCATGCAATTCCCACCCCTCCGTACAAGGACAATAAATTTTACTCTTCCATCTTAATAAAAATAGTGACAGTGTCCTATAAGATCAGAGACAACTTTTCATGCGTATCATTGTAATGTTGATGCTGGCTCCGAATGATACATCACCACGGTACACTACAGCAAGATGGAGGAGGAAGGCAGAGGGCAAATCACTCCCCACTTCACCACCCTGCTGTTTCATGGAGAAAGAATAATTTAAACTCTCTTTTTTTCCCCCCACATCCCTTTTGCTTGCCAAAGCGACAGAAGACAAGTGTAAAAGCATTTATATATCAGAGGAAAGATGCTTACTGAGGAATCAGATTCAATGAAAACGGCCTGCTTATAACAGGATTATAAACTGTTTTTTTCCTGGAATCCTTGGAATATTGCTGTGGTGATCACAATGTAATGACATTTTGCACATTTAGAAGATGGGAGGATATTGTGCCTGATATTACATATGAAGCTAGGTGGATCTGAAGACACGGATTGAGAGGCCTGACCTCGAACGAGCGCCCATTTGCAGCTTTAACTGGGGATCGATTACTTTCTTCTGAAGCACTGTCAGACAGATCTCCTTCACACAGTGCATACACAGCAGGGCACACAAAGCCCATGGAGGTAGAAGTGCTGCACCGGTAGAACAGGAGCAGCTCAGAGAGAGGCTCCAACTCGCTAAGCACTCATTCCTATGCTTAACCAGTGACTAGCATGAACATCCTTGTTGAGCTGTAAAAGGCTCCTGGCAATGGCACAGGGGTAAAACTTGGAAGAAAGAGTGTTTTCTGCATCTATTCTCATTATTTGCCTCATTTTTGAAAACTGCAATTCGTTATGACAGCTCAGAGTTAGCACAAGTGTATTTAGACTGTTTATACATTGCTGAAACCTTTGCTTCACTCTCAGAAATCTCACTTGGCTCCCACCTGAGGCCACCAGGTGCCCAGGTTTCCTGAAGGGGTTAAGCAGGTGGCAGGGAGTCAGCCTGCTTAAAAGGGAGCAGGTTCATTCACTTCAATTCATTTCTGGGCTTGCCAACAACCTGGACAGAGCCAAACAAAAAGCACAGACCCAAGCACTGCCAGGATCTGCCTTGCCAGGCTTTCTCAGCCTAAGAATATATTTTTTAAATCTTTATCACTCTTAATGCATTATTAAAAAACAGACACACATGAACATTTCTGTCCTCTTCCCCAGTCTCCCTAACCCATTTATTTGTGAGAGAAGAGAGCGATCTTGAAGGACTCTGACTAGAGCACCTGGCCAAGGCGACATCATGGAGCTTTAGAGTCACATCTCTGCTGAAGGAGATAGGACAGGAAGATCAAACCTGCAGATTTACTCACTTCAGGCTTTGTATGAAAAAATTGCCCCCCAGGTCACCAAGAGAGAGAAAGAAAGATCATTCAATAGCTCATACTCCATCATATAGTAAATGTTAGGAAACCAGGTACAGATAAATACAGATGCCAATACATCACTTAAGAGTCAGAACATTCATTTGGTTTAGGGACAGCTAGCTAATTAGACTTTGTATTTTACATTGAACATTCCAACAATTAAATGACTAATGGAACAATTCCACAAGCAAAACTGGGAACACTCCATTTCAGAGTGCTCCTCAGCTCCCTAGCTTAAAGCATTCCCATTAAAGACAGTTAAACAGGGCTCAAACCTTCAGCTAGAGAAGAGACTCCAGCTCTGGCTTCCAAAACCTGGGTAAATATTTCAACCTCTAAACACATTTCTATTTTCCCTTCAAGAAGTTATTATTCTAACAAGGCTTCTGAGAAGCTTACGCAGTGCAGCCACATTCTGTCGGAACAACCAAGCTGTACTTCTAACCCAACCCTCCCACACCCAAGGCTCACATCTTGGGAACAGAACCCCGTTTGAACACAGCTCAGTATACCACAAAGTGTTCGATCCACCGTACTCTCCAGATCATCACATTTATTAACAATGGATTTACTAAGTTTGATGAAACCAAATAAAGGGGATTGGAAACGGAGTGCCCTAAACAGCAACCTTCTATGTTTCACATTGCTTCTTTCCTTAAGGGCAACTGGAGGTTGCTACACTCACAAAATTGCAATTTCAAAACTTTCTGGAACTTGGCCACAGAACATTCTTTTCAAAATTGTCATAGACACAGATCACTCCGATATGGGACACAAAGAGATAAAAACACCCCCAAAACAACATAGCTACACACGAGCAGTTATTGGCTACAAGTTACAGAAGGGCCATCCACATGTCTAACACTAACACTATTTCTCCAGCCTCCAGGAGATGTAAAAGCAACAATCTCTTAGTATTCTCAGACTACATAATTACTTTAAAGCACTCATAGGCTGACATACTCTTCCTAGCCTTATACATTCTTCAGATCATACGTCTTTAAAGCACACCCTTACCTTTGTGATGACTCTCAGCAACCTGCTTCTTCAAACACCATGACACACAGGAACACCGAGGAGAAGAGAAAAAAGAAGTTCACAACTGTGCATATGCTGGAGCACCTTTTTACTTGTGCAAGCACACTGAAATGCACACTTAGAGCTCAGCTGGCAGGATCTGTATGAACTGAAAGCACAACAGGTGTTTGCAATTGTTATCATCTGGAGAGCAACATGTAATTGCACCCAACTGTGGAATAATTACTGAAGAGCTCCCACCTGCCTCTGTCTGGCCCTCTTTAAAAGGTCAAAACCAAAAAATACACTGCTGCAAAGAATGAGGCTGGTGGAGGGGTGAGTTTAAAGCTGCTTTCTAGGTTAGTATATTCAGTCCTATTTTACCATATGAATACCAGTTCTGGTATTGACTTTATTTAAAGTAACAACAGAAATGACATGCACGTAGAGCAATATGAATTGTTTCATAAGAGACTTAGTACCATTGGGATATTGTCTGTGCCTGCAGGCATTCCCTGTGTGTGTGCAGCGGGTCAACAGGATGCCAGGAGCTGCTCAGCAAATGTCCAGATTCCAGAGAAGGTTCAGCAAGCAGCTGCTGGTGTCCCCTGGACAAGGACAGCCTTGTCCTGCTGCAGGGCCCTGAGGTACATCCAGGGCTCTGGTAAATCCAGGTTTAAGTGCTGCTGAAAGACGATCTCTTACTTGCTGATAAAAACTTGGAAGATCTTAAGTCCTTCTAAGGTCACCTCTGGAGTCAGTCCCGGTTAGAAAAGGTAGAGTAGAAAGAAATTATTGGCTTAATGTGCCAGTACTTAAAAGAGATGTGATTCAGATCCACTATTACTTTTAACACGTAGTAAAGTAATCAGGATGCAAACAGTTGTGTATTCAGCTTTGAAGTATTAGAATTAATAACTATTAGTTTCAAAGATGCTAAGAAATGCAAAATGAGAATATTTTTGTGATATTCCTGGCATTAACTGACGGTTCAGTTTTCTGTTAAAAAGATGTAGTTGCTGAAACATTGTTAAAATGACATTATTCTGTATCTTCCAACTTTGGTAAACTAACCTGCTTTGTTATTCTTATGAAAGCTGCAAGGTCGTACAATTTTGCAAAGTAAAAAATGGAATACAGGAAACTTCAGCTTCACCAGGATGAAACAGTAGAACAAAACAATCAAGCTGATGTTGAAGGAAAAGAAAATATGAAAATGTATTTTGCAATGATCTAAATGAGAACTAATACAAGAAACAACTAAAAACCAGATCTCGTATTTCATCCTGTAACTATGTTGCCTATTGTTACTGCATGCTGTCAGAAAGAACAGATAGTGTGGTGCAGTTTTTTTTTCTTACAATAATTGCTATGATCTGTAAGAACATGGAAATCCTATACCTGTTACTTCAGATTTCCAATAACTACTTCGTCTTACCCCAGCAATGAATTTCTGCTTAGCACAAATAAGCAAGAGGATTTCATTTTGATTCTGTGATCTTGACCTTTTCTAATCTCTTATTCAATAAGCAAAATCAGACATACAGAAAATCATCTGTAGAACACAGCTATTTATTTCTGAAATCCTTTCCCTATAATGAAGTGGAATATACCCATTCATCAAAGTACCTATTTTCAAAGATGATTGGGGAAAAAGTCTGTGTTCACTGAGCCAGTGGGAATTCCTTCACTTTTTCAATATGCCAGCAGCCAAATGAAGAAAGGCAGATTCAGAAAGCTGTGCAAAATCTTGCAGAAGCAAATAGAAGATCTGAGCAGCCTGTAAGGCAAGGTGGTGGCAGTGCCAAGTTTTGTCAAGGAAAAAAGCTGAGATCAACACGTCACCAGCTTTGGGAGTGCTATATTTTGAGCAAAAGACGATTTTTAAACCTCTGTTGTCATCATACCACTCTGAGTCGCGGAATTCTAAGTGAATCTTGGTAGCGGGGGTCAGAGGGTAACATGTGCCACCTCCTGTTATTGTGGGAAGTGAACCAACAGGCAGTGCTGGATCACAGGTGGCTTTGCATCACATTGTCTGCAGCAGCAACCACATATTAGCATTGAGACTCTATACACTGCCAATCAGTATCCTCAGTGTAAAGAGAGAAATTATTTCAAAAGCCATCTTAAAATTGTGCTATTATGTCTGAGATAAATGATCAGCTTGCTGAAGAACAGCTTAAAAAAATAAGTGTATTATTAGCTTTGTAATGCTTCATTTTTGAGTTTAAGGCTCCAGTTTGGTTTCAATTGACCAAAGGTTAGGAAGGCAGTAACTGCAATGAAACTTCGTATCTCTTGCCAATGAAGTGTTTGTACGTTGCTTGAAATGTATCTTCTTTATCTAGGAAGAGCAAGCTTATGCTTCTGACACACGCATAAACTGCTATGCATCGTCCTTGAAAGTCATACAGATACAGCTTAGAGGCTTTTGAAAATGCTTGATTTGGTTTCCTAAATAATATTTTAATGAATAATATTTTTAATTATTTTACTACATTTCTTCTAGGACCCAGAAAAACACATGAAGAAACAGAAATATATCAACTACAATATATGATTTGATTCAGGAAAAAATGACAAAGTTAAAAAGAGAAGGACACATGCAAGAGTGGCTTCTCTTCAAGGATCATATTGTACCCTGAAGTACAATATTCAGATTCTTTTATCCAGCCGCATATTTGTCTGCAGGCTACTTTGAATTGATGAGGACAATGAAACATCCTCTGCATTGCCACAAAAAAAAAAAAATATGAACAACTTTTCCAAACAGGAAATCCTGTACCTGGTGTATCCTGCACCGCACCTGATAGTGATCAGTCTGGGGGCAGGCTCCCAAAGGGCCTCTGCTGTGCCACCCAGCAGTGCTTCTGGCCAAGCACAGCACTCCCAGCAAATTTGAAACTAAGCCTAAATTAGGGCAGTCCTCATGTTGTTTTACAGCTTGTGGAAGGCTGCCCAGGCTGCAGGGGACCACACAGCTGCAGGAATACAGGAAGTGAGAAAATTGGGCCACTGTTAATAAGCTGGTGATTCTGGGCACGCACAAGAGTAACAGAAAATTGGCATAACCTGGAACCATCCATCCCCACTTAGCCATTTGAAGAGTCAAGGAATTCAAGACATCTTTGGAAATAAGAAGAAGAACTCCTCTTTTCTCCCAGGAGTTTTGCAGTGCATAGCTCCGATGATGGGAGTAATATTATTACAAACTGTCAGTGGTGCAAATAAGGAAGCGATGGGGGCTGGCTTCCTGCCCCTTTTTATTTGAGTTCCAGAGACTATTTTGCACCATTTGTAATCCTTTGCAATACCTGTACAGGAATAAACACTCCCCTTAGACGTTATCAGAGATGGGACCACCCATGGCAGAAGGCACAGAGCGAGCTCCCCAGGGCTCTGTTCCCAGATGCAGTGGGGCCTTCTCCTCGTGCGGGTGGCTGTGAGGGGTGGGTCCCCCAGGACCTGCTGCCTGCACCTTGGGGGCAGCAGGGATGCTGTTGGTCCTCCCTGCTGTGAGGGGAGCTGGGTGGGAGGTTTTGATGGTCAGCCTTCTGTAATGTATGAATACCCTAATGCAAGGATATCCTTCCACACTCCCTGGAGAGAGACAAGCTGCAGCAGACCAGGACAGCAGAGTAAGTCAGCAGTGCTTTATCAGGGCTGGGGATGCGAGCTGCAGTGGCTGGTTCAGGTGTTTTTCAGCAGGTCCTGATATAATGTGCAGAGCAAATGCCTGTTTGAAGGTTTCTCTACAAAGCCAGCCTGCTCAGGGCCCATGTGAGCAGGCACCTTTCATATCACATCCTTCCTCTCCCAGTGCTTTGGGCTTTGCAGCATGCCAGGACATCAGCTTACCTATATTCAGGCACAGCTTTTGCATGCAGATCTACACACGTTGGGCCACTCTCTGCCTTGTTTTTCAGCACAAGTCTTGCAGGAGAAAAGCACTGATCTCAAAGCCTTTTACAGAGAAGCCTTGGGAGTTGTATGCCAGACTCCGTTGGGTGAGTCTGGAGCATGGTATAGGGAGGTAGAACTGCCTGTGTCCCATAAACACTAATGGAGTTGGAAGGCACCAGCCCATGCACCGCACTGGGGACACACCCACAGCATCTCTGTCCTTCCAGATGCAACGCTTCTCTCGAGCAAAGCAGACAGGGACAGCACAGGTTCCTCTAGCTGACAAATTCTGCAAAGTACAGAAACTTTGGGGTTTTTGCCTCAATTTGTACAGAGGACCTTCCACTTCCATCTAAATTTCCTTAAGTGTAAGGTATCTAAGACCATGGCGAAAACTAATTTCAAAAAATCACAGCAAACAGGTAACACACGATTAGCAACATACCTGTTAGTAGTTGCATACGACTTGTGGTCCCACCAAAATACTAGGATACTTCAGTTACGCGTGTTCCTTGAAAATCACAGATAAAGGAGGCACTTTTCTAAGATCAAATGTGGGGTTGCTGCACAGCTGAAGCCAGTAGCTAATTTAAAATTGAACCTGTATTTAAAAAAAGAAAAAGTTTGGATCCTTCATTCCCTGTTTATGAACACCTGCAGTTTATATCACACACATTTTCATTGGAAGCAATCTGTCAAATCTGTAAAATTATTATAGTGTAGTCCCACAGTATGTCACACTGGCAGTACCTTTGATCTCAGCCCCTGGGAAACATTTTTTCATGTGGGCAGCAGCAGCAGCTGTAAATACAATGTTAATACTATTGGGGTATTAAATTTCCCTTTTATTTTGCTGGCTGAAGTCTGAGGGTTTATGCAGTTCTACACTTCCCATATAGCACGCTTTCAAGTTTCTGAAGTTCCAAGATAATCTAGTAAATGGTCTGTCTTAGATACTTTTACAGTGGTGTTACAAGGGAAAAAAGACCCCTCTGTTTCTTTCAAATCTGAGAAAATATACTTCAGTGATAAATCTTAATCTCTCAACATCTTGATGCTCCCCTCGGCTGCCTCACAATGACAGCTTTTCTGCTGTAACCTGATTAGAAACAACTTGTTGGCTAAGCCCCCAGCTACAACCTACAGATACTCTGCGTGTTCGAGTTATTCGTATGTGAAGTCCCACATCAATTTTAAGAAATAGTCTTTAAAAAAAGTTCTCTCTGTCCCTGATGGTTACTTAATCACAACGATAAAATTCAAGATCGTATTCTGATTCTGCCGTGCACAAATAGCACGAAAATCTGCCCTTCACATGGCACTGCGTTAAGCAGCACAAGAGCTGCCAAACACCCATCCCAACTACACCTGAAGTCAATGGCATAAAGATGAGATAATGCTCTGAGTGGTGTAAAGGATAACTTGGCCTCAACCTTATTCAGAGAGCTCCTCTAATTCCTTCAGCTTTATTCAGATGTAGCTGCTCTCAATAACATCTTATTTGTTCAGGTTTTGTGCTGGGAAAGTTATGAAGATCAGAATCTTCTCTCCTCCATGTAGGGGATATACGTCTTTAGTAAGAAGATTTATTAGTTTTTTTTTAAAACACATACATTTTGTTAAAAAATATACATTTAGACCTGTTTCAATAATTCAAGTGCCTTTTGCCTTTCGAGAGCACTTACATTAAAAAGCCTCTAAAAAGGGATTCTGTCAAATGGTATGAAAAGACTATGAAGTACCCAAATTATCTTGACTTAACCTTTCTTATCCACTACTTAGCATGCTGCATTAGACACACAACCCACAAGACCTGTTCTTCTTTGCATGCTTTGTACACGCCGCTGTCAAACGTGCACAATGACATCCATTTCTGCTCATTTTCAAATACCACTCTAATAGCCAGTTTTGTGCACACAAAGCTTTTTAAATGCATATGCTAGGTTCTGTGCCTTAGGGCAAATCTCATTTTATGCTCTTTGGTGTCGGTTTGTTTGGGAATGCGGGGACTGAATGGTAAATTCAGGGTCTAAATCCAGAAAAAAGATGTAAAAGACCTTTTAGAGGGAGGAAGGAAGCAGGGCAGAGAAACAGGCAGGTGAGCAGACAAGTACACTTCCTACCCAGGCAGGCACATCCCTTTCCTCTGCAACCTGTGAGTAGCATTAGGCATCCAGCTGAGATTTACAACAGCCAGGAGGCTAGCGCTCATGATTTTTTGTTATTCAATCATCAGCTAAAACTTTTAAAGTAACCATTTGCAAGGACGAAAGCTCACCCCCCTCCTTTTCCCATGCAAGAGCTCTAAGTGCCCCAGGCCACCACCATAACATGACTACTCTGGCACAATTTCTGTGCACAGTTCTTCCCCCACCCTTCCATTTACTGAATGGAAATACATAGATATACCTTTAAAATACAGAGCAGTTTCATAGAGGCAAGCCACATTAGGATACCTTTCAAGCTAAAGATTGGGGTGAAAGGTGGGCATAAAGGAAACCCCACTGCCAGCCAGAAACTGAACCCAGGCTTCCCACGTTGCCTACTCATAGCACTTTTGAAGAAATGAATGAGGATTCCCAACACCTCCTCCTCCTGCTGCACTTCTCTCTGGGCCTGCACCATTAGTCATGCTGAGAGCATGCCAGCTGGATAAAGGCCCTCAGGTGAAACAGACGGAGGAATGCCTTGCTTATGAATCCAAATTAGGCTTAAATGTAAATGGTGGTTGGGCCACTCCACACTCAGCTAGTTCTGGGATGCCCAGCAAAAAAGAATGCAAACCCTTCAGGAAATACTCGGTTTTTTCCATGGGCAGGTGGCTAATTCGGGAAGCCAGACAGTCATGGCAGCATGCCGAGGGCTCAGAAAAATGCACAGATAAAGGATCCAGAGGACTCCCAAGTCACAAGTGAGTGATAGAGGCTGCAGTTTAGGACACAGAGCCTTAAGGTGGGTATTAAGGTGAGTTCTTTCACATTTGTCGTCTTCGGATTTTTTCAGGATTTTTTATATGCTAGAAAATCCTGGTAAACTTAAGAGAGGAAAATTTCACATGACTTGAAATGATTGAGAGGGAAGAATTACATCATTACACTGCAAAAGGTGGTGGTGTGGGAGAGAACAACTGTCCGAACTTAGGAAAGACTTGGAAAGGACAAATATGTGCTTCTACAACAGAGGAGACATCTAAACCCTAGACGCACACAGGTTACAGGAGAAGGCCTGAAGCACTACAGACGGCTCAGTGAATCTGTGGATTTCACCATGGAAGACTGAGTCCCAAGACTTAGAAAACTCTTCAAGAACGTAACAGATGAGATGAGGGAAACTGGTGCAAATTTTGAAAATGCACCTGAAAAGAAATGAGACATGTTCAAGTATTTTCAGTGTTTAGAAATGAGCACACTGTCATGTTGGAATCACATCAAAACCTGTGCAGAAGTAGTTCTGGGCAGTGCTCTGAGATTCTCCCGGGGATTTCACAAGAGCTTGTTGCAGCCAAGAGTTTGGGGTGATCAGAATTGGAAGCTGTTGTTCTTGGATCTCTGAAGAGCAGGTAGCACCACTTCTTTAAACTTTAAAGTTGCTTGTGGAATGCTGCTGAACCTACAGAACATGGAGCTATGAAGGTACCAGCCTTTTTGGGGGATGAGGAGTGGGGAAGAGAGGATATCTTCCAGGTTTCCATTCACCTGCTCTAAAACAAGCATGTTGCACAAAGGACTCAGGATGAAATCACATACTTGAGGGCTCCCAGCTCAAAACTGCTCAGGTTATCTCCCAACACAGAACCTCCTCTACACACCTACAAAGTTTCACAGACTCTGATAGCAACAAAATAAATGGGTTTGAACAGAAAGGATTCTCAAAACAGCTATGATCAAGAAGAGGACAACTCATTTGAGAACAGCTCTGCTCACTATTTCTCACTCATTGCTATACTAGAGAGAAAGAAAAGAAACATTATACAATTTACTGTATAAAATCAATAAACTGCATTGTATACAAGGTGCAAAAAAATGAAAAGACTTTTGCCTGAGTAAATATTTCTTAGTTGTGTGATTTAAAAATATTGTAGTGGAATTTAGTAAAGAGTTTTTCCTTGAGTTTAGAAACACGGACTTTGATCAAAAAAAGAAAAAAAAATCCAGAATTTCTCTTTTCATTCCCACAGCATCCTGGCGTGCAAGTTGGAACATTTTGGTCTGGATGGGTGGTCTGCTAGATGGGTGAAAACCTGCCTGGGCCCTGGGGCCCAATGGGTGGGTGGTTAACGGCACATGCCCTATCTGGAGGCCAGCTATGAGCTCTTCAGGAGGTTACCCTAGGACCTCCCTGTCTAACACCTTTTTTAAACACTTGGAGGGAAGGCCAGAGTTTACCTTCACTGACCTTCCAGATGATACCAAACTGGGGGATCCAGTCAATCTACTTGAATCTAGAGCCGTCATCCAGAAGGACCTGGGTAGGCTGAAAGGGTGTGCTGACGTAAAAAATGAGGCAAAGACAAATGCAGAGTCGTGCATGTGGATGGCACCCCTTCCCCATGTTGGGGACTGTCTGGCTGTGGGGCAGCCCTGCAGATAAGAACTTACTGCACCACAGTCTAAAGACAAGCATGCTCTGACAGTGATGAAGGGTAGCAGTGTTTGGGGCTGCATCATCACAAACATACTGAAAGGAACTGCTTGTTTCCTTTATCTAGCCCTTGTTAGACCATAGTGAGGATGCTGCATCCAGTTGCGGTCCCCTTGAATAGGAAAGGAAAACATTGATAATCTGGAGCAGGTTCAGTGAAGAGCCACCGGCATGTTTGGGAACTGAAGTGACTTGTCTTGTGAGGAGAGGCTGAGGGGCCATGACTTGCTCACAGAATCACAGAACCGTAGGGGTTGGAAGGGACCTCTGGAGGTTGTTGTCTGGGAGGAGGAATGGGTTCAGGAGGACTCAGCTGCAGCCTCTCAGTGCCTATGGAGAGGTGACCAAGAAGACAGAGACAAAATGGTCAGTGTCAGAAAGGCAAGAGGCAAGTAAAAACTGAAACATGTGAGGTCCTGGGTACAGGAAAATACTTTTTCAAGGAGGCTGCACATTCTCCAGTCTCAAATGGTTTCAAGACCCAACTGGATCAAGCCTTGAGCAGCCTGGGCTGACCTTGCTTTGAGCAGCAGATTGGAGTAGAGACTACCTGGGGCCATTTCTAACCTGAATTAGTCTGACTCATTAAATGTTTTAAGTACTGAAGACTGTACATTTCTTTTCTGAGGATCTTTCTAATCTAATTACCTTCTTAAACCTTCTTTTGCTTCAGCTTGAAAATGTCTTAAACTTTTTTTGAAAGTACATTTCAAAATAACTGCTCTATTTTAGTTAAGTACTTTCATTATAGATTTTTCTTGAATGCTGAGTACTGGAACTTATTTTGAAGGCCTCCTCATAAAATAACGTAAGCAAAAGTACACCTTTTAAATGAAATCAGGATGAGTTATGTAGGAATTAATTAATGCCTAGGGATATTCCATCACATTTAAATGTTGGAAAGTATGATTACGAGTGCTATAAGCAGAAAACAGAGCTTCTTAGATAGAGAAATAAAGACTTATTTAAGAAAAATAAAAGGAACTACAAATGTCTGGATGACTTAAGGAACCTTCTGTTACCATGGCTACAAAAAAGAATTACTAAAGGAGAGAATTGGATTGGTACGGTATTAAAGATTTGGCACGCTAATTAGTATTGTCCTTTTATTACTCAGTCACATAATCCAGAGCCATTTCTTTCTAATCATTTAACTTGGAATATTTTTAGCATTTTTTTTGCAAGTAAACGCCAAGTATATTTCTTACACTTTTGTCTGTATTTGAAAAACAAACAAACAAAAAAAAGGAAGACCTGGTTCAATTAACATACTTGGGAAGTCTAGACTTTGAGCTTCCAAAACACTCCAGACAGCCCCATTTATTATCAGCTTTCTAGTGATGGTGTTTTCTTTTCCACATGTATATTATACAGTAGGTTTCCTTTGATACACAACCATTTACGTGGTGCCTCTGCAATTTTGGCCACACAAATCCGTATACCTGTTTGAACAAAAGCTCCTTCTATCCATCAAATAGCCCTTTTAAAATGAAGTGCATCCAGTTTTTACCCCATTTTAACTACATATTTTCATTTTTTTCTAACGTTTTTAAAATATTTTTTATGCTAGACTACCCTTTCTGTGTTTGAAAACTGACACATTGATTGCGTTTTTCATCTGGATATCTATACTTTTTCCTTCTTTTTTTTCTTTGTTTGTAAGATCTACATACAGAAATAAAAAGCATGCCTTTACATTAGAACAAAGGAAATAAAAAACTTTTCTCGGACAATTATGTATTCAAATGTCAAACTGGTGAGTGTAGAAGGAAGATCACTAAACGGAAGAATTAAGAGGTGAGATTTTTTGTGTGTTAGGCACTGAGCTTGGACTCAGATGTTGATTCATTCTTGGCTCTGTCACAGCTGTGATAAGGGACGAGCTATCTAATCTCCTTCTGCCCGAGGCTGTAGTTAATAAGGCTGATGTGCCCGCTGGCTGCCCCAGCCCTGCCATCATTCCCTCTCCCTCTTTTTCAAGTAGGTTTCCTATTGCTGTAAGACACTGAAAGAGCCCAAAGCAAGGCTGGATAAACACTAGAGCCAGAGCAAAGAAGAGGGGACTGCTGGTTTGTGAGCAGAGATAAACATGAATGGCAACAGCTCTGAGACGTGGTTATGCTGCCTGGCACAGCAGCTGCAGTTTTCCTGTCTGCAACCTGGGCTTAGTGTTAGTTTCCTCCCTCTTTCCTCTTCCTTACCTTAGTTTGTTACCTGCACCATTAAGGTGTATTTAGCAGTGCACCATCTTAGCTTAGGTCTGAAAATATTCATGGGCACTTATTAGCAAGTCATAAAGAACAAATGCATAAAAGCACTGAAGAAATGTGGTCAGAGGCATTGGAAGGAAACAACAACTGGAGCTCTGCCAGTAACCTGCTAAAACTAAAGAGAATGTGGTTCAGCAGACCTGTACGAGTCTGATAAATAGCTGAGAGCACTGGAGGACAGTTATACTCTCACTCTTCGTCATTTCTATTAACAGATAATTTTTATAGAGGCATTGACAAGACAATCTGCAAAAACAGGACCATGCAAACCACAGGGTCTTCCCTGAAAGCCTTACTGACCCAAAGGCAGAAGTAGGGGTCACCAGTCCTTGGCCACATGTTTATCAAGAAGTGATTTGTTTGCTGTTATGTCTGGTCTGGAAAGAATATTCTGCTCCAGAAATGGCAAACGGGACAAGTTTATCCAATCCATTCTGCTTTGAATCTGAGCAGAAAATAATTTTACTTGGCTTTACTTAGGTGCCATTAACACTTATTTCCAAAGAAAACAGAGTAACTGAGTATTTGACTGGAAGAAGAGCCAGATTATCTCTAACTAAATTAAAGATTACAAAACTTTTGCAGGGGAAAGAATTTGAAAAGATGTGAATCTGAACAGAAATGCATTGGTGTACTCCTATTTCCCTATTGTGTCTGTTTTGCAAAGTGCCTGTTGACACCAGGCATGAGGTGGGACAGTGCTACTGATCAGGTGTGTTAGCAGAATGCTATTTTCTTAACAGTGGGTGGACAGGTCCAATTGCCTAGAAATCCCTCAAACGTGAGCATGGAAGTCCACAGTGTGTGTGGGCTGAGAATAATTCTTAACAAAATGTTTTCACCTTGCAGAGCTCACTGAAATATCCGAGCAGCAGGGGAGCACACCTCAGTTATCTGCTCAGGTGGACAAGACAAGGTGTGAAAGAGCAGGCAGACAACAGAGGGGTCTGGGTATCTTCCAGCAAGTGACAGGCACCAAATAAGCTCCCTCACAGCAGCAGCCCTTACAAAGGGCTGTACACACAAACAAGTATATTCAGATAATTTTTTTAAGCAGCCTTCTGCAAAGGCTGACACAAGCACTTCAATGTACATAAGAAGTCTCACTGGCTACAGTTGCACTTCTTGTGTATGTTCAGCCTACCTGTAAGCCTCTGCAGAAGAAAGCTCTTGGCACACACGTGGAATGTGCTGATGACGATGAGCTGCTGACAGTGAGGCTTTTTAAGGAACTCAGAACAGAAGGGAGCATTAGGAGAGATTTGCTGGGGAAAGGACTGCAGCTCAAACACCATACTCCCTCAGCTGCTGCCAGAGGTGGGTACCAGTCCTCGTGCACAGAGCGGCCTTCACAGTGCTGCAGTGGGAACTGGGGGAAGGACAGGGACACTGTTAGCAAAAGCATGGAAGCAACATGCTAGGGGAAACTGTTGTGTGTAAAGAGCAATGGCCTCACGTGAGAGGATTTTCTTCATTCCTTCGCAATTGGGTGGTAACAAACACAGAAAAAGCCAACACTTGATACAAAGGACAGGTATTTGGCAGCTACTGCTCTAGCGTCAGTCCCTTGGCGAGCAGACTGAAATATCAGAAGACAAGGACACAAAGCAGACAATCTTGAAAATGTATTTTTCCATTAATCATGGCTTTATGGAGCTGACAGAGCTGCAAGAATTGTGCAACATAAAGAGGTTCACCAAAACCCTACACAATCCTTATGTGGAACTTAAAACTGACCTGGGAAGCCTGAAGCCAGTGGCTACCTTGAATCAAAGCCACTTCAGGATAAGCAGCTCCATCTTTGAAGAAAACCCTTAAATGTATTAGTAAAGCACTAGAACGGTGATCCGTTGGGAAATGTTACATCAAAACAAGGTGGATTCGTTGCTGTTAACATCATTATCGATATTCTTGATTGCAGAGGACAGGCAAAGCCTCTGTCAGAGGACAGCGGGCAGATCTGCACCTGACCATCTTTAGGAAACATCACACAGTCATCTTCTGTGAAAAAGCCTTGCCAGCATCAGTGACACTCACAAGTCGAGCACTACCAGCATGTGACCACCCTGTCTCCCTGTCCCATAAAAACAAAGCAGAAATAACAAGTAGAGTTCTGAAACAAGAGTATTAGGATTGTTTGAAGGCCTACATTAGATTATCCTATTAATTTCACATGTGAGATGGTCAGGAGTTACAGGGATGAGCTACAGCAAAAAACTCGCCGAGGAGTCACAGAAAAACTTCATTTCTGTGACTTGCAGGATAATAATGCCAACACTTCCCTGACACAAACAATTCCAATAATATTCTCCAAGGTAGAAATGGATGTAAAAACAAGAGGGTATTTATCAGGGAGGGACTTATGAATCACCCGATGACACATCACATCTGAAAGGGGGGTGAACGACTGTTACTTCAACTATCAAACTTGTAGTCTTCATTTGATGTTACTGTGGGGCAGGAGATGGCACACAAGAACAGCATGATAATTGCTGTGTGGCCCTAATTACTTATATTGCATATCAATGTTCTCTGAAATAGAAATTCAATAAATTGCAGAACAGACCTCGTGCTTTCCATTCTGTTTCTCAGGCCCATTTAAATCTGGGTACAGCTGCGAAAGAAGTATTAGCATCTACCACCTGCTGCTTATGGCTCCAAATGAGTCAGATATTCTTTTAAGACTTGGGTGTAGGTGGGATTTTCAACGTCTGGATTGCATATTGAAATACTGCAGTCAGAAGAAATCAATTGCCTCTGGTATAATCACTTGGATAGCAAAAAGGCATTGGCATCACGCTGCTGTATTATGTAGGCGCAGCAGAATCTGATCATAACTCAGAACAGCTCCAGCATTTTTCAATTCTGAAGCTAGAAGCGCCAATAATTAGATTTCTCTCTTCTCTAAATGTAATTTCTCCTAAGGAGCCATACAAATCAGGGTGAAAAGGAAGGAAAAAATCTGCCATAAATTCTTATCAAATTCTTACTCACAAATAGAGATTTTGGTTCAAAGTCAATAATAATTCCTATCTCTTCACAACATAAATGAATGAGTCTGGACTCACTTTACAAAAAAAAAAGAAGAAGAAAAATTCTTCCATTTCTCTTGTCTCATATCTTATTTCTGAAGAACTTTTCCATCTTAAATAGAATACATACATATTAGAACTTAAGCTAAATGCAAATTAATCAAATATGAATGCTAAGAGCTCTGTTTTATGATCGCAATTAAAACAATTCTGTGTGTGATTTTCAGTGCTGGCCTATTCAGATGCCTTTCAAAGGGAATTAATTCCCTTTCTTTGGACATATAGTTATGCATGATAAAAACTTCTGCAAACCACATATGCATGCTTACCTAAGTAATGTGTTCAGCTATTGACTTACTGACTATCTCCTAAAAATCTCTAAGTGTTCACTGATTATGTAGTTTTTTGATACATCACACAAATGTGTAAAATACATCCTATATATTGTTCTACTGTTATTGTTCTACTGTTAAGCTTTCTCTGTTACCTTAAGGTATCAATCAATCTCCCTTGGCCACCTAAACACATGATTTTCTCTTTGAAAAAGACAACTATGTAAACAGAATGAGAATCTGATATATGTATTATTCAGTCAGCTTCCTCTGTTAATTTTTCCTTTAAGTGATTTACCACAGTGCATATTAAGGTTGTAATACCTAGTCTAAGGAAAGATATTTCTTAAAAACTACTGTTTCTTCCCTTAAATTCCCCCCAAGGCCATTCTTCACCTGAGATAGTTTGCATTTCTAGTTTTCATCTTGCTTTTTAGTCTGAATTCCGACACATTTCCTACAATATAGGCAGATCAGAAATCAAATGTGCATCAGTGACACAATGTATCAAGGACTCATTCTCTAGAGAGAAGTCCCTGTATCTTGAGAAATACCACTGTACTATTGCATTTGGTATGTATTAATAAAATTAATACATTAATTGAAAATACTGTGCGACCTTGAAGCTTTAGCCTATGTTAAACCAACAATCTACGTATTTAATTACTGTTTCCTGAAGTTTCAGAACTCCAGTATTACCAGCTGATAAAAATATAGAGGATGACTTGCTGGATGTTCTGCTAGCTGTTATGTCTTTGCAGCGCTCTCCTGTCATGCATATTACTTTTGTTGTACTTCTGTTGTTCAGTTAATGTGTGCCTGCACACGTAAATGGGCAAGGGATGTGTGTTATGGAATGGTGAAAAGAATACTGTCTTTGCCAAACCGAATAAATACGAGCGCTAGTCAGGGAGCTAAAGATGGCCTGCACGTACAGCTCACGCATTGTCAGCTGCCTGTCCCTAATTAGACTCAGCCAGCTCTCACAGCTTGGAAATGAAGGCTCGAGCAGCTCCAGTATCAGGCCAAGCATCGAAACATCTAGTCCCTCTTCTCGAATCCGAAATCTAAAAGAAAGTTATTTATAACCCAGTGCTCCCTGAGTCACTTCTTGGAATAACTGCTAAAAAAGGAACTCTGAGAATTAAAAGCAGCAGGAAGAGGCAATTCACCCATCTCCCCTCTGTATATGAACTCAACCCTCCCTCTTGTTTAAGAGCCGTAAGAGTCACAATTCCCACTCAAGAGAGAAACTTACTCTGATTTTCCTTAGGACAATAACTGTTGCACTGTCACCTAGTGCTGCATTTAATAGCAGTACTCTCCCCTTGTCTTCTGGTGGGGTGGGCACCACAGCCACAACACAGTTTTTATGCCCATTAAAGAGTTTCCAAGGAGTTCCTCTGTCGCAGTCTCTTGCCTTGTCTGCCTGATCCACCCTGATCTCAAGCGGATGCTTGAGCTACCTCAAGGACACCTAATACAGAAGAGAAGTTGGAGCCAGAGTTTTTTGTGAAGTAAACACTTTACATGTATAGTTTCTTAGCAGAAATTTCATGTAGGATCATATACTCCTACCAGATCAATAAAACATGTCCACCTTGATCTTTCTGCTAGCATTGGTGAGAAGCCTGAGGTAGGTTTTTGTTCTTTTTCTGTTTGTTTCACATTTCAAGGAGGATTTAGGCTTTCTACTCTTTAAAACAAAGCTTCTCCTCTAGTCTGGTCAGATTCAGAGACTGAAAAGAATCTACAGAAATATATGGGAGAATCAAATCATTCTTTCCCATAACGCCAAGTAAAAGTCACGGTAATTATTGACTTCTATGATATTTTTGTGATTGTTTTCAGGTGAGCTAAGATAGAGTGACTTCTGGCAAGTGATCGATTCTACACACAAGGGCTTTAAAGCTGGGTCCAATGTATGAGAGTTGCTATCACCCATAGTGATATTTTCTGTAAGTGAAAACATATATAACCACCTTCAAAAAAGTGCTACACCATGATTTACACAAGAAAAGACTCAAATCACACCTATGTGAACCAGTAAATAATAAAATATTAGAAACATGGCTCCAGGTATCACACATTTGTCCGGTAGATCACAGAGTGCTATCCAGAGAAGCCTTTTATATATTTTTCCATAATAAATAGTAATAGAATTGACAAAGACAGCTTCAAACAAGTCAGGTTACACTGAAGTCCCACCATTACACTGATTTAAAGTCAATAGTCTTTAGGACATGCCTAAGATTTCAAATATTCCAGAGGCTTAAACAACATACCCATGCAGAACATGCAGACTTATCATCTGGGTTTTGGATGGAATATAACTAACACCACACAATCTAATTTCTTAGCCATCAAGTTGAGAGATGACACTCACTACTCACGTAGCACTATGCAAATGTGCTCGAAGTCCATCTCATACTCCAACTTATGAAAAAGGTCTTATACAACTGAAAGAGTTCAGGTTCACTTCAGTCCTGGGGATCTACTTTTCGTCAGCTTCCTAGCGCAAACAGGAGCCACATCAGTCAAACTACGGATAAAAATATATGACTGCACTTACATGATCTCAGCCAAAAGGCCAAGAAGTAATGATATGGAGTTGGGAGGAGTAGCTGGCACATCAGAATGCTGTGCTGCCATTCAGTGAGACCTGGACAGGCTGAGAGCTGGGCAGAGAGGAACCTGATGAGGTTCAACAAGAGCTAGCCCTGCACCTGGGGAGGAAAAACTGCATGCATCAGCACAGGTTAGGAGCTGATCTGCTGGAAAGGGGCACAGCAGAGAAGGGCCTGGGTGTCCTGGTGGCCAACAGATTGACCATGAGCCTGCAGTGAGCCCCTGGGGCGCAGGAGGCCAATGGTATCCTGGGGCACATTAAAAAGTGTGTGGCCAGCAGGGCGAGGGAGGTGATCCTCCCCCTCTGCTCTGCCCTGGTGAGGCCACATCTGAAGTGCTGTGTCCAGTTCTGGGCTCCCCAGTTCCAGAAAAACAGGGAACTGCTGGAGAGAGTCCAGCGGAGGGCTACAAAGATAATAAGGGGCCTGGAGCACCTCCTGTATGGGGAAAGGCTGAGACCTGGGGCTGAAGTCTGAGAGAGGATCTTTATAAACGTTTATAAATATCTAAAGGGCAGGTGTCAAGCAGACGAGACCAGACTCTTTTCAGTGGTGCTCAGTGACAGAACAAGGGGCAATGGCCCTTCTTGGAACACAAGAAATCCTATACAAACATCAGGAAAAACTTCTTTACTGTGAGGGTGCCAGAGCCCTGGAACAGCTGCCCAGGGAGGTTGTGGAGTCTCCTTCTCTGGAGATATTCAAAACCCGCCCGGACGCTTTCCTGTGCAACCTGCTGTAGGGAACTACTTTAGCAGGGGGTTGGACTCGGTGATCTCCAGAGGTCCCTTCCAACCCCTACAATTCTTTGACTCTGGTTCTGTGACTGGCACCATGTTAACTTAGCAGACTCATTTGAACGTTCTCTCCAATTTTCACTCTTTCCATGATTTAGTGAAAGCACCTAGAAATTTCCTGTACATGCTTCTGTACAATGAGTTCAAGACAAAACAGGGAAGGGGAAACAAAAAAGAAAGCATCTTAAGAAAAGGAGAAGATTCCTGGAAACTAAAATAACACTCTGAAAACATACACCATTTTAAGGAGTAATTACTGTGAGGAGTTTTTGTGATAGTCTAGTTACTCTTTATTTCATTTGCTTTCCAGAGTCTCCATAGTCTATAAAAGGACTGGAAATTTCTATAATGAAAGCTATAATGGCATTTATTATGCCAGCAGAATTAAGCGTGTGTCAACACTTCCATTATAAAATTCAGTTTTTCAGAATGTGTAACTTGTCTCTATAAATACTGCACACCCCACTCTGTTTCAGAATAAGTCAAAACAGTATTTTCTCACAGCATACATTGTTGCAGTGATGTTGCTAATTTTAAATGGACAAGGATCTTGATCAACCTGGGTGAAAGAGGGAAAATAAACTCACTGCTTTGACAGTAAATTGCTTATTTTTTTTACAGCAGTGTGTTTGAATTTTAAAATATACAACACTGGTTTTGCTTCCTTTTATAAATTAACACACCACTGCTCAGATCCTTGCTGTGGAAGAAGATTAGCTTTGGGGCTTGGTTTTGTTCTTTTTTTTTTTTTCCCCAAATTACTCCTCTTACAAAATTCTGTTTTAGTCCCAGTTTGAAAAACGAGACTTTCCAATTAGTGG
>JAOWBO010000070.1:21230179-21246166 GCA_028564985.1 Crax fasciolata
CAGAAGCAGATTAAATGGTGTAAGTGGTGTGGGAGCGGATGTGCCATCTTTCCTCTGTTCTACCTTGTGTGATTTCTATTCACTGTGACAACAGCAAATCTGACGTTGCACAGGAACAAAGCAACGTTCAAGGCTTTTGAATTAACACTTGCTGGATTTATGGATTTACTTCAGAAAACTCAACTTTGAAAGGAGAGAAGAAACCAGGTGTTGTAAGAGCTATAAAGTCCATAGTAATTAGACTGGGGGTGGGGAGCAGCTTTCCTGTTGTTGCTGAGCACAAGTGTAAAATATACAGCTCTGAAGGC
The DNA here is from genome assembly GCA_028564985.1 of Crax fasciolata. Lineage (NCBI taxonomy): Eukaryota > Metazoa > Chordata > Aves > Galliformes > Cracidae > Crax > Crax fasciolata. Next base: position 21,230,488 of record JAOWBO010000070.1, read on the forward strand.
TTCTACCTCTGAAAGATTACTTCCCATGTAATCTGTACTCCTTCTTCACTCATTCATTGCCACTCATTCTTTTGTTAATATTCATATGCTCTTTGTTTTCACAAAACTACCAACACAATGGGAATGACACAGCAAATTAAGGAAAATGTTGAATGCACAATATATATCACATAGAAGAATACACAGTAGGAAGACATAGCTAATTTCTCACAAAAGGTAACACACACACACAAACAATTTTTCCTTTAAATGGAAAAAAGATTAGGTTAGTAAAGCAAATACTTATGAATGCACAAATAAGGAAATACACTGTTGTACATCTCAAGAAGCAAGAATTTTCATTTTGAAGCATTAATACCAGAACTAGGTCCCTGGGATTTTTGTTAGCCCAGTGCCAGTCCGGAGTCACATTATTAATAACATTTCAAATTTAAACTCAGTGTACTTTCAGACTCTTTCTGAATCACATCAGCCTCAAATTTTAGGCTCTTGTTCGTAAGTTTTTACATTCGTAGCTACAAAAAGGAGTATAAATTGGGTTCTCTTTTAGTATGAGGAGAGGAAAAGAGGAAAAATATTCAGAAAAGCATGTGAATACTGCAAGACGTTTTAGGTGAGACAGAAGCACTCCTCATGTCTACAAGAAAAACTAAGAAGAATGAAACTTTCCTTGTTACTTCAGAAACAGTCCTTAAAAACTGAAATAAAGAGCATTCTAAATCAGTTAAAAATTAATATGGCTGCTAGTGAAATATTGAGCCTGGATTCCTAATATAGAAAAAAGACAAAATAGAGGTAAAATGGAGGAAAGCCATCTGATCTTCTTTCAGGGTAATACATGATGACCAGATGAGAACAACTTGTTTCAATCCCATTAACCCCCACATGTCCAAGTAATCCAGAGACAGTAAAATTATTTCCTATCAACTTTCCAAGTGTAGGTTGCAATACACAACTGCAAGGAAGACACAACCACCAAAAAAACAACTAAGACTGAAGTGCTGGCTTTTCAAGTAATGCAAGCTGTGAAAAACAACCCTGAAGTAGTGGAGACAGACAAAAATACAAAATATGGATTCCATTGCAATCTGTAAATGGTGTTATACTAGCCCTGCTGATTTGGTAAGGAAGCTGCACTAATGAAGGTGTGCACTAATGAAGATGTGCTACTGAAATCCAACAACGGCAAAAGAGAGATAAAAGGAGAAAAAAATATTATGTTTCTGTTTTAATGCTTGGATTACTGTGAATAAACAGAGGTTTCACCATTATGAAAGATGCATGCACCAACCATTTAGAATACTTACCTGGGTGAACCACAGCCCTCCTTACCTGGCAATGCAGTTATGTGCCAAAAATTTCCATGATTCCATTTCTTTTTTAGTCTTCATGCCCCTGTGTTCTTTTACATGGCATTATTCAAAACAGCCTTATAACAAATAGAGTTGCACTAGAAACTGCATTGTGTGTTCCGTATTCAGAGTACAAAGTGCCTTGTAAAAAGAAGGCACCATCACCCCCATCTAACAATAAATTAAGAAAGGGAGGGTAAGTTGCTCAGTGTTGCGTCAGGCATCGGTACAGAACCAGGAGAAGGCTGTTTTCCAGTCCAATATGTTACCAACCTGAGGGAAAGAGATGAGAAGAGATGAGGAGCACCATCTCAGTGTGTTCAACCTGGAAGCACAGTCCTGGAGTATGGAACAGAATCTGCAGTTCAGAACCGCAGTTGCAATTCACTCATTTTCAAGTAGTGCGTGAAATTCTCAGATTTCTGGGCTGAAAAAAGAAGAAGCTCTCCCATGTAACTGTAAGGGAAATTCATCACTACATAATCTGTTCACCTCTCAGTTCACTAAAGGTGTTTCTGGAATATCACAAGACTACAAAATATCCAGACATTCTAGTTTAGAATATACATCCATCACCTAAGTACAGTCAACTCTAAAATCAACAGTGTACTTGGAGTGCATAATAATCTAACTACAAACATGGCAGAGACCATTAAGTAAAGGTCAGTATTAATTTGCACATTTCTTCCTTTTTCACTGTAGTAAGCAAAGATTATCATTAAGTGGAGCTATTTTAGCAAATAATCATGCTGGTTGTCTTCCAGCTTTAGTGCACATACCTTTGTGAAGGCTCCACAGGTGCAGCACAATAACAATACTGTGATCTGCTGGACACAATCTTTATATTTAGGTAGTTACATTCATTCTTGCTTTGAAAGTGTACTCCTCCTCTAAACACTGTGCAGACACACCCACAAAAGACCATGTGGGAAATCGAGCAGCCAACAGACTATTTGATGGGACACCATCCAATTCTTATAAAAAGAAGGAACCAAAATCGTCTGGAGATCTACACATCAGGGTAAATGTCAAAATAAATAAAGAATAAAGCATTAAAAATAGAGGTGAGAGTCTCCAAGTCCAGCTCTCTCAGACTGAATCACAGAATCATTAAGGTTGGAGAAGACCTCCAAGCTCATCTAGTCCAGCCATCCCCCTACCACCACAATTACCCACTAAAGCACTACACCGTGTCCCTTAGTACCACATCTAGATGCATCTTGAACACCTCCAGGGACAATGACTTCACCAGCTCCCTGGGCAGCCTGTTCCAGTGCATGACCATTCTTTCAGAGAAGTTTTTCCAAATATCCAATCTGAACCTCCCCTGGCGCAACTGGAGGCCATTCCCTCTCACCCTATCACTGCTACCTGGAAGAAGAGGCCGACCCCCACCTTACCACAGCCTCCCTTCAGGCAGTTGTAGAGAGCAATGAGGTCTCCCCTGAGCCTCCTCTTCTCCAGGCTGAACAATCCCAGCTCCCTCAGCCGCTCCTCATAAGACTTGTGCTCCAGACCCCTCACCAGCTTTGTTATCCTTCTCTGGACACGCTCCAGGACCTCAGTGTCTTTCTTGCAGTGAAGTAGCACATAATAACAGCACTGAACATTCTCTTTGCTTCAGCAGTGTCATGAACCAGAGGAGAAGAGGTACACGGGTCAGGCAGCACTGTGCAACACACAGCCCTTTCCCTCGTGGTTCCTCAGTCCACCTTTGTGCCCCCCCGGCAATGTCAGGGATCTCTTTGCTCTTAGTACTGGTTGTATGAGTCCTTTCCTGATGGCTGATACAACTAAATTCACTGCCCACACACGTGGAAATGGTCTTAAGTTCTTTTTCAGCGTCCCCCAGAAAGATAAAGGTATTAGGGGAAAAAAAAAAAAGGCAAAACGAACAAAAAAACCCATAAATGTCAAAAAGCTTTTCAACTTGAGGTAAAAAAAGCTGATTATTCCACAATAAATAAATAGTTTTTAAGATCTCTTGCAAAAGAATGAATCATTATTCCCCTGCTCTTCCCATATGAAGCATTACATTTCAGCTGTGGGCTTCACCCATTTTTCCTCAGGAAAATGTACGTCTCAGTACCCACCTCCAGTAAACAACTTTGCTGGAGCTCTTAGAAAAAGCTTAAAACATGAGAAAATTAAACATAATGCTTCTGATTGCTGAAAACACTACACCCACAGTAAAAATGAAACCAGGCACAACAGGCTCTGGGAACACCAAGAAGCTTAACCTAGCAAATAGGAGACTCGACTTTCAAAGTAAAGATATTTTTGATGGCACAGCAGGAGAAGATTGCTACGAGATGTACCCAAGCTACTTTCTGAAATTCATTTCCCACTTGCTAGCCCTGGCTCTCAAGGTGCCCATGTCGCATAAACGGCAATTGCAGCAGTTCACTTCAGCTGCAGGTGTTTTCTTTTTCGAATGTAATGCATTTCTCCTTTTAATCTCTTAAATGCACATTCCACTGTCAGCCTGAATCTGCTACGAAAGCCGTGCATTATTTCCTTGCTGCAGGTCAGGTACTGAGCAGAGAGCTTTTCAAGCCAAGGAAACAATGCCTTTCCCAGGCCCCCAAGAATTACAGCTTACCCAAAGCAATTCTGCTCACACAGGACAAAACACATCTTCTCAGAGGCTGTGAAAGCTTTCTGCCCACAGATACCAGGAACCCTCTCTGCCTCCCCCATACAGCCATGGATCAAAAGCACTGCTATAACCATAGAAGAGCCCACCTTTCAATTTACTTGCCCAAAAGCCAAAGTGGCAACCAGAATTAGTTAGAAGCTTGTGCAACATGACAAAATGAAGTGTTTTCTAGTATCCAGGTGGTAATATTTCCCACTACTGAATTTCTTTAAGATGGAGATAACTGCTTCTTTGGCAGGGCAGCACTTCCAGGCTGCAGTCTTCCCCTCCTCACCCTTTCTCCACAGTCCAGGTTCACTCATTGATATCTGAGCTACAAACTTTGCCATCCAACCCCAAAAGCAGCTTCAGTTTTCTGAAGTAACACACACAAAGAAACCAAAAGACAGGAAAATATTTTGGTAAAACCTTCTACTTGTTTTATGACTCGACAAAACAATGACAAGCAGAGGGAACCGCGGGAGTAGCATTTCTGTAGCCTGAGAGAAGCCATACCCCATAACATACCAAAAAACCATCACAGCAGAGAACACATTTGGTACGCAGGTGGGAAGGTGTGACAGACCTCTCACAGCATGGCACTCCTCTGCCACGATCCCCCTGCCCTTAGGGGGCAGAGACTTGCCCTTGGAGACATACCCTCGTCCTTTAGAGCTCCCCAATCAGTGAAGGCCATCAGCTCAAAGCCATGGCTACCTCCCTTCGCAAACACTAGCCTTGCCTTCAGTTTCTGCAGTCTTCCCACTCCCAGGTTCCTGCCCTCGTTTTCCTTTAGCTCAAAGGGGGGGCTTTCAATGACGATAATGAAGTCAGACTAGCAAGAAGCCAGCAAGAAGTGCTAGCTTAACTCATGGCCTTAACTCCTCTGGCTCTTTCATTTGTTGTCTGTAGAGATCCTGAGTTGTTTTTTATTTTTCTCATTTGGAAACACTTTTCTAACAATTTTCTCTGCTAACCAACTCTTTTGCTTAACTACACTGATCTGAAACATCCAAAAACCCTGAGTGTTTCTACCTTCTGGGGCCCTTGAGTGCCACTTGAAGACAGAGGGGAAGCGCAGGCAGTCTGGCTTCACTGCTTACATTGCAGAAGGATGTGTAAGAACAGAATATATGGAAGGGAATAAAGCTACGCATTAGATTATAGGATTCTTATTTTAATCCTCTTACATTTTCCTGTGAGAGGGAACGAAATGTAAGACTCTAAATAATCCTAGCTGAGGAATGGGAGTCCCCTTTCTCTCAATTGGGAATCATTTCTCCAGCCATTTTCCTCAACTTAAAAATAAATCTTGCCTGGCCTGCATCTGAACAAGAGTGATTTCATGACCTCAGTGCTTAACAATGTCCCATAGGTCACAGGGAAGAAATTTTCCACTGCAGCCATCACTCAGAGTGACCTTCAAGGAGACTATGAGGGCAGCCAAAATTCTAAAATCCTTTAAGACTGTTTAAAATAGCTAAAAACTAAGCTACCATATTTAAGGCAATGATTTTACCCCACCACACAAAGTGGCTTGACAGTGATATGTTAATGCAGGTACTTTATAGAGTAAATTATTTATGTAGAGGATCTTTCTGACTGCTTTCACGCTGGAAAGAATGCTGCCCTTACTGACTGAAATGCCACCCTGGAGCACGAGTAAGGGGAACTGCAGCACTGCTTGAATAAATACTCTATTTGTTCTTTCACATTCCCACAGGACAAAAAGAATTTATAAGTATCAGGATATTTTAACCAGCTTCTCATTCCTTTTTTCCAGGAAGAGACCTTGATGATGTCATTTGCCTTCACATATTCTCTCAGACTAACACGGATGAATCCTTCTCTAAAGAAGATCCTGTCAGCAGCAGGCTCCCAAGGGCACTGGTTGCCCGCCCTGCATCCTGTGGGTATTTACTCACTGGGCTGTGAGCTGGTGGTTGTCATCACCCTGCGTGGCACCGTTCTGACATTGCTGCCCCCAGACAACACACCACAGGATCGCTCTGGTGTCACTTCCTAAGGGACCAGCACCTCTGGTCTCTGTCTGTGCTCATGAGGTACCTTTGGTCAGGGCAAACTGCAGCTAACGAGTCGGAGAGGAAAATGGCGGCATCCTTGTGCACGATGCGAAGCATAACTGAAATGCAGGACTATGAGGGAAGCTGTTTGCTGAGAGTTCAAAGGCTATCGCTTACACAAGAAACTTGATCTTACTTGAAAAATAAAGGTGTGATTTCACACAGGATATTAGCCTAGATATAGGCCTTTTCCTATCACATAACATAGGATTAGGTTATTTCACATCCTTATCTTGAGATTTTAACTTGAAAGTAATGATTAACAAAGCAGATACGAACCCTTAGAAGCCTATTTCAGGAGAAACTGAAGTAAAAGAATTTACCATTTATCAGATAGTAAACATTACAAGGCAATTTGACTCTCAGGTATATCCTTCATGACACAAGGAAATACTTGACTCTATGCTTATTAATTCTTAGTCCTGTGATGATTTTAATATCTTACCGTTGAGATGTAAAATTAGTGTTGGTAGAAATTGCATGTGTGCTAATCCCAGAATGGCTGAGGCTGGCGAGGCCCTCTGGGTCCATCTGGCCCAAGCCCAGCTCCAGCAAGGCACCTGGAGCAGGGGGCCCAGGCCCGTGTCCATTACTCTGGGAGATCTCCAAGGAGCAGACTCCACAGCCTTTGGGCAGCCTGTGCCAGGGCTCCACCACCTGCACAGCACAGAAGTGCTTCCTGATGGTCAGAGGGAATCTTCCGTGTTCCCGTTTGTGCCCATGGCGTCTTGTCCTGGCCCTGGGTATCACTGAAAAGAGCCTGGCTCTGTCCTCTTTGCACCCTTCCTTCAGGCATTCGTACGCATGGATGAGATCCCCCTGATCCTCCTCTTCTCCTGGCTGAGCAGTCCCAGCTCTCTCAGCCTCTCCTCACACAAGAGGCGTTCCAGTCCCTTCCTCACCTTGGCAGCCAGTACGCTCTCTCATACTGAGGGTGGGGGCAGAACTGGACCCAGCGCTGCAGATGCAGTCCCACCAGTGCTGAGCAGAGGGAAAGCACTCCCTCCACCTGCTAGCAATACTTTGCCTAATGCAACCCAGGGCACATGGTCTTTGTGACAAGGGCTCACTGTTGGCTCATGTTCAACTTGGGTGTCCACCAGGACCCGCAGGTCCTTTTCCGCCAAGCTGCTTTCTAGCTGGGTGGCCCCCAGCCTGTGTTGGTGCCTGGATCCTCCCCAGGTGCAGGACTTTGCACTTCCCCTTGCTGAACTTCATGAGGTTCCTGCTAAACTGCTAAAATTTATTGGAAGCTGATGAAAGAAAAGGAGAGTATGCCAAACGTATGAGATTGTCTAACCTGACTGATGCTTCAGGGTTAATAACATTTATAGAAGGAAAGCATATATGGCATGTTAACAACATTTCGTAAAAGAGTGATTAGTAACTTCTTTTTTTATCCTTCCACCAAATAAGTAGCACGTGTGGCACTCTGCTTTTATGGAATACTTCACGGTGCATGCAAGAGTCTTGGCTTTCCTGTGCAAACCATCTGTTTGTCACTATCCTCCTGCCTTTCTGGTAGTGAGTTAACTCATCTGCCCCTTCTGAACACATTCACTTCAAAGCATGGCAAAGGAAAGCAGGCTTATGACACTTACGATAACCATCTCTCTTAGGCAGGGCCTGCGCTGAATTTCGGCTTTCTCTGATCGTTTCATACAGAAGATGTTGCAATGCTCTAAATGCCCTGTGTTTTACAGGCACTGCGGAGTTTATCAAGGGCTGTAGTTCAAGCTCCAGCTAAAGGAGTCCCAGACTGCTTACTCCTGGGACTTGGAAAGCGCAGTTTCCTTGTGGCTTTTCACAAACATAACCAACACCACAAATGGAGACAAGAATGCTCGAGTAGAGGAACACGTGGTCTGAAACAATTCAAACCTTTTGAGTGACTTCTTATTCACAGACTCCTAATTGCCCATAATCAAGAACCAGTTTTGTCTAAGCAGAAATCAGCCCATGACCACGGCCCATACACAGACCGTCTCTCTCAGCAACACGTACAAACTGTTCCCCAAAGAGTCAGACGCCATAAAACAGTCAAGAGAGGATCCCCTCTCACCCTACCCCCAACAAGATGTGATTTTATTGTACAATTAAGGGAGCTTGCAGGTTTACTTTGCCTCTGATGCTTGTTTCTGCCTATTTCAGAAATTTGTGCTGAAGCTCTGAGATTTAACTATATAACACAACACTGCATGAGAGTTGTTAGGGCTTACTGAATGAATCAGAGCTCTAGTTCCTTAAGCCTCTGGATGAAAAAGCTTTCTTACAGCTCAGATATACTTTGTCTTTCAACACTTATCTTCAATATCAGACAGGAGAAGTGACTAAGTGGGTCACAGGAAAGCAGACTCATTTCCGAGGCTTTCCACGTGGGGCACATCACTTCTAAAGAACAGTGGTGGAATTTTGTACACTTGGATTCTGTATGCCCTTCAGCAATATGAAGTCTGCTATGACTTCACAGCTAAGTGAAGTCCCTAGACCACCCAATTTCTGCCTAGCACTTCCTCAGTAGAGCTATATCAAAAGTCTGCTGAAGATCTTTAAGGAACCACACAAGCACAAAGATGATATATGGAAGGTGGATCACCTACTTGACTCCACTGAAGAGTAGAGCCACAACACACACAGTCTGCATGAAGGCAGAAGCAATTTGGGTATCCAGCCTTTCAACACCTGAGAGACATGTTTATTTCACTATTTTTGAGTAAAAATTCTCAATTTATGACAAAAGGGTACAAAATAAAAAATGATTAGTGAAGAGGAAAAGCAGTCTCTCCTCCTTTTCCACAGTCTGAAATGGTGGAAAATCCTGAAAAGAATGAAATCAAAGCTTGAATGCTATTCTTCTGGTCACTTTCTAAGTAAAGCCTTTAAAAAAAGGCACTGTGGTTAATTTTACATGTAATTGACAGTTCACAAAACTGTTAATTGTACTGATCACGGTGGTGCTGTTCTTCAAAAAGATATTCCTAAACATCACGGCCTTCACTGGCCTCTCCTAAATGAGTTTGATGTAGGTGCTGGGGTCCCAAAGCATACCCCATGGATATGACTGAAGCAGGATAGAACGAGGCTGACAAACAAAACACATGGCTAACCTTGTTGTATTCCTCGGATACTGCACAGTGAAAGAAATGCAGAGCTCACTATGAGAGACGCCGTGCTTGGGACTCCAGTCTGAACAGGAGAGACACCGTAACCCAGCTGGATGGAATCTGTTGTCACTACTGCAGAGGAAGGCAGCATGGCTTATTGAGTTGAACTGCCACTTCTGTCTCTAGCTCTCTAGGCAATGTAAAAGCTTGCCAAATCAGCAAGATGGAAAACCACTCCGGGTTGCAAAACTTCTTGAGTCTCTTCTTTGAGAAAGAGAAGGCGTTTTTGGTTGGTTGGTTTGTTCTCAGAAAACAGGCCTGCAAATCAGGTGTTTGCATTGGTTAACTTCATGCATCAGAGATGGCTCAAGTGAGAGCCAGACTTTGACTCCACTTAATGAAGGCAGAGGAGCTCAATAAAGACTGACACAGAGCATGACTCAGAGAAGGAATCTAGCTTACGTGCTCTGAATCTCACTTTCATAGAAGCTGTCATCTTTCTTGCAGGACTTAGCTGTAAATTTCTTTTTCTTTTAACAGCCTAGGTGAGCTTCAGTAAAGCAATAGGCAAATTCTGTCTTCTCTGAACAGTCTTGTCCAATTTATGCTGAACAACTAGCCATATTTTCCCTCTGATTTTGGCAGACAAACAAACAAACAAACACCTTGCCACTGAGTTTGAAAAGTGCATGAAAGGAGTTTGAAAGACAAGTTGTCTGATGAAGCCTCGCATGCAAAAACTGATAATGAAGAGCAAACTTATCCAAGCTAATTTAAATATCACATTGCCCCAAGCAGCACCAGAAAAGTAAGTTGGTCTGCTGACCGTCAGAGCCTGGTTTGAATGTGAATCTTGCAATCATCATTCTTCAGGCATCTCTGCATGAGGTTTTCTGAGAGAACTTTTAACCGCAGGATTACCACAGTCTCTTCAGAAGTCAAACAAAAGATAATGTTTCCAATTTTTTTTTTTCCAGAGTTTGCTGCAATCAAAATAAGACTACCTGAGCAGCTAGTATCTGAAATGCAAATTTAAAAGCTTGAATACAGTCCTCCATTAGAAAGGAAATAAGGTAACAGCACACATCAGTGGACGCAGCATCTGCTAAATATGGTAGCGTTGTCCTTCTCTTTTCCCTCAACGCGCTCGGCTGTATGAGATACATTTTTATTTATTTAAAGCAAGGAAACTTAAAAGAGCTTAAGAAACAACATATCTGCAGCTAAAACCCTGGTGCTGCTTCCCACCATTCCCATGCTGGCAACGGCTGACAGAAGGGTTCCAGGAACATAAATTTCTATAGAATTCATAAAAACAAAGCTCAGCATTGGTCAGCAACTTGCCACCTATTCATCCAGGGGGATTAATTACTGTTAGCCTAAGCCTATTTATTGGAAATACGATACAACCTACAAAACGCAGGCTGCCCTGTTTGGATTTTGTCTGTCTACAGGAGCTACTCTACCCCGCTCAGTTGTGTCTGTCACTTAGGCCTGCTGGAAGCCGCCATTTTCCTCTCTCTTCCCGAACTCTGATGCATATGGCACCCTTTGTGCTCAGCCATGATCTGCAACCACGGAAGACAAGGCACCACTGTTGGCTTGTCTGCAATTCATGACTAGTATCTTCTGCTAGTTTTTACCACACAGCTCTCTTTTTGCTCAGAAACAACAGAACATAGAGAATGGCAATTAAACAAAACCCTCAGAGGATTGTTTCCTGAATGCTGCGCGTAACGGCGGATGTAAAAGCCTCACCTTGAGGCTGAGGAGTCACTCTCCTCAGGAACACCTGACTGGACAGCTTCATCCTCAGGCAACAAAATCTTCAGAGGGAGAACGTAACACTTTATCGCAGGGGGATTTTAAGCAAATTAAGAGACTGTGCTCATGCTGAGGCCCCCGGCCTGGCCTGGCCCCAGGACCTATGGCCCTGGCGATGCAGCCTTGCTGCTCACGCCCCGTCCCCCGTGGATTTTACCTCATTGCACCGACTGGAAGCTGCCAAATTATTTTTTGACACCAGAGCTCCTGTGCTGTCTGAAGGAGGTCTTCAAAACATCTTCAGGCTTCTCCGGGTGCAGGCCCACAGCCAGCCCGGCAGGCTGACTCAGCACACAGGCATGGCGGCAGGCAGAGGCCTGCACCAGCCAAAAACAAAGGTCATGGAGAAACAGTGAGAAGATGCAGCTTCAACATGGAGCTGAGGATGGGAAGAGCTCGGCAGTCGTAGGGAAGAGGACAGCAAACAGGAGAGAAAATGCTAGGAATGGTGCTGTGGAGAGCACAGGAATAACGAGCTCAGGTGGTGCAGTGCCGGGTCAGCAGCGAGCAGGTGTGAGCAACTTCGCACAGGAGGTCCTGGCAGGGAAGAAAGTGAGCCAAAGGCAGAGCGAGCAACGGGAGAAACACACATTGCTTGTGGAGTCCATTGCTCTCCAGATCCTGGATCTGCCCATTCCTCTGCTGCCACCAAACACCTACCCCAAAACGCACATCATGCCTTCTTCCACTAGCAAGCCTCCTGCATTTCCTGCGGCAGAAATTTTTGCAACGGAATTACATTTTTCAATCCCTTTGATGAATGATTATACCAGAAGCGATGATTCCTGCTTTTATCTCAATTTGCTTTTACAAAACCTCTTGACATCATGAAGAAATCACATTATTTATATATAGAAAAAATAATAAAAAAATCCTTCAAAGGACTCCAAATTCAAGTAAACGAAGTTTTTTGTGCGTCCCCAGTTCTGCATCCAGAGTAGGATTAATATTCAGACTGGATAATTACATGCTGCATTTATGCTAGATATTTGTCTTACTCTGTAGGAGACTGGGGGACAAAATAGAGCAGCTGAGATGGAATCAGATTTCACCTGAGAATTTTCCAGATATCAAAAATTTATATGAACATGCAAAATCCCCATATTTTCAACAGAACTCATTTTCATGACAGAAACAATAACAGAAGATGTTATTTTGATTTGATGGCTTCATGTCCACTTGTTTTATAACATTTTGAATGTTTATACAAATACCATCACATTCCTTTCTTTCCTTTTTGTTTTGTTTTTGTCTCAGACTTACAGCTAAGCAGAACCAATAAAGCAAATAAAAATCTTGGTAACAGGAGACTTTCATTTTTATAACTGACCTTCGAAATAACTAGGGAATCATCCTCTTTGTTTTTTTCTGGTTTTACGTATTGATCAGATATAAACACGCAATCACACAAAAATTTCTCCCCAAATTAGCATTATTACTTTATTTGGTGATTCATTACAATCTGCAAATCCAATAGTCAAAAAAATAAACTAGGCATAATGTTAAAGCATTTTACAAGCAAAATATCTGACTGTCTTCTTTTCAATTTGCATAGGGTGGGATAAGTGTATTGGTTAAAGTACAAAGGACAGAAGAGACAAAACCATAGTTGATCAAACGGTACTGAAGAGCATTACAACCCTGTGAGTGAACAGAATTTAAACAGCTATAAATGTCAGTGGAAAACCATACACTTCAACATTAACACGGCTGCCTTCCCGTGACCATGATGCATCTCGAAGGCTATAAGCCACTGAACTTTTGTTGTAGATCACCCTACTTTAAAGAAATTAAAGAGTTAAACAAGCCACAACGCATCTATCTATGCTCATTTCTTTTCTACTGGAACAAAGGCCAGAATGGAGAGAGGGAATTTTTAACATCAGCTTCTGAAACCACTTACAGCAATGTCCGTCTCTTGTATACTCAGTATCATGGAGCTAGCAAAGCTTTGAGCTTCATCCACACATCTCTGTTTATTATTATTGTGCTTCCAGGTTAAAAAAAAAAAAAAAAAGTACTTTTTCACTGTGTAGCAAATTGTAAAAATATAGTGCTCCTATCCCATTGTAATCACATCTCTGTTCCTCCAACTGTACAAATCTGGCTTTAAAATTTCATAAAACTAAAAAATAGTTGATCTAGGTTGTAATAAAAAAGAATATTAAATACCTTTGGTAAAAATAGATATATTTAACAAGTTTAGAAAAGCAAATAGTTATATTGTCAAAAGGAGAGTATAAAAATGTACACAATAAAAAATAACAAACAAACAAAAATCATCGGCCATAGTAGCAAGAATAAAGGTGTTGTTCTTTTCAACATTTGCTTCCTTAGCTCATGTTATTGTCCAGTCTTCTTTCTAAAGGCAGGCGCTTTACTACAGCGTACGGAACAATCCAGTCTTTCCTACCAGCATTAGACAAATTAAGTTTAATTCAGAACAAGACAGTCTGTTATAAACCAAGTTTATAAAACAGAGAACGCTTTGAGTACATAGGAGTAGTTGAACACAGAAAGAAAGATTTCAGATGTTTTCAGCCAGAGGCCAGATGTTCCAGAGCTGTAGAAACGAAACAGCCAGCAGGATCAAGTCTCCATGATGTGAGCCTTCTAACTTTACTTTTACTCCTAAATTATAAATCCATGTATTGTCAAGAAAACTGTGGGGGACAAAAACAATACATCTATTTTAAATCCCTCATTGATGCCTTTCTCCCATCCTTTCACTGGGCCTCCAAACAGAGCTGCCATATATCATATAATCCCAGTTTGGCTTCTCCTCTTTTTAGAGCTCACTGCAAATCTTGAAGATGGAAGGTCCCCAAAGCAAACAACTGAGATTACAGAAGGAGATAATGCACAAGCCCCATAATAGAATCAGCCATTGATTGAATGTGCTTCAAAAGAAAACAGCACAACTAAATCATGTTTATCCTTCAGTATTCCCTTTGCATACACAGTCACACTCCTCGTGGTGTTCCAAGGGCACATCTGTCAATGATTTATGCAATCCCCGGACACCACTCCGTGGCTTCAGCTGAAGAACCTGAAGGAGAAGAAGTCAAGAATCAACAGAACAGCAAGTACTTTATCACACACCTAGAGTATGAGTCAGACTGCACTGGGAACACATACTGGATGACAGGAAGCCTATTAAAAGAAATAGGCTTTTCCCAGCTGAATTTCTACATTTATTCCAGCCACTAATTTTTATTTTTTGCTTTCACATTAATCCCTCCACAAAAGTGATTAAAACCTTTATAGTTAAATCAACTGAATTATTAGGTAATTTTGCAATAAATAATTTTAGTTATAAATTTATAACAATGGAAACAGGGCAGATATCTACCCCTTCCTTCGTGGAGTTTATATCTACCACTAGAGAAAGCTGAACAGAGGTGTGGTTGTGATGCGTCCAGACTGTACCAGTAAACAAATACTTCAGAAATGACTCAACAGTTCCACAGAAAAGTATTTTAACAAGGAAGATAATTAGTTTCTTTATGTAACACCTCATTAAAAATGGTTTTAAAAATATACATTTACTGCAAGTACACTACAGACAACATTAAAATGCATATCGGTACATTCCTATAGTAAAAAGAAATTCTTACATTGGCTTTCAGTACTTCTAAACATGCAAATGTGAAGAAGTGCATACCTCGTGGTATTTTTTGGTGACTTTTGTTGGCACACATTGGCACTCATTGCAGTTCTGATGACAACAGGCACAGTTTCCACCACAGCGTTTAACCAGAAGACACAGTGGCCAGAAAATGGTGTCAGTTCGCTTCAGCTCCTCCCTCAGCGACACTGAGAAGTTGCGAGGAGTGCAACTATACAGCCGCACCTCCTCCTTCAGCAGGTTGAGATCCACCACTGCAAAGAGACAGACAGACTGCTGCTTTTCTGATTCATACTCCAACTTCATTGGTGGTAACCCAACTTGAATGGTGCAGAACCCCTGAGGAAAGCTCAATTTTGTGCAGGTGGTACAGGTTCAGCACACTACAGTTCTATGAATAACATGAAACCTAAATTGAAAGATCTTCGTTTAGGAGTATTCACCAACTATTTCATAACTCTAGAGGGGTTAGTTCAAATTAAACAAAGCAAGCCTTGGCTGCTCTGTTCCACTAAATGTTTTTACCACTTCAACCCTAAGAGAGTTCTTTGTTCCCACTGAGTGTTACTATTCCATATTAATAACGGATTGGAGAAACACACTCAGCAATTAAGAATACTACAAACCTGCAAACACATTTTTAAATTCATTTGCATAAATCATTCAGACCCCCCCACTAAAATGTCAATTATTGCTTTTTTGCAAGTAGATGTAAGTATAATAATAATATATAATAGTACAAATAATATATCCAAAGGGAATTCACTTCAAGAAAGAAATTAAAGAAGTTCACCAGTGAATACCATACAGACAACAAATAAGGGCACAAGTATGTGTTATTAATCCTAGCACATTCCACTTTTCAGAGGTCCACTCCTACTTCGTAGCAGAACAAATAAGGATTTCTGTTGCTTTCCTCGGATTCATTTTCACCTGATGTGCCTTTAAACATAGCTTCCCTTTCCAGGCATCTGCCTTAAAGAGTAAGTTAAAGTTATTCATATATGGCACCCATTTTCCTATAGCCTGGTTCTGCTGTATCACACTAG
>JAOWBO010000070.1:21247321-21284590 GCA_028564985.1 Crax fasciolata
GGGGCTGCGTGCCGCTGCCACGCGTACCTGCGGGGCTCGCCCCCGCGGGCCGGGCTGGGGAAGGGCTCCTTGCATGCGGCTCCGGGCCGTGCGGTTTGCTCGGCCTCTGAGCTCCGTGCGCTTACGCGATCCGGGTTTCCGAGCGGCTTTTCCTCTGGGTCTGCTGTTGCAAAGTCGTTTTAAAGAGTGTTTTGCTGAGTGAAGGCGCGTGGAACCGCGCTGCGTGGAGAGTGTCTGAAGGGAAGGCCGGTAGCGTGCACTCAGGGAAACCGCGGTGCTTACTGTAAGGAGAGGAAATAAATAAAAGTGCTCTGCACGTCAGGCAGAAGAAGCACAAAAGGAGAACTCTCCAACTTCTGCGAGCTGCAGTGAACTGTGGCAGAAAGGCGGGTGTGAGGCTGATGGGGATTCTGTCAGCTTCGAACGCGGGACTCCCCTGGTAGGAGTGCTCTACGTCATATCTCTGGCAGAAAGCAGAGAGCGGGGACCTCAGCAAGCTGTGGTGTGGATGCATGCTGTGTGCATGCATGGCGTGTGCATGCTGTGTGGATGCGTGCTGTGCCCACAGAGGTGGTGGGAGCTGCACTGAGGCCTGTCCTGGGCTGCTGCGTGGCACCTGCGGGCTGTGTGGGACCCAGCTCTGATCAGAGCCGTTCTGAGGGGCTGGGGGAAGGGATCCCAAGAGCTTAGGACCCGGCTGCTCTGACAGGAAACCAATCAGACTCTGTGCATAGCGCAGGAAACTGTGCGAGAGGAGCAGTTACTCTCTCTCTCCCCCTTCCCAGCCTACCTGACATCTGGGGGCTGGTGGCAGAGGGGGCTTGGCACTGGTGCACTGAAGCCTGCTCAGTCTGTGCGGTGTGGCTGCAGCAGGATGCCCAGGTGCCAGCGTTGTGCTCTGACTTTGTTAGAAAGCTGCCCTGGGGTCGGTCTTCCACGGGAGTGCTGGCGAGCGCAGGGACAACATGATGGAGGGGACCCAACAGGGGAGGGCAAGAGGTGCATGGTGCAGCCCAGCATGCGTGGGTGGGCATCGGTGTGGGTGACAGCATGAGCTGGGCGCTCTGCACATCCAGCAGCAGGGCAGCTGTCTTGGGTCAGGCTTCGCCTGGTTTGCAGTGCGATTTAGCATGCTATGGACACACTACGTTTTACAATACGTGCAAATCCGGGAGATTTTTTGAAGTGTCATGAAGCTGCGTTCTCCGGTGGTTTGTACTTAATGAAGGTTCCTGTTGCAGCTTACTTGAAATTTGTTTTCTAGTTGTTTAATTACAAAACTTCTCTCAGAAATGAGTGCAAGTCTAAGTACAGCTCAGCCCCAACTCCTGGCTTTTCTTCCCTGATTTTAATTATTTGGGGGATCAGTAACACTGGTCAAACCAGTTCTTACTTGGTTTAATTAGAGTGATTTTTACACTCTGCTGCAATCTGAAGATTGTGCAGCTTTTAGCTAGAGGCAGGTTAAAACTGCCTGGAGCTCAAGAATGAGATATTGCTGTTCACGTGCCAAATAATCTTTGGTCAGCAGAGAGGGAGCTTTTTCACTCATGCAGTCTACAAATAAAAATGCAGCCCTCTGCTAGTAGAGCTGCTAAGTGGCCCCGCAGTTTGCTGTAGGATAGATTACAGCGTTACTCTGCTCTCCATGTGGATGCTGTAGCTCTTGGTTCAAGGTGACACTAGAGATGTCTATGACCAGTTACCAAATCAGTGGGACTACTTGCCTTACAGAAGGTAAGCGTGTGCTGAAGGACTTTTTAATAATTGGAGGATTTTTTTGTTTAGTAGCTCAGTGAGCATTAACTTCAGAATTACGGTTTGACTCAATTGGATTTATTCGCTAAATGCAGACATAAGTACTCTTGTTTCTGTAGCATAGTGGGTGACACTTTAGGTGGCAATTTCCCAGGGTGAATAGTTCTTTGTACTTGGCCATCAGGTATTCTTAGACCACAGCCTTTTGCTGCTACCTCCTAGGAGTTCAATGGGATGGTTGTTGTGGGGCTGGTACAGCTCCATTTGAAGCCGCTTACAACTACCTTGTTTTTATTGCACCTCTGGGATGGCCAGACTTTCTGGAAGAAAAAGTTTATTTGTAAACTCTGCTGAACACTAAGGGAGTTCATGATTTTCTTGAAAAACAAATTGTATCTTTAATGTTTTCATTTGTAGTTCATCTGAGTAAATACTCATCTGAGGGATCCAAGAAGTTTATACAGCTCTTTTCTGGAAACTGTAGTAGTAGGTGATGCCTTTCATGGTAGCTCCCATTTATCTACGTGGATATCATCTCAACAGTTCTTTGTCATGTTCAAAAACAGATTATGCTTGAATGCTTTTTCAGACTTAGATGGCTTTGTCAGTTCTCTTATGACTGTTTGCATTTATTACCACTTTTCCAATAAGGAGTCAAAAAAAGGATCTCACTTTCCTTTGGGGGAACAAAGCTCAATCTCCTGCATAGTGAATTTGATTACTTGGATTGCTTGCTTATTTCTGTTATAGTCCTTAGTGCTTCTCATTCTACTCTTGAATATTATTTTTCTGTCTTCAGCCTGTTTCCGCAGCTTCAGCAATGTCTGTGGGAGTTTTTGGTGGAAGGTTTGAGAATGACCTAACTCTAGTGGCCTGAGTGTGCCTAATGTGATGCTGTTGGGTTAGGCTAGATTTGATTACAACAGGAGGTGGTAGGAGAATTTAAATTCTGCTTTCTTGGCTGCCTTAGGGAAGATGTAATAAATGTTCGTGGTAATTTAGCTAAGCTCCAGAAATCAGATGTTCCAGTTCCTGAGAAATACAAGGATGTCTTTACATCAAATAGTGTCAAACCAGGTGCCATAAGCAGTAGCTTGTGTAGCTTTTGTGCCGTGTACATCTAGAAAGTAGCAAGGAATGTCTTCAGAAGGCTGAGAAGCTGATGTTGGATAGCAGGTCACTAGAACCAAGTAGCTATTTAATTTTTCTACATTGAGTTTCAAGTGAGAATCCCAGAATGGCTGAGGCTGGCGGGGGCGCTCTGAGTCCTTCTGGCCCAAGCCCAGCTCCAGCAGGGCACCTAGAGCAAGGGGCCCAGGCCCATGTCCATGACTTTGGGAGATCTCCAAGGAGGAGGTGCCACAGCCACTCTGGGCAGCCAGTGCCAGGGCTCCATCACCTCTGAAATAAAGAAGTGCTTCCTGATGTTTAAACATAACCTCTTCCAGTTTGTGCTGAAAAGAGCCTGGCTCCGTTGTCTTTGCACCCTCCCTTCAAGTATTTGTACACATTGAAATACCCTTGAGCGTCCTCTTCTCCAGGCTGAACAGTCCCAGCTCCCTCAACCAACATTTTGATAGCTAGTAAGTGTTGTTTTTTGCTGCTTGTAAATAGAAACTCCCAATAATGAAGATCTGCTAATTGCTCACTTCATAATGTATTTCTTCAATCTTTTGAAAAATTGAGGGTTATGTCATTTAAACAAAAAGAAAATTGACCCTTGAGCTGAAGTTTGATACTCGCTTATCTTGTACCATTCTTGGGAATGCTTGGTGGGTGCAGGTGGAATTCAGCAAAGTGCTGAAGGGCCACAGGTGGATTCAGTCTTCTCTGTAGCTTTTGCATGGCCTCCCATGTCCCATCACGACCACCTGGAGGGTTTCCCTGTTTGTGCCTCTTCCAAGGAGCTTGCAGCTAATCCATGGATAGGGACAGAATGTCACTATGGAGTTTCTGGTGAGGATTGTTTAACTTGAGCTTCCAGCACCTGAAGGAGTGTGGTGATGACTGAATGATGCAGCACCTCCGGTTCTTGGAGGGGAGAATGACAGTGCTTTTAAGTGCAGTAGTTTGGCTGCAAAACTATCTCTGACAAAAGAGTGTGCTTCACAGCAGTGGGGATCGATGCCACCTCTGCTGAGTCTAGCTGAATTGATGACTGCCAGTGCAGTCTGACTACTGCTGGGTGGCAGAAATTTCCTTGTGTTTACTTCCTTTTCTTCTCAAAATCAAGTGTGTCATCTAAAGGAAGCATGATAGTGATGCAATTTGTTCTTAGTTTAATCTATTTCTGTTCAATTCAAGCCTCGTTTTGAAATATTTTAAAACACTTTTCCTGGAAAGTGAAGTACACTACATCCTCTTTTGACTTGTGATTGTGGCAAATTAAAGAAGTTGTTGAACACTGCAAAAAATTTCAGTGCAAGAAGATTTAAAAACTGGCTTCTGCCTTCTAGTTATCTTCTGGCATATCATCTGCCACTTGCTCTTTGGTCACAGAATCGTTGGAGTTGGAAGGGACCTTCAAAGGTCATCTAGCCCTTCTATGCTATGAACAGGGCCACCTGCAGCTAGATCAGCTTGCTCATGTTTTTTTGTGTTCCTGTTGCTGTTGAGTAGTTGTTTGTTTCAGTTTTTGCTGGGCCTGGTAGTTCCTGATTACTAGGAAGAGCACATGCTGTCTGATCCTGCTTCCTTCACTGGAAATGAGCTGCTTTGTTGAGAACTATGCTTTTTGACTAAAAAAGTCAAAAAACGTGTGTTATGAAACGTACACTTCCTGGTGTATAAGGTTCTTAGAAATCAGCCTGTGAAGGAATACTTCTAGAGGAAATGTGTGGGACTTCTTCAGATGTACATAACAGAAAGTGAGTAGTGCTGACGTGCAGAAATGCTGTTGTTGTAGTAGCACTTGTGTATCTGTATGATGGATTAGTTGCTTAGGTGCTTCTGAGAAATTAATTGTCCATTAAAACTTAGTCAGCTCTACCATTCTCTCTGGGAAAACTTTCACAGCTTGCATTCAAGTGTGAAAGGCTTTTTTTGAGTGAGTGAAACTTTCGTAATACACTACAAATCTCATGTTTTCTAGAGGCTTAGTTTGGCTGTAGGATATTGTTATAAGGTGGCAACATCAGGGAAACTTCTTGATGTCTCCATCCATTGATATAGGGTTCATCTGCCTTCTGATCTTCTGAACGTCTTGGTGCTGAGATGATATAAACATATGTTCCCACTGTCACACTGGGTTTTCTGTGCTGAACTTTGTGATCCTACCGCACGATTTCCCTTTATATGAGGATAACCCATCTCACAAAGCATGCACACAACAGCACCTCAGCACATTTTGATAACCTAATCAGTTTTGTACACAGGTTGATGGGATCAGTAAGAGGGGAGGAAGCCTGGAAAGGTCGTTAGACCCTTAGAGGGAAGGCCTTATGAGTAAAAGTAGTGTCAGAAAAGTTGATGTGAAGGAGAGAGCCCAAATAATTCCTCGGTTGTGGATCATGCAGGTCTTCTAAATAATGTGAAAGGCCTGTCTGTCTTCCGGAGTTCAATTAGTTCTGTTCCAAATACTCAACCTCTGTTAAGCACGGCCTTAATTTTGATGAGACTGCACAGGGCGTGGAACCAGCAGGCTGTTGGGCTCACCCCCACTGCAGGCACCTCTCTGAGTCTTGACACGTGTGTGTAAGCTTTTACCTCTGTCAGCTGGGTTGCCCAGTGAGCTGGCTGCAACTCAAGTTAAAAAGTCTCATCAGCTGTTGAATTCCATCTCTATGAGCCCCTGGATTATTATTTCCCTGTCTGACTGTTCTTGTTCAGGCTGGGCTGATCTGAGATTCTATAGGTTAACTCTGCAGCCAAGAAGAGGCAGTGCTAACTGCTTCTTTTTTCTTGTCATTTTCATGTGCGGAAGTTAAGAGCTGGGAAAAGAGGGTACGAATTATCCTCCAATATGCTGTGGTCTGTTACAGACAGAGCATTTGCTTGTGAAATAAAAATAAAAAAAAAAAAATTCAAGCGTTATTCACCATGTAGTTGCATCCTTTTGTAGTGGTGAGAATGGGGGAGTTGCAAGGCAGTAACCAGTAACGCCTTATCTGTGTTTTTTCAGTGGCAATATGCCTTTTGTGAATTAATCCTCATAAATAATTCATTGATCTGGCCCTTCACAGTCAATTCATTCATGAAACTGTTATAAACACAGATGTTTTAAGGAGATTCTTCCAAGTTGGAGGACACCTCTGCATTCCATTTCTCCCCCAGAGCCCAAAAGACTGAAATTGCTTCTCAAGTTGGTTAAAGCTGTTTATCAATTGTATTAGTTTCCAGGCATAGCTCCACTTGAGGCATCGTTAATTCTTCACATACAGCACAGTGCATGCTGGTGTGAGGCTAGGTGTGGGCCAAGTGTGGGCAGGATGTCAGGCTGCGCTCCTTGGGGATGCCCGCTGCCGGCCTTCCTGTGGGATGTGCAGCTCTGCTGGGCTCAGTTACTGTGGTGCTCCATTTTCAGGTGAGCGGTACCCTTAGTTGGGTAGCTGTCATTGCAATTTCCCTACAATGCTAAGCATCTGCTGAGGGAAAGTGAGGGAGGGCTTCCAAGCTTTCAGCACACATCTCAGTCTAGGCCCAGGCAGTGGAAGTTGCAGGAGTGGTGCCCTTCCTGTAGTTTTTGCTATTCTGTGTCTTTAAACAGTTATTTGGTTTGGCACTTACCAGCAAAGCTGTAAGATCTTGTCAAGGAGAAGTCCAGGTGTAAAATACCAGAGGGTGCTCTATCTAAAGAGTAAATTCTGCTGGAAAAATCTCCTTGGAGACACTCCTGCCACCCCTCCCGTGTCAATCTAGTCCTGTCAATCTCTGCTGCTTTCTAAATGCCATTTGTTTAAAAGTGCGTGAAGTGGGGGAAGTGACTTTGCTGGAAGAGCTTCTGATCCGTCCAGTGATGGATAATATTGCTGCCTTAATCCTTGGCAGTGGTTTCTTCCAGAAAATTCAGTTGTCCAATCTTCTATTAAATGGCTCTTTGGGGAGCTTTGTTGGATGATCCAGTGCGTGATAGCAGGTAGAAGAGCTGAGAAGCTTTATTTATTACTCCTACTATTTATGTTTGTTCCCCCTGCCTTGGTGTACTTCACTGTGTAACCCTCAGTGCCTTCACGCTTGTTGGAAGCAATGGGAGAGCCAAGTCCAAGGGGCTCTGTGTTCCTCCTCTGATGGACAGGAAACCAGCGCTCATTTTATGCAATAGTTAAACATTTTAAAAAAACCTACGGCACAGGAAATTCTTCTGCTGTGTGTGAAGGTATTTCCAAACTGAAAGTGTTGTTCTGACTCTTTTTACCGGTAGTGGTGAATTATATGAGGCCACTTCCATCTGCAGAGAGTCTGTTTCACTTGCCTGTGGTTCTGGGGCCCATTCAAATGCTCTCAAACAAAATAAAAGGAATGGATGTAATAACTTCTTTATGGAAAAGTCATAAAAAGCTACAGGGCCATGTAAACAAATTGGGTCATTTACAAGATGTTTTAGTGATGGATATTCTGTCCAAATTCGGAGGTGTGGATTAGGTTTTACAGTCATCTTGACTGAATTTTGCCCTCAACAAGACTTTCCTTTTCTGCCAAAATGTCCTCGATGCTAGAGATGACAAATTCTCAGAAACAGTATTTTCAAACATTTCAGGGCACTCAGAGTGGAGCAGAGAAAGAGAAGAACAATTCAGTAGTATAATGTGATCCTTTTTCTAGGTGAATGAAGGCTCTTTCTCGATACGTGTGGTTACACAGCAAAGCTGTAGTGGAACTTTGTAGCGTTCCAGGGGAAAATAAATTAAAACAGTTTCCCTTCTGGATTCAAGCATGCCCGAACTAATTACAAAGCAACCGTTTTGGCTGTGTGCTCTGTTCGTATAAATTGGCTTGTGCGGAACAGCAGCAACTGATCCAAGTTGAACTCCACTGGTTACAGCAACTTGCGTTGGACCAAATTGAAGCAGTGGATGTCCTGCCTGGGGCACATCGACTCCAGACCTTTATGACCCATCTCATTACGTTTTCAGAAAGTAGGACTCCACGGCGGGACACAGTGCTGCAGGTGAGGTCTCACAGCACAGAGCAGAGGGGCAGGATCACCTCCCTCGACCTCCTGGCCACGTAGTGACTGCCATGAGATGCTGGCAACAGCCACTTTAATTTTATTTATTTATTAAACGGGAGATTGCTATTTTATACCTGATTTCTAGTAGCTGCAAGAAGCAGTGTGTGGGTGGGAAAGTGGCTGCCCTGAACTGAGTCCAGCCAGGGCTGGCAGAGAGGTTTTAAGTTGATTTTCCTCTCAAGGGAGAGCACTGCGGTTACTTGCAGCCTTACCTAGCACCTCGAGAGTGGCACACCTTGGCACTTTGATGTATAACAGTGAGGAAAGCTCTCTTACTCCAGCATCTGCCTGCTTTGCAGACAGATCTTACTGCTTGTAGGTGGAAAGATGGTTTTGTGTTCTTGTGAAGTAAGAAATGCAGACACATTTCTAAACCATGTACTTGCTTTATCACTAAGAATCGTCCATCTGATCTGTCCTGCTGTAGGGAAACGGTTGATCAGGGCATGAGCTGATGATTGAGCACATGGTGGAGGGGCATGGCTGGCCTGAAGAATCCTGGTAGATCCCTTGCACCTGTGACAGGAAGGGGTGGACTGGAGGCAGGGTTGCCCCAGGCTTAGGTAGGGGCCAGGTGGGCAAAGCTCGGAGCAGAAAGCTCGAAAGAGAGAAGATGGGAAAGCTGAGAGATCAGGAGCTTGGAAAGAAGCAGCAGTAGCAGCACAAGGAGCTGAGGGAGCAGGAAATGATGTGGAGCAGAGCCCCCAGCTTCAGGTGAGACAGATGATGTGGTTGGATGGAGAACTGGCAGAGTCGTGAGAGTTTGGGACTTTTTCTGTTGCACCCCCTACTCAAGGTATGCTTGAAGATGTAATGGTACTGAGTGAAACAGCTGCAATGCATTTCTGCATTGTAACTGCTTCTAACATAACTACATTGCTGAAATTTGACCTGGTTAGAGTTCTTTGCATTAGGGGAAAGAAAGCGATGCTGTGGCTGTGATGTATCTAGCCCTGTCTGTTAGCTTCACAGGACCTGTAGCTTCTCTTTGAGATAATGGTAGCATTGTAGGCTAACGCTGCAAGTACCCGGTCAGGGCTGGAACAGTGCCCATGCATTAAGCTGATTTATCTTGCTTGGTGTTTCAAACAAGCGAACAAAATTCCTTGTCTTGTTACTGATTCTGATGCATCTGAAACTGTTAAGAGTATTTCACAATAGAATGGATGCTTAGTTTTCTGATGGAAGATAGTAACAGCAGAGCATTTATTCCTAGCAGCAGTTGCTTAATGGATGGTCTTTAATTACTTGAATTTATAGCTACGTGCACTTGTATGTGGTTTATTCTGACGTTTTTATGTATGTGGGTGCTTAATGTTTGTTTGTTCTAATTCCTTTTATTGAGGTAATATTCTTGGGCTAGATTGACTTGTGAAGCTTTCCTCCTCTTTCAGGAAGTACTTAACCTTTATGTTCAGCGTTTGCGTTTCAGATGAGAATATGTTTTCTGTTTTTCAAAGAAAGAATGTCTTGGTTTTGGTTGAGATAGGCAAGCAGTGGTGAATGTTGGAAGAAACTAAACTAACTAGAACTATTCAGTGTATTAAAAAGGAATTAGATTATGTTAAACAGATCCTCAAGCATGCAGTAAATGAAATAGCATATGGGCTATATAGTAGGCTTGCACATAGACATGAAGATCAACTAATGTAACATGACAAATAGCATTCACGTTCCACTCTCATTTTCCAGGGTTAGGGAAGAAAGGATTCTTCCCTGGTCCCCTGCATGTCAGCTGTTCTTAGGTCCATTTAATTCCAGGCAGTAGGGGCTGATGCCTGTGTGGATCTTTCCGAACATGCAGCTTGGATGTGGCTCTGCAGAGGGATCACATCTTGTCTGTGTGCTGCAGCTGGTTCACACCAGCTGCTTTTGGAATTTGCATCTGCACCCAGATGTTGCTACTGAGCACAGAAGAGAGTAGCTATTGATTTGAGTCCTGTCCCCCCTGCCCCTCCTGAGGATCTTAGAAGACAACACCTGTTGTTGTTCTTTAAGTGGCCTTATAAATCATAGGACCCTTTTCTCTTTCTCTCCTGCCTTACCTTGGCAACACAATGCCAAATATAACAATGTAATGGTACAACTGTGTTAGATCTTAGTCACAGCTAATTGGTTTTTCAGTTAAATTATTTCCTTTCCATCTTCACTTTCAGAATATTCATTGCTTCAAAATCCACCCCAGAAAGATTTTGTAAAGTAACTAATATTCGTGATTGCATTTAATTAACTCCTTCCCCTGCTTTAGCCAAACCATTGACACCAAGGCAGCGCTAACCATGCTGTTTGCTGTAGTGCCCACTGTCCTGTGCACTAGCAGTTTGTTGGACTTCCTGCTCCCTTAATGGTGAATACTTCCTTACAAATTGTTTGTTAGTAGCTGTCTGCTTCTCATCCCTCAATTTATCTAATGGCAGTACTTGGGGTAGGTGTAAAAGATGCAGAGAGGTAATGAGTTCCTCATTGAGGCATGCAGCAAGTTTCCTCAGTGTATAAGGAACTGCGCTGAATTTGAGAAGAGATTAGTTGTAGTTACCAGGAGAAAATCGTATGATGCAGACATGCAAGACTAAGCCACGGGCATTAATGCAAAGCCTGGAAAAAGGAAGCATCTAGCAAGAAGACTACTTTTTCAAACCTTTGATTGTATTCATATAAAATAAGCTCAGCAGTTGCATTCGTGTTTGCTGTGGTCGTTGTGCCTGCCTAGCCTTAAAATTCACTTACAGCATGAGTTGCTTTCTTATCTGAAAAAAATACATTTAATTTTGGTTGAAGTTTAGTAAAGCTTATGGCAAGCAGTATTTGAAGGATAAAAGCTAATCATACTTTATTTTGAATGTTATTCTCTTTTTATAGCTCTTTCAGCGCCTTTTCTGAGCTGTGTAGAAGGACTTGTACCCCATTTACATTTTGAGTAATAAAATATTGTGATAGATGCAAAGCTGTGCTGTTGGTAAGAAGTTAAAAATAAAAGTGTAAAAATCCTGTGTCTATGCTGAGGGAGAAACAGGCTCTTCTGCAGGTCCCAGGACAGCTGAACGTTGTTGGATGCACACAGAGAAGTGGTATATGCTGAAAGGCAAGACAGATGTGAAAAGGAGATCCATGTTGAAAACTATCTGTTGAATCAAACGAGTTAACTGCACAAGGAGCTGTCTTTCTCCATATTCCTTTTGTAGAAGGCTGAGTGGTGGTTACCAAGTGCAGCTGAACATTTTTCGTGACGTTGTGCATGAATAACTTTTATTGTACAGGTCTGCTAGACATATCACCTGGTTTCCGCACATGTAAGGGTACTGAAAAGGAGCATTTGGAAATTTTTCTCTGTCAGGACACAAAGCTGAAAATAGCAAAGACTGTAGTCTTGTTTTCGTGCGGAGTGCGAAATACTGGGTTAGTTTGTGCTCTGCTACAAGATGGGTAGCTGAGAGCTCTTCTTGAGACCCTGCTCCTTGCGGTGTAGGGTTTGTGTGTCCTTGTTTGACCAGGTAGGTCTTTGTCATTCAGCTGAACTTGTGGTACACAAGCTTACAGTGCTTCATTAATGGTGTCCCGAGGCTGCTTTGTTACAAAGCCATGTTGGCGAGTCTTGGGCTTTGGAGTTATTAACCCATAATGATCAACTCGAGTGGAGATTCCTGTTCTCAGAGGAAGAAATGAATCCGGTACCATTTTCTTTCACTTCATGTTAATCAAAGAGCATGTGTCCAGGGAGCAGAGAGAAACCGTTCCTTCTGGCTCTTATTGTTAATACTGAAACATTCTTCAGTATAATGTACAGATAAAAGTGGCAGATTCTTGGGCTTTTTCAGTGTTGGACTCTCAACGTGAGCAGTTTTTATTTATTTTCCTGTTGTCTCTTTGTGTGCCAAAATCAAAATGTTGGATGTGGCCTCTTGAATGGCTTCTCTCTTCTGTGCCCAGTGAGAGTGGCTTTAAGAGACAGCTTCCTACCAATGGTTTTCATTGTTTAGAGCAAGTGATAAGTTTTAGAATCAGGATCCATCTGCTGGAGGGGGGGAGGAAAAGTATTATGTCAACAGAAAAATCATATTTCTCGCTCAGGAAACTCCCTGTGCCTTCTCCTCTGGCATGGGCTTGTGCTGACACTTGGAGCTGCATCCTTAGAGCAATAGGAGACAATGTAACAAATAAGCAATGATGGTGCCAAGATAAAAACAAAAACAAAACCACAACAGAGTTACACTGAATGTTTTTGTTATTCTTGGCACTCTTGGAAAAGAGTAATTTAGTCCTGAAATGGTTCTGAGGAGAAACAAGGTTGTCACCAAGACCTCTTTCCTTCTATTAAGTGTTAATTACTTGCAAGGGTCGAGGAGCTATGCTCAGAGTTGATGTTATGTCTGTATGTATTAAAAAAACAAACAAAAAACCCACCTAACAATCACAAAATAGCAGCAAGATAATGCTATGGCCTCTTTTAGCAGCCATGTTTACAGCTGAGTGCCTGTATTTATAAATGATGGGGAGGCAGTCTTTATGGTTGGAAATCGCAGTCTGTAGGGCTGCAGAGAAGCTCATGAGAAGGTAACCAGTAGTTTTTGGACAGTGAGCATTGAGTGCTGCTGCACACCAGAGTTTCTAGATACATAGGCAGACACCTGGTCCAGCTCCTTGTATAATATTTTAAAACTATACTTGCTTTTCTGAAAGTAAGAAGCACATGGAACAGATTTCTTTTTCATTCACCTCTCAAAAGAACGGCCACCTTGAGCCTGACTTGCAAGCTGTCTCTGTCGTGATGCAGCAGATGACTGCAGAAGTCAGTGGGTGGTTTGGTTGAAGCAGGAGTTGTGCAAAACAAGTGCATTCCTGTGGTAAGATAGTTGGTGAAGGAAGATGAAGAGAGAGTGCAAGGGGAACCGTTTTAAGGCTCCTGGAAAAACAGTGGCTAGCTTTAATGAATTCTGCATTTTTTTTTGGGTGTGTGACACTTGCATTTTTTTGTTTTGTTTAAATAAACTGAGCCTGGAGGGAAAAGGGTGTGATCCAGACTGGTTACAGTGTTGATTTTTTTTTTTTTTGGTTAGAAAGGTCAGCATCTTGCACTTGCCAAAAAGATTTGTCAGAAATGGTGAGATGTGTATTCATGGATGGATGAGGTAACAGGAGGAGGAAGGGGAGCTTGGTTGAGTTCTGCTGTAAACAGTCCTGGAGCCCCTGGAATCATCTTCTGCAGAAGTAAAAGTTGTGATGGCTGATGTGAGGCTGTCAGTGCTCAGCCAGCAGCTGCTCCCTGGTGCAGTTAGAGAAGGGCCTAAGAGGAAGGGGCCTGCGTACAGCTGAGAGGTTTGCATTTCAGCTCCTGAAGACCAAACAGAACAAATTGGTTCTGCTCAAGATCACTTAATTACCAAGAACATGCTGTGAGTGTAGTGTGATTGGTTGCTCAAAGGACCCAACTGTTTGCTGCTGCTGCCTTTTGTTGCCAACAGTAGAGAAACTCTTTAGGAAGGCTAGTTTAAAAATAAATGACCATGATCAGATCGGAACTTGAACATGGTCTTTAAATAAGTAATCAATGAAGCTCTGTAAGTTGTAGAGACGTCCATCAATACTTTGTGTTCAGAAAGTAATTTTTTGCAGAGCTCTTACATGAAAAAATGTGGATGGTCTTCACTGAGGTATTGAGAATTGGTACTTTCTCAGCAGTGTAGGAAGAGATGCTACTAAGATGCTGTCTTCTGCAGTTCTGTTAATACTGTTTTGAACAAGTGACAGAAGCCAGGCAACAGAGAGAGAGATGGATTCTCTTGTCTTAACGTTCTTGCTTTTCTGGAACTTTCTTCCCTTCCAGAATTGTTCTTCAAGTCTTCTGTATGTGGTACAGATACAGCTAAATGGCAGCTTTCTTGCAGACCAGCTGCTCCTAGATTTCTTCTTTTTTTTTTCCTCTTCTGAGTAGGCTACATTACATTCAAAGAGATTGCATCTAGGAAATAACTGAATAGCTTCAGGTGGTGATCTCTCTCCATTGTTCTTACAGTGACCAAGTACTTTTGTTGTTCATTTCTCAGACTTGGTATGGTTGTTTTTCTTTCTACAGCTTTCCCCTATATCCATGAATTACTTAAGGACCTCATTTGAAAACAAACATCTTGATCTAACTGCGGTGTTCCCTAGTGCTCAGAATGCCACCCCAACCACTGATTTGTACCTGTGAGCTGTAGCTATATGTTGGGTGGTGTTAACAGCTTCCTTGGAGTACCTGCAAAAACCTTCCAGGATCATCACCTAGAAGATCCCTTTGTCGCTTACTTGATGCAAAAATATTGCTTGGGACTTGAGGTAATGATAGTCTCTCAGTGTAACGCTTCTTAGTATTGTGGCATCATTCAGGCAGTAATAAAGCATTAGCAATTGAAAGCACGGGGCCTAGCTATTTATCCTGTTCTCTTCCTGTAATTCACTTCAAATTGGATTTTGCCACTACTTCAGCAGGCTGTTAAAGAAGTAGAAAGTGTTAGAGGAAGGGGTTTTGGAGGTACTGTGGTAGTCTGCAGTCTGGTGCTGAATGTGACGTGTCAGTGCTCCTGTAGTTTCTGAGTGTTTTGTGTTTTTTTTTTTTCCTCCCCTCAGGCAGGAGGATTGAGGTGATGAGTGCAGTCACTGCTTGCTGCAGGACTGATGTGCTGCTGTGATCAAATTCAAATTAAAATGATTGCTTTTGGGCCCTATAAACTCCTTCCTAAACACTTCATTTTCTTCCAGTACAATAATGTCCTCATGACAGCCGTGTAGAGCAGCTGCTAATCAACTGATTTTTAAGCT
Source organism: Crax fasciolata (assembly GCA_028564985.1). Taxonomy (NCBI): domain Eukaryota; kingdom Metazoa; phylum Chordata; class Aves; order Galliformes; family Cracidae; genus Crax; species Crax fasciolata. The sequence goes on from JAOWBO010000070.1 coordinate 21,262,044, forward strand.
GATTATCCCTCAGTTGGATCTTTAAGAATATAATTTCCATTCTGTTGCCTGATCTTACACAACTTCCGATATATTTTAGTGTTGTTTTTGGGATCTTTACATGGAAGATGTGATTAGAAATAACCATTTATTATGTTTCACTATTAACCTATTGTGGAAGCCAGAGGAGAAGCTGTAGCAGTTGAGGTATGGGGATTTGAAAGCATGGCTGAAATCTTTGAGAGAGGGGAAATAGATCAGCATTATAAGCAGAACAATTAAAAAGCTCATTTGACTCTTATTTAGCAAGAAAGCTTCAGTTGAGAGTTAAAAGATTGCCTTCTGAAACTGGAAATTTTTGAAGATGTACAACAGAGGGTTAACTAGCTTATTAAAAACTATGCTAAGGAGAATTCAAGAAAACTATTCTGATTGTACCGTAAAAGAAATGCTTTGTATTTGAGATGAAACAATTTCATTAAAGGTAGGCAAGGAAAGGTAATTAGAGATATGGAATAATATGAGTATTTTAAATATCATCAATGGTAATGAGGCCAAAAGGAAGAGATAAGGTCAAGTGTAATGGTGTGATCTACCATACTGTAGATTAAAAGAAAGCAGAAGCAATGTAGTCTGTGTGCCAAGGCAACTCCCCAAGAAATATCTGGAAGGTATTAACAGGCATGCCAGGCCAAATAAATCTGGTTAGCTCAACGTGCTGTCTGGCACCCAGTAAGGATATGATAATGGTGCTCTGATCTGTTTTCTTGCCTTCCACTTATTTAGCACTCAAAATTTTCTGAAGATGCAAACAGAATTTTGGGATTTGGGAGCCCAGCAGGTTTTCGAAACTTCTTAAACTTTGCTGATCTCCAGTTTCTGGTGGTGAGAAACTCTGTAGTCTAACCATAGACCAGATAAAGAAATGCCACCTTTTGGTTGCTTGACACGTACTTTTGGATAATCTTGTATAATATCATCTAGCTCTTTGTTTTCCCATGTGATTTTTAGATTTGACCTGCAATTGTGGGGCCTCACCTGAGACTTGCTCCAGGCTTTGAATTTTCCACGTGTTTTTTTTTTCCTGTGTAGTGTGTGTATGTAGTAAATGTGCATACATGTGTGGGTACAGGAGATGAGAATAAAAATGCTTATCAAGTATGTATTGTGCAGTTTTATCACTGAAGGACAGACAGCTCTGCACATGAGATGCTGAGAAATTGCTTTGTGCTTAGATCTGGGAATGTTGGGAGCCACAGTGGTACAACACCATAAACTTCAGTGCAGCAAGCTGTTTCCATGTTCTGCTTCAAGTACACAGCATTGTTAATGCTGTTAAGAGATGTTGGCATTCAGGTGGTGACTGTAAAAATGGGAAGCAAATGTTCTTAAGTGTTCTTTCTTGAGCATTAGGCTGTGGTGTCAAGTGGTGGTCTGTTTGCTTTGGCTTTGCTTTCCTTCCTGTAGACTTTTTTCCCTTTGGCTACTAAACTGTCAAGACCAGAATCTACTCCTCCATTAAACCTGTGTAAGAACAGCAAAGACTTTCTTCTACCTTAGCTGCTAAAGGAACAAATCTAGTGGCTAGAGTTTTCTCCCACCCTTTTCCCTTGTCCTCTTTCCTACTTGTGTTATATATGTAAGAAAGCTCACAGAAGAGTGTAACAAGTAATGCCATATTTTCTTCTTTGTACCTTGTCCACTATAGTGAATGACTTCTTTCCCCTCTTTAAACAATATTTTCTAGTGTCTCTCGAGTATGTTTAAATCTTAGAATCATTGAGGTTGGGGAAGACCGCTGAGATCATCCCGTCCAGCTGTCAGCCCATCACCACCACGCCCACTGAGCCATGTCCCTCAGATGGTTCTTGAACACCTCCAGGGACTGTGACTCCACCACCTCCCCGGGCAGCCCGTTCCAGTGCCTGACCACTCTCTCAGAGAAGAAGTTTTTCCTCATATCCAACCTGAGCCTCCCCTGGTGCAACTTAAGGCTGTCACCTCTTGTATCACTGATACCTGGGAGAAGAGGCCGACCCTCACCTTGCTGCAACCTCTTTATAGAGAGTTGTAGAGTGCAGTGAGGTCTCCCAGGAGCATCCTCTTCTCCAGACTAAACAATCCCAGGTCCTTCAGCTGCTCCCAGTGAGAGCTGTTCTCCAGACTTTGGACATGCTCCAGGGCCTCAATGTCTGTCTTGTAGTGAGGGGCTCAAATGGAGAGGAACAGATCCCTCAGAGCACCAGTTACTTCACCTGAATATACCTCTCTAGTTTCTCTGGAATCAGCATTTGGATGCTATTTTGCCCCTAGGTATGTTTTTTTCATTGCAACCAAACCAAAATTATTTGCTCTTAGATAACTATGTTAAAGAGGGAATCTGCATATCTGATGGTTTCTGTGCTCTGAAGTTCTGGGTGTTACGCACACAATAAATAACACCTACTTAGTGGATAATCCCCATTAACCACATCAGGGAGAGGTGACAAGATAAACACTAGGCTGTAGCAGCTACTTGTTTTCTGGTAGTTTTTCTTTAATTTCTGAGGCTCCAGGCTTGATGTTATGTTTAGATTGTAGAATTGAAAGCTCAGCTTTAAATTTACACTGAGAAGTTACTTGGTAAGCATTTTTTTTTTTTTTTGAGATGACTTACGAGAAATGATGCTCTAGATTGCCTTCTGTGTTAAAGATAGCCTACCAGCTGAGTTATTTGTCTTGTGGGATGTTCCTCCACTGATTCTGGATCCAAGGCTGCCTAGGTGGGCTCCTTTCCCCTCAGTCTGCCAGATCTGTCTTAGGGGCTATGGGTGCTGGTGGAGGAAAGAAGAGCAATAGGTGTTTGCACTAGCTGAAAAGTGCCTATGAACCCTTTCCATATTTCTCTTGATTTGGAGACTGGTGTGGTTTTATTCACTAAAATAACCAGGCTTCTATGAAAGTACAGGCAGGAGTGATCCTGTGTGAGGGGAAATGCACTGGAAAGCTCAGATGGAGTTGCTGGTACTTCCTTTTCTGGCTGGCTTTCAGCTGTGCCTGTGAGCGCAAAGGAATGGCATGTATTTATACATTTGTAAATAAGGTCCTGCACATTTTCTGCTTGAGAACATGCACTCGGACCTTTTATGGTCAGGAAGGGGTGTTTCCCTCTGCCTGTGAGCTGCCCAGGGAACTGCACGTTTCCAAGTATGCTGCTCCAGAGCTCGTAGATAATGCTGTGTAAACCTGAGTTTAAGTAGGGAAGTTCAGGGAATCGAAGGCAAAAAGCCTTTTTTCTTTTTCCAGTAGAAATATACTTTAGAATAAACAGGTTTTTCACTCTGTGCTTCTGCTAACAGAGGAGCCTCAGTCAGCTTTGCTTCTAAAAATAACACTTAGATCAAGGTCCCCTGACCATGTTTCTTCCCAAATGTTTATCAGGAGAGATTCAATTGGTGACAGCTTAATAGGGGGTTGAACTCTTCCTGAACATCCAGTGTCAGTTGATCATAATGGATCAACACACTCCAGCAATAATACAGTAATAATATAGGAATTGGTTTTGTTTAAAATAGTAATAAACAAGTTGACACAAATATTTCAAGAAAATACTAGCTACTACTAAGTCTGTGCTGTCACTTATCAGAGACATTTCTGGCTGACTGATACCCAGTCCCTTAAGTTTGATGCAGAACACTTAGATGTCACTGCTGTAAATAGTAGTTCTTATTTTTTTAAGTTATATAGCAGACACAAATGCAACAGTTTACTTGCAGATCAGTAAAACTGCAGAGGGCATAAATAAGTGTTTTCTTTCATATGAAGTAGTGATCTGTTTTACAGAAACTAGTGTGCAGTGTAAAGTGTGCGTCCAGGTAAGGCTTCATTTTCCACTGCCTGTATGACTTCTGATAAACACAGCTTTGAAGACTGCAAATAATCTGGAGTGGATTATTTGAAACACTTGAAATACCCTGCAAGTACTATAGACTTTTTTTAAGCTATTGAAAATATTTTCAGTGCTCATGCTATGGTGCATGCAGTGTTCCCATCTGGCTGTTCCACTAGAGGTTTCCACTAGCTGTTCTTTAAATCAGTTGCTTGCTGTTTTCAGATCTAGCTGTGAAACTTTACTACCTTCTGGAGAAGAAAAATGCATGGAGGAGGAAGACTAATCCGTCCTTTTTAGCAATCAGCAACGGATCTTCAGATTTTCACTCAGTTTCCCGAAGGTGCCTTGCACTGAAAGATGGGAGACTTGTCATGTTTTTCCCAATTTCTGGCCTGTTTAATTAGGCCAAAATATAATGTTCAGGTTGCTATGATTTCAATAATGTTTCATAAGTGATGAGAACATGAGTTCTAGTGCTTTTACACATTTTACGTATTCAATTACGATCCCAGAGAAAGTGTTGGGGAAGCTTGCTTTGTTCTATTCAGGATTTGTTGTGTTTTTCAGTCTGGCCCTGTTTCCCGTAGGCTGCCTTTGGTTGTATCATCCTGCAAGCGCTGAATTGGTGCGTGCTTCAGTTTAGGCCACAGCAGTCTAAATTTGCTGTATGTGTGTAGGTTCTGAGTCAGCCAGTGCAAGTGGAGATTCAGGCAAGAATTAAATTCCTGAGGTTACCTTGCAGATGCTTTCATGATATAGGGAGCTTTCTCTCCAAGGTCGTGTTCTTGCATTACCCAGTGTTTATGTAATCTTTGAAAATATGTAGTTAAACACTTCTCAAGAGTTAGCTGGTGCTTATATTTGTTAGTTCTTGCACAGGCCAAAAGCTCTTAAAGTCTGTGGGACTTACTCTTTTCTTTTTGTAAGGAATAAAGGCTTGGCTGTGAAAGTAATTTCTTTGAGTGGCGTGGCACTAGGGGCTTAATGAACAGAAAAAATGGGCAGAGGGGAGGAGTGATGACATGACACCCAAGTTGAGTGAATTTGCCAAATCAATCCTGTTGCTGGTTTACTTCCAGGTGAACTCTCACCTGCAGCTTGCTGCGTCTTGCTTGTGAAGAAGCTGGTAGCTCACATTCTTGTCTAATTTAGATGTGTGGAGGTTGGGAAGGTTTTATTGGGGAGAAAACGACCATGTGATGATCTCTTGCCTTAAGATGAGCCAAGAAAATCATTCCTCTCCCAAAGAAGGGAGAATCACTGACATAATAGGCTTTCTAGGACACTTGCTCAACTTAGCGCTTCATTACTCCCTGTAGGCTGGAAGTCTCAGAGCCTCCAGTTAATTAGTGGCATAATCCTGAACTTCTGTCAGCCAGAGACAAGAAGCAAAGCTAGTATTTAAGTGTGGAAAGAAGTGAGAAGGATTAAAACAGAGAAAATCAGGCCTCAAGGGGATCTGCTGTATTCCTAGAGCTCAATTACTGTTGTCACTAAATGTGTTAAATTATTGCTTGAGTTGCAAGCTGTGCCATGTGTCATTAGCTGGAGTTGTACGTGAGTAATCTGCAATTTTCGTTTTTAGTTTGAGGTGCCCCTTTATTGATGTTAGACTGAAATGCCTCTCCTGTGAGGTCTCGCTCTACAAAACAGGACACCATTTTGCTCACTTCTTTTTTTCCTTCTTTTTTCCTATTGCTCTTCATATCAGATTTGGTCCCTTTTGTACTGCTGTTCCACTTCTAACCTTTTGTGATTGCTCTTGATAGCTCATTGTGAGTTCTTTTCTGTTCAGCATGGTTTTGTTGCTGATGATGGCTTATGATGTTGTTGCTGAAGACAGGAGGCTGGACCAGAGGGCTTCTCCAAGGTCACAATGATCTCTGCTTCCTGTAATTGCCTAGTAAAAGTGCTCTCCTGTTGGCCTTACGCAGCATCATGGAGCCAATTCATGTTTCAGAGGGGAATCACCTCTGTGACTCAGAGGGAGGTGGCTCTCTTGTGTTGGATACAATGGGCATTTGGATCCTGACCTGGAAGCTGTCCAGAGGTGTGTGTTTTTTTTTTTTTTTTTTGCTAAAGGTTAAGCTGCTGCACGTGTGCTTTTCTTGATCAGGGTCAAAGCACTGAGCATCTTGTAGGTTCATCTCTATTTCTTCTCACCTAGCAAGCTTAAAGTGCCAAGGTTTGTTGCATAAGAACATTTTGAAATGGAAACGTGTGTGTTATACCATTGAACTTAGCCAAATCACAGACTAAGGTACTTTGCACCCATCTGTTGTTAATGAACCGGAGAGCCCTCTTGTTCCTGCATTGTATGGGTGGTGGTTCATGGTCTGTCTCCATGTAACGTCACTTTTTGCTCTGAATAACATGAAAGAGGGATTGGTTACTTAAAGGCCACCTCTTGCTTGGAATGACAATGGAGCAGATGGCATCCTGTGTTACCACTGAAACCAAAAAAGAGTTATATGGAAAATAAAGCAACAAAACTCTACAGTTATGGAATTATCAATGAAAAGCCACAGAGATTAAACTCTAATTCAAAGTCTTGTTAGAAATGCTGGTGTCTTTTTCTAGCCTAAGCTGCTATATTCAGCTACGTTTGTAATTGTGGGAGCTCTGGTGGTTGTGGCACCGAAGGGTTGAAGTTCAGTCATGATTTTCAGATCTCTTCACCTTTAAAGCAATAAGTCATTAGTTTATGTTCCAGAGTTGTTGTTTTTCTTTTTTACCTGAAATTAGGAGATGATTCTTTGCTGTCAGACCCTGAAATTATTTGGGCCATCAAAATAGCTTAATGTAATTTCCATGGTGGCTGTATGTGCTACATTATTATTTTCTTTCTTGGCATTGTGATCTGCTTTTTATTACAGCTTTAGGATGGCCTTAACAGTCTCTTTACTGTTACTGTGGTTGGCTATCAGGAGTCTTGCATTTGAGTGAGGAGAAAGTAATCCACAACCTTCCCTAATAACAGTAAATAGTTGCCTTTTCATCTCCAATACAGAAGTGTTAATCTTTGCTAAGGAGCTCCTTTCTTCTGAAGGTCACAACTGGGAACCTTTAGTATCCGTTGCTATCAGAACTCCTTTCAGTTTTGTCTGTTTCAAACGCTTGAATTCCCAGCGGACAGTGACTTATTTTTCTGATAGGATGCAGAGAACCAGTATGAAAATGGGATTTTGAAGCTTTTGGACAGGGAAATGGAAGTGCTGTTGTTAAACTGAGGCAGTATTAGTTAGACTTAAGCAGACTTCATTGCCAATTTTACATGTGTAGTAGCATGCAATGCTAGTAGTTGCTAGTAGTGTAGTAGTTGCAATGCTATAGGCTTGGGGCAGAATGGCTTGACGACTGTATAGAGGAAAAGGACCTGGGGGTGTTGGTTGATGCTTGGCTCAACATGAGCCGACAGTGTGCCCAGGTGGCAAAGAAGGCCAATGGCATCCTGGCCTGTATTAGAAATAGTGTAGCCAGCAGGAGCAGGGAGGTGAACCTGTACTCAGCTCTGGTGTGGGCGCACCTCGCGTACTGTGTCCAATTTTGGGCCTCTCACTACAGAATCACAGAATCACAGAATTGTAGGGGTTGGAAGGGACCTCGAGAGATCATCGAGTCCAACCCCCCTGCCAAAGCAGGTTCCCTACAGCATACTGAATGATTATCCAGTTGTTAAGGTTCCTAACACAACCCTACCAAAACCCTAGAGTTCTTAACAGTAAGCTGCTCTCTCAGAGAAATGCTCAGATTATCTACCCAAGAAACTTATACTCATTTGGATGGGCTACAAACTGAATCCAGTGTTCTTCCAAAATTCAGCTACAGCCTCAGAGAAAAATGTAATGTTTCTCAGTGCATAATTTCCTTTTATTTTTGTGCTATGTAAAGAAAGATAAATGCCACTTTTCATAATGACAGGGAATATGTATCCACAGAAGCATATAGGGAATTCTCATAAGCTGATGAGGCACTAGGTAGGACTCCACGCTTAATCTTGTATGATTGCATTTTTAACACAAAAGCAAGCTATTTTAGCCTCAAGCTTCTCACAGAAGCGAGCTATCACAGCTTCAAATTTCTACTCATGGTCTTGAGGACTTCATTATACTATAAGCACCTGGAGAAAAAACAGCACTATTTTAACTTAAGAAAACACAGGGAAAAATGAAAACTGTACTTTGGGAAATGATGAAAGCTGCAGTAATCTAAACAAGAACAAAAGTTTTCTGGATCCAAAGCTCTTAAGCCAGCTCTCTTCTGTGCAGCAAAACTTACCTGTTCACAGAAGGGAGTTTCAAGTGTCCCAGATTCCGCTGCAAACTGATACCTGCCTCTTACTATTTCTTCACCTTTACATGCGCGTGGTGATGTGGCTTAGCTTACCTCAGTCCTAGCTACAAATACCGCATTGAGGAAGCTAGTAATTTGTTTTCAGCATCTGTCTTTTGGTAATGACGTGCTATGTGCAAGTCCTCTCCTCTCAGGGAATGATTGTTTTTCCATTGCAACACCACCATTTGGATACACCTTATTACTTGACCTTCCTGAAGAGTGGCAGGATGTCAGCTCACGAGCTTTTTTCATAGAAACAGTAAAAACCTAAGCTACAGAATAATCATGTAATATTCCTGAGATTCTTTGAAAAAATGCCCTAAAAGCAAACTGGGATCCATCTACCAAATACTGTAAATTAGGTATCCTTTATTCCTGTGTACGGGAAGAGAAAGATGGAACACCCTAGCCAGAGAGTTCACCATCTTCCAATTTCTTCATTTAATTTAAAGTGATGGTAATTGACAACACTTTTTTGCAAAAGTAAAACTGTTACATTTAGGAATAAAGAGTACCTACTAACAGAAGCTATTTGATGAGGTGTCATAGCATTATCACGGTCTTCAACTTACTGAGTAAACCATACAAGCAGCTTAAAAAAGCAATGATGTTTTTCTTCATTAATACAAAACACCAGAGTATGCAGTATATCATTTTCCACCTGCATATAGACAGAATATTTAACTGCTGTTACGCAGGCTAAGCGTTTCTGGTTTCTCATTCTGTAAGACAAAGAGGAATTTAAATGCAAAAAGTATTTTGCATTCCAAAGGATGTTTTATGGATGGCAAGAAAGGGATGGGAGATTACCCCCTCACTCAGATTAGCAATGTGAATCATCCTAAAATAAATATATATTTTTTGGTAGTTTAGCAAGCAAACAAGGGAAGGCATAGGTGATGCTATGACATGGTTCCACACTGTAACTCAGAAGTTGCAAAAAATTCAGTGGTTGAGAATAAAACGTGCTCTTCTCAAGTATTTGCTGGTAGCACCGTGTGATGACCATTTGTTTGACCAACCATTTTGCATTAATATTCATACAGATTCTCTGACTAAGTGTCACTTCCACACTTTTCTTTCCTGGAATCCTTTGCCATGTATGTCGAAATCACTGTGACCTAAGTGGACCTGCTTTGGGGATAGAATTGGACTAGGGACAATGAGAGAGGACCCTAAAACCTCATTTATTCTATGATGCTATGGATGAGTTTTAGTCTACTTTCAGGCACATGAACAAATTAAATAATTTAGGCTTTTCTTCAAGTAAGTTTTTAAGGAAGTAAGCTGATGAACAAACACTGAGTGTCCATCGTAGGGCTTGTCAACAGGTGTCACTTGGATGTATCAAGCACCACTTGGCATTACAAGTGAGCCAACCTCTACGAACCGTGTTTTAATCACCAGCCCTGACTTACACATAGGTCAGTCCCAGTCAGCGTACACTGCCCTTCCCCAGAAAGCGATCTGTGAAGCCAGGTGCATTCTGGTTCAGTTCAGTCTCACAGTCAACTGTGCCAGGGGATAAAGAGGACAGAACAGAAAACAGATATCTCATGCAAGACGTTTCCAAGTATTCACGTTACTCCCAGCATTTCACTCAACAATGGAAGGAACAGTGAACCGAAGAACAGAAAACAACTGAACAGTGACTCTTTGTGCTAAAAAGCAGCTGTGAAAAGGAACACACTAGGAAAAAATACATATGTTTTTACAAGATCAGCTTCCTTGACTATTCTGACATAAAGAAGATCTTTACTTAGTTTCACAAAACCTACCTCCTTAAAACATGGCGATGGATTTCTGATTTGTTCAAGCATGGCCCACTTGACTGTAGCCTGCCGTATATTTCCATCATATTCTCTGGAGCTCTGGGTACCGCTTGGAGTACCTCGTGATCGCTCATAACCAGGTTCATTAAAATATGGTTCTGCTACAAGTATCAGTGATTGGACAGACACTAACACCTGTTAAAGGAAAAAAAGTATTAAACTGCTATTCACTTCCTTTTACAAATAAATACAATTTTGTTTATCTTACATGTGAAAACACTTCTACGACAAACTATTGTCATTTGTAATACAGACTACTTGAAAGAAGGGAATGTCAGTGCTTTCAAACTGGAAGCATCACTACAAATTAAAAAGCTAAGGCCTAATATTGCACATTTAGCTCAAACACAACGAAAAATGAAAAAACTAAGTTAAAAAATCAACAAAAATAAGCAAAAGAAAATGTTTAGAAGAAGAGATTTCTGACTGCATCCTTTTGTGACAGAAAAGTGCATTTGTCAAGCTATTAGTCAACAATTCTTGATCTTTTCTTATTACACGCCTCAGAATGACGCTTAGGTGCAAGACATCCACTGCAGTAGATAAAAAAAATGTCAGGGCAACTATATCTAGAGCTGAATCTCCTCCCAGCCTAGATATAACTTAAAGCTTGGGGCCACCCCCTGATTTAGGAGTCCAGTTTGTGAATTTGGGTATGGATGAAAAATCATTCTTTTTCTTGGAACATGGCAGCCGTACAGTTTGTGTCAGACGGACACCATGTCAGTGACAAAGGCCCGTTCTCTCAAAAGGCAGCGCCCCAACAACCAGGCAGTTGTGCTCTGCGCTTAAGAGCAGCATTCTCGCAGATTTTCTCTTGCAGCAACACCAGCACAAAAACATCCCAGCTTTCCACACTCTCCTGCCATGTTTCTTCACTGCACAGACACAATGCCAAACAAGTAAGTCATTTCAAAGCAACAGCCAAGAAGCAGCTGAATGACCCAGGTTAATCTCAATCCCGCCACCACCTCACAGAACGACATCTTTAGTTCTTCCAGCGCCATGACACTTTGTTTGTACTTGTGCACTTGATGTGCTTTAACTGTAGCAGAGATGGGCACTCTAGCTCAGCAAAGTCTTTACCCTGAAGGCTAGAGTACGTGCTTGTGCAATGGGAAACGTGAACCAGCATCTCTCTTTGAGCTGAGATGGAAAATCAAACAGCGCCTCCCCTGCCTGCCATGCATTTGACTAGAAGTTGCCATGGCCATTTTACATTACACTTACACAAAAAGAGTAGAGAAATGCACTGAAATACACAGAATGCTCCTCACAAATTGAGTCCCAGCAAGAAAGCGGTCATTTATGACACTGTAAGGAAGAGGCACTTTGTGTCCAACACTTCAGATACCTCAGGACTTCTGGTGATCTGCTGCCCTTGCACATGTCTGGCAGCAGCTGGGTTTTGCTTCTTTGAATTTTATACTTAAAATATATAATTTTTAAATAGCTATACTGGAGAAGCTTGATCCTATTCCACACCGTACTTTCTTGGCCTTAATAAGCATTTGTTACTCTGTATAATAATTGTAATGAATGAAAATCTGTAAACTGATTTTCCAGTTTCATTTGGGTCAGAAAAGTTAATTGCTGGAGCATTCTGGGTGGTCTGTTTACAGCTCAATCTTTGAGTCAGAAAAAAAAAATATGCAGTACTTAATTATTTTCAAGCAATTTATTTCGTCCTCCAGCTGTTTTCTCTTTAATAGCTACAAAGTGTTTTTCTCTGGGGGAAGGGGCAACAACTTTTTCCAACAGCTTTCTAACTGTTTGCAAACGGAAGCCCTAAAAACTTTAGCATTTTAAACATAAATGCTGTATGAGATTTCTAACAACCAAATCTGATGTACTAATCTCAGAAAAAGTACTTTACTGAAAATAAGGTTTCCTAATACCTTCCTACACCAGTTTTATAGTTCAAAACTTCAGTTCATCTTTTCATTACGAAGTTGGATCTTTAGAAAGTTATTCTATGTAAGGAACTACAACTTAGACCTCAAAAATACTATTTGTTCCTTCTAGGGAGAGCAAACGTATCTCCAAGCATGGAAGTTTCACAATCTCTCTTGGACACTTACGCAAGCATTTCATTCACTCTCATAGTGAAAAAGCTTTTCCTAATCTTTAATCAACATTTCCCATGTCCCATCTTGTGTCAATAGATACTTGTCCTGTTGCTCTGCAACTTCAAGAGGTGTCTGGCTCCATCTTTATACCTTCCCTATCTCTCTGCCACTGGTTCAGACACTTTTCCACCATATATCCTAATCCACATCTCACCAGTTTGGCTACAAGTATACTAAAGGAGACTGGACCAGAGGTTTTGCTGAAGTCAAAAGATGCTATATCCCAGTCATCTCACTGCAGAAGTTAAATAGGTTAGTCAGGCTCTATTCACCCCAGTACATCCACATTAGCTGTTGCCTTCCAAGAAATTGAAAAAAGCTTCCAGGAGGATTTGCTCCATAATCTTCCCAAGGACTCCAGAGTTGCTGAGCAGCCTGTAGATCCCCAGACCACCCTTCTTGTCCATCTTGAAGATGGGCGTGAGATTTGCCAGTCATCAGGAAGCTGCCATGCTTGTTGTGACTTCTCAAAGATGAGAGATGGTTGTTCTGCAGGGGCACTGTCCGGGGCTCCCTCAGAAGTTGCGGATGCATGAGATTTTGTTCCATGAACTTGCAGGTCCAGCTGGCTTGAATACTCATTTTCTCTGCTGTGGGTAATTCCTCTTTCGCACACACCTAGGGACTCACGGACAAGGGAAAGCAAATTTTAGCCCTAAAGAGTGATGAAGAAACTACCTCTGCCTTTTCCACATCCTCTGTCACTACCTTTTCTGCCCCACTGAGCAGCAGAATCACAATTTCCGACGGCTTTCTTTTGCTGCCAACATACTTACAAGACACCCTTCTTGTTCTTCTTTATATCCCTTGCCATTTTCAACACCAGCCGAGCTTTGATTTTCCTAAGACATTGGCCAATGTTTTTATATTCCTTACACACAGCCGATCCCCTCCTACACCTTCTGTGTACTTTCTTTCTGCAGTTGAGCTTAGGCAGGAGTTCCTTATTTACTCGTGCTGGCTTTCTACCACTCTTGTTCGACTCGCCACACTGGAGGAGACCATTCTTGAACTTGAGACTGATCACTCATCTCTGCAAAGCCAATTCCTGAACAAGTTGAAATCCCTTCTGTTGAAGTCCAGGGCTGCAATTTTACTATGCTGAAACAGCAACTGTATAGTCTTTTAGGATCTGAAACAGAAAATGGACCTTGTGCTGTGAAATTATTATTCCAAGGAATAAATAGGGAAAATGCCAAAGAAACCCTGAACAAGTCATTGCAAGTTTTTATTTTATGTATGTGCTCATTGCTCAACACATTTCTACGGCATGAAGTTGAAAGTGTTAAGGACTGTTTAGACAATTATAACCTAGTATGCCCTGATAGATTCTGGACTAATTTAACACTGATTGTTACTAAAGACAGCACAGCTATACTTTAACTCTGTTCAGCTGTACTTCAGCTCTCTTCAGTTTTATTCCTCTATTCAGCTTACTTGTAGACTCCGGAGGTACCTTCACAGTTCTCACAAGTATACTTCACTTTCTTATCTTTTCCAATGCAGAGGATGCTCTGTCTTGACAATAAATAGCTTACAATGTAGACATTACATGAATTCCAGTAGGTGATGCCATCTTTGAGTTTTCTTTTTTTTCTTTTTTTTTTTTAAGTAAATTTTTAAAATCATTCAAGCAAGTCCATGTCGTGCCAGGAATGAGCTGCACACACAAACAGCCACTCTTCAAAACAAGACCAGTAAGAATCCTGGTTGGAAAGAGCATTTTGAAGAACCTGCCTACTCTACAGTGTTTCTTTTCTAGCGTCCCAAGGCTATCCAGAAGTCTTCAAGTGAAATGACCCTTCAGAGCCACAAAAATATCACTACAGTCTGCAAGATTAAATGTAACTCACCCTGTATGATCTCCATAACTGATTACCAAGACTCATGAATATGTCAGGAAGTCAAGCACCAAAGACCATAAATGCAGTAGATCATGTTTCACTAACCAGTTTTGAGCATCTCAAAGCCAGTCTGAGTTGATTTCCTACAGAACATGAAGTCCAACTTCATTATGCCTACCCCAAATCCCTTTCAAGAAATGAAGCCTGGATCATTCAATGAGATAGTTCAAGCAAACACTCCCAGCCAGCGTAAAAGCCAGCCCTGCCCTCTGCCCCCTACTCCAAAGCCATTCTGTCCCTTTCCAAGGAGTCTTTTTGTACCTGCACAAGTACCTGCTGTTGAAAAAATATGATTTATGAGAGAACAGTTGTCTCTAATTGGCTCTAGCTGGGGAACTACGACATACAAAATGAGAATGGACACAAAATTAATTACTTTCAGAACAGAAGACAAACCTGATTTCTCTGGATTCACTATGCAACTTTGCTAAGTACTTTTAGAGCTGTCGTAACTGAAAAGCAATTTCAGTTTAGATTATTTTGAAGGATACAAAGTATCTTCAGAATTTCCAGAACAGTTGAATTTGTTTTATAAAGCACGCTTCAGACAAGTTTAATCCATTAAAAAAAGAAAATCTCAGGGTTTAAAGTTAGTTTCTCGTACCAAAAATATTTTATTAGGTGACAGAGATAGTAAAAAAGGTAATTTGCGCCAAGCACATTCTGAGCCTGTTATGTCTGCGAAAGCTATCTTAATTGGCACTATGCTCTGTGCTCATTTCCAAATGCTAATTACATGGCTCTATGGAAAACTACAGTATCTAGCCACACTGAAATTAGAGAGCTCCCCTCTCCCAAACATTGTTTTTACAGAAAGGTATTATCTAGAACATCAAAACTTAAGTGTACTTGTAAGGCTTTTTCACACGCTATGCTGCTGTCTCACTGCTAGCCACAAGCCACTGTTCCTCAATAAAGCATTCAGTCAGAACAAGCAGCCTTTCAAAATATTTTTATAACAGATTGTCTTTAGCATACTGAATATTAAAGAAAGATCATACTACAACACACCAAAAATCCAAGCGTGTGGAAAGCATACTGCAGGCCTGAAAGTAGCGTGCTAGTTTTGTGTCTGTTTGTAAAATAGAAATATAATTTCCATTTTTTTTTTCCTTTGGAAAACAACTCCACTGACCACTCAGGAGAAAATGAAGGCAAGCCCAAAGGTCTGCATTTCTTCATGTAATAAATAGAACATTGCTTCACATGCAATTAAGTCAATCAACTGACTATGTGATGTTGGAATGATAGTTTGCTAGTACACATCTGAATTTTTGTAGTTACTGGCCAAGTATTTCCACCCAATCACACTGACAGCCAGAACCTAACACTACGCAGCAGTTGCACCATGTTTTAACTCAAAGCAGCTCATCACGCTGTGACCACATAAAAAGGCGACGGCAAACAAGGTACCATCCAACCCATTAGGTCAGTTTGTACATAGTTGCATGGATTTTGCCCACATCATCTTAACTTCTTAAGTGGCACAAAAAACCCCATCATAAACTTAAGATCTTATAGACACAGGAGTCTTCCAGCTTGGAAGCTTCCGGCCCTAGGAGCACATTCAGGAAAGTCTTAAGAGCTCCTCATAGAAAAGATTTTTGCCTGCAATCAAAAGATCGTCATTAAGGATCAAATAAGTTAATGCTCCAATTTACCTACCAGTAAAACTGGTAGAAACTAAGCACGAAGACTTGACATTAGGGACCAGCTTATAGCTGAAGAAAGCAAAGGTGAAAAAACTCGAGTACAATATTCTCATGTGCATGGGCATGACTACTGTTTTGCCAAAGTACCTTGCAAGAGCTGAAAGAATAAACTAAGGCTTGATGATTTATTGCTGTTCTGAGAAGATGGAACCGTAGACAAATAAAGTAACAAGTAATTGTTGGTAAATTCTAAGGTTTCAAAACATTGACATTGAAAGAATGGCATCTGGTGCAAGTAGAGCTAGAAAATGGTTAATTGCCTCCACACCTAGATGATGGTTAGATTGTTTAACAATATGCACTTAGACATAATTTTAAGCATATGTATTTGTAGGATAACTGAAACACTCTGACCCATCAGGAAAACACTCTCATGTAGGTATTAAGAACACCGAGCATCCTGTTGTGTTTGAGTCAAGGTCTGTGGTAGGCCTCAGTCGGGATACATCTCCACATTCGCACAAGCACGGAAGTATCAGAACACACACCCTGCTCCCAGGCTCCCTTAGCAGCGTAAGCTGGGTGCTCTGGTACCTTGAGCAAAAGGAGTCCGTACAGATTGGGCTTCAAGTCTCATTCAGTCCAACCAGGTTCAATGCAACTCTATTGATTTGCACAGATACAAGTGAAAAAATGAGAAATCAATCGGAATTGTTTCTAGGAGCTCTTACGGAATCAGAGAGATGTAACTCTTGATTAACTCATTTTGTATTTGACTGTATCAGGCCTTATTCTGTTACAGAAGTTAACTACATTGAAGTTATTCATAGGTAACTTCTGAGTAAAAGGGGTGAGGATTTGCCAGGTAAGACAAGATTTAGTGTGAAGTCTCAACATTTTTCAAAATGGTTTAATTTGAATGTTTTTTCCCTAAAAATTGCATTAAAGTGATTCTCATGTAGGAGAGGCAGCCTTTCGCAGCCTCGCAGCATTTGCCAATACAAGAAAATGTCGGAAGAAGGACATGATCTGGGAGTTCTGTATACTGCGAGTTTTCAGTCCAGGTTCTGACAAGTTCATGTTACCGCTCAGTTCGATTGTAGCTGCTGAATGTAACTGCCTGGACATCTGTAAATAAAGGTTACTGCATCCCATCACAGCTGCTGGCACAATAGAAGGATATTTACATGTGGAAGAAAAAAATTCACCTTAAAGAGGCACTCCTTAAGAGGAGCTGAGAATGACTTCAGTGCTGGACATTCTCAACATACTAATTTCATCCTTGTAACAACGTTTAAGTGACAACCAACTGTTACTAACTACTCCACGGCCACTCAAAGACTCATACGTAGCTGCACCTACCCTCAGTCACGAATCTGATGCGAGTTTATTCTCCCATGTTCTGAACCCCTTGGAAATTAGGCTGATTGTGGTGGCTTTTTGTCTTCTAAATAGCAACACTTACCAACACAGCTTCTGGGCCAGACCGTGCTCATTGACCTCGTACACAGGTGGACCAAACTCAAGCCCGTTTGCAAAATAAGGCATAGACAATTTCAGATGAATCTGTTAGTAGCAGTTACAGGACAGGAATGTCACAATAGGACGTTTTCTGGACTATTGTTTTATTCGTGCTTACTCGAGGAAGAAACTTCCAGTGTAAGAGCACTAAGAGAAAGGCTTAAGACCGACAGGCTTACTACCCAGTGACGTAAACTGAAGAGAAAGAAGAAATGCAGAAAAACTCACCTGCAAAAAACTCGATGTTTGAGGATTCCACTTCTCTTCTGGCCTTCCATGCCACGTGTTAAGTATGCTTAAACACACCTGCGAAGGCCACATCATTAATACCACAGAAGTATTAACATCAATATATTCTGCTTGGACAGAACAACATGTTAGCATTGCATTAAAGTTTTTTTTTTTTTTCGATAACCTATTCTATAACTCACTGTAAAATACAAGCTTATTTCCTATGAAATTAATTTGAAATGAAAGCAGATAAAAGTACTGTGGCTAAGGAAGAAACTGTTAAATTATTTTTCATTTTGGTTTGAAGACCAGCTTTAACAAAAGTTTTCTCCGGTACATCAGGAGCAGCTGATCATGTGGTTGTAAAAAGGAAAAAACAAACAAGCATCTCTAAGTTCAGAGTGCACACACACACTTGAATAGTTCAATTGAGTCAATTACAAACCAATTTCCACACATTTTAACAAAAAAGGAGTTACTACACCACCCTGCGTAGCAGTAGAACTCACTACTGTGCAATGCTGTAGATGAAGACATGCAGGTTTTCAAGAAGTCATTGGACAAACTGGGACTTTTTTTTCACTGAGGGACCTGTTAGGCTGAAGGAGGCTGGAAAGATGCAGGTCAACACCTGCCCTCTTCTTAACCTTGCTGGCCACAGCTGTAAGACAGCGAGCCCAGTCTCCACACACTCACAAAACCACCTGGATGAATGACCGATGTTTGGGGAAACTACCAGGTTTGCAAAACCCAGAGTACAGAATATGCCACATTCTGGGGGAAAAAAAAATGCCTTTCTGGTCACAATTTTACTTACAGGTGGAGGCAAGGTATTGTGGCAGAAAGGCCTTTGGACTCCCATCCTTAAACTATTTAATCTTGGAAGATCAGCATTTTCATACTTAAGTCACAAAATCACAAAAAAAAACTTAAACAATGAAGTTTCATCAGTTTCACTTCCTTGTTACACCTATGCACAAAAGCGAAGCTGACCTACCTTGCCATCATTGTAGAGATTTGGATTAAATCTCACACTGTGGCCTCCAGTTGTTTCCAGATTCACAAGTGGAGGGGAGTTAGGATAATCTTGTGGAAAATATACGTCAAATTCAAAGCACCCATTTGCATAAGGGGTGTCTGCTGGACCAGTAATGAGAACCTACCATTAAGAAATAAAAAAGACAGTTTTCAGAAAGAATTCTTAGATTTGACACCAAGTTGAGATTTCTGTAAGTTACGGGCATCATTTTATTTCCACTCACTACTTATCAGAAAATATTGTTAGAGACCATCACCATATCCAGGCTACCAGTCTGTTCACTTCAATAGTCTGGAGAAGTGAAGCCCTCTGCCAATGTCCCTTTCTCCATACAGAAAGCAAAATGAAAGGAGCTAACTCTGTGTCCTATGGCACATCTGTCTTCAAACTCCACGACCAGAGATACTCGGTGTACTCGCCACACCTACTGGTTTTAACCGACTTAAACCGCAGTATACAAAGACGCACACTAACCACAACGGAGTAGCAAGACTAGATTTTTCCCTTCAGAAGGGCTGAAGAATGAACCTTGTCCCGTTCAGTCTGCTTGGCTAACAAAGTGCTCTGTTGGCAGACAGACCCCACCAAGTTATGGAGAAATCAGGATCAGACTGAAATACCACCAACTAAATTAGTTTAGACAGCAACTAAAGTACAAATGAAATGGTTCTGAATCTTCTTATACACCAAGCTGAAAGAGGGAATTAAAAATACCTTCATAATGTCAAGTCGCTCCTCGTCACAACGCACAAAAACACTGGATGAGGATGAGAGAGGCAGTGATGTTGAAAGAGTCACAGCTTCTTGAGCAAGACGTCGGGCTCTGGCAGCACTGTTGGCGTCACTTGCATTTTTTACCTGAGACATGTAGTGGTAATTTACTTTAAAAACCAATTTTCCATCATCATCTTCAGAAACCATTTCAAATGTATCTAGAAGAGAAGAAAATTTTATTGCATCAGAAAAACAGTGAAGTTAGTAATACACCAGTCTTGGATAAAGATTCTGAGAATTAAAATCAGGGAACTTTAATTTGTATCATGAAAACGATTTGTGAGTTAGAAGTGATCACAAAAACCAAAGCATTACTAGTCCTGAGCTGAAGGAATTCCTGCAGCAAACTTAGAGGCTCTCATATGCAACTTGCTCTGTGTACGCCATTTCTGATTTGGAAGGCTACCAGCTACTCCAGACCAAGAATACCATGACACTTATAAATACACAACAATGCTAATAATGGAAGCAGTGTGAAACAGAGTGCCAACAGCATTTAACTGTGTGGTAGTCGCAAAGTTATTAAAAGATCATAAAGAATTATGTGGAGGTTCATTTACTTTAATCACTTACTTTGCAAAATCCACAGCTTTGCTGCCAGGGTGAAAAGCTGCTGTTACAAACACTCCTACCTGCCTATTCTTGGCATACAACTCCACAAACCTCTGTGAGGAAAATTCCTTACAAACACAACAACAAAGAAATGGGACTGCAAATGTCACTGCAACTCAAAAAAATGTAAGTACGTTTCCGCAGTAATGTCACAGCTCTATTTGGATGAGATACTATTTACTTTATGAATTTTTGATGGCCACAACGAGCACTGAATCCCATCACGTTCTCCAAACACAACATGCTGCGCTTCATAAAAGGACAGACTGAAGTTTACGGCAGTTCCACTTCACTCTAAAAACACGTTTTGATCTGAATTCTATTCCATTTAAAAAATAAAAGCTGTACTTTTAACAAATGTACTTTTAATAAGCCTTAACATTAGCTTTAAAAAGAAGTCTACTCATGTAGAATTTGAGGACTGAAAATCTCCCAAATCAGCACTGGAATGAAAATATGAATGCCATCACTGAGTTCTGTGACTGGTCCCTTGAATTCACCTACTGCACGCAGAACGCACTTTGTATTTGTTCAACGAGCGTGCTAGTTGGCAATCTGAAAATACAGACTTGGAAAATTTCCACGTGTGTGAGAAGTATCTGTTTTTAAAAATATTTTCATTTTTTAGAAAGTAATTACGGACTCACTGCAATAGATCACATGCTTCTTAGGCACGTGCTTTCAAAAATACATCCACGCTTGTCAACCTACCAAACTGGAGTTTTTTCATGACAGCCACGTATTTTTCTTCAAGAGAGCGTAAAACAGACAAAGGTTTGGGCTTCACAGCAGCTTTTTTGGAATATTCAGCCATCTTCTTTTCTGTTGTATGGAACATGAAACATGATTGTTAGTTGCAGTTACTGCAATTTTGAGACAAGTACACCAACCATCTGGGCATTATTTAACTTGAAACGATGTTTTACAGTTACGGTGCCCTCAAAGAATTCTGAAAACTGGGGATCACTCACAAGGTACAAACCTGTTCTCCTCACTACTACTTTTCATTATCTGAACAGCTAAATAAAAACACTTAGCTCAGCTCAAAAATAACTCAAGACTAATGCTGCTATGAATACTGCTCTCCATTCTCCAAAGTCAGGAGCTGGTTATAGACTCCTTCACCAACCCGCTCCCACCAATTCAGCGACACGACCTTTAGCTTCCTTTAGCAGACAACCAGCTGGTTGCCTGGCTGTCTGCAGGTTCAACCCATGATTTAATTTTTTGTTCTGCATGTAGTTACACTAATTCGCAAGGTTTAGTTTTAATAGCAGACGCCTTACAACTAGAAGAGGTCACATCTCTTGTCTTCTAACAAGAGGAACAACAAACTAAGTGATGGTGTGGACAGTTGTGAGATGTGCCCTGACTTGAATTATTCCATATCCTGATCTTAAAACTAAGACTAACACGAGGTTCCAGGCAACAACATTTGAAAACGCAGCCCGTTGCTGGGGGCAGGAGGGAAGTCTTGCTCTTAAAAATCTTGCCTTTAAGCCCATTTTTAAACTAACTGTTAAAGAACACATTGTAAGTAATCACTACGCAGTACTTACAAAAGTTTCTATTTTACCTTGGTTTGCCTGGCGCAAACTGGTGGTAGCAGCATAAACTATCTCAGCAGTCTTCTGGATGTCTGGCACCAACAGCGTCAGCCCCTCTGGCTCTTGATCGGAAGTATCTGGCTTTACTCCTGCTTTGGCTTTGTCTTTTTTAGACCTGTGGGGTTTTTGTTTTAACAGCAAACAAACAGGATACAGCATGAGAATATTTTTCAACAAACCAGACAGCACTCAGCATGTTTGTCAATAGGAAAAAACATTGCGGACTAAAGCAAGTCCTCTGAAATGGAACGGCTCTGCTATCTCCGGGTTAATCGCTCAGTGCTGCCGTCAGCTGCGGCAGGGCTGAACACACACTCTCACTTTGACAATCAGAAGTACACCCGATACGAAGAGGAACAGATAGCAGCACAAAGCCAGCGATATCGCACGAGCTTCTTGCTTCAGCCATTCAGTCTTTCTGCGTGCTGTGCTGCACGCTGACTTTCTGCCTGCATAGTGTCAGGAAGGATCAGAAAAGCTTACAAAATCAATACAGCGATACGTCATGAAGGCGCGTTTCATACACCCATGCAGATCCTGGTGTAAAGTCAAGTCCTAAATAGGGAATTTGGTATTTTTTCCTATTTCATAATACACCCACAACTCTCTGAAACACACTAACAGTAAAATATCAAGATACGGCTCTTCCTCCAGCCAGAACGTCTGTGAGCTACAGCGTGGGGATTACGAGAATTAAAAATGAAGTTTCTCTCTCTGTGCAGTTCATTAAGCAATTTAATGTAGCATAATTGTAAGCCTTACAAATACAGAAGGCTTCTATATTATATATTTATTATTAATGTATTGCAAATTAAAATGTCAATTTAAACACCTTGATTTTTTAGAGTGAAATAATTAAAAAATAAATCATACACTAATAGTGTTGCTTGTAGAAGCTACTTGCCTAATACGTTAGGACATATTTACACATTTGGGTTGCGACAACCCAGTCTTCCTTTACCAACGTACTCAGTTGTTGAAATGGAGATCATAGAATCATAGAATGGTTCAGGTTGGAAGGGACCTTAGAGATCATCTTGTTCCAACCCCCCTGCCATGGG
>JAOWBO010000070.1:21284690-21309381 GCA_028564985.1 Crax fasciolata
AGGGATGGTGATAGGAGGACGGTTGGACTAGATGATCTTGTAGGTCCTTTCCAACCTAGTGTTTCTATGATTCTGTGCCTTGGTAACTGCTCAATTCAGGGCTGAAGTTAGTAATTTATTAAAATTGTGACAAAGGAAGAATATTTTTGAACTGAGATGATTCCAGGCTGGTCTAACTGATAGAGGCATTTCCTTACTTTAAGTTTATATGGGGCCCAGACTAAGCATGAGGGAAGGTGAGGCTTTGTTTTACTTGAGGCACCTGCCCCTGGTGGGGAAGCTTGCTTCTGTCTCTGGGTTTCTCCAAGGTGTTCCCTGTGATTCTGGATTAAGTGCTTATGGTCATTTCCGAATATCACCTTCACCATCTGAAAATGAGATAGCTGACATCTCTTGGTGCTTGTAGCAGCAATATTCACTGACTCTCTGAAGCACTGCTGCTGTCTCTGTCCTGAAATGCCTCACCCCCAGCGAGCTGAGGTGATGCTTTGTGGGCAGCACAGGAGCTGCCTCCTTGGCTGGCCTTCTCACCTGGGCTCTAGCTGGCTGTAGGCTGTATTTCATGCATGTTTTAAACATGTAAGCTCTTTAGAGATCAGTGGCAGTGCCTCTTGCCTTCAGTTGTGTTCATTTGCTCTTTCCTCAAGTTTAGCTTGTGAAGGACAAGCAGGACATTTCTCCTTCCTCTGAGGGATTCCTAACCTGGTGTTCAATGCTTCTGAAGAAAAGCCACCCTGGCACTTGAGCATCCCTCCAGCAATGTGGCGTTTGATGAATAGAAACCCATCTCTGTCAGCAGAACTGAGCTGAGGCTTTGCTAGGCCTAATGTATGGGCCTCAACTAGGCCTTAAGAGGCTTCATGTATTGTAAGAAGTGGGGCAGCAGAACTTTGTTCCTTCTCCTTCCTGTTTGTCTTCAAAATGGGACTTCCAGAAGGAGATTCTGACTTACAGATGTGGTGCATCAGGTTTGAGTGGGGCACTGAGGCCTTTGAAGGAAGAAAAACTTTCAACAAACAGAAGACTTATCTCCCCTGCCACATCTTATTTTCTTGAGTTGGCTTTAGGTCTTTCTATGGCAGACATATTGACCTGAACTGGTAAATTTATTTTTTGATGTTTTACTTTTTTTGTTGTTTAAATCCCATTTTCTTTCCAGGAGCTTAGGGGTTTTCATATTCCCTTGGAAACCATGCACCCAGGGTCTTATTGATTAGCCATTTTATATTTGCCCAAGTTTAATTATTAAAGAAAACCTACACGTCTGCTTAATGTCAAACTGCATATTTACACAGGCACATGTATGTAGGTAGGTTGAAATATTGTTATCAGTAATCACTGTGTGCAGACCAGCAGAGTATCATCTTCTAATAACAAATGAAACGTGTGGTATGAAGCATGGGAGTTCTTAAATGTAGCTCTTGGAAGGATAAAAGTGATCGCAACATCTGCGGTATCCATCCACACCTTGGCACAGAAAAAGCAACTGCAACAGTTGTGGTCTCTGCAGTCAATGTGTTAAAATAGTCTTAACAGCTGTGGTATAGGAAGTACAAAAATGTAGAAAACTTTTGCTCATTATGTTGTAGCTTCATAAGACTGCTAATATTATAAAAATCGTTGTTTAATTTCTTTATCCCAGCATGGCTTCCATGTTTTTGCCTTCTTATTTGTTTTAATAAGAAATATAGAAAGTTTTTTTACTTATAAACATCAACTATATTATTTAATTTATTATAACTTTCATTGTGGCCTGTGACAATTCCTCTTCACTCAGGGCAGCTCAGGCAAACCAAAAGGTTGGACACCCCTGCTCTAAGTGAATGCTGATCTGTTGCAAGAGCAGCCTATACAGGGAAAAGAAAAAGCACAGATCTGTGGAATATGGCTTTAAGAGCTTGGTTTATAGAGCTTTGTTGTTAAGGAGGTTGTGGAAATTCATTGTATGTTTTTTTTTTTTTACAGTAGGGTATTTAAATTTTTAGACTTTAATAGTTCACATTTCAGCTTCAGTAGATACAAAGTAATGCTGCTGATGGGCTGCATTTTAAGCATCTTATTTCACTTGATAAATCCAAATTTAATTGGCTGTACTCTGTTCAGTTAGTCATTTCAGCCTCTTGACTTCTTCATTTAACCTTCATCTTCCTCACCTCAGCTTCCTGATTTTTGTTTGAATAAAGCCTACTGTGACGTGAGGCTCCCTGCCTGGGAGACTTGCACAAGTCTCTTTTTCTAGCTGATCCTTTTTGCTTTATTAAGAACAAAACTGAGAGAATTTCTCCAGTAATAAATATAAGCACGACTTAGTGCTTAAATTTTTTTGCTCCTTTGAAGATTGCAGAAATAGCTGTGCCTCAGTATTTGTCTCAGTAATTCATCAAATTTGAAAAAAGATGTAGATATGTTTTCTAAAACTACACAAACAACATGCATCTGAGATCCAGTGAGCGCATTTGTAAGTTTGGGTGCTAATATGAGAATGTGAAATATTCAGTGCTTACTGTGTAGGATATGCGTGAGAGCTTTTTAAGGGGTATTACAAATGTGGATGTTAAATAATGAAGTCTCCTTATTTAGAACATCTAATGTTCCAGTGGAGATAAAGTAGCAAATGTGGGCTTGTTTTCTATTGTGTGAGTGTAGTGCAGTGTAATGGGCAAGTATTATAAACTCTCCAATGTAAATGTGGGTAAACACCATCACAGTTTAACAGCTTTAATGTTCGTACCAGCTGGAGGACAGCCCTATAAAAGAGACATGCTGGAAGCTGTAACTTGATGGCTTTTCTGGTGATCTCTTCATTTCATGGAAAAAGTGGTCTTGCCTAAATAGAAAGCAAGTAAACTGAGACAGCGTGGGTTGGGGCTTCCAAGATTTTGGTTTTGTAGTCCATGTGAAGTCCGAAACATACCCAGCTGAGCTGAGTGCAAGGTTGGGGTTGACTGTCACAGTGTTATCCCAATGTAAAGCTGAAATTATTTGCCCCAAGTTTGGAATGCTCTGTTACATAGAAAATAAGAGTAGCAGCTCCTAGTAAGGGTGTTGCAACAACTGGAAATTGGGGTTACAGTAACAGATCTTCTGGTTTGCCTTGATGTAAATGTGCCCTGATGTCTAAATGCTTCTATGCATTTTTCTCTTTCGTTATTTTATTTTTTTTCTCCTCTAATCTTTTCCTATACAAGTCTTGTTTGGTCTGTTCTGCAAGTAGAAAAGTGTACTGTTAGTATGATGGTCCTATTAGGAACTGCAGTGTAGATAAACATCAAGATTTCCAGTGACCGCAAAACTAATTACATAACACAGCTCTAAAACACAGCTTCTCATAGGCTTGTCAAAGCCTCGATGTTATGTGTGAGTTGAGTTCCTTTTACATGAAGGTGAATAATTGAACTGCTACAGCTGATGCTTCTTGTTGACACTGCTATTAGCTCCTTGAGTTAGCAGGCATGTCAGTATGTCTGGAGCCCTGATGTCCTGTCCTTTGCTGGTGAGAAAGTGGTGAACAGTTGGAGTTGATTACAAACAGGGTAATGGTTTTACATCCAAAATATGAATTATAGGACTCTCATTTTCTCACCACCCTGTCCCCTCCGCAGTTGATCTTTTCCAGTGTTTTTTTCCCCAAAATGCTGCTTTTATTGCTACAAGTTAAGCTCATACAGGTGGTCCTGTCAGATGCTGTAAGAGTGGTGGCTTTAGCAATATGAGGAGGCTGTCTGAATAATACTGTTTTTTTACATGTAGGGCTGATCTTGCTTAGAAACCCTCAGGGTGTATTCAGGAGAGCAATAAATTGTACATAACTTGTAAAAACACTCTGGGATGTGCAAGGGATGTAAGGTTAGTCAGCAGCACAGATTTTTCCCATGAGGGACATCTTTCAAAGGTATCTGGTGATTTGCTTTGTCAATCTTTGGTGTTTATCCTTAAGTTATAATTTACATAGTATTTATTTGGGTAAAGCTTATTGAGTGGTCCCCAGGATCTTGTAGCTGGTGGTGATGGGGTTCCATGTTCAGCAGTAGCAGCTTTCCTGGTTTAGAAGTGAAACTTGAAAGTTGCTGAGATCTGATTTTCTGTCCTACACATTCACCTTAAATTGTTGCTCTAAGTTATAACAAGCTTAACTTGTCATATTTATATTCGGTGGCCCATGAGCTTGTGTTAAAATCAGTTCTTGTGTTCCTATGTTTTTATTGTCAGTGAAGTTTGTTAAAAAAAAACTCGAAACAGTTATTGCACAGGTTCTGAAAACTCCATCACAAACGCTGAAAATAATGGGAAATCAAGAAAGCACGCTGATGAAGTGGTCCTGCAATCTGGGATACCTTTAACCACTGATATGTCAACTGAAAAATCCAGGATATTGGTATGCATATATTGATCACGTTCAGAGTTTCACCAATTTTCAGAGCTCGCTGCTTTGCTGGTCAGGCACTGCACCTTGTCTTGGTTGCAGGCACATCAAGATGTGCAGCAGCAGTTGCCTGACCCTGGTGGAGCCTGAGAGATACAGATTGGTTTTGAAGCTGAGACACAGCAGAAAATAGAAGCAAGAGACATTCTGACGCATAGCTAGTCTGAAAATAAAATAGCATAAGCCATTTTTAGTTTGTTTTCAGGAAGGAGCATTTTGGTTTGGGCCAAAAATACAATAAAACAAGGCCTGGATATTTCCTTGAGGGCTGTGTTTATGTATAAATACGTATAAGCATATGTGTGCATGTATGTATATATATATTTCTGTGGAAAATGTTAGAACAGCAAAACTTGGTGTGTTTTGGCTGGCTGCTTTGAAGAAAAGCCTTTGAACCTTTGAACATCCCTAGAACCAAGCGAAGCTCTTAGAAATAACAAATGTAGTGAAGTGACAGTTGACGTGCAGTATATTATATATTTTGGGTCACAGAATCTTAAGTTTGCACATATGGTTGAATTTTTAGGCCTATAAATATGTAAGTACACACAAAACTAGCAATGCTTTTGAAATTCAATGTTGTAAGCCATTCCATTCCAGATTGGTTACAACATATTAATCTCTATCCCTGTAAAAGCAGGAATTCACTGAAAGAACATGGACAAATCCTTAGTGCTGGAAATCTGAGCGGTGTCCATGTAATACTGTGCATGCTATTTAAATAATCCATGAATTAGTCACACATCTATCAGCTTAAAGTTACTCTATTCAGAGCTTCACACTGGACTGCAGGCATTGAATCCTATATGCCGTTCTCCCAAAAGCCCAATATGGGAAGCCATACTGCTTTTTTTTTTTTTTAAAAAAAAAAAAGCTTCCCCTCTCTGGCCCCTACAAATCCAGTAAAATAGGACAAGATCGGTTGAGAATATTTTTAACTGGTTTTATATTTTTATGTCGGCATTAATCTCAGCTTTCAAGAAAGCGCTGCTGTTGCGTTCTGTACTCCATTACTTGGGATTTAGAGCTGATACTGATTTAATGTGGAAAAGATAGAGAGAACTCTTTCCCAGGAAATGAGGATCGCTTTTTCCTCTCCTGCTGCCCTGCGGGGTACAATTGCTCTGGCCATGTGCCCATTTGGGTCTGGGCTGAAGTGAGGTCTCAAGATCAGCACAAGACAGCGTTGCAGGTCATTGTGAGGTGTTGAGAAAGCAGAAAAGTGGTTGCCTGCTGCAAGGGTCGGTTCTGGTGTTCCTCTGTTCAGTGGCTGTGCTCCGAGTGGGTTCTACATGAGGATGTGTTTGGATGAGTATCCAGACCTTCTTAATGACCTCAGGACACCTACTACATCAGGTAATCGTTTGCGATGGACTCCATTAAGTTTCAGGCTTAACTAGGTGCCCTGGAGATTATAGATCTCCTCATTAATGTCTGAATATATATTAAGAAAAAAGCACCAAAATTTGCAAACCACAGTAGATACAGTAATGAGTATTTTATCCTTTCTGCGCCAGTACTGTTGTTCCCTCCTGTATCTCCTAAGCAGCTCTTCACAGAAGGATTTAAAGGATAAAGGCCAGAAGAAATGTCAAAGACACCTGACTTAAACCATCCCAGCAACCTGTAGTGGACACACAGCATCTTTGCCACATTTGCAGAATAAAATTTGGAATAAGTATCTTGCTTTGATGCTTTAATTTTTTATTACTTTAGAGTTTAACCTGGTGTTTCTGTGCGATTTCAGGCTTGCTACAAGAAAAAAATTAGTTTTTTTAATAATTTGAATTTTTCCTGGAAGTAACAGGCATGATGACTTTGCCACCCGCTGTAACAGCAGTGGTACCATATTTCCTGCTAATGCTAAAATGCTCTGTACTGTGTTCTTTCTTCTAATTTTAATGGCAGACTTCTGCCTGTTGAAACATCTCCTCTTCTCTTGATTTTTGGGGCTGTAGTTCACCAACAACACATGTGAAATGGTAGTTCATTATCCCTGGGAGGTGTGGTCACACAAGATTCTGTTCTTAGCTGGGCTTGAATACTTTGCTGGTCTGTATGGCTGGAAGGCCACGTTATTAAAGTTACAAATAATATCGGGCAACTAATTAATGTATGTATTAAAAACCAGGACACAAAAGAGGGTGACCAAGCCATGAGCTGGCACACAGACCTAGAAGCACCAAGCAGGTGAGCAGTGTGGCCTGTGCAGTGCTGGGCCTTGCTGGGAACCTGGCTCTGAGTGAGGAGGCCCGCAGGCAGACACAGAAAACGCTTCTCAAAAACATCTCTCCCTTAAAGATCCTAAAGGGATCACTTTCATTGAATGAAGTGGAAAGGATAGAAGTCTCTTTCTCAATCTCCAGCTGTGTGGGTGAGACTTAGGTAGTGGTGTTTGGCTCCCCCTGGTAGTGCATTGGTGCTGGCTTCTGACCGGCCTGGCGCAGCCTGCTGGTTCCACAGCTGAGCCCCACCACATGCACCTGAACTGACCTCCTGTGGGCAAGCAGTGCTTGTGTTCCTGGTTGGTTCCCTCTGGGCACAAGTCTGGAGTTCTGGAGATCAACATCTCAGCCACATAGGGCGTTGCTCTCATGCAAATGGAGCGCTGTGTTTGCGCAAAGCACAGGAAGAGGTGTTTGTAGCGTTCCTCCATGTGCTCAGTGCTCAAAGGGAAACTGAATAATTTTGTTTCTTCACAATATCTTCACACTACATTCTCACCCATCCTTGTTCTTGCTGCTCATTATTTCTTTCCAACAGCAGGTAGCACAGGACTTGAAGGATTTCTTTATCTCCCTGTTATACTATATCAAGGTTAAGTTACATCTTATCTATATATTTATATTTATATCTATACATGTTTCCATTTTCCCAAATATCATACTGGGAAGTCCTGGAAAGCAATAGGGCTGTTGCTTCAGGAATTTTGTGAAGCTGCTTACTAGAGGTTTGATTCTGAATCTCAAAGTAGAGCTAAATTCGGAGCAGGAAAAGCTTCTAAAGAGTAGTAGTATGCTAGCAAGATGTACTGTGGTGGTTGAGGGTGGCTTCTGTGCCTTCACATATAGAAGGATAGGAAAGGGAATAGAAGAAAAGCTGGAATGGAATGTGAGAACTGACCAGAGAAAATGTGGAAATAAAAGGGGATAGAGAAGGTTTATCAGTTCTCCACTTCTGCAGAGTAATGGACGAATGGAATAAATGACAGATGCAGAAGAACAGAGGCACATAAAGGTAAATATGTTTGCTTGGGAAAGGCAAAACAGTAAATATCACTAAGTATTTGTTTTTGTCATGTCATGTATACATACAAATTTTCTAAATAACACAGATCTTAAATAAGAATGCATGTTATAATCTCAGAATGTCAAATATAAACTAGTTTTTCCTAGCATCAGGAAATTGTGTTTTGGCATTGGAGCAAGTTTAAGCTTTGTCAAGTGCAAATCAACTTCTATTTCAATTATTTGTATATTCCAATTATTTGTATTTTTGCTAGATGTACCTGGTGTGTGGAAGAAACGTGCTTGTGTAGCACATTGCCTGACACTGTAAACTTGAGTAACTTGATTTTCCTTTTTTTAAAAAAAAAATTGTTTGAGAAGTTGTTGCCTGGTGATACTTGAAGGAATCTACTTTTTTTTTTTTTGACCTCTACTGATATCCTTTGTTCCTGGAAACATACCTGCTGTAGCGTCAATGATACTACTTGTGAGGTTAACTGCTGTCTTCCAGTGCTCATACTATTTTTTTTTTTTCCATTTAGAATTTCTGTAAAGACAAGGGGGATTTGCATATTTCTCTACTCTGACAATTTTAGTTCTTTCTGTGACTTAGGTGTACCGTCCAGGGATCACAAAAGCAAATGCTCTAGGACAAGGATAAGGAACATTACAGCAAAATACAAATGTGGAGATTTGAGCAAATTTCTGGATTACTCCAGATCGTAGGTTTAAATTGCAAATCCTAATCTTGGATTATGGCAAAATGTTTCCTTGGAGTGGATTTGCATGGGTTTTTAGCCTTGCAAGGCTCTGAAGTCCAGCTAACTTAAACCATTCATATATACTGGAGGAAAAACTTATAGCTGAAGTGTTTATGTGAAGTAAAAGGATTTGGAAGACATCCCATGCTGAAATAGGAAAAACAGGAACTTTTTTTAACATTGCTGTATAGTATTTTATGTAATAATATATATTAAAATTCACATCTAGATGTTTCTTTAAAAAGTCAAGTTTCCACAGGATCTTTCAGAGCCATGGTTGTTATTGAGGAATTCATGTTTTTGCTATATTTTTTATATTGTCTCAAATTCCTGTTAGAAGATGGGAGGGAAATGGGAAGTATAGAGGGCGTGGGTAGAATTGTAAGGAAATACAGTACAAGTCTACTGCTCTGCTGAGCTGCATGTAGTATTTGAATTAGGTGGCAATTCATATTCTGTTCTTTGGTTTGCCTGGTTTGGAAAGAGCAAGGCTGAAGAAGTTCAAGTTGCATTGTGCTGTTTTGATGTTTTTCTAATAAAAAGAGATGGAAAATGCTATGCGATAACATAACATGATAAAATTTACACTAGAATCCAAACGTAACAATTTCTCTGAATATTTTTTCACTAAAAAGGACATCAAAAAGCTAAGAAGAGAAGCATGGATAGACGATCATGCCATTGATAGGATTGGAACATGGCGATTTGAGACAAGGAAGAAATAGTGGAAAGAGCTGTGTTGGGGGAAACTGAAAAGTGAAATGAAAACGTGAGGCTGTGTGACAGTAAAGGAAAACTATTTGAACTTTCTGTATGAAAACCAGAGATGCTGGGCAGTTTTAACTTCTCTCCTTTAAAGCATAGTACTCCAGTGAGCTCGGTTTTGGAGTTAGATGCTGTTACGGCCTGGATAAAGCTCAAAGGAAAGTTGCAGAGTTATTTATAGGGAATTAAGAGTTGAATATGTGTATTTTAACTAAGCAGTACCTAAGGCAAATGTAATAAACCTTAAAACAATTGAGATGATTGAAGCTCTAAGAGAGGAAAAAGTGATTTTGGTGGGTGTGAGAAGAAATGATATCTAGACTGTGCTGCATCCACCCAGAAGGGTGATGGGGTCAACTTCTGAGACTCATTTCCTATGCTGGGTGATGTGGTTTCCATGGCCTTGCCAGACCTTTAAAACTGATTGATTTCCTCTCCCACTGCCATTGATTTCTAACTGGTATTTATTTACTGAAATTCAAGCTAGCTCACATGATCGCACTTCAGAGTTCCCTTTGGTTAGGACGAAATGGAACTGGTGACTGCCAGCTGTCTGAAATCGTGCGCTAGCTCTTTGAAAACTTCAGCACTGTTTTACTTGCATGTTTGTTCTGAAAACACTGCTTTCTTGTGCTGCACGTGCTGTCCAGACCTTCAATTTTCAAGAATATTAAGGGGATGCTGAGAGCTGTGAGTGTTGTATATTTGTTTGTGTCCACCTCAAGAGTTAAGGTGAAAACTCTCAAGGGTCCTTACAGAGTGTTTATTTCCAGTGTGAAGTGGTGGAATATACATCAGCTTTTTCTTATCAAGTGTTGCTTTCAGTGAAGCTGCTGATAATCATGTAAAGATCTCTTAGGACAGGGATATACGACCTGAGAGATTGCTGGTTTTACAAGCTTCTCTTGAGGTTCTTGTCAGAATCACTTCTACCTCTGCATTAATTTTGGAAATGCTGAATGACACAGTATTTTATCTACATATACAATTACACGACAAAAACAATATCCTACAAAAAAACCATAGCATCTGTTCAAAGACATGTTTTAACCTTTATCTTCCTAAAGGAAGCAGAGTGGGGAAGTCTAAAATAGGACATTTATTAAACACAGTTCAGAATGGTATTTAAAACCCATTAAGAACCCTGGTAGAAAATAGAGCATCTGTTAGCTCATCCCTTTGAGAGATTTGATAGAAGATGCTGTTGAGGCCTTGGTCCCCAGGGCCTTTATGCTTAGCATTCAATGTTAATTAGAAAATGCAAGATACTGTGCTGTTGGTGTTCATCCTTGTTTCATGATAAAACACATCACATCTTCATAACAAATAAGACATGACAAAGAGCCATTACAGTGCTCACCGCAGTTTCAGGAGCAGTCGCTGGCTGGTGATGCTGGAACTACTCATAGCTGAGCAAGCAGGCATTGCCTTTTTCATTGGAAGATTGCAGCAGGGAGTGCTTGGTGATGTCTGAACCAAGCACAAAGTGAATTGGAACCGCTGCTGTTCAGTGCAGTTATCTCAAAATTCACTTTGTCCAAAATCATGCCTTAGGGGAAGTCCTGGCAGTCCCATGGTCTGACCAGCTAAGATGATTTCAGAAGTGTTTGAAATCTCAATTCATGTACTTATTCTGAGACGTGATTCTAGTTGTCTGTATAAATACATGTTTCAGAAGTGCACATTGAAATCTGGTTAAAAAGAGCTTAGCCTCTTTCCCTACCAGAAGAAATAGTTTTAAAATTACATACACACATTTATATATACACAAACATGCATACACATTTTTAGACATACACACACCAACGTATATACATTATTATATATAAAACTGATTTTCTATAGCTATTATACAATCCTTCAAAAAAAGAATTAAGTGGTATTAAGTGAATTAAGTAACACAGCATAACACACTAAGGTGGGCGTGCATTAAAATTTAGCGCCTTATCTGTAGTTAATGCAATCCTTTTACTTCTGCTAAGTAAGCTGAAGCTTTCAGCGCAGAAATGTAGTAGTATCCTAGTGAAGACAGTGCAGGAAACATCATTGCAAAGCATATGCTTATACTAGCTGTTGACTTTTTTCTTTAAGAGTAGTTGAATTCATGGTAATTTAGAATAAACTTTGGTGTGGCTGCTTGACTATTTCAGCACCCAAATAAGCTTGAGTAATATCTATATTCTCCTTTCTTGAGCAATGTTGCTTTTAATTTGCCTCTCCAAGAACACTGAAGTGAGAGTTTCTTGGATGTTATGAGCAATATCATAAAGCAATTAGTAAAATGTGTGTGTTAGGTTTGTTTAGTTGTATATTTTTCAGTCTTATGGTGGAGAAAAGACACACAATTTTTGCCTTTAAAGCTGTCTG
Source organism: Crax fasciolata (assembly GCA_028564985.1). Classification (NCBI taxonomy): domain Eukaryota; kingdom Metazoa; phylum Chordata; class Aves; order Galliformes; family Cracidae; genus Crax; species Crax fasciolata. The sequence continues at coordinate 21,296,234 of JAOWBO010000070.1, forward strand.
TAATTCTGGTTATTGCTTATGCTGCATGTGAAAGCACATGTGAATTCAAATCTCTCCACAAATTGATGTCTCTCTTTTTTCATATGAGAAGTTATTTAAATAAAATGGTTAATAATTCTCATTAAGGTAGTTTGTGACTAGAACTAAGAGGGTTTGGTGACTCTTCTGACATCGCAGTCAGCAAAGGTATTCTCAAGGTTTTTGATCTGAAAGCTTTTTAAATCATTATTAGAATCTGAACATCTTTAAAAAGTGTGATTGCAAGGGAATGTTTTGTGAAGTGTTTAAAATCATGACAAACTTCATATGTGTAAAGCATATTGGGTTTCATTTTCACAACTCGGGTTTGTGTTTTACATTAACGTGCTAAGTGGAGTTATTCATTACCTTTCTTTCCTGTTTCTGAGTTATATCTGGTTGCTCTCTTGTTCTGCATCTCTTTGAGACTTGAGAAACTGCTTAAGTTCTTTAGACGAGTCATTTCAACGGCCCCTTGGAAAATGCGTCCAAATTCTCAGATGGAAGGGATTAGACGTCACTAAAGGTTCAATGGATCATTCAAATTTCATTTGAACCATTTCAGGTTATCCTGCTTTTTATCAGTAAAATGCTTAGATATGCTAAGAATGTCTTGTAAGACAAATATGACAGCTTACAGCAAAGCAGGAGTTATCGAAGTCCGAATTGGAGTGACACCTGCATTCCTCAAACTTCAAAGAAAAGCTTTTGTCATCTCTGAAGATTTACTGGCTATGAGATTAACCTGTCTTTCCTATGTTTTCCTCTTAACTCCTTACCTCGTTTAATCATGATGCAGTTGAGTTTAAGAAGTTTACCTTGCTCCTTACCTTTTAAGTTTGGAAATCACAGAATCATACAGTCATCAAGGCTGGAAAATACCTCTGAGGTCATCTAGTCCAACCACCCACCTACCATGATTGCCCATTAAACCACTTAACTACATCTCTTAGTACCAGATCTAGACATTTCTTGAACACTTCCAGGGGCAGTGACCCCACCACCTCCCTGGGCAGCCTGTTCCAGTGCCCGTATGTCATCTATAATGGTTGAGTGCAGTTCAGGTGAAACCTGGGTTGTTGTGAATGGCTCCTTCCTTTTTGGAATATGTAGCATTTGAGGAAATGTTTTGAAATTTAAATCTGGCACTTAAATGTGCAATGACTGAAAGGTTATGAAATACACCTGTCAGTGAAGAAGTAGCAGCTTCTAAGAAAGAGTGTTTGGTCAAAGCAGCTGAAATAAAACAAAGACTGATAACAATGACTGTGGGCTGCAAGCAGGCTGGTCAGCAATTCCGTATAGAAGCTGAAAGGCAATCTGAAAGGCACTGCAGTGAGGACCTCGCGTGATGGTGTGTAGTCGGCAGCTCTAAGCCTTGTGATGGTACTGTGTTTCTGTTCTCTGATTTGTTTGTAATACAGTTCCAGCTACTGAACATGACTCAAACAGTGAGCCTGAAACTTTCCAGTGGGTTTCTTTTTCTCTCAGAATTAGGTGTTTTGCAGAAATCCTCCTTATTTCTCATCTCAGGATGTTCTGCAATGTAAATTCAGTTTTTTGCATAATGCTCTCTTTGTCTGATACCTGGTAAGCGATACAGGGGCAGTGAGGCTGCAGCTCTTAAATTGAGCACTGCATATCACAAATCATTCTGGTTGGCTATACAAGAGGAATAAGCACGTGTTTTACCTTGCACCCACGCACAGTTCCTGAGAAATTGGAAAACCACATATAGATGGGTTACAAAAAGAACACAAAATAAGATGCAGTAATCTCCACTAATTGTATGTCTTGTTACAGAACTTTTTCCTTTCCTCCCCCCCTCTCTTTCCAAGTTCCACCAGTTCTTTGCTATAAGTGAGTAGAAAGAGGAGGGCATAGGAGGAAAATGTCTCTATCCTTTTAACTTCTGCTTCCCTCAAAATGCTCTGGATCATTTATACTATAGGATGTGGTGGCTGGAACAACGCATGTTCCTTGAGCCTTCTTTCTGAAGGGATGCTGTTAAGTGTTTACAAAAATGATGAGGAAAGTCTCATTCTTGGTCTAGTGGCTTGGCTTGCCATTGCAAGGCTTTCAAAGAGCTCGTGGGAAGAGCTTTGCTGCTGAGCAGCTCCTTGCAGAGGGAGAAGGCAGCAGTCCAGTGATGGGATTGCTGGAGGATCCCAGAGTTGTGGGCTCTCACGGGAGGACGTGCATGTGCCCAGAGTGCTCTTGGGCTAGGATTATGATTCCCAGCTCCAGCCTTCCCTATTAAATTTAGACAGCAGTTTGATTTTCTCCTCTCATTAGAAGGAGTTGAGATAGGCGAGTGGCTACACTCGTCATTGCCCATGGTGGAAGGAAGGGCTTCAGCAGCTCAGGCTGAGAACGGGTGGCTGAGGTTAGGGTGCACGTTTGATGCATCTGGAAACAGTATGCTCATTGTTACGAGTTGAATGGAGAGTGTTCCTCCTCTGTGGAGGAAGAAAATGCAGACCTGGCTAGTGTTTTTTATTTAAAGCAATGTGAATCTGAGAGCTCTTTAGCAGTGTTAGGAGGGCTTCATTTTCACCCTGCACAGTGTTAACAGGTAGTCTCTGGAGAAGGATTTTCTGCATGGGCTAGTTTGTCATTCTGAGGAATTAATACAGAGCTCCGTATGGTGAACTGCTGGAGTAGACGCTTTTTTTTTTTCCTGTATAAAAGGAGCCCGTGTATTCCCAAGAATACTTTGAACCCAGGCTCAAACATGAAGTTTGCACAGGAGACCAGCACCCTTATTAGCCAAACATTTATTGAAAGAGAAGAGTTAAGATTGTTTGCTGTCCCCTTCCCCCATCGGTGGAGGTTTGAGATTCCCTTATCTTCAAAGCTTGGGGTGGGTTTGAGGCAAACCCTCTGAAGGGCCCTGCTTCCATCTGTGCTCTTCTCCAACACCTGCATTCCTCAGGTTGCTCCCTGTCACCTGGTGCTGCAGCAGTAACACTGCAGAGAGTGCCAGCCTGTGGAATTTATTTAATTCAAAACCTATTAAAAATACTTTATTTTAAATAACAGTTGGTTAAAACTACTATAAACATTGATCCAGGGCAGTCTGCCTGAGAATAAGAGACTATAAATAGTGTGAGGTTTTATTTCTTCTTTAAGAAAAAATCAAGACTTAGCAATTCTTAGCCTAGAATGTGTAGTTAGTTTTTAGGACCTTTTCATGTACTGGCAGCTCAATGTCAGTGAAGGAAGCCAAAGTCATTTGTATTGCATTTTGTTTATAAATTGTACCTCAATTTCTTGTCAATGCTGGCTGTATTTTGTGGCTAAGTGAAGTATTTTTCATCAGAGGCAGCAGGAAATAAGTAGTTATCTGCATCACACTGAAAAAGAACAGGCAGTGTCTGCCCTGTGTGGGTATAAATAGAACCAATCAATTGTTTCTTCGCTGTTTCTGATCTTCCCTCTCAGCAGGAGGGAAAAACTAGTGCTCAGAAATTGCAAACCACAGATTTACTTGTTCCTTGCATAGGAGCTATTCCATAGCTCTGTCGCTCTTGTTGCCTCTTCTAACCTGTTTTTGGACCTTGAAGCATGCTGGTGAGACAGGAGCTGCAGTGGGCTCAGGACGAGTCAGTGGGCTGAGTGTAGCCCCTGGTACCATGGCTGGACAACTGGGAGCACCTGAAGGACACAGACCCTGCTGTCCTCTGGGCTGCCCTGTGTCTGGCCCAGCTCTGCAGAAGTTGGGTTGCTTCTCACTAACCTTACAAGTGAGTAACTTAGTGTGGCCCTTGAGAGGAATAAAACATCACTCATTTCTTTTTCTGCAGGTGCACTTGTCAATCTAGTTGGGCGTATGGATATAACTGAGTCTCTTTAGTGGCTTCTTGCAATGGATTGTGAGGTGACCCAAAGTATGTGTTAATGTAAGAGTTTGGATTTCTGAGATAGCAAATGGTGCTGCACAGAGTGAATGTAGGAGTAAAGGTCCCTGAGAGCTCACTGCAGGGTCAAAGCTGCTGAAGTGGTATAGTGGTCATTTTGCAGAGTAAGTTTTTTTTTTTTTTTTTTTTGAAATGCACGTGTTGAATAAAAGACCTGATGAGCCATTTGTGCGGGCTGTTGCATGGAAGCATTGGCTGGCCCATTTCCCCTGTCATTCACAGGAGAACGTTTGGTAGAAATGCTTTTCCTGCAGTGGTGGTTCCAGGAGCAATGATCACAGCATGGTTTTGGGGCATCTTGTTCAAAGCTGTGCTCATTGACCCCCTTTTGCCATCCCACTGCAGGACAGCCTGAAACAGCCTGAATAGCCCTCATCTTTGCAGCGCTGACAGACTGGAGTTCCTGTCGCTTCTGTTGGCCCTTTGCTAATACAGTGTGGATACACCGAATATGTGGAACAACAGATGCTTTCCTGCTATAATCCTTTAAAGTCGTCTCACCCTTTTCTTTTTTATGACCAGCTTGATTTCAAGGAGGCAGCAATTTAACAAAAACTTCCCAAACAGAATTAGTCTCCATGTGCTTAATGAAGCGTATTCACTGTAGCTGCCTCCCCAAGCCAGTTTGTTTTGTCTACCTTTTGGAGTATTACCCTGTGAAGAAACCCAACTCTTCGCAGTTTCCTGTTGTTCATCTTGTTTAACTTTGGCAATAAATTACCTTTGGCTCAATTACAAAGCTCTCAGAAAATAATTGGAAGAAAACAAGAGTCAGGAAGAAATAATACCCATTTGTTTTGATTCTATAAATCTGCTTTACTGCCAGCTCGCTGGGCATAGCGTAGGAGGAGAGAGCATCCCAAAGAGCAGTGCTGTGTCTGGTTGGCAGTGCACGGTGACTAATTTGGTGTGGCTAGTCTAGAGCACTTAGCCCAACTGCCATTGATTCATCTGAATTAGCAAAGAAAGATCTTTTTCATTGCTTATTTTTCTTCAACTCCCTTGTTATATTTTTCAGTAGTTTTGGTATGTCACATACTATTGATCGGTTATTCCTAACGTTACCTACAGAATCAATGTTTGTGGCACCATACAATTACTTTACAATTTATCACTGTTAGTTAAGGAGCCATTCTTGTAGAAATTAACCTGTGAGAATAGTGCTGTAATGACTGCTAGCAGGAAATGTCTGTGGTGGTAGGCATTAACTTGCATATGACATAAGGGATTGGAGGGTGTAACGAAATGAAATGAGACAGAAGATAACTTCAAGAGACTGAGCCATTTGGGTGGAAATTTCACCCAAAATCTATTGGATTTGCACAGACACTTTAGTCAGTGCTTGAGACTATATAAAACAATGAGTTAATTCATGCCTGTAATGTCACTTTCCAATTTCTGAGCAGAAATTTGAACATAGCAAGTCAGCTTATTCAAGCTGACTTTTTTCCATTTCAGCTCAAGAAGCTGCACACCTCATGAGTCAAGAAATGCACCTCCTTTCAGCTCCTTTTACATACAACCAAACAATGTCTTTTTGTACTCAGGTCCAGTTAAATGAGAGAGCCATGTAGAGAATAAGCAGAAAAACCTTAAAGCATAACTAGATCAGACTAGATTGTATTTTTTTACTTCTATTCAACTGTACACCGTCATTTTTGAGGGGGAGGGAGTTGGAGTAGTGGCAGGAAAGGATAAGTGAGGTGTGTTGCTTTCTTCTGCAGTTTTACTGAACACTTAGCAATACAAGCAGCCTCTAGGAAATGCTGCAGAATGCTTGTGAAGGTAGAAATCTTCTGGCTGGTGGGATCTATATATTCATCCTTTTGCTTCATTTGAATAATTCTATAGCACATCTATGAACCCTCTGTGAGGGGGAACTTGTCACCTTTGTCCCAGCTGTGAGTGTTAGGTTGATGTGCCTACGTCAGTTTTAAGCAGCATGGTCTGGGACACTGCAAGAACAAGAGACATTTAATTTCTTGCAATTTTCAGTAAATCTATTGTTTCCAGAGAAGGAGTTTTATTCTTAAATGGTGCCTTTTTGAAAATTTTTGGAATAGTTTCTTTTAAGCCTGGTAAGAGTTTCAGCTGGTAGAGCTGGTCACAATTCTGAATCGAAGTATTAATGTCTATTAAAAATTTTGTGGGATATAGTCACAGGGCTTCTGTTCACTTTTATGTTGAACATGCATAGTAAAACGTTTGAAATTCCAAAATATATTCTTGAGTTATGAAGGAGAAATTTCATGGGCTCTTTCTGTAGTGAAGTTATTTTTGTGTTGTGTGTGTGAAGCAATTATTTGAAATGGAAACAGCTTTAAACTTGACAGAATTAATGTCGAAGATAATCTAGCTCTGTATTCATCTTTAAACCATAGCATTTCTGAATGTCTATAGTCTGCATTCCCATCTATTCCCATCACCTTTACAATAAAAGCCTGAAGCATACACGAAAAGCACTCAAGACAGGATCTAGTCTTACCTACCATCAATTCCTTGGTCATCAAATGTTCCACAGTGCTGTCCCTGTGCCTGCAGCACCGAGCCTGCTAGCTGCAAACACAGCTGTTTCCGTGGCCCTGCACCAAACTCCATCCAGTGTCCTGACGTCTGTCACACAGATCTCTTGGAACAGCATCGCTCACGAACGCAGAGTTGAGCGAAGTGGTCGCTTCCACCATCCTGGTGGCTTGTGTAGCCAGGTGTGTTCAGCTCTCAGTGCCTCCAGCACACTCTGGACTTGTTCATTTTGCTGCTCACCAGGACCTGCAGGGCTGTCCCTGCACAGCTGCCACCAGGCCTGCAGCAGCCCCAGCCCAGGCTTGGTCTTGCAGGCCTCTGTATTTCCCTTTGCCGGCCCCTGTCGCTGCCTGAGGACGCTGTGGCTGGCAGCCCTGCCCTCCAGCATGTTCATGCTTCTCCTTTCCTTGTCATCTTTGGACTTCTTCAGGATGCACTGCTTCTTTTTGCCTAGGTTATTGGTGAAACTATACAACAGTTGTCAGCCCTGATAGGAGTTCCTTCATGGGCCACGCTGCCTTTTGAGCCTGAAGGCTCAGTCAGTTTTTCACCCTCCTTGTCATCCACCTACCCAGTATCTCCTCATTTTCTCCATGAGAAGTGCTGTGGTCTTCTGTGTCGGAGAGTGTTGAAAGCCTTGCCAAAGCCTGGGTAAACAAATCAGGCTGCTGTCTGCTCATCCCAGAGCCTGCCATTTTGTCAGTGGAGACAGGTTGCTCGAGGGCAGTGTGGCCTTGGGACGTGGTTGCTTCTGTGTCACCTGCTTACGTCTGGAAATGGTTTCTGTTAGGATTTTCTCTCTTCGTTTCCTGGTAATTGGACTGAAGCTGACTGCAGTTCTCTGGATCCTCCTAGCTGCCTGATTTGGGTTTTGGCACAACATCCTCTGCATGCTGCTTGTGTTTCTGGTCACAGCTGAAGTTTGGCCTGATGTTTTCAGACGGTCTCCACACTGGTACCAGTGCTTTGCTTCTGAGTGTGCCTTGGTGTTCGTTGCAGGTGCAGTATTATCAGCTGAAATTGTGAATTCTCATTCTCAGCTCCTCATAGTTTTTGTTGTTGCTGGTTTTATTTTTTATACTTTTAGAGTTGACTGTTCCAATTAACTTTTCTTGTTGTTCCCCTTCTATTTTGCTTTCTAGAATCAGTACTATGCTGGCAACAGTGGTCCCAGCACTGTTTCTTGTTTTAATTTGTTTCTTAATTAAAATAATAAAAATGCCTACCCTTCATTTTCTATTTTTACCTTTTCTATTTTTACCAGATCTTAATCTTTAAGAGAACCACTTCTGACCTGAGGCACTCTTTTATAAATGTCATCTAAAAATATTAAAAAATAAAGGTTTCTACAGAGACTATTTTTAAAAAAAGAAAAAGTATATTCAAAACAATTTACTTATCTACAAAAGAAGCTTGCACATAAATTTGCTTGTAGGATTTCATTGGCCTTTGTGGTACTGACTGCAGTCTTTAACATTAAGCTCGTGATTAAGTGTTTTCAAAGCTGAGGTCGTAAATAACGAGCTGTTTCACAGGGAGAAATGTGTCTCATTGATGTGGTTTTTTGTTTGTTTGTTTTGAGGGATTTTGTAAATTTACAGTCCTCATTACTAACTATTAAAGTTGCCATTAACATACCAAGGTGTTGCAACATTGTTTTCTTATTTCAGAACGATGAAAATTAGTAGCGCAGAATAATCTTCAAAGGACAAAAACCTGCACTGACCTTTGCTTTGTCTGGCTTTAGAGAAGTAAGACCTGCAAGTGAGAATCCCCTGCTAAATGCCAGGCTTCCCCCAGCTGCTGCATGCCTTCACATTAATTTACTTCGGTACCTTCCAAAGACATTTTTGGGTGTCTTATTTATTTAAGAGAAACATTTCTAGTAATGTTTTTGGCCCAACTGTGTTCTGTGTTTTGATCACATTACAATCATCATCTTACTCTGGATGCATTACATTACTGATCTGATGTTTGACTGCTGTTGAAAGCAATCTGTCCCATGTACAACTGGCAGCTCTTGGAGGTGGCAGCTCTGTGTGTGTGTAGCCTCCTGGAGACTGTGTTAGAGGAGAGTCCCATGTTGTGCAGCCCACTCACTAACTCTGATTAGGACTGTTAACCCCTAGTGTTTTATAAATGGCCCCCCAAAAGCTATGTGACATAGAATTCAGAATGCTGCAATAAGCTCATCCCACTTTTAGCAATGGGAGCATTACAACTTGAAGGTAAGACCAACTTTTCACTCAGTTTGAAGCAGGAAGAGGCGGAGGAGAGGAACTTCTATAGCCAGTGTTGTGGTGGTCACCGTTTTTATTGCATTCCCTTTGTATAATGGATTTATTAAAAAAATGTAGTAATTAATGGCTTTTGTAAATTAGGTGTGCTCAAAGTCTAGTGCTGTACATTAGGCACAGATTCTCGAATATACACAGCATGATATCAGCAACCTTAGTAGCAGGAGTAGCAAGCACCTTTATTCACTGATTGTCTTTCCTAAGCAGTTGACCAGACTATTTGAGAAAACAAAATTGAGCACTGTAGCTCTTACACCTGGCATGCGTTCTGCCAGCCCAGTTCAGTTACTTCAAGGTGTATTATCTTCCCTTTTGTACTGGGAAGAGGACAGTTACAAAAGCACCTCCTCGATGTAGGATATTAACATCCATTCTGTTTTTATCCTGATGTCTGTGATGCTTTTAGTGCATATTTCCGTGGTGTTTAAATCGTGTTACTAAACTCTGCCATTCCGTTCTTCTCTAGACAGGACTTCTCGTAGCCTTGGGAGAATCTTGTGTGGAGTTTTTGGTTCTCATTCTTAAAATGGTGCTTGCATAAGGCAGGTAGAATAAAGTGTTTGTATACAAAGCTGGAAGCTCTACTGGCGTTAACTTGAATTAGCCAAGAACTTGAATCTTGCAGAGTTGGAAATGCCAAGACTGCTAGGATATATAAAATCTTTAAGATCAAATTTTGAATTGTTTAAATTCTCAAGTTAGATAATGCATTGATTTTTAACTATTCTGCCACCTAACTACATAATAATTTCAGTTGAAGACTGGAGGCTTATTAGACAAAAGCCAGTCTGCCTTATCACCTCTAAGCATGTATACTTTTTGTGAAGGAAGCTCTCCATTGCTCAGAAATAGGACTTCATGTGGAAAATTACATTTTTAATGCCATTGAGCCATCCAGTACAACCGGGGCTATAAGAACTTATGAATAATGCCATCTGGCACTCCTGAAGTCTGCTTTAGAAGTATTTGGCAGTTTGCTGGTCTGAGAATGACATAATGACCCGATGAAGTAGAGTGGAAGAAAATTGGGCTTCTTCCAAGAGTCTGTCTTTCAGTTTGGAAACACTAATTCTATCCATTGCACTTTTTTTTTTTGTTCACCCTTGAAGTTGGTCTTATGCATAATAAGGTGTGGTCTTTACAAGTGGAATGCTGTCAGAACACGATTTTAAAAATAAATAGTAGTATAACTCTTTTACTGACTTCAGTAGTTTTGACTCAGAAATGGGTGGTATTGGTAGTCTCCCTCCATTTGCCTACCACAGTTGCATGGGATTATGAAACTGGTCAGTTCCTAGCCCCAGGAGACTTTTTTGGGTTTTTTCCACATCTCGGTTTTCCCGGGAAGAAAGTGATGCTTTGCTGCTAGAAGTGCCTAATGTTGAGCTCTGGCTGAAGTGCTTCCCCCAGAGCAGGAGCTGAGGTTTGGCTGCATAACCGGGCTCGGTGCTTCCCTTGCCAGCCTTGGGCACTGCTCTCCCTGTGGGGAGGACCGCAGTCAAAGCAGCCTGATTTTTCTCTCTTGCCTCGTGCTTAGCATGAACATTTGGCCAGCACTGGGTGTCTGTGGGTGCTGTGATGCTTAAAACTCTGTGAGCAAAGTTGGCGATGCAAGCCATCCAGCCCCAGGTTGGCATGGCTGTGCTCCCCCTTGTTTCTGACAGCTGACGTTGCTTCTCCCTGCAGGAGCTGGTGTGCCCAGCTCACCTGCGGCAGGGGCACCTGCGGGAATTGAGACTTGATCCGGAGTAGAGCAGTACTGGAGGGCTCAGAGCTGCAGCTTGCTTATCATCCATTATCAGACAGACATCTTTTTTTATCCTGCTCATATTTAGGGCACTTATGAACTTGTGCTTTTTTTGCGACTTGCAAGCTCAGATGAGTTGCTCTAGTCTGCTTCATCTTGGAAGCCTCAGCTGCTGCAGAGTGAGAGCCAGCCTGCCTGCTGATGGGCACATCTGTTATGCTTTATCTGTTCTGTAATCCAAATCTTTGAGACCATTTCTGCCCATATACAGTCAATTCAGTTGCGCCATTAGTGCTCGAGTACAGATGGCAAGTGTGCTCGTAATAGCTTCCCTAACTGTAAGTTGGATTCTTTGAAACAAAAGCCAACTCTTTCCATTTGTGAGCCACGCAAACGCAGATGATATTTTTATTCATGTATTTATTTTTGCTAAACTTGTGCTGGAACTAGGACAGAAGCAGTTTGAGAACAGTTTTTACTCTAATTTTTTTCTTTGAAAATGCTGCTAATTCAGCTGCCGTGATGCTGGTGAGGAGCACATCCTGGTATGCTTGCTCGTGATGAATAATGCATTACTCCGAGGAGACCCCAGGGAGGTGGCAGAAGCTCTCTCCTTGTGTCATTTAGTTTTTGAGAGATGTGAGCAGATTACAGAAATCAGAGACCTCACAGAGAGCAGTGAGAATAAATACTGGGGTAGTATTTAGACTGAATAAGCTCTCAGATATTTTGTACAGATTTATTTGAAGTGAGTTTATGTATGCAGCTATCAAAAATTATGACTATTTACATATAATCTGACAGGAAAAAAGGAGGTGGCAGCAGGATGTTAGTCTGAGTTACCACTGTGAGGGAGTGGAAGCAGCAGTGACACACAGAACAGGGCATAAGTATCCAAAAACTCATCTTGGAAGTTAGGGAGTTGGAGTTTATTGCCTGCTAGGAAGTGTTTTAAAAAAATCTCTTTATCAGGTAGTAAAGCAAACAAAAGAGAAATGGCATTCCTTGTGAGAAGCATCTACAGCAAGTAATTTGTCCCTACTGACACGTTAGGTAACACTATAAGTGCCATTAGGAGTGCCTGAGCATCGCTTGTTTTGCTTAATACCCCTAGCAGTAATTACACTCATGTATAATACAAGATTCAGCATAATAGTGATTGATGATATGTCTTGTATAGAGGGGAAGAAAAGTGAAAGCAAAATAGTTAATTCTGGCATGAGCTTCTCATAGCTTGTGCAGCTGCAGTAAGAGATGAAGGCAGCTGCAGGAGTAAGCTTCACACGCAGTTTCTTTGGTTGTCTGCTCCCTAACCACATGCACATGGCACCTTGTCCTTCTGTAGGCTTCACTGGGCACCAAAGTGTTTCATCTTTCTCTCCAAGAAGCACTAGCAGCACCTTCTTGCTTGGTGCAGAAATACCCAGAGAGCGATAAAAGAAATTAGATGATGAAATATTCCAACCCAAACACGTGTGCGTGTAATCGTCATCTATCCTGATAGCATAAGACAACTATGCTCGTATTACTGCAACTCAAACTTTTCTATTCCTCTATTTTTAGACTTGTCAGTAGCAACAATTGCTGTGCAGAAAAAGGAAAGTTGAACTTGGAAATATCTAAAAACAGCTTTCTGGAGCAGAGTGATAATGAATGAACTTTGGAGCGTTACTGTTCCATGAGCTGTAATCTGGAGTTGTTTGGGATAGGTAGAGTCTTTTTGATCTATATTCTGCTGTTGTCTAAATTTCTATCTCTATAGAGATGAAAGTAGCTTAATTATCTGCTGAAAGAATGGAAAGCAACGCAGGGCTGTTGGTTTTGTTTTCTTTTTGGTTTTATTATTATTATTTTTTTGGAAAGTAGGGTTAAACTGCACGAGGTTGGATGGCACAGCTCTATCTGCACAACTTGGTTAAAGACAAATGGTCTTTGACCTCTACTCTGAAATGAGAGTATCTGGGATTTTCCATACTTTGTGCAGAATAATTTAAATTTGCACATGTGAGAGAGAAACAGTGGCTGTAAGGAAATCTGGGCCTCACAGCGAGCACTCATGCTCATACCTCTATCTGTTAGATTGTCCTTAGCCACTCATTATGCTGTGAGGGCATCCCACAGTGAGAAGTGGAAAATGGGGGTGCTGAGGTGGGCAGCTTGCTGTGGGGATGCTGTGCAGAGCCCACCTGGTGATGTCTGGCTCCAAATTCCTCCTGGGTGCTGGTGGGGTACAGGCAGGCTGGCCTGGGAGAGCTGCCCCTTGGACAGAGTTGGGCTCTTCTCCCTGGACGTGGTGCATCCCCACAGGTACCTGTGGAAGTAGGGTTACGTAGAATAACATATAGGGTATTTTTTATGTATGTGTGTGTATGTATACACTTATATATAGATAAAGAGTCTATTTTAATTTGGCCAAAGCCATTTCCCAGGTTCTGGGCCATAAATGGCAGAATCACCTTTACTGGTGGCTTTCTCTCCCTTCCTTGCAGACTCCAGCCTTGGGAATGAGTATGATGGCTAATGATTAAAACTTGGCGAACTTGTAGGAAGTTGAAAGGAGGACTCCATAGTGGCTTGCAAGATGGAATTGCTTTATCAGAAGTGGATTTCTTTTCCTTCCCCTCCCCCCCCCCTTTATGTCAC
>JAOWBO010000070.1:21309481-21331466 GCA_028564985.1 Crax fasciolata
CATCTTTCATAGCAATAGAGCTATGACAGATGAAGCACCACCTCACATCGGGTGTGAATGTGGGTGGGTGGAAGAATTGGAATTTTTTTTTGCAGTCTGGATGTAAGCTGTCAAATATACCAGATTTAACAGGACTGTTTCCTAATCTGTCATCAGTTCGCCTTCTAATTCAGTGTTGGTCAAATACCAGTTCTCATATTTAACATGTATACAAACATTGATATTTAATACTTCTGATTCACATGTCTAATATTTGCATGGTGCTGAAAAAAATTTCTATAAGCTGCTTAAATGTGTATTCTGTGCACATAGTAATGCTTGAGTTTCATTTATTTTTCTTGTTTGTTTTTTTTCTGGGATCAATCAGGATTTCACTTGTTTACCTAAAAACTGTTCTGTGTCTGGACATAGCGTGCTTCTGTATTGAGACAATGGAATGGTAGAGAAATTAGGGCTTGTCATTTCATTAATGAGCTTAGGACTACAGTTATAGATAAGGCTCTGAAGAGGCTTAGAGTTGATTGACTGTTATGTAGTGCTATTATTCATGGATCAAAATGAAAAAAAGTGGTGAAACGTGAGACTCAGGAAAAAGCTGTGCACAGAATGATGCACAAAACAATACATTTTTGTCATTAAATCAATAACTGGATTACTGACTGGTACCCAAATTTCGGTCAAGAACCAAGTTTGGCTGGGGATTCCTTTTCACTTGTTAATAAGGCATCACAGCTGACTTCTCAGTGATCTGATCTCATAGACACTGACAGTATAAGCATTTTCTAGGGGTGCACTGAAGGCTTAGAAGCACATTTGCAGCTGTTTAACATAACATCTGGATTACTTCCACTTTATCAGTTGTAATGTAAATGGAATAAAAGAGGGTGAGAGCAGATGAGAAGGATTCCAGCAGATTGTGTCATCAAATGACTGTGGCTAATTTCAACTTAAACAATTTATTTGATTTTAATTAAGTTAATTTAAAATTAAAAGATATTAATAGTGAAACAGGTCTAGGGATTTTTTTAAATAATGTTAAAAAGGATTGCAAAAACTCTGCTCCCTTCCCCCCTTAGATGTTTTTTTCAAAAACTAACAAAGGAAGACGAATTTCTGGTGTTTTGATGGTAAGATGGACTTGAATGCTGAACTGGGTAGTGCACATAGAAGAGCAGTTTTGTGGGTGTTCTCTAGCTTTGGAGGTCATTAAATGTTTTAACGTTTTCATTTGTCTTGACACTCAAATCTTACACCTTTAATAGAACTGAATTTGTTAACAATCCAAGACTGGTCTTCTAGCCCATACTGGTTGGTAATATGGGCCGGGTGAAAAGATAATTAGATGCTCTGTTGGAAAAAGGACATGCCTCTCATCAGCTTTCAGGAGTTATCTCTGTGAGCAGATAGAGACAGCAAGCATTTATCAGTAGTTGCTTTTTACATGTATGTTTTCCCAGAGTGTCTGTAAACCTTTAGCTCCTGGTTTTTAACATGGATATACAACTGTTTTGGCTTGAAACCAGAATATGAATAAATATTATTGAAACAAAATTTGTAACAGAAGTAACTGTAAATATTAAAGCTGTAAAAGATGAATTTAACAAGTCCCTGGGCTATTTAATTGGGAAGTGCTGATAAGTATTGGGATTGCTTGATATTTGTGGCATCACTTTGCAGTTAAACTGCTGGGGAGGGAATTACAACAACAGGAAATCCCAATGGTTAGGGCTAAATAGCTCTGAGTCTGGGAGGACTGTTGTGCTCAACGACTCGGGGTTGAGCTGTGAGGAAGTGCCCGGGCTTGCTGGCTCCTTGCCCCTGGTGATGACTGGGGATCTGGTCCCGTACCAGGGGTGAGTGGCTGGGGGAATAGTGCATGTGTCTGAGAGCGAGCGAGGGTTTTTGTTATCAGTGTGAATGTTAACAGCAATCGCAAGGGAAGCGGGTGATTCTGTAAATGGATAAAGCAGGCTGGCTGACTGTAGGATGTACTAGCAAATGGAATGAAACCCAATTTTCCGACTGTTGGGGGTTGGAGGGAGTTGTATGTCAAAAGTTGCCAAAATAAAGAAAGAAAAACTGTGCTTCCAGCCCCTTTATTAATCTATACTATTTTTACTTTACAAAGGGTACTTTGTTTCGATTCAGCTTTTGCCTAACATTTTCCTAGATTAGTCTCTAGAAGTAGTAAGGATAATAAGCAGCTCTGGACAAAGTGCAAACACAGACCCTTGTGCAAACTTTCTGTCCCTGTGGAAAATCTCCCAAAGGATGCTATTGATACAGCAAATGCCTGAAACGTCCTAATACATCTTTATTTGTGGAACTGAACTTGGGAGGGATATGAAAGACAACAAGAAGGAATTCTACAGGTACATGGGTCAGAAGAGACAGGCAGAGGAGAGTGTACCACCTCTGATAAATGAGGAGGGAGAATGGCCTCAACAGGCATGGAGAAGGCTGAGGTACTCAACAAGAAGAGCAAATCTGACACCAGCTCATGAGACTGGATGTGTACTAGTCTGTGAGGCTGGATGACATGCATCCCAGGGTCCTGAAGGAGCTGACTGGCGTGGTTGCTGAGTTGCTCTCCGTGATATTTGAGAAGTAGTGGCTGTCAGGCAAAGTCCCTGGTAGCTGGAAAAAGGGAAACATCACTCCTGTTTTTAAGAAAAGGAGGAAGGAAGACCTGGGAACAGATCCTGCTGGAAGCTATGTTAAGGCACATGAGAGATGAGGTGATGCACGACAGCCAGCTCGACTTTGCCAAGGGCAGATCATGCCTGAAGCAGTCCGGTGGGCTCCTATGATGGAGTGGCTGCGTCAGTGGACCAAGGAAGGGCAACTGATGTCACCTACCCGGACTTATGCGAGGCCTTTGACATGGTCCCATACCACATCCTTGTCTCTAAATTGGAAATTGTGCACATATCTGATGTGCACATATGCTATCCCAAAGGAATGGGAAACAAAGCCAGAAGTCCCCTGATGCACTTGATGCCAGGCTGGACCATTACAGGAATGAAAGGAGGCTGCATCAGCAGCCATGTGCCTGTGCTCCCTCCCCCTTGGGAACAGCCCTGCTGTCTTCTATTTTTTTTTCCACTAGTGCATGGTTTCTGTCTCCACACCAAGACCGTGGAATGATTAGACTGTTTAATGCTGATCTGAGGATGACCATGGATTGTAATTTGAAAACTCCTGGGGAAAATGGAAGTCTGGCACCAGTTGATTTTTCTTTCTTTAATGGCTCATGGTGCTAGTAATGATTCTAATGGAGCGGTTTTGTTCTCACATGACTTAGCATTTTTGGTTTTGTATATGCTTCTTAGCTTCTTATATACAATAGACTTAACACCTATCTCTTAAAATGAGCAGATTTTCATTTTTATTAGCTTTAGATCTGCAGTGTTCCTACAAATGTATCTGAAGCAGTTTCTTCTCTCCTGTGCCATTGTGAGAGAAGTCTTCCAGAGGCAAACCTGCATTCCCGTGAGCTGAGAATGTGTGATCCCTTTAGCCTTCATCAGATTTGGCCAATTTCAGAATGAGATAATGTGGTGGTGTTGTTCTTAATTACTTTCTCACTTGTGCTGTGAATTACTTTCTCACTTGCGCTAACCCTTTATCTTACAATTAGATATGATATTACTCCCAGAAGAGCACTTAGCAATAATTAGATGTGCCATAAAAACTGAAAAGACCAGGACGAGTTCCTATTCTAGACATGTTTTTTTTTGTCCACCACGGGACGCAACCTGTAAGGGCTTTGCAGACCGCGGAGTTAATCTGCAGAACTGTGAAGCAACGAATATTAATTGGTGCGAGAGCTTAAAGACTTTTTTCATCAGTTCTTCAATAAGTTCCTGTATATGAATGCATGTAGTCTGCCTGTGCAGCAGTCAACTCATAAACCCTCGTTCTTCATTCAAGAGTTTAAGTAGCTTAGGTGAAAATTCTGTATGTATGAATTTCTTCAGCTTCTAATAATAATAATAATAAATCTATTCTAGTAATAATAAATCAGTTGTTTGTATATATACATGTGTAACTTTCTGCAGGATGCAGTCCGTAAGGAGCTGGTCTGATTGTCCTCACTAGGCATAGTTCAGGTTCTCTCCTGCAATCATGTCTTGGTGGAAATGGGAGTTGAAAATGGAGTCTTAAAGTTACCACCACAATGAAGGGGAAAGCGTTTCTGATAGCAAGTCTGCATTTCAAAGGGTTAGAAGAGAGGTCCTGTTTGAAAGTGAATTCAGTTTCTTCGTCCCTTGTACTTGAGCCTTTCTTGTTTCAAGTGGTACTTCGGCTCAAAGGTTCGAGTACTTTTCTCACTGTGACACTTGGAATGAAATTGGCTTTCAGCATTGTGGGATTTATGCAGTGTGACATTTGTGCAATATTTATATAATATTTAAATATATCATGTCTTGGTACCTAGTTCCAAACAGTTGTTTGCTCACACAGAGCCATACTGAGAGGCCACAGCATTAAGTATTATTTTCTTGGAAATATAATTTCTAAGTAGGAGCTTTCTTTAGCTTTGTTTTGTTTCTTTCTTTGGAGCTTGGTTGTTTAACATGTTACTGGTGGTAGATAGCTGGTAAAGTGCTGGATAACAGGGCTGGTCGTGGTGTAGATAGGTGTACATTTACCCAGGGTAACCCTGAAGTTTAGAAGCTGGTTACGATTTTAACATATTCAGACAAAATTACACTTTTGTACATGGCTTTGAAACTTTGGACTACAGAAAACTATTAGACTGAACCCAACATGAACCAGCTGGAGTCCCTGCTCCATCGCTCTCCTGCTTCTTGCAGATCTATTGCCTCGCTTTTATAAGGCAATGGTCACATTGCCGTGTGTCCATGCAACCCTTTTACCCTGGCACTGTGGAGAAGGGCTCTGCAGTACATGATTTGCCCAACCCTGACCACAGAGGTGGATCGTAGAGGCAGAATAAATAGCACCTGGGTCAGAAACAGTGTGTGAAGTGCACAGACACATTGAGCCTTATGTAAATAGGTAACAACATACCAATCCTCCTCCTCTTTCTACTCTTCACCCTCTTATGCCCTTAGGGTTGCTGAAGACATAAACCTAAGTGAGGTTAACTAGAGACAGCACTTGATTTAATAATTGACTATGAACCTTGCCTGATCTTTTTTTTTTTTTTTTGATGATCATCCCCAGCAAAATTTCACATTGTGCCAGTGTTTTAAAATGTCACAGAATGTTGTCAGAAGCTAACTTCATCCTTCTGTCACTGTGCCAACAAATTGTGCTAACTTGATTTGCCTCTTGCTGGCTGCAATTTAAGTCACATCCCTGAAGCCAGGTCAATGAGGCAGGAGTCTTCATGCAGTAAAGCCTCCTGTCATCAAGACAGATTTACCAAGGGCATTATTTCAGTTGTCTGATTTTTTGCAGAAGACCAAGACCTTTCACTGTACTTAGCTGTTTGAAATATTTTCCAAGTGTTAATACCCTGTATTTAAATAATAATAAATTCATGCTCCATTGATTTTGTTTTTTATCACTCAAGAATTTTTGCTTTCGTATTCGGCTTCTGAGCAGAGACTGAACATTTGGCATCCAGTACTTTGTATTTCTTTACAGCAGTGGGGCTTTGATGTGCAGATGATGCTTTACCTGTGGCACATTGAAATCTTAGCTTAAAGCCTTCAGTTTCCAGCAGCTGCTTTCTTAATTGTGTGAGATTTTCCTAAAAGAGACTTCAGCTGAGATTGAGGGATATGGAGAAATGATGAATTTGGGTGGAAATTTCAATAAACCTTGAACTAACAGATTTCAGTTTCATCTTAAACATTCTCTCTCTATAGAATCCTTCATGCAGTGCTACAGTGGGCTACATGAACAAAGTTGTGGACCATCCAAGCTTGTGGAAGCTGGTAGTGCTGAAATTCTGCAGAGCTGAACAGATTAGATATGAAAAATATTTTCTTCAGTCGTGGTGTGCTTGAGATATGCACACTTAGGTGTTGTAGAGCATTTATCACCGAGTGATTCAAACACCCCATTAATTGTGTTGCTGAGTTAGGTGAGATGGATGTTGTTTTGTTAATTCTAATTTACGTGAGAGCAGAAGCTTCGGGGCTTGATGTTCCTATCTTGTTTGTTTTGCAGCTGAATTACCAGCTTCACCTGCTAGTGTTGAAGTTGTTGATAAATGTTTTGTGTTGGGTACACATGAGAATTCTTAGGCACAAAGTTATAAATGAATGAAATGTGCATTAAGATGTCATTTATAAAAGCTGTTCTCTATAGTAACCTGGTGCTATGCACTGAAAAAATGCAGTGCCTTTATATAGGGCACAGCTTAAACTCACTGAAGTTGTAACAGTCTTCTTTTGTGTTAGGGTATATAGTTGTCTTTCGTAATTATAGCACGGAGATTAAAACTATTGAGTGGAAGTGCTCTGTAGTGATTCCAAGTATGAGTAGGGTAAAATATTTACTTTACTTTTTTAACAATTAGAATCCTGGGATTTAATTTTCTCATTGCCTTGAGATGTTTATAACAACTTTTGAATTCAACTTGTCTGAGCTACTGTTAATAAATACAGCTCTACGCCTGTGCAATTAATGGTTCCACCTTCAACCTCAAGTTCCTCAAGTGAGTAGATGGACTTGGCCATACCAGACATCCACAGCACCTTCTGAAAAGTATTTGAAGGGACTGTGGAATGGTTTTTGTCAAGTACCTTGACCTAACACACAGCTGACCCAAGATAAATCATCAAGGAAGCAGCTTTTATTTATTAGAGGGCAGATAGGCTTCTAAAACCTGTTTTGGGCAGGAGAGCACTGCTAAGTTTCATTACTGTTTGACTTAGCCATTGAATTCTAAATTGAAGCTATATTTGCTGAAGTGAAAGCGTGTGATGAAACATCGGACTAATGGAGAAATGAATCCACGTTTTCATTGCAACAAGCTGGCTGTGGTTGAACATAAGCATTTGGCTATTAATTTACCGAAATCTTTTGTTCCTGTGGTAAGGAGTGATGCTGTCCTTCTGTGTTTCCTGGTGACATTTTCCTTCTGCCTCTCTGGTAAGAGCGCTTGTGCTTAGAAAAATGTTTCCTGACTTCCAAGTGACTTCATTTTCTTTCTGGATCAATTCCTTGGCTGCTGGCCCATGTAACAAGGTGGGGGGATGGATTGCCTGGAGAGCCTGTGTGCCCCTTGCTGGAGTAGTACATGTTCCCTTGCACCTCTCAAGCCATTCATAAAGCTGTGCCACCAAGGCTCTGATTTCATTTCATACTCCTTGCTTGCTCTCTAGAATTGCAGGGGAATTGGACAAAATGCATTTTAACCACTGGTTTTCTCCAGCCTCTCCCATATGCTCGTGTTTTCCGAAGAAGCTGAAGAATGCTGAAAAGTGTTACTGATGCTTTAGCACAGGTTAAAGCTAAAGAAAAGACGAAGTGACACTTCTGACTGAGGATCCATTGGTTGCTTAGATGTGATTCTGAGCAATACTGGAGATGAAAGTCTGTTGTGGAGAGCAGCGTCCCTGGGGATTGATGGGTTTCAACCTGAACAGTGGCTTTTGATGTGATGCTGTCAGTGATCAAATTTTGTTAAAAGAAAATAGCTCTGAACAGCACTGCCAAGACCTTTATTGGGAATCCCATTGGTAGTTCCCTTGTGTAGTTTAAAAAAAAAAAAAAAGCTGACAAATTGGATGCTTACCCTAAACTAGGGCTATGGGAGTGGATTGAGATTTTCAAGTCTCACTTTTCATTTTACAATTGTGCAGCTTTTTCAGATTATTGTGGAAGTATTCTGATATTAAAGGTAAGGAGAAAGAAATGCTAGATAATCCAGTGATGAAAGCTTGAGCTTCATGTCTGGAATCATAAATCATTAATTATATGTGAATAAGTTACACACAGAATGAGTCCAACTGTGGTCGTGCTGGGGACTAAAGCCTAAATCTGTATACCAGTGGATTTCTCAATGGCACTGTATTGAATCTTCTTAGTGAAATAAGTTGTGACTGTGATGGTCCCTGGGGCCCTGCTGTTGGTCCCCGCTCAAGAAGACCTGCTCTGCCAGATCAGCAAAAGGGTCTTTTGGAAGTGGTTTTGCTTAGAATAGACTGCTGTATTGACCATGCCGTGGGACATGGGACTTCCATGGCTGCTCTAGGACACTTTTATGGTCGTACTTATTAGAATTCTTGTCCTGTTCTTACAGAATTCTAATCAATTACTTTAAATATTGATTGCTTGTCATTATGGTCATTCTATAAAAGATGTCCTTGGTATTCATGTGTGTGAATTCAATAAGCAGCAGGATCAGAGACACGTGGTAATGGAAGGAATGGTAAAAAGATGTTATTCCTCTGTGGCTCTTTTAAGCTGTACAAAACCTTTTAGTTTTCTCCTTGCAGTGGGTTTTGTAGCTGTGCTTTTGCTTCTTTTCTGAATTGCTTCTAGACTTGCATATCTGGATGAGTTCTCTCCTAGTGTGTTACATGGTTTAATTTTCCATTAAAAGATACAAGGAATCAGTGTCCTGAGTTTGGTTGTTATGCTGAGTTGTTGCTTAAAATGCTTCTGGTTCAGTAACAGTAGCATTATGTGCATACGTGCAGATCAGGATGGAGGCTGCATAACCACTTTCTGCCAAATCTTGTGGGAATCAAATTGTACTTAGATGAAGGCATTATATTCTTACCAAAGCTTTGTTTTAGCAGGTTAGTACCAGCTAAACTCTTTTTTTATACTTAAATAGATATTAAAGATGTAATGGCTTGTGTCCTCGAATTTGGGACTATGATGTAGTCCCGTTCTGAAAATATCAAAATAGATCAAAAATAATTTTGTTACAGTACTTTCTTTGTTTCTCTTGCCTTTTTGACATCAGAACGTGCCAGAGGTATGTTTTCTGTATATACAGTGCGAGCCTAAGGCAGCTTTAATCTGGTTTGTAGAGTTTCCAGTAGCAATGTTATTCCTGTACCAAAAATTTGGCACAAACTTTTTAAGTTTGCTTAGGACCCTCTGCATTTTTGACAGTGAACTGAATGTCACATTGGATTCCCTGTTATAGTTAGTCTTGCTGTGTAGTTAAATCTAGCTTTAGATGGGCTGTAGTCACACCTTCAATTGCGGTGTAGAAAACCCTTAAATCTTTGGGTTTCTTTTGTCTCCTCCAACATAAATGTATCGCTGTAATTTTCTGACTAAAAATGTTAGCCATCCTTGAGAGTTACTTTTCCATATAGCTAAGCAGTCATATTTTTCAAAATTGATTTAAGAACAGCTTCTTTTCAGAACTTCAAATATAATCCATCTTTATAAATATTGAATCATCGCCACTATAATAAAGAATTAAAAGCAAAGTCCATACAAGTAACTAAACAATGGGAAAAGCAAGGTGAAACATTTCAGGACTGGTATTTCTAAAAATTTGGGTAGTACCTTTATTTTTTTTATTTTATTTTATTTTTTTTTTTACCTCCTGTAACATGCTGAAGACAGGATTCTGTTTTTCCATCCTGAATAAAACCTGAAATGAGATGTAGCTAGTTAACACATTCCATATCCATGGAGTCTATTTATTCAGGCTTAATTCCACACGGAGCATGGATAATCTTTTTCCCAAATGTTTACTAATATCTGCTCTTAACAAGTGCTGTGCAATATAAACTGAAGGAACCATAAAGAAAAGGGACATCATACAATTAAGCCTTGCTTTTCAACCAAGTCCGACTTGAGATCAAGGAGTGAAATCTTCAAATGGGTCAGATTAAGGAATTTTTTGTCAAAGATGTGAGTCATATGACTTTAAAAGCATAGGGGGAGCCACATCTAGTACTAGAAAATGAGATACAGGGAAGTTTTAAGAGCTGGCATTGAAACTAATGCTTTTAACTGAGATAAAAAGACATCCAGATTCATTTCATTGTTTTGTTGGAGTTATCTTTTTGGTCTTGTAACCACTCCATGCCATGCACAGTTTAGAAAACTGGGGGAGTGCTGCTGTGTTCCTGTCTCTTCCTACCTGTCCCAGGCCCTGCAGTTTTTCAGGACAGGCCGATACTTTGTGTTCATGCGTGTGGTCTCTGGTACTAACAAAGCTACTGATGTTGGATGTAGTTTCTAAGTCTTATCTTAACAGAATTGAAAACAAATTCTAAGTGCTGGGTTTGAGCCTTTGTATGCAATGTGTTTCACATCCCCAACAACATTCTATGTTGTTGCCATAGATACTATTTTATCAATAATTTTTATTGGTGCTTGCCTGCATTTAATTAAGAATTTAGTTAGCTTTTTCAAAGTTTTGCTTAATCAGTTTCCTTTACAAAAAAAAAACCCCAAACAAAACACATTTTTGAGCAGCAGAATGACTGAAAAGATTCCATATTTGAAAATATTTGCTATCTTTTCTACCCAAATTCCCAAGCACTTCAAGATTTTTTTTTCCTTAAAAGTAAATAAATAACTGTAATCTTTGGTAGGTTTGAGCATGCGCAGTTAGACAATTGTGTTCTGGTTTACTGTTTGTTCTTATTTCCTGGTCTTTTCCAGCATTTAACCCTTACAGCATTTCTCTTCTTTTGACATTTTCCCTGTATGTTAAGTTGTACCTTTCCAAAGACACGTGCAATTCCCTCTGTCCCAGACCTTCAGTGTTTTTTTTTAAGAGTTTGGTAAGGATCTTGCAGAAGTTCTTTCCTTCCTGAGCTTCAATAGGATTGAGGGCTATTCATCTTACCTGTTGACCGTTAGTTAAGTGCAGAATATGTAGAACTGCCTGTTTTAATCAGGGGAGGAGAAATTAAGATGTAGAAAACATAGCAAGTATTATGTAGCACATGGATTCCCTGGAATATAGAAGAAAACAAACGTTAAGAAACTTTCCATTATAGGAAAGTGCGGAAGTGGAAGAGGGGTTTTGTTGTTGGAAGATGAGTACGTGGTGATGACCTCGTGCTGTTGATGGATGAAGGTCAGGTCTTTAGGCTGATTCTATCTTCTGTCTGCTCTTGACACTACTGATCACGAAGCTGTTGACTGCCTTCCAGTCCTTGGGAGATTAGGGGAAGTGATTCACTGGATGGTTTTTTCTTCTTTTCCCATTTTCTTTTTTTTCATCTCCTTTCCATCTCTCCCTCCCTCTCCTAGGAAATGAGAAGAGGTAGTTTGAGTAGTTAAACGTTATTATGACTTTTTTGTCATCGCAGTAATGCAGATAAATTATAAAGCATTTAAAGTGAAGAAAAAGAAGAATATTAACTGTTCATATTAACTATATATATATTTTTTTTCATTCACCTTGGCTGATCAATTTTGATTCTTCTACTGTATCTAATACAGCAATAGCATGTAGATAAGGGAGATATTCCTGGCTGTTATCCAAGCCATATAGACTAATGATGGTAATAGCTGCTTTTTCAGAAGCAGCAGTGTAACAATACTACCGAAGGTTAGTTCGTGCTTCTGTGAATGCCTCATGTGCTTTCTTCTTACCTACAAAGTAGAGACGTGGAGTCACAGGAGCTTCTCAGTGTTTTATTCCACCTGCGTTTGTTAAGGAAATTCTTATATCCAGTCTGAAGTCTCTTTAGTCTGCACACAATTATCCCTTTTATCATCATGGAGTGCACAGTTGCATTTTTGTATAGTAGTGCACCTACAAATCTGTTCCTGCTGGAATTAGCTGTAATGTAGTGCTGATAAAACTTTCTGCTGAAGTACTTTCTCTTTTTCTTCCTTTGCGCCTCCAGCACAAGTCATAATTCCGGTTTTATTCACTATCTAAAGAGTCTGCAGTTGAAGGAAGAGGGCAGAATTTTCTTTCGTTAGCGTGGCTGTATCTGTCTGAGAAGGTTCAGGTCCCTCAAGGTAGCAGCTCGTTAGTTTAATGGAAGAGGATGGAGCTAAGGTGCACTCCTAGGCTGGAATGTGTATAGGTTATGGAATGTTATAGGTTTGTTAGTAGTTTGCATATTCATATTTCAGGATATTTATCAGCCCATGCCTTAAAAAAGCAGATGACATTATCAGCCCGTTATAAAATAATTATTCTAACAGCATTGGGTGTTTAATAGAGGTGGAATTCCTTTTGTATTCATGCCAACAGGAGCTTAAATATTGATTCCAGTGTAGCCAAGGCTTTACCTGGGGACCTTGGAATAAAAAACTTACTGTAACACTCCAGAGTAATTAGATCTTAGAGCATGTGATAGCACCAGAAAGTTACCTCATCTAACATTTAGCAGGAGGAATTCTTTATCTTGGCTAAAATACCCTATATATCTAGTTTTAAATGGCATTGAGAAATTCTGGACTAAGATTGCCTTCCAAAGCATTTGGTCTGAAAATAGATCTCAGTAGAGGTTACTTGTATTTTAAGATTTGCCGTGCATGGAAAACAAAAAAGAAAACACACACCAAGAAAACCGAGCTAAAACAAACCCACAACAAAAACTCACACTGTTTAATTGCCATGTTCTTCTCTGAGCAGAAGCCAGAGTACTAGGCAAAGGGCTGGCAGAATACTTGAGGGTTATAAAGTATAAACTTGTAAAGCAAAGTATAAACTCATTTTTGTTTCTTGATGCAATTTGGAATCAAAGATGGTTTGTTAGTGTATGATTAGTCATGATTATTTTCTGCAAGACATTAAGTCATCCAGCTGTTTGGAAACTTTATTGCATCTGTTACTTGAGCTCTGTGCTCTGTTCTCCAATGATGGCTTTTCTTCTCCTCCCTGCTTTCTTATCCATCCTTTTTGTCCTCATGAGCTACCTGCTAAAACTCTGGGTTGCTGAAGATCAATTAGAAAGCGTGTTCTTCTCTGTCCATCTCATCTGTGAGTACTCCTTCACGTAAAGGTCTTTAGAAAGCTGCAGGAGAAAGGCCTCCAACCAGCAGCTAAATCATGCACAGTATTCAGTGCTTAAGGTAACTGTAAAAGTTTGAACTCAAAATGGTAACCAAAAAGTAATAGGATAAATTGTAAGATGTAAAAATACAGTTCTATATACGTATGTCTAGAGCTGGGTGAGCTGAAAATTTTTTACATGCCTTTCCATGTGTGTAAGTATGTGTCAGAGGGAGGAATAACCTGAACACCATGTAATATTTCTCCTACATGTTTCTAATATGTTACTTCATGTCCGTATAGTAGTTTGTTTATTTTAAGTTTGCTAATTTAGATGACAGGTACTTGTTTAAATCAACAGATTTCTAGTGAGAAGGTGAATTCATTACGTGATGGCTGCCAGCTTATTTGTATATATTGTATTAGGGGTTTGTACACTTCTCTCTGCAGTTATTTTTGAGGAATTTCTGAAGAATCACATTAAGATTTCAAATATAGCGTTAGATTGAAGCGCAGAAGCACAGTCAGAATGGAAACTCCACCAAAGGCTTGGATAGGTCTTCGAGACTTACCCCAGAAAAGCCACAAACCACGCTGCTTAAGAAAGCTATCTGAAGAGATAACGGCGAGCCTGTGTGAAGTTTTCTTTGCTCACTACTTGAAAAGATGATAATGAAAACAAACCCCGTATGCTTCAAAAGCATTTCTTGTGGTTCTTGAGGCACGGTTTGGAAGAACAGACTGCTTGTTGGGTAGGCTGAAGTCGGCTGGGCTGCCAGGCTCTCAGGCTTGGCATCGAGTGGACAGTGGCAGTGAGTGGGGGGTGATGAAGCTGGGCTTGTTTGGGGGTGGGAAGAAAGGGCTGTAAGGGTCAGTCTGACAGCAGGCCTGCAGTCTCCTGAAGAGCAGTTACAAGCATGACCTGGTGGCCACCCTGAGTGTAAAAAAAACTAAACAGCCTCATCCTCAAAAGAAGAAAAAGCACCTCAGAATTGCAGCTAGAGAGGTTCAGGTTGGACATCAGGAAAAACATCTTGCCTTGGAATATAGTACGTCACCGGAGCAGGTTAGGCAATTGCAATGTGGAGTTTCCATCTGTGGAAATTTGAGTGTTGACAAGAAAATGTCAGCCCTCAAATGTGTGACCTGCTGGGGTGCGAGCAGGAATTGTGACCCAACCAGGAGCTTGGGCTGGAGGTCTGCTTGGCTCCCTTCAGAGCAGTGTCTGTATGACTGTGGATGTTTCTGCACTGATATCCATTTTACATGTGAACAATATCAAACTGAGCTACTCGTCTTCAGTTTTCTGCCAGTAACAGATTGTTTTCCAGTATTTCTTTTGTACCTGGCAGAAGAGTTAAATTTCTCTGCTGTACTCAGATAATAGCTATGAAGTGCCTGGAGGCAGCTGAACCAGAGACAGAGGGTAGAAAGAAGTATTCATGTGTTCCCTTAGTTATTACTTCTGAAAGGAGGCTTGCTGCTTTCAAAAGTGTGGTCAAAAGGAAGAAATGTCAGGTTACATTTCAAAGGATTTCTTCCACAAAGGCTATTTCTCTACCTGGAGAGTTGTAAGAAAATTGTATGGGATTGTTGCAGGAAATCCTTTCAAATAACGATAATAAAAATGCATCCCTTAGAACAAATAGTCGTCTTCTGCTGCTGAGTTTTAAGGCAGAAGACTCCGTACTATGACATTACTGTGTATCACAAAAAGCTCTAATCTTAATCTTGTAAATATTTAGATTTGAGAATTTTCTTCATTTGAACTTGACTTTGTTTTGGAAGAATTGATAGCCTTATATGGTTGTTTCTGGAGGCCTAAAAGTTGTTTTTCATGATTAAGGGCTCTAGGATGAAATAAACAAAATCTGTTAACAGTCCATGGTTAGCGGGACTCTGATCTTGTCCTGTTTACAGAAAAGTGACTTTGTGAAATTAGTGGAGGTTTGGAGAAAAGATTTTTGAAAAATGATATTACCATTGCTGTGCACCTGTGAAGCAAATCTGTGCTCAGGGCAGCACCCAGGGGTGCTTCTCCACCCCGTGGTGCTCCAGAACTGCCCCCGATTTGTCCGAGTTTTACCCGTGACCCATGCAGCGATCACAGCGCACTAAGAAGAGGTATTTGCTATATTTAAGAAGTGTCAGCGCTGATCTTTGTGAGATGTATTGTGCCCATGGGGGAAGAGGCCTGCTTTGAAGTAGGCAGGAATGAGCTTGTCTCGTCGGTGGGTTTAATTTCAGCTTACAGTGGCATCTGCTGATCTGCTCGGTGATACCGTGGCTTTTCATCTGCGTTGCCGTTGCAGTGGAGGGGTTAGGCACTGCTGTGCATTCAGAATGCCTGGAATCTTGTAATTTTCAGGTGCAGGCTTCCTACATTGATAGATATATAAATCTGGTGATAGCATCTTGCACCACATCAAAGACGGCTGTGGCGACTCGTTCTTCAGCTTCAGGCTCTGCAAAGTGTGTGTGCTGTCCTTCCCTAAATGAGCTGTCCCTGGGTCAGCTTGGGGGCTTTCCCCATTTCCAGAACCTTCTCCCGTCGCTGATCTCTGCCCGCCTTTTGAAGAAGCTGCTCACTGAAGCCGCTGTCTGTCCCCGTTTCTCTCACGTGGTAGTGCTGCACCAAGGCCTAGGTGGGGCCTCGCCTCCCTCAGCCCTCTTCCAACCTGGTACTTCAGAGTTGATCGGTGCTGCCTGTACAATCATGATCTTTTTTCCTTTGGGGGAGGCTGCATGATGTTGTTAGGAGAAAGGCAGCGAGGTCACAACAGCAAGGACTGATGTGTATAGCTTTGGAGTTGCACAGCTGACAACTGGAAGCCTGGCTGAACTTATTGTTACTCCTTTTTAAGTGTAACTTGGATTCACTTATCTCTCGTGTAAAGCCAGAAATTGTAAAGTCATCCCACCAAAAAAAAAAGTAGAGACTTCAGTCTCAACTTAGCCACATTCAGGTGGCTGTGCTCTTCACACAATTCACTCAAAAGAGATTTTCAGAACATGCATGAACTGTGGTAGTGAACCTGAAGTCATCAGGAGAAGGCTGGCTTTTAGTGGTGCGGTGGTACCATTTGTTTATGTAGAGTGGACAAAAAAGAATATTGCAGCTTATCTGAAGACAAACAAGCCTCCTTCTCCAGCGACGGCAATTACTTGCCTTTGTAGTCATACAAAATAATTCTTTTGTAAAAGAAATTCCACTGTGTGAGAGCAAATATTTGAAATGGAGCAAGTGATGTGTGTGAGAATTTGATATGTTCTTGGAACGATGCTGTGTAAAAGATATTTTTCCTTCACAAATGGAAGAGCTGGAGATAGCGGGGATGCTGCAAGTGCCGTTCACTAATTTACAATATGCCTTTTTGTTCCTCTGTCTCTTCAGTGACTTCTCATTTGCTGTGCCTGGACTACTTACAGAACTCAATTGCTGTGGGGTGGTTGTCACTGTCCCGATGATACAAAAGAAAACACTTTCTTTAGTATGTTGTGAAACATAACATGATTTGTAAGCCTATACGTGGTTTCCAAGACAAAAAAGAATCACTGATCATAGTGTCATCAATGAAATGCTGTTCCTTTGCATAGTTTGGAAATAACGCTGTGGTATACTAACCTCTGGGAAAGTCACTTTTGTTATTGTTGGCTGCTGTGTTTAACGTGGAGCTCTCAGCTGACATGCTGTATGTTATAGGAAAAATGCTTGTGAGTTAGCTAGCAACAGTCCAGGGAAGTGTCTAAATTAGGAATCTGTCTCTTGTGCCTCCTTTGTGCTTTTTTCTTATTAACACATGCTGTCCTCCCTTCTGTGTGCGCGGGGCTGTCAGTCCCCTGTAACTGCGTGTGGATACTGGCAGCACCGCTCTCCACCAGGTTTATGTAAGCAGCAATTCATCTAAAGGAAAATTTCCATTTTCATCCCACAAGTAGAAGGCATGGGTCCATCAGAATAGAAGGCAAAAGTCTGTCAGGCTTTAAATTACAGTTAAGTATAGATTAATTCTTTTAAAATTGCAATGCTGTTTCTGTAGCCGCCTTTTCCTGCAGCACATTCATTTAGCTGTCAGCCTTTGCACGTTGCCATAGTAAGGTACAATTGCAGTGCGTGTTTTTATTGTAGACTGAAGGACAGACCTTCTGCAGAGTTCCAAATGTATCTTCATCACACGGCTGTTTCTTTAACAAACAAAAATGAAGTAACTAACTGCCAAAACTAATTGCCAAAAAGAAAATAGTATAAATCACTCTCCAGTACAAAACTATAAGCGTATTCAGTTACTAAGATTATTAATTAGGTAACTGAGGATCGCTGTGGTTTACTGACTGCTATGTCAAACCTGGCTGTGTATGGATTTTTAGGAAAGGTCAAAGGCAGTAGAAGTGCTATAACAAAGATTTTTTTTTTCCCTTGGATGTGCTTATGGAAATCAGTTCTGTCATTTAGAGATCCCGTCATTGCGTGTCATGATGTTGAAAAGAATTCAGATTAGATCAGTGATTGCTGTTTGCAGCTCAGTCCCCCCCATACAGGCTGATTCCAGCTGTTGAGCATGAACTCCTGGGAATGCTGGGCACTTGGCAATGACGTTGTTGGAGCTGTCATAGAGTTGTTGTGTACCTGGCAGTCACAGCTACTGGTCACCAAAGGAGTCCTTTCCTTTTGGTGACCCCTCACAGCTGTGAATTCATCACTTGAAGGGAATTTTTAAACGTGGTTTCAGTGTTTCTGTGTGCTTTAAAATCAAACATAGTTGGCTTATTTCTTTTGAGTTCATTTGCTGCCACACAAAACGTTTGTTTTTACATGTGTTTTAGAGTCCAACAATGCTGAAGAATTTTGAGGGATGCCCTCTATTGGAAACTGTCAGTAAATGCCTGATTCCATATACTTGGTAACTTTCTAATAGCACATCCCAGGTGTGATCCAGTACCAGGCTAACTTGGTTTCGGTACAGCCCTCAGCAGGGAGGTGGCCATCAGAATCCTTATCATGGGACCCAGTCTGTGTAAAAGTCTCCACTAACAAGAGACAGATTTAAACCTGTGGGAGGTGTGAGCAGGCTTCTCCCCACACCTTGGCATGATACGTCTGTGCTTCCCAGTAATAAAGAACCAAAGCCATCAGCAGCCTGCATGGGATGTCGTCCCTTGGGCTGCTGGACTTCTGTGAGGCCTCCAGCCTTGCGTTCGAGTGCTGGTGTCAAAGGGATTACACAGCCACATTTCTCTTACCTCCGCTTGAATTTGTGTTGTTTTCTGAACAACAATTGGAGCTTGGGTTTGATTAGTTTTTTGCCAGCATAGTGATGTTTATCTCTTTATCTGTTGTTACTGTATAGATTTTCCAGGCAGAATTTCCCTGCAAAACAAACTAAAAAAACAAAGCAAAGGGACTTTTTCTGTGTGCTATACAGACACTTTAAGAAAAGGGGAAGAAGTACAGTATTGACGCGTTTGTTTTCTCTCTTTTCTATAGGAGTGCAGGATCCTCAGCACGAGAAGATAATTACTGTGACTACTAATGGCAGTATTCACAGCCCCAAGTTTCCTCACACGTACCCGCGCAATACTGTGCTGGTGTGGAGGTTGGTGGCGGTAGACGAGAATGTATGGATACAGCTTACTTTTGATGAAAGATTTGGGCTTGAGGACCCAGAAGATGACATCTGCAAGTAAGTTAGTTTCGCTTTAACTTATGAAATGTCTTAAGAAAGATGTCGGGGATGGAGCAAGAGTGTTGCTCAGGTTTTATAACAATGTGACATGTGCATGTCAATATATTTATAGAGATGAATTGCTTGAAGGTATTAGCTACTGATTTTGTTTGGCACTGTTAGGAAAGCATTTCGTGCTTGAAAGGTTTGGAGTCCCCCCATTAAATGCCATTTGAATGGCATATCCTGCTTTGATGTGTTCCTGGGGAGGTATTCCACACAATTTTTTCCAAGTAGGTGTTTTTGCTTTATTTTTTTCCCCCTATTTTGGATTTTATTTTTCGAGTACCTTCTATGCTTGATGCTTGCTTTCAGTTTTTCTAAGTAATTGGTCTTTGGTTGTTTTTTATGTCTCATATCAATGTTTGACAAATTTGAGTTTCTTAGAGGTTACTATTGCACTTACTCTTAGTTTTGGAAGCTGAGGTTCATAACCGATAGACAGGTATCTTCATAATTCTGAAGGGAGTAACTGTCAAGGCCGTGTCAAGTGTAATAAAATGCTAAGTACTATACACATATGTTTGCTCAGATGAGTGCACTCCCTTTGCACAACAAATCTTTTATTAAAAATGAAAACTTAGCTTGCTTTTTCTTTTCTTTGCATATGGCAGAGTGAAGTGGCAAGTGAAAGAAAATCCAGGTAGGGTGACTCATTCGTCCACTTGCAAAGAAAAAAGTAAGATAAGTTAAAATATTTTTAATGTTATAACTGGAGTAGTATTTTAATGGGAGTACATTTATTTTAAGTAAACAAGGTGATGAATACAGAAGTACTGATCAAATTAAAAAGCAGTAATAAGTAACTCATAATCTTCATTCAGTCGTAATCTTATCATGGTCCTGTTTGTGCATGGATACCAGGCAGTTGTATTCAAATCCTGATATGTGCACTTCTGAGGGCACATTAAGCTTTTTTGCTTGGAAGATATGACCCTCTAAAAAGAGGTTTAGTTGTTTTTAACCAAAAGAAAAAGCAGAGGTAATGTTTCTGCATTAAGTTCAGGAACAAATTCAGTAAAGCAAGGGAAAGTCAACCTTTTTTGATGTGAAGTGCGTGTAAATAATTGACAAATTGAGGAAATAACTGAAGTGCAGAGCTTAGCTGCATAAAACAATTCTACAGAAGACCGTTGAGTTACTGAGTTATCAGTAATATCTCTTTATAAGTAATGTCTTGTTTCTTAGTAGTTCCTATTAAAATTATTTAAGCTTCTTTCCAGTACCTTCACTAGAAAAGCTGAGGGTTTCTCTTGCTTGCATCCCATTTATGACTTCATTCTGTTTCTGCCATCTTGAAATCAATATTGTTGTTGCAGACAACTGAACAGTTTCTCCAAAACCAAGTTTATATGACAAAGGACACAAAATATGACAAAAATATGAAACTTAATATATTATTGCTAGCTTATATTTTTTTGAGGCCTTATTTTTTGTTCTGGGCTATGACTGAAACTAGATGAAAACTGCAGCTTGGTGACACTAGGCTTTTTTTCCTACAGCTTGTGGTTTGTACCAGGATATCTTGCTCTCTCAAAATAATTGAGAGGACCTATATGGGATACCTGCAGTGGTCATTATCCCATTTCTCAGTTCTTCCACCCACTTCTCAGGCTGTATGTTCTGTGCAGTGCAGGAGCCTTCTCCATAATACCTGTGAGGCTCTGAGAGAATGCACTATTTGAAGTACTTTGCTTAATGTAGTTCTGCAACAGGAGAATGTTGGATCAGAGATGTCCTAGGTGCATCCTGCAGCTTTGGCAAGTTTGTGTCTGTGTCTGAGCGGAAGCCAACATCTGGCTGGCCTGACCACATCTGGATTTCTGCTAAGTCAGTTCTGGTGCTTCAGCTATTCTGTGAGGTCTTTCTGTCTAGAATGAGTATAACATCTTACAGATGCACTGAAGGGACCAGTTTAGTCACTGCTTTAGTTTCCTGAATCTGGATTGGAGTGATCCTGCGCAGCTATTTTCCACTCCACTCTGTAGTTCATCTCTGCATTGTTTAACATACAGCTAATAATTGTCTTAACAGTAATTATACTTCATCTACACGAGGTCTTGTGTGGGCAAAATTGTGAGAATCCCACTACGTCCTTTCAGAAGTGAACACAAAGTCCATTTTATGTAGGAACTCAATCCATGCATTTATTTCAGAATAGATTTGTGGTATTTTCATGCTATGGATATGTACATTTCTGCAATACTGCACCGATTTCAGTCTTGTGCAGTTTGATGGCAGTTCTGGCTTGTGACAGGAAGGTTATGAACAAAATCTCCCACCAAACCGTAAGAAGCATGCAGTTTCCTAGCTGTTTTGTGGAGTGTTCTTCAGATGGTAGAATTGGTGATGAATTTTCCTTACATCAGGGAATTTCTTCCTATCAGAAAAATACTGGATTTACATTCTGTAGGTCCAGCCTTTCCAATGAAGAAAATAAACAGACTTTTTTTCTGCTGATGGGCATGGTTTTCTGGATGCTCATCCCTCAACGCTGTGTTTATCATAAAGCTGTTGCCCTTCTGTGCCTGACAGCCCCTGTTATCTGGAGGATGCCATGACTCTCCTTGACCAGGAGGGACTGATGGTTGTTCAGTTGTTGCTTGTTGTCTGAAATTGTTGCTTTCTGTCTCTGAGAACACAAAACGACAAAAGCTTTGAGAAACTGAGTCAGGAAAACACAGATGTAGCTTCCTTCCTTGAAGAACATGTGTCCTACAGTTGCCTTTAATGAGCAGTTGGTTGTACACCACAGTGTTAAGTAACAAAAATCTTTCTCACCTTAACAATGTGCACCAAACTCGCTCTCTTGCTGTGCACTGAATGGCCATCGTTGTTCATCTCGGTGGTGGTGGCAGCTGTTCTTTCTAATGATCAGGTGATTTCAGTCTGTTTGAATTGTTTTATATACAACAAAACAGCGATGAATCACAAATCCGAAGTGCAGTTACTAAAGATAAGGATTAAAATACACAAGCGCGATGTGGAACTGACTGGGTGTTGAATACTAGACGGCACTTGACCATCATCATTGTTTTAGGATAGCTGCATAGGCTTTGAGGATAGCCTTCCAGTATTTAAAAGGAGATGATAGACAGGAGGGAAAATGACTTTTCACAAGGGTAGACAGTAATAGAACAAGGGGGAATGGTTTTAATCTGCAGGATGGAAGGTTTAGATTAGAAGTCGGAGGACAGTTCTTTACCGAGAGAGTGGTGAGGTGCTGGCACAGGCTGCCCAGAGAGACTGTGGATGCCCCATCCCTGGAGGTGTTCAAGGCCAGGTTGGATGGGGCCCTGGGCAGCCTGATCTGGTGCCAGATCTGGAGGTTGGTAGCCCTGCCTGTGGCAGGGGGGTTGGAACCTGATGATCCTTGGGGTCCCTTCCAACCCAGGCC
>JAOWBO010000070.1:21331566-21372102 GCA_028564985.1 Crax fasciolata
CCTGATGATCCTTGGGGTCCCTTCCAACCCAGGCCATTCTGTGATTCTATGATTTACAAGTCTCTTCAGTCCTCCAATAATTCAAAGAATGAACAGTAGTCTGTTCTGTAGGTTTTTCTTTGCTTGTTTTTGTCTAAGGCTTTTAGTAACTGTGTATGTGAATCTGTTGATGCAGTTATGTAAGTGAAGCTTTTATCTGTACAGTTTTGAAGAATCCCCGAAACTTGTATAATTAATGAATGTGCAGTGTGTAGAACTTTTGGCTGTACAAGATGAGTAAACCTGAAGACAGCTGTCAGTGGGATAAAATCTATGAGCAACACTGACTTTTTTTTTACTGTCCTCACATGAAATTAAATACTCAAATCTTAATTTTAGGAATGTTCTTCCTCTGAGGGTACTTAGGACGATGCTTTAGGGTACAGAACCACATGCACTGAATTCGGTGCCTCCCTTCTCCCTGATGTTTCTGTAAGCTTCTCGCCTTCAAATCTTTTGAGTAGACTCAAAAGGAGACTCCAAGCTTCCATTCAGAGAAGATTGAAGTTCTCAGGTAGAAACCATCACCAAACAGTCCCATGTTCCTAATGAATGTATCATTAGCACCGAAGTGTTGACAAGAGATAAGCATTCGGAAGATTTGGCTCAGTCTGACAGGACCGAAACAAGTGTATTAAGAAACATAAAGATACTGTTTGCAGTCAGTAGCTATGAAGAAGAAAAATATTTGCTTAGCTGGCTCTTTGACGTAAATGTCAAATGCCTACTATGCAGTGGTGAATTGTGGTGGCACAATAAAGAGGCTAAAAATTTTGTTACATCATTTTCACGTAATGTAAGACCCAAAGATGATCTTACAGCACATGGAGCTTCCTTTCTTGTAATTACGACAAATCTCTACATCTAACACATGGAGTACAATACAGATGCAGTGTTTAAATAGAAAGATGATAGGTATTTCACTTCTGTTTGGCCCATGTGATGGAGGCACCTAACTGCATCAACAGAGCACAAACATGGAAAAAACAATTCCAGCATCTTCTGCTGGAACCTACAAGAAAACAGCACACTCATACTGTCTTTGTCTTTGGTGCATTGTAGGGGTAATATTAACACATGTACTATGAACATGCAATCAAACAAATTCAGAAAGAAGTATATCTTATCAACATTTGATGACCGTCCTTGCAGTCTGGCAGTCTTTAATGCTTCTGATGGGCTTTTTTGTTGCAAGAGATTGTGATTACAGAGAGTGAAGTTATCTCAAAGTTCAAGTTGCCTTTGAGTAACTTGACAAAGACCTTTATGTGAACTCTGTATTTAAAGAGGAATGGCTGCAGACAGTGTTCATGGTGACTCGTGTTGCTAAGTAGCTGGGCTGCTGGTTTCTTTGAGGTTTTTTGTTTCTGTTTTTCTCATTTCAAGCTTCCAGGGTTTGCTGTTGCCACCTCTATTTGAAAACTCAGAAAACAGTGAGGAGTCCCCCCCAAAATCTCTAAGACTTCAAATTATAGGGGCAAAAAAAAAACAAACCAAACCAGGCTGAGAACGGAGATGAGTATTTTAGTGAATACCTGTCCTTAAAGCTCTTTTCTTACAGCTGTTGCCTTAGGTTTTCAGTGGATTCAATTTTAGCAATGTGGTGTATGTTCTATGCACATAGATGGACTTGATTCTACTTAGATGACTTCACGTGTCTGTGATACTTAAATGTCTCCATCACTGGCTGTAGCTTCAGTGTAAGTAAAGTCACATTAAAGTTAAAATTCATTATGGCTGTGTTCTGTGTCAGATCCAGTTGGATAGAAATGCTTCCATTAACAGCTGAAATTATTTAAAAAAAAAAAAAAAAGCATATGAACTCTCATTCCTCAATATATGATTTCATTTTACCTTTCTCTTTTCCCATCCCCAGCATATAAATTCCTTGTTAATCATTTTTATATGAAGCCTGAAAAGGAGTCATATAATTTAAATGGTCAGGATGGGTTCTAGCATTCAAGTGCTTCAGATAAAATGAAATACTGATGGGAAAGACTTACTATGAAACAAGCGATTTAAGATGAAGTCCTTGGTAGCACAGCATAGATGTCCAGCTGCTGGCAGGAAGGTGGCATTTTAGGAACAATGCGTAGAAAATGCCATGAGGCTTGAGTCAAGGTGGAATCACTTCTCTGGTGCTTCTGTTCTTTGTTGTTGGTTTTCAGTTGCTCAGTCCATTGGTTGCAGGACAGCTGAATAGTGGTACCACTTCCTGAGAGGCTTCAGTGCTGGATGCGCTGAAAGGGAGGATGGGTGGGGTGTGGGGATAAAAGTTTTTAAGAAACTAAATTAATCTGGGACCAGTCTTTTGGTTATCTAAAACATTCCACATACAAAGCAAAAAGATGAGTACTGCAAGGGTTATTTTTTTCATATGAGTTCCACTGTAGCAGTACCACTTTGGTTTGATGAATGCGGAGGAATCCAAGGCCCTCATGCCTCCTGCTTTGTTTTGAAGAAAAACTGAATATTTTTCTCCATCAGAAGTAACTGTATCTGTTTCTGTATGTCTGGTTTAGGCTTATTTCTGAAGTTAAATATGAGGAAAATTCTTTTCTGTTCTAAATTAATTGGACAAGATTGTAACTCCTTTTATTTATTTATTGGAGGAAGGTCTGTCTTGTGCATTTTCCATGATGCCAGAAAGATTGTCTCTGATTCCCAAATGCTGGTTTGTGCAGTCCCTCATCCTTCAGCTGGTCACATCCTGCTATTTCACTGCTGTCAGCAGTTGGTGCCCAGCAGAGGCTGCAGGCAGTGGAAGCTGCAGAGGTGGCGAGGCTGAGTCAAGCATCTCCTAAGCTCCTGCTGAGCTGAAATTTTGCAGTGCAGTTGCCACTATGCGCTCAAAGCAGATGCATTTGTGGAGAGGAGAGGATCATGATTAAGCTCATGGCAGAAGTCAAAATATATTACCAGATTTTTGTGATCTGGATTTGGCTTCTAAACGTAAGCATTCGTTTAGGTTCTCTACTGCATATTAAAAGTTGCTTAATGCCATTTGTATGTTAACAAGTCGGTAAATGTGACAAAGCAGATACTGCAGGCAGTGAAAGATAAAAACTTGGAAACCAAAGTCATAGTACAGATATTACTGAGACTACTCTGGAACACACATTTCTTAAGCATAGAAAAGACTAAACTCAATTCTGCTGAAATGGTTGATGGCTGCAGAATTGCACTCTGTAAGCAAATCAACGTCTAGCACAAGAAAGGGACATGGAACAAGGTGCTTCCCTGGTCTGAACGGAGGACAGCACAGCCTGCATGGCATGATCAGGAGCACAAACTTAGGGGCTATCGTGGCAGGTACCATGTATATCATGTCACGTTGTATCATGTCCACCAATTTTTTCCTCCTTTAAAGTAAACCCAGTGTTCATTTTTACTGTCTGGCATTACTAGAGGATGCTATAATAGATCCTATTTTGCAAGTAATTTAAAATCTGTTTCTGCAGCCCAGATGAGTGTTAGGAGAGTAACTGCAGCTGAGTGGGCAGTTGACATAATAATCCCTTACTCCTCCTTCACACCAGAGACTGCACTCATTGACTTAGAAAACATTTTAGGCTCCTTAAAATTCCTTCCTGGTCCTCTCAATCTCAAGAAAACTGTTTGAGTAAAGTAAACTGTGTCTGCAGTATCAAAATATTTTTGTAAACGATCCTAATCCTAATTTATTGCTTCTGAAGTTGTTTCATGTTCCCATAGCTGGCTCTGTTTCCAGTGGTGTGTAGGCTGAAGTTCTTTCCTTTGAAAATGAGCGGGGCAGTGCTGGGTCTTGCTTCTGCCTGGAGTACTCTGGGAGCACCTCCTGCTGCTGGCATGCCCCTGCTGCCTCCCCACTTCCTACTGAGAGGTAGGAGTAAAGGAGTGTGCTGTGAGCCGTGGCCAACAGAGCTCGGCCATGCAGGCTCACTGTGCTGCCACCTGCACTTCCCAACGTGAGTTCCTCAAGCCCCTGATGTCCAGAGAAGTGCCAGCGACAAAGGACAGCGGTGTGACCTGAAGGCACTGCCTGCAGTGTCTCAGTGATGTGGTTATGCACAGTGTGTGCTCCCTCCCTGATGTTTTTTCTGGTTACTGAAAGTCTACGTGGAGTTAAGCCAGCAGGCTCAGGCAGGGGTACAAGCAGCTTTCCCCTGCTTCATCAGCAGGCAGAGCAGACATGCTGACTCTTCTCTCCCAATATGGGCAGTTGTTTCCTCAACTGTTACTCAGCTTTTTACTTTTCTCTTCCCCCTTTTCCTTCTTTGTGTCTTCTCCCTTCCCTCTTTCCCTCTGCTGCACCGTGTGCTTTGTGTAGCACCAGTGTTCGAACTGAGTTGCTCGAATGAACTTGTAGTGAGATAGCATTACCAGCAAAATGCATAACGCATTTTGCTTCAGTCTGTTGCTGTCTGATTCCCAGGATGTCTGGGGAGATGCATGTGAAAGAGATGTCACAAAAAGCAGGATTTCTTATCCTGAAAATAAGGATAGATGGTCATGTGTGACTGTCCCAGGGTATTTGTGATATAAAATAAGTAGATTTTTTCCCCTTTCTGACAAAAACATGAGCTAGCAGCAGTTATTAGCAAGTTTAGTTTCATCCTAGCCTCTGATTCGTATGCTGTGGCTGGATTAAAAATACATCTGCATAATTTTATGACCATTAATTCATAATGTGGTAAACTGAAGTGAGAGGAAACTCCTTGCGTGCTTCAGGTGTAAGACGATCTCCTGCCAGGGCTGAGAACAGATTTTTCTGCCTTGTGCAGCATTTTGCAACTCCTCAGTTACGTTACAGGGATTTTTCACTTTCTGTTCAAGTAGCAATTATTAGCCTGTCCTGAAGCAGGATATTGGATTTGGTGATAAATGGGCTGTGCTGGATGGGTAAATCCTGTGTGCTACTGTAGCAGGCAAGAAACCATATGTAATTGTATCATGGAACAAAAGAAATAATTGTTTTCATGTTAGCAAGCCTAGGTGGAGCCCCACTCTCCACTGAGGAGGCAGGAAGGAGGAAAAAGGAAGAGGAGAGACTTGACCAGGTGTGTGATGCTGCTGTGTCATCAGGGAAGGGAGGCTGCCTGCACTGCTCTGCCAGAGTCTTCACATGCTCAGAATGCCCCTTAGAACACAGCAACATTCCTAAAATTTGCTTTTGAATACTGTAAGGGAGTTGCTTAACCGGTACTTTCCTCCTCACTGACTGGATCCATAGCTACGTTCCAGGGTATAAGGAAGAATTACCATTTGGGATACTAGAGTAAGTATTTAAAATGCTGCTTGCAACATAATGATAAAACTATAGTTATGGATTCAGAGAAGCTGAGGGAGGTACACTGGCCATGGTGAGAAGTAGGATGCAAAGCAGTTGAGTATCGTCAGCTCCTCAGAAAGCTGACAGTCAGTCTTTTAAATGGAGGAGTCAGGAAACCATCTTTTTCCCTTCTTTCTTCCGCTTTATCTGCATGATTATACTATATCTTTCTATATCCTAAGATTGTCTTTCAGGTGATTGAGAGAAAATTATCCTTACAAGTTACACCTGTATGAATTAGGCTTGTGGCACAGGCTATCTAGATCTGATCTTATTTACATGTTTTATCTGTATGACAAGTTTAACATAGACTTAATTATAGGGTAGCTGCCTGAATATAGAATTGTGTTGGTTTAGAATCTGAAGACTTGCCAATGCACCAGTCTGTGATTTCTCATTCTTGTGGAAAAGGCAATGCCCCTTTTTCCCCGTGGGGCAGAAGTTACCTTCTGGGTCTGTGCTATACACTTGCTTAAGCTGGAGATACTTTGGTGCTTACCAGTGGGTATACGTGCCAGTCACCATCATTTATTTCCTAAACGTGTTTGTGTGCCAATGCACAGCTCATCAGAGAAAGTGCGTGTTTTCAGCAGTACTTGGTTCATGAATAAGCGTTGAAATAACAGTTGTATTATTATTTTTTTTTACTTCTATTTACTGCTTTGTTTCCAAGTGGCAAAAGCTACTACACATCAGGTGAAGCTGAGACACCTACTTGCTACCTCAGGTTTTGAGCAGATCCACAGGAAATGGAAATGTGTTTTCTGTTGGACAGGAGAATGGTGTTGCTGCAGGTCAGTTCTCCAAATCAGACAACCATAGTGCATCCTTCCCTTTCTATGAGAAGTGGTCAGCTGTTTGAAGAGTAGCATTTAGGGGTTTAAACTGTCTCTTTTTTTTTTTGCTTATATAGTCATTATCGAAGTGGTTTACAGTAAGTGAAGGGGAAGGAAACTGAAATGCAAGGATTAAACTTCTTTTCTTTAACGTACCCTAAATAGGAAGATAGAAATTCAGGAGCTGTGTGGTTATGTTAGAAGCCTCAGGCTGTTACTAATCAGTATGAGGAAAGATGAAATAGAAAGAACCATGGCAACTATACAACATTTGTGAATGAATCTGTGTTTCCATAGGGCAGCTCTTAATGTACAGCCCTGCGTCTTCTAAAATAGATGTATTCAAAGTAGGTTGGCACAGAAACTACGGCCCATATTTGGGGAATGGCAGTTAGCAATGTTCTCTGTTTATACCTTGAGTATCTTTATTTCACGGAAAATGTAGACATGGCAGGATACTTGCTTTTTTATATCACATACTCATTTGCTCTATTGGCTGAAAGTGATGTTTATTGCTAGAAGTAATGTTCGTGTATAATTAAACATCATTTTCTGAGTATGAGAAACTGACCTCATCAGTTACTTATCTGGGTTATTTCTGGGTATGCTGTTTCTTAACAGTGTCTGTTAAAACACAGTGTGGGATCAGCAGAAACAGTTACAGCTGTGGAAATTCATTTCGCAGCAAATTGTTGCTGATTTTATGTAAAAACATGAAGCATGACAGAAATTGTAAGCTGCTGAGTGGAACACAACTCATTTCTCAACTGCTGGATCACCTGCAATCCTCATAGTGATGGCTCTGATAAGTTTTCCTGAAGAGGCTGAAGGCTCCTGAGAACTGCCTGTGCTGTGTACCTCAGCAACTGGAATCCATTGACTCTGGGTACTTCTGTGGTTTTTTTCTTCCCAGACTTCCTTTTGCAGACATGATCAAGATATGGGATATTTTAAATATTTAAAATTTTATGTCTGGTGGTCTTTGGAAAAGTTTTCTTCCAACACCCTGCCTTTACTGTCAAAGTAGGCCCCAGTCAAAAGTTTCTGTTCATGTTGAGTAGAATTGGTTTTATTGAAGTTTCATGTAATCATAGAGTGAATCATAGAATGCCTTGAGTTGGAAGGGACATTCCAACCCCCTTCCATGGGTGGGGACAGCTTCCACTGGATCAGGCTGCCCAGGGCCCATCCAACCTGGCCTTGAATGCTCCCAGGGATGGGGCACCCACAGCTCTCTGGGCAGCTGTGCCAGGGCCTCACCGCCCTCTGAGTAAGGAATTTCTTTCTAACATCTAACCTAAATCTCCCTTCTTTTTAGTTTAAAGCCATTTCCTGTGTTGAGTATTTGCTGGTGCTGCCCTGCAGGGTCAGCATTTCAGCCAAGGTGCCTTTCCCTTCCTTTCCTCCAGGAAATTTTGCTTTTTGTCTCATTTGAGTTTTTTCCTCTGCCTCTGACTGGCAAGTTGAGTTACTAATGGCAAAGCTGTACAGGTGTGCACTGTTCAAGGTTTGTGATTTCAGAAACTTTTTATCTACTTGTTGGTGGAGGGCTGAACCGATGGGCCAGTCTTTCCCAGTCTGAGGTTTAAGTGGATGTGGTTTATTGACAATAAATACAAAATACTATAAAATAATTTGAAAGGCAAATGAGTTAAATAGCTGTTCTGAAGCTTGCAAACTTGTGGAACAGTTGGTTGTACTGCCTAGCAACACTGGAGGAAAAATTACCAAAACTAAGATTTCCTCTTAGACAAACTGAAAAATAGCATATGTACCTGCAATTTCATTATTACCACCTGTTTAATTTCTTTTAGCACTTTGGTTTTTATTTGACGTGATATTCCTCAAAGACTGAGGCAAAGAGAAACCATTATCTTTAGTCTTCATGGGAGGGACAGTACTGGTGGCAGGAAAAGTTCTATTGAATCAGTGGTGCATTGCACTCTTCCTACAAGCATACTGCTGAATCTGTAGGCTTGTAGTTTGCCTGTAGGTATGTAATTTGCCTGAAATCCACTTCTATTTCTCCAGCTCAGAGTGCCACTGTTCTTTTATGCCTTCTTCCTCAGGGTTCTCCCACTGTCTCTCTGCTCCTCATGAGCTTTGCATTCTCCATGTCTCATCCTGCATTTTTGCTGAAGGCCATACAAAGCCTAGACCTACAGGCGACAACAAGGCTACTTAAACAGATTGGTCTGCCATCAGGTGCCTCGGATTTGAGTGTCTCCATCATGCTCCAGTGTTCCCTTTTCCACCCAGATAAATGTGAATTTTCCCATTATAGTGTTGCTGGAGAGTTCTGTTGATTGGGGAAGGCTTCCAAAACTCGCTACAAGCGAAGCAGACAAGCTCTGAAAGAACGTCTTCAAGCTAAATACTTGGCCTCTCTTTCTTCTCTAAATATAGTGTTTATTTCACAAAGAACAATATGATTACTTGCAGCTGTGTTTTAAGTGATGTAAGAGGTGAGGACCATGTAAGGTATTGCCAGTACCTTGACACTTCTGTCTATAGAACTGCACAGTTTAATTTGAGTGATGGAAACAAAATGTTTTATTCTATAGGAAATTTAAATATTTCAGTAGTAAAAATTAAAACGATTTCAAATATTGATGGAAGAGGGTGAGGAAACTTTCCTTTTGAAATTA
Source organism: Crax fasciolata (assembly GCA_028564985.1). Lineage (NCBI taxonomy): Eukaryota > Metazoa > Chordata > Aves > Galliformes > Cracidae > Crax > Crax fasciolata. The sequence continues at coordinate 21,340,401 of JAOWBO010000070.1, forward strand.
TGTTAAGAAGAAGACCAAAAAGATGCTTTCATGATGACAGTTTTTAGTAATTTGTCGCTTCCAAAGCAAAGCTGCACTAATATAAACCGTCGAAGTTCTGCTCAATAACAGTTTGCCTGGTGCACTGCCGGAGGACCTGGGATGCTTTTGGTCCAAGTCTGAGGTAGTTATTTTGGTGTCCTGTCTCAGAACCATGAAAACCTTGAAATTTGCATATGCTTTACAGCAAAATGGAATAGAAGCACTGCAGCATCTCATGGGGGGGGAAATGTCAGGGTTGCTGTCACCTTCACATGTCTTAATTGAAAATAAATAAGTAAAATTGAAGTTTATGCTCATCGAGGTGGGGAAGAAAAAGGTATTTCACCTTTCACACACAGTTTTGTTGGGTGTGCTAGTTTTTGCCTGCCACACATGTATATGGAGATGGAAAGATCCAGTGTCACTGGTATGACAAAACAGGTTCCCGTGTGGGTTTCTGCTCCTTACATTCGTTGATACATCTGTGGGATTCTGAAAGCAGACAGAAGCCACACAAAGGTCACAAAACTGTAAGCCAAGGTAAACAGCCTGTCAGAAAATATTTAGCAAATGCCAGTGTAAACCACAGAAAAACAGAGAAAGGAGAGGAAAACACATTCCCTTGGAAAATAGATTTCCTGGTTTGAAAGGCATTGAAGTTCAGGGTCCTTTACATTACCTCTTTGTCCTTTTCAAGTAAATTTCCTTTGTTCAGGTTGTTAAATTCAATCCAAGGTCCTAGGCACCTAGCCCTAGGGAAGAGGAATATGCATTCTGCAACAGGTATAGGGGAAGGCACTGTGGGCATCACTGACTAAAGGCAAAAATACATCTTCTGTCTTGGTAAAGGAGATGAGACTACCTCTTAGCCATGAAGTTTAGTAATATTCGAATAAAGTATGAAACGTAGATATGAGTGAGCATTTCTTTAGTCACTGTGCTATAGGGGTTGTGGTTTTTGGTTTTGCGTTTTTTGTATGCTGCACAAAAAAGGATTCTTTGGTTCAGTGTGCTTTTTAACTTTAACTCCTTTGTGGATAGAAAATAGTTTCTCAATTCTTGGTTATTTATCCTACTTTTCTTGCTTTTCAAGGAAAGGCTTCTCTTGGTGGGAAAATTGCGTGGCTGTGATATTGTCCCTGCCACTTCTTAGCCCTGTGGCATGAAGCCTCAGCGTTGTGCAGCATGATCTTATAAGCATGAAGCATCTGAACCAGTTCTGAAACAGAAGATTCTTTTGGAACACAGCGTGTTCAGCCTAGATAACTGACAGGGATCAACTTACGGACTAAAAATGCCACCATGTCCAGGAAATGTGCGAGGGTCGTCTTTTTGCCAGTGATATACTGAATATTGCAGAGTACTTTTTTCCCTCTAACTTTATCTCAACTATTAGAATTAACTAGCATTTATTTTAAGAGGCTGGATTTATGCTGTAGGATTTAAGCCTCTCCCGTTTGCTTCAGGAGGACCATGAGACCAAAGCATGCAATAGAAACTGCTGTGGAAGTTATGGTAGAGTCACCAATACCTGTACAAGACCTGATTCCCTGAACATCTTCATAATGATTAACTTAGTCACTCTTTACAAATGAGAAAAATGGAGTATTTATTTAGCTAGAAAAAAAATCATTGTTGGAAATTTTGTAACCTCCTATTTTGTATGCCTCCTGTTTTTTTTTGTATGGAAACAACACCAGTACCAAAAAGCAGAAGAAAGCTATTTGGTAAAGCACGTTCTCAACTACAAAACCGTTTTTTAATGTAGTCATCACCAGTAGCTGTGCATTGGCACCAGAGATGAACAAGAGCTGCATGTTTCACTCAACAACGTCTGTATGGGCAGCGGTGGCCGCTGTCACCACTGCTGGAATGCACCACCACCCCTCACTGTGCTCACAGCCACTGTTTGGGCTCCAGAAACATTCAGCAGCATTGATTGATACCAGTGGGTGCCGTTTTTTTTTTTTTACAAGGAGGAATTCAATGCCATCCCTTTGCTACATCCACCCTGCCATGTCAGATGCCATTGGGTCAGAGTGCCCCTCTGCTGCCATTTGTCACACAGCAACAACATGGAAGGGGAGATGGATGGGAAGGTTCTGCCTCTGCTGCCATCCCACCAACACCCACCTGACATTGTGAGCCAACGTCATAAAAATGGGAGGCATTACTTTCGGAGCACCCCCTTGTGAAATAAAATTCAGTGCTCAGAATCAATTAGGTAAATCCAGTGAGCCCTGAAGCCTTACTGCAATTAATGTACACGTCCCTTTGTAATAAATCGTAAACCTGGTCATAAATTAAAAACAGTGGTGGATCAGGTAAAGGAATTAAGTGTTCCAGTGGAAAAAAAGGATGGTGATGAAGTAATTAGTATCGTAAGTTCAACGAAGATTTAAAACTGTGGCACATGGCAGTAATGCATTTTGAACACAGTTAATGAGCATATTCATTGCATTCATTTCTAATTAAGTGGAAAAAATACTGGTCCTTTAAATGGAGATAATAAATGTGCAGGTCAGTCTTGCACAAACATGCAACACAAGAATTTATTACCTGCTGGCTAACTAGGGAACTGGGAGTCATTATAGAGATTAACTTTACTGAAAAAAAAAGAAAAAATCCAGAGGAAGCTTCAGTAGAAAATGTTTGAGGTAATAATTTTCACATTAAATATTTCTTGGCATGTTTGGCAGCGTGTGAGCGGGTTTTCCTTTTTAAAATATGGGTATTTGCAGTCATCAGAGGTAGGACTGTTTGTACCCTTGAAAAGGATTCAATATTTACCCATTTAAATTTCTGTGAGAAATGCACTTAGCATAGGATAGAGCTGTAAGAGAGCAGAGCGCTCTCTGAAGCGCTGGGGCAGCCCTGAGCTGCCCAAGGGTGGCTGTGCCCCGGGGGCTGCCCTCCTCCCTTTCTGAGCCCAGGAGCTGCTGCTCGCAGGTTTGCAAGCTCTGCAGCAGGGGAGAGGTGACTGAAATTCCTCCTGTTTATTCCGTCAGCCGACAGCTGGGGAGCTGACATGAAACAGGTTAAAATATTAAAACCAGACATGCCTTCTAGAGCGGCGTTTGTCAATGTTTTTATGACTTGAGAACCCCCCTGAACATTCTCCAGTGGAAGCGAGGACCTTTGTGCGGCGTATTTGAGCTTGTGGGTGACAACTGACTGGTGTTTCTTCATTGCCTTTTGTGGACCTGTGTGAAGTTGTTCAGGGATCCCCAGGGATACCCAGACCACACGTTAAAAACCAATGGAACTAAACCAAACCTTAGATGTTTTGTTCTTTCCAAGCTCCCAGCTCGTACATCTCCTGTCACTAGTACCAATATACCAGGTTCTTTCTGACACTTGATATGTGTAGAAATTTTTGCTTGTCCAGTGTCTCACTGGGATATACATAAGCTCCAGACTGCTTCCAAGTTTCCCTAAACCACCTCAACCTTTTGGAGTTCACTCAGCACTGGTGTTACGAGAGGGCAAGACTTCATTGCCAAAAAGCCACTGAGCTTTCCCTGGCAGCACGCAGGATGTGTCCAGTGACACTGCAGTGTAAATCACTGTGCCATGCTTCAACAATTCCAGTTTGTTCCCTGACTTCATTCTGCCCTATCTTGTGTATTGGAATTGTTTCCCATAAAAGGAACAAACACTCATCCACATGGTCTGTTCAAAATGCTAACTCTGCTCTTATTATTTTTTTTTTTTAACCTCGCTGCATGATTTTATTATGTATTTAAGCCAGTAGCAACTTGGAAGCTACTTTTAAAATAGCTAACTTTGGTAGCATGCTATTTAAGAAATCATAAAATTAAAAGTTGCACTTTCTGGATTAAAAGAGAAAACGTATAGAAATTTGCCAGTAAATAAACATGTAATTTTCTTTTTTGTTCAGGTATGACTTTGTAGAAGTTGAAGAACCTAGCGATGGCACCGTTCTAGGGCGCTGGTGTGGTTCCAGTAGCGTGCCAAGCAGACAAATCTCCAAAGGAAACCAGATCAGAATAAGATTTGTGTCTGATGAATATTTTCCTTCCCAACCTGGATTCTGCATCCATTATACACTTCTTGTGCCAGTAAGTAACACGTTTCAGGAACCTTTCAGGAAAATGAAATCTTTGAAGTGGTAGCTCAAAAGAATCTTTGCGTAGTTTAGGGTTAATTACTGTTTATTTCTTAATAGTAACAATAATGGATAATCTGTCTTCCAGAACTGTACATTTTGTTTTTGCTTTTTAACTAACTGAGTGTTCTTGTGGTTGGTCTTGGATGGCTTTGGACTGGGAAGTTGTGGGCTTGGTTGTTTATGTGGAAACTTGAAGAAAATGTTTGCATTCCTAATACAGTACTGTGAAAAGGACACTTTTTCTTGCTTTGAGAAGAACAAAAACCAATGTAAGACTCAGCTGTGTGGCATTTAAAGAGCATTAAGAAGCTACAAAGAAGACTGAAGAAGTTAATGTGGTTCTTAGTCAGCTGCTCCGTATGCTGCCAGATGATTATACCTAGTTGAAAAACAAAAAGTTGTTGTTCTTCTGACTTGCTTTATTATAGGATAAAGCAGATGATGCATGGTGCTCAATTTTCACTGCATTTTTCCTGGAAAATGTACTTTAGACTTCTCTTGATGTTGTTTAACACATGTAACTCACAGGTACACTCGTTATCTACAGTGTGACTGTTTTCACCATCAACGTCCACTTTTTTTTCACCAAGTGAAAGATCTGTGGTAGCAAAACAATGTTTATAGATTTTGGAGGATGAAATAATATTCTGAAACATAGGGTTGAGTGGAACAGGAGTTCACTTGTTTTAGAATAAATATTCCGTATTTAAAGAGAGTAAGGAATATTTTTGTTAGATTCTTCATAATTCACTTTGTGAATCTCCTAAGTCATCTTGTGGTTTGTGGGGTAGGGTTGGTGGAAAACATCTGCAAGCTCAATCAAAATTTGATCAAAAGAATCCATGTTGTAACCCCACTGCCACGCACTTCCCTGGATGCATTTGGCTTGCTTCCTGCCTTTGCCATTTCTGCCTGTTGTCCTCAGTTGCTGAGGGGAATCAAAGTCCGTGCATCCTTTCAACAACATCTGATCTTCCATCTGACGTGTTCAGTGTACTGGAAGCGGTGTCAGTGAAGTGCAGTGTTGTACACATGCTGTTTCCTGTTGTATTCCTGTATTTGCAAATACTTAGGCCTAAGTAATATTCCTAAAATAATTCAGGGCTTGCTCTGTATGTTTGGCTCTTTTTGGACACGTTTGTTAGTAGGATGGTATGACCTATTAGTAGTGAATTTTGGAATCAAGTAACGCATCAGTCAGTCTCTCCATCAGCTTGGAATAGGGCCAGGTTTAAACTTTTTTTATACCAGAGGGCAGAAGGTAATAAGTATGTCTGCTTTTAGAAGATGGCAAAAGGAAATCCCTAAATAGATGTTGTGTGAGCTGATGCCAGATTTCGTTGTCGTTGCTGTGGTATTGCATCCTACCTGCTGTGTGTCTGTCTGTCTTATGTTTCATCAAATTTTTGTGGAATGGACAAAGCAAATGCACCTAAAAATACCAGAGTATACATATAATCATCTTCATGTGATGCTGGACTGAGTTTATTCTTTTATACTTGATGGGGAAAAGTTTTAAATTATCCACACTTCCTAAACAGATCTTTAATTTTCAGAATATTTAGATCATGAAGCATGCACATTTATTTCTTCAGTTGACAGAAACAGAGACATCCTGACATTGTATGCTGCATTTTTTCTGTCCCTCTTTTCCTCCATTAATAAAGTTTATATGCTTAAGATGTAGACATACAAACTGTTACAGAAAGAAAACTGTTTTATCTGTCACAAATGTAACAGGAAAGAGCATCCCCTTCATGCCACAGGAATTCAGAGCTGGCTTCAAAATGCGTGCTGTAGCGACTGTCCACAGGCTTGCGAGAATGAATTTCCAAATCTCTCTTTAATGGAGATATTTTTCATCAAAAAAAAAAAAAATCTGTTTCAATACTAAGCCGTGGAAAATACAATTTCAGACTGCAGAATTAACTGTACAGCTTGTAAATACAATCCTTATTGATGAGTTTCAGGATTAGGCCTGCTTCTTCTTCTCAAGCAATAGAAATCTAAAAGCTGCCTCTCTGTGTATATAATGCCATATCATCCTATGCTTCAAAATAAGTTAAAATTTACTGCTCCCCCCAATCCCACGAAAGAAGTTGTCAGCTACAAGAATGAGGAAAATTTTTAAATGGTTCTTGCAAAAACAGCACTGAGTTGCTTAGCAATTCCCTTTTATGAATTGCTCCTAAACAGTTAATTTTTTTTTTCATTTTTTTGAGAAAAGGGGGAGGGGGAGATGCCTGGTAGACTAGCAATGAGAGATTGTTTGGGGAGAAATGAAGCAAAACTGAAATAAAACAGTGCAAGCTTGTTTCTGTATTTGGAGGCCACACACAGAGAGGGGCACTGGACTCATTTTCAGGTCTTTTAAAGAGAAAGAGAAATGGCTTTGTTTAAATCTCCTGTAATTTATTGTATACATATATTTTTACTTTGTATATTATATTTCAAACTAAGTTTTCATATGATGAATAAGTAGGGGGAGAATGTCTATTGATCTGATTACCTTGCTCCTGGGATGTAGCCACTCAGATGTGCTCCCAGCAGTTCCAGTGTCCTTAGCTGCAACATCACTTGACAGAAAAGTTTAAAAGTTTAACAAGGGGCTGCTTAAAAGCAGTGCATGTACTGTATGCAAGCAGGATGTTTTCTGAGACGATCACAAAGGATCTAGATAATTGCAGTTTAATTATTTGTATTTCTTCTGTTTTAAATTGTGTACCCTGGGGTCCATCCAGAAGAGCGTTCAGTAATTTTGGTTTAACTCTCTTTTCTTTCCTCTGTTCTTTAGTTGCAAGTTAATTGGAACACCGTCAGGAAGTGTCGAAGAAGCTTACTTTTGCTAAGAAAATGTAGCTTGTGCTATTTCACAATTCTCTTTCAACATAACTGTTATTCTTAGGCACTTTTCATGCGATGCCCTGTCGCCAGGTCGGTGCTTACTGCTGAGCTGCGTTCTTCGCTCAGGGCTGGTTAGTGGTGGTTCTGCAGTTTGACTGTTCAGCTAGGTGTTTATTGCATGTCATGTATTGGGCAGCATTAGATCATCCAAAACCTCCTAGAAACAAACTGCAAAAAACAAGCCGTGTTTCATTTCTTTTCCCCTCCTTCTCACTTGCCCCCCGTTAGAGCTCTCGTCCATGTAGCAGCCATGTGCAACTGGGCAAAACCTTATGAACTTCCACGATACGTGTTTGGGCTTCAGTCTTCCTAGTGACTTATTTAGTTTAAATTATGTCAGTTACAAGTTTGGCATAAAAAACTTGATGTAATAAAGCCCATTGTTACTTGGAGGAGCGGGTGAATGGGATACTTGATGCCTGAGGTGCCATTAAGGAATGCATGACTGATTGCCAAAGTAGTTATTAATTATTCAGGGCCCTCAGAACAAAGCAGCTCCAGTTAAAGTCGAAGCTGGGGGTGACTATATTCCCCTTCTTTTTTTGGCATATGGTAGCATGTCATTTGTCATGGAAGATCATGCCAAAAATCTTTGCTAAGAACAGACTTAACCCTCTTCTCTGCGAGTGAAGATGAATGGCAAAATCTAAAAAGGGTCTTAAAAGACTGACCTGGTTTAAAAGTGTCTTGGCAGGTGTTTTTTGATTTTGGTGCAGTACCTGTATGGCTACCTAAATTTAGATGCAAAAGAGATGGTTTTCTTTTGATGGAGAGCTGATGGTCGTAGTGCTCTTGCTGTTAACTGTAATGTTTGAGGAACAAAGACTAGTATCCTGCAGATAATCTGCTTAAGGCCATCCAATAATTGTTCCTTTATTTCATCCAACTTGGCTAAACTTTGTTTTTTTTAGAGTTCAGCATGTTAATTTTGTTTGTGGAATCTTTTTTAATTGAGAATGTTCAATGAAAAATGCAAATAGAGTTTAAATACTAATAGAAAAATGCTTTCTAAGCAGAGAGGAAAGCTCTTACCTAGCTTTCCCTCCCTTTCAGAAGCCCACAGATTTCAGAGAAGTCAGATGTGTGTGTATCAGATGTGGATACAGGACCAAAGACCAAGAGAGGCCTAATTTGGCTGCAATAAATGAAAAGCCATCCAGAAAAAATCACCAAGGACGTTGTTGATCTCCTAAACAAAGGTGAAGGAAAGGCTTTTGCTCAAGAAGTAATCAAAAGTATTTGGAAAAGAAACAACATGATCTTAGGGTTGTTTAAACCAAGGTTGTATGAAGCAGCAGGAGAGTATCTGGGTGTTATTGAGTGCTTTAGAAGGCTACATGGAGCAAAAGAGGACTGTGAAAATCCTTCATGTGTTGGGAAGGACTCTTAAACAAAAACTCTGTGTTCAGAATTTCCACTAATTACATATGAAACCTAAGCCCAGATAAATCAACAATGTGCTAAAGATGATCAAGCATGCAAATTCAATCACTCACTTTTTGTGCGTGGCAAAGAATGATGCATTGCAAGTCAGAGAAGTTTTGGGACTAATTCTTTCCTTGGGGATCTCATTTTGCATTAGATCTGAGCTGAGGACTAAAGAAAAATTCCCTTTAATTTTTTTATGTGGGATATTAAAGATATTAAGATATTAAAGATTACTCACAAATACGTAGATAAGAGCTTCAGGTTTAGCTCATGTAAGTCAAAAAACTAGAGTACAAAAATGAGAGCACAAAAAATGGTACCTCTCGGGACCATTTCCAGTTGGCCTCCTTTGAAATTGCACAGTGTTGGAGATAATTTTACAGAATTTGCTAACAGCAAGGGATCTGCTTCAGAATTAGTCACACAAGAAAGATAGTTGAGCAAACCAGCAAGCCACTCCATGCACAAGTCGTGGAGTGAGACTTCTCGTGGACAGGAGTAGCAGGTGGAGTTCCTGAGGGATGTTAGGTCATGGGGAGCAGCAGCAAGGTAGCAGATGGGGAGATGGAAGCAAAATGGGAAGCAACATTTGGAGCATCTTTGGAATTGGTGAATGGGGTGATTGCCAGGATGATGTGAAGTTCATTTTGATGCTTCACTTTTCGCTGGTGAACTCTTTACTTCTCACTAACTTGTATTAGGTTATTAAGTCTATAGTCCTAAAGCAGATTGATTGCTAACAGGTTGCCAGATGCTAGGCTAGTTGTTCTGTCATGGCCCAGCAGGGTTTTACACAGCAAAACGGTGAAAAGATTGACAAGAGCCTGAAAAACTGGGGATGAAGTACTACTGAAAGGCAACACTGGTTTGTTGAAAAATGGAGTTAGTGAGCCAGGTGTATCTGGGGAGAGGCACACTTGTTAGAGCACACTTCTTCCTCTTTGTACATGTAGAGAGAATATCTAAATGCGAAATCAATTTGCTGAATGCTATTTTCCCTACAGAATGTGGAGTATTAAGTGACATTGCAAAGTTGGTTGAAAATCAGATTGTATAGGCACCTCATCTAAGAAACTTTGAACCACTCTTTTATTTGAGAGGAATACATGTGTAAAACATAGCACTCAAGCACTGCTCCTGTGTAAGATCCCAGCTGTTGGATGTTGCCTGAACCTAAATATCCCACACGGTTTCCAGATGTTCCTTTAGCCTTCTAAAATCGTTCTCATATCATGGTTCAGATTTCTGTTCATTTTTATTGGCCATATCTACTCTAAAGACTGCAGTCTGTGTTACTTGTGAGTGATTTTTTTTTTTCATTTATTTACCATTTAACAAACTACTCTTAAAAGCCAAGCCAAACCCACTTTCCTCCCAGATCCCTCTAGTTTTCTTCAGGGTACTTCTATCTTTATTTTTTATGTTTCTAGCATTATTTAATTGTCTAGTTGACTATCCCTTTTCCAAATTCCCGGATCAACATGTTATTCACACTTTTTTGAGAAAGCATGCCGATGGCTTCTCCACTGAGCCCAAAGCACAGTGGCTCTGTCCCATTCTCAAAGTAATCCCCTGTGTAACTGGCAGTCCTAGGTTTTTGTGCTTTCACATACTGGGGCGTTGTGCCTGACACGCTTGTTAGCGGGAAAAAAAAAGGTAAGGAAATGTACATTTGATACCAGGTTTCAGGCAGCACCATAATTTTCAACTTTGCAATTTTAGCTTAATTCGTGTCATGGCTCTGTGCATTCCAATGCCTTGATCATGCCACAGACCCGTCCATTGCCTTGTCCCAACAAAATGGATGCAGTAACTCCGCAGTGTGTGCACTGTGCTAAGTTTTGTTAACATCATTTTGGTAAGGAAAGATGAAAACAGGAATGAAAGGAAAAATTTTGGGACAGAAAAAAGGATAGAGTTACTTAGTACAGTTTAGTTGTCCAACTTTTTACATATGGTCAAGATCTGAAAGGGCCTTTAGGAACAGCAGAATTGCAGGAAGAATAATGGAATCGTGGAGCAGCTTCTGTAGATGACTGATGACACAGCCTAACACCACAGACCGGTGGAAGCAGCTTTTTAAATTCAGGGAAAAAATTCTTGACAGAATAATAACACTGTGTAGTAGCTTCAGGGTGAGAGTTTACTTGAGGAAAGATTAATGTGGGATGGTATTGGTGGTGGTGTTAAGAGAAATCCTTTTGTTTCTAAGAAGGGATAGATAATAAGCACTATGGGAATACCAAAATCTGCACCTGTCTTGTCTTTGCAGTACCTGGCCTCTGGTGTTACAGATGGGGATTATGAGCTGTCATTTGTTAGCTTCTCGTAAGTGCTCACAACTGTTTTAATGATGTTGATGAAAGGTTTGGCCGAAGAAGCCAGGATTTTTGTTGAAAAGTTTCTGGTTTTGTTTTCGTGGGAAAGTCTAGATAATCACAAAGCTGTTGAATCTGTTCCTTCAATTATCTCTGACTGATGTGGTGGAGAAAGAATTAAGAGGGTTGCTTCCATGTTGACTACTGATAGCTGGTAGACGTTGTTGAGGCACTGTTAATTGCTTAAAAAATGAAGACAAACAAAAACCTTGCACGTGAGAACAGAGAACAATTTTTTGCTTGGCAAAAGACATTTCCAAAGGCTCAGGCTTCTTGAGTATTCATTTCATTCTGTTTTTGAACTAGGCAGTAAATTGTAGGAAGAAAATCGCTAAGCATCTTTTATGAGGAGAACTAAACTGCTGGGCTTCAGATGGAAGGGAGCAATTTAGTGCATGAAAGATCTGGCTTAAAGGCTCCTGAAAAGTGAATGTGTGAAAGCAGATGGTGCGGTCTTTGCAAGAAATTTTGCATATAACTCTAAAGACATTGTGAAATTGGTGGTTCCTAATATCCCTTTCCTCTCTTCTGCAGAACTGTTCCTCCATAATACTCTCCCCTGACACTGTGTGCAGCAGTTCTCAGCTCTCATCAGGTTGTCTGTTGGGTGGTTAGGGGGCTTTCAGTCTGGTGATGTACATAGTTAAATCACCCTTACTCTTTATTGTCTGGTGTGTAGCCCTGGTGTCTTTCGGTAGCACTTGGCTTAAAAGTCTTTGAGGGGAATGCTGTTGTTCAAACCATTATTCTGATAGCATGACAAATACCTTTCAGACTACGTGACCATCTTTAACAGGATGGGTGCTACGCTAAGGTAATTTTGATAGAAGTCCATATGTTCATGGTTTGGTGAATGGCTGACATAGGAGTAGTTGGCATAATTGGTTCCCTAGAATTGAGTTTGCAAATGTGTTGTTTCAGTAGGTTTATTTCAGATGTTCTTGTGTCAAAAGTAATAGTCTAAACTCGTCAATGGGACATTTCCAGTACAGTTCAGTTTAGACCTTTACTGATTATGTGTGTTATTATACACGTGAATGTAAAAATGTCATTATTTTTGAAATTTCAGTGCCTCTGAAGTTATCTTGTAGACAAATGTTGCAGCTGACATTGAACTTTCTGCTGGCTGGCAAGACTGGAAGGTGTAGGTGGCTGTGGAGAGTAGGGTGACTGAGTGGACCCAAGCTATCAAGGTCGTTCAGACATCATCTGTACTTCTCTGGGGGAAAGGACTAAATGACACGACATTTTTAACGTACTAACAGGGCAGTTAACCACATGGATGTAGGATTTTGATATGTAAACTGTCAATACGGTTTTGCCCTTGCTTATCTTTTAAAAATCACTTTAATCTTCTAGACTCTTCTGATTTACATGTGCATGTTTATCTTCGGGCTTTTCAATGTGAGGTCTTCCAGACAATCAAAAGTTAATAATGAAATGCAGTTCTTGAGTCATCTGCAGAATGCCTTTTTGGCTTGGAATTCATGTATTTTAGTCAAAGCAAATTCTGTCATTGTTCTCTTCTTGTTTGCACTCTGTCAATATATGTGACTTTAAGCGCTGTATTTACTTTTTAAAATTGCCCTTCTGATTAAGAAAGTCGTAGGCAGCTTTCATGTGGAAAAACCCCAACACCCTAGCAGTGTTAGGCGTCCTAAAATAGCAGTACGGCTTTAGATGCGACACGGAGGGAGAGTTAAGATTCATAGGAGTGCTTTGAAACCACAGTACAAAGACAAATGAAAAATTGTCAGATAGCTTTTTGATTATGTTCCTTGTTATTAAGAATAAAAAGTTGAATTATTTTTAAAACTAAAAATTTAGACAGATAAAAGGTGACATACAGTTGGGAAGTGATTTACTGCTTGACTGACAAAACACATCTAAAAGTGTGAAAGATTAAAGACCAAAGCAGCACATCTCTGATGTGATAGAGGGGACCAGGTATGCCTGGTGTTCTACAAATGTGAGACCTGGGTGAGCTCGAGTGCAAAGCCCGCTGTGTGGAAGCAGAGCACTCCTTAGTCAGCCTTCTGCCCTGCTGCAGTGCACAGAGCTGTTCTGGGTGTGCACTGCCAAGCAGTGTTATAATCCCCCTGAATTTAAAATCCTAAGAACACATCAGCAATGTCCTGAGGGAAAAGCAAAGCAAATTCGGCTGTTACTTCTGCAAACTGCTTGTCTGTGTCCCAATGTAGTTAAGGATTTATTTATACGTTTGTTTAGAATTAAGATTAAACAGAAGAGGAGAAAGTAAACCATAATCTTTGTATGTAACAGTATTAGTAAACAGTGTTTTTTTTTTTTTTTTGCAGATTTTCATTTAGATAATGGGTGCACTTGTAGGGTCTTCTGTGATGATTTTGTGAGATTGTGGTTGTTGACCACTGTTTTAAGCACTTTATTTTTTGTCATTTAATTGCCTCTTTTTATATGAACTATTTATCTCTTACTAGTGCACCTAGAATGTTTAAAAATGATATTAGGGAACTGTTCCTTTAATTTTCAAGAAAGAGCTGCCGTAAAAACAAGCAAACAAATAACGTTTCCGTAAGAGAGTTTAATATTATCTGAAAGTACCTTTGAATTATTGGGGAATTTTGGAGATCGATAAATTAAAAGCTGCCTGAGTGTCAGCAGAAACAATAGCTTTGCTTTTCAGGATTATTTTTTTTTAAAGTAATGATAATTTAAAAAGAAATTATGCCAGTCTGAGCAACGTTATTAATTAAGCTGTACAAAGCTACTGCTGTATAAAAATGCCAGGGGGAAATTTATAGGTAGAGGTTGGTCTAAATTTCATGGTTAATGCTTGGAGGAGTGGCAAAATAGTAAAATGATATAAAAATCTGAAACCAGAGGCAAATTGTTTTAACACCATTGTTTCAAGAAAAAGTTCTTTCCATTCTTAACTTCTCTTTAAATCCAATTTCCTAACAACAAGTGTGCTTTCTTCTGACAGGCTCCTCACTGCTGTTCCTTTAATTGAGCACTTCCAAAAAGTGCTACCCTAACCTAGCAACAAGAGAATGCCCAAGGAGGAGCAGGGAGGAACACGTCTTGCGTAGGCACAGCACGTGGGATTTTCGTTGTGGATGTTTGATGCCCTCCTTTGATGGTATCACTGGAGATAGAACACTGTGAGAGGCCTTTCTTCCTTGCAGTAAGGCTCTTGTGCCTTCCACTGATATTTTCTGATGCAGGAATGGGCTGGAACTTTTTTCTGGGAACGCTGCTAAGTATTGAGGTTTAGAGGGGAAAGAATTGCAGTCAAGTTACCTGACGGGGATAACTGGCAATTGTTATTGTTGAATCATTGTGTTTACAAATGGTATTTCTGTAGTTTTTGTCAGGGAGAGTCATTTTCTTTTAGCATTACTCTAATAATGCATCAACTTTGGTTTTATTACTGTGTGTGATTTTAGTGTTCGTTATTTCTGTCCATTTATGTTGAGCACACAGCTCGGATTGCAATACTAGCTAATGTTACCCTGTCCAATTGAAAGGCTTTTGACGTCTTTGGATGTTTTGCTTTTCATTCTTTGCTGTTGCGCAGTGTGACTGCTGACAGGCAGGCTTTCAAACAAACAGATCCCATTGCCCTCAACAGGAAACGTTGGGTATTGGACTCTGAAAAACAGCGACCATCAAAACAATGGCCGTGTCATCCAAGGGTAAAGTGCTTATTGAAAATACATAGAGAGAGATAAATTCACTGGCAAATAATTGTCCTTGTATATATTTATTACACTGAGAATAATTTGCTGCTCAGTGAGATCTTTCTTCATGGTTGTTACCTATTCCTCAAAGTTCCTGAGTGAGTTACACGCCAGTTTCAGTGAGGAAGTGAAGATTTCCAGGACAAATGTAGATTTGATGAAAATTGCATTAAAGTCAGCATCAATACTACTGTACAGAGATGGCAATCAGTATTTATCTCAAAAAACTCATATTGGTTTAATTTTCTGTGGAAGTATGGATATGGTAGGGGACTGAAAAAAATATGGCAGTTTGTATTTTAGTTTCTTCTTGGAACATCTTTGTTTTCCTCAAAATTCTTCCCCAACACATAACAGCCACTAAGATAATCCACATCGATATTGTTTGAGCAGAGAATGTAACTTTAAATAGCGAAATGTTCTCTTAAAATTGAGCATAATTTTACAGAGGGAATTTTGTACCCATATGAGTTCAGTCAAATTACGTTGTTTATGGCGATGTGCTTGAAATGTCAGTGCTTCTTCCATCTCATTCCCCAAGTGGCTTATGCTGACATGCTCTGTTACTAATTTTAATTCATGCAAATCCTCATGTTTGTTCAGTGGGACTGCACAGATAAAGATGCAAAACGGTTTCAAATTAAGTAGTTTCTAATGGCAGAAAGCTGAGGGCGTGACAGTAACACCACCGGGGCAATGAGGTCTCTTACCTATATAACTGTTTAGAAAAAGAGCAGACATTTTCTCAAAAATAGTAGGTTGACTCTTCAGCAGTCATTGCAGTCATTTTAGCTGACTCTTTAAATTGCTTCTTAAGTTTAATTTCTGCACCTCTCAATTGTGGGGGCTGCTCTGAAAGTAATGCCTCTGACAAAATGGCGCCTGACATCGTGTGGGGATGGAGCCAAGGTGTGGGATTGAATTCCCCCATGCAGAAGAAATGGCACCCACTGACTTCCATTGACACTCGCTGAATGTTTCTTGAGCCCAAACAGTGGCTGTGAGCACAGTGAGGGGTGGTGGTGTGTTTCAGCAGTGGTGACAGTGGTCACCTCCACTGGTGCAGATTTTGATGAACGTGGTATGTAGGCTCTTCTTCATCGCTGGCTAATTCAGAGCTAATGGTGAAGACTGCATTGGAAAACAGTGTTTTGTAGCTGAGAATGTGCTCCATCAAATAGTGTTGTTGTGCTCTTAGTAGCTGTTGTAGTTTCCATAGAAACAAACAGGAGGCCTTACTTTCGGATCAACCTGCATACACTTCATTCTTGGTGTTGCAAGCCTTCAGAATTGTTTTCTGTTATCTAACCAAAGAAATTGTCAAGTGGGATTCACTGTGCAGGTCGTGTGGAAGGACTCCCACCTGCAGTATCCACAGAACTCTCTGCCGTGAGACTTCCTGAGTTCTTTGCAACATTTCTTTTTTCCCTATTTCTGCAGCACATTGTGACATCGGTCAGAAGTGCCCTCAGTAACTGTAATACGGACTAAGGTGCATGCTCAGTGATAAGTACTTCTATCTAATGCTTTTTACTTTCACTGAAATTTATCTTCTTGTTTGTTAGATTTGGGAAACTGTTTTGCTAAGCATTCGAAGGACGTGTGTGGATTGGAGGTTTAGTCTCCTTTGCAATCTTTGAAGCACGCTTTCTGTCTGGACCTACAGATATCTTGTGGTTAGAAAGATCTAACCAGATCTCTCAGGCTGTAGGGTAAAGCGATAAGTAAGTTCATGTAATGTTGGATTCAACAGAATGTGAAGAATGTCTGCAGTTCTCAGAAAGTCATAGCTTCTACAAGCTGGAAAATTCAGGTGGGACCAATGCCTCGCACTTGGACTCTTTATTTAAACTGATAATAAACCCCACATCCAACCACTTCCTAGATCGCAATGAATAGCAGCCCATGAAACCACAATTAATTAGAGCTTAGAAAACCACGTTTTTTGATGTCTGTGTTGTGTAATTAGTTCCATATATTCTCCATGAAATCATCAGAAACACCCAGTATTCTTGATTCAGTGAACAGGAATATAGGAAGGCTGAGGAAGAAAATATTTTAAGTATAAACAAGCTCCAGCAAAAATAGAAACATGTTTAAGTGTAATAGAAATATGTTTAAGTGTATAAATATTCATTTCCCCTTGGATGTTAACAACCATTTTATAAAATGGGTTCATGAAAAGTTAAACGAACTCTGACTCTGCAGAAGGCTGTACAAATTTTACTAAAATTATGCTTTTGGGAAAAAAAACCTTGGTGTGTTTAGGTGATGATAAGGTAGAAGAATGCTCTGTAAAAGAGGCAGGATTAGTGGAGTGCTAGCATGGGGCAGCTCCTTTCTCGTGCAGATAACTGGTTTTGAGGTGGTAGCTTTGCAGTAGGATGAGTGCAAGAACCCAGAGCTGACCTGAAAGGGGATGCAGCTGTTCTCAGGGATGAGATCCCTTTACATCCCTTTACATATGGCAGTTCTGCTTGCCATAATCAACAACCCCAAACTGGCTCGTCAAAAACGTTATGAGGAAACTTAACGGGCTGGTTGAAAACAAAAGTCACTGGGATTTTTTTCATCATTTTTGATTGAGGGCATCAGCCTTACTCGCATTATATTAGCAAGCCCTGATTAAAATAATCAGGAGATGTGATCTGGTTGACCAGATCAGCTGGGGATTCTTGGGCCACGTCTGTGAACAGTGACAGCGTTACAACCAAACCTCTGTCCAACTTGCATGAAAGTTCATTGATTTACGAGCAGTCTGCGGGAGAATCTGCTCTTGCCCTGCAACATAGTGGATTTGCTAATACTGAGGGTTTATTAGTTGGCAGTTTTCCTTTCATTATTTGTTTATATGTATAGAGAAAAGGGCCGAGAAAGAATTGCATGTACAAATTAGAGAGTATATTTATGCATTATAATAAAATTAACTTCTTGTTTGAATGTTTGTTGTTTTTTATATAATAGCAGGAAGCAGGCTAGGGCAGTTCCATGCAGTGCCTTAAAATTCAACCTGCTTTAATTAATGGGTTTGTTCATGCTGTAAGCAGCACAACATTTCATGGGAGACTACTTGAAACAGGATGAAGCAGTCTGCTTTCAAACCATCTTTGAAGGCTCTATTTTAAATAGCAGCCGTAGAGATTGAAAAAGTGGAGTGTGGCAGAACTGCATCTCCTGTTATTGTATGGCTGACCCTAAAACCATCTTCTTAAGTGGGTTATGTTACAGCCTATTTTGGGGCTTCAAAGCAGTTATAAATGATACTGCCAAAGGAACTGCTGCTGTTCCCCAAACGAGCAACTTTTATTAAAAACCTGTTCCTCTGAAGTCCTGGTTATAACATCTGATGACTCCATAGCTTTTGTCAAGAGAAAGTAACTCAATGGAAATCTGAAATAGGAAGATGTTTTGTTAATTTCCACATTCTCATGTGAATAAGGGCTTCTGGACTAACCTGCAAACAAAAAAATACATCTTTTTCTTCCTGATATTCTCTATTTAGGTATACAGGCATTCAGTTATCACTTGCTGTTGCAATAAATGTTAAGGGTTAAGAAGGGTTAGCATACAAATGGAGAGATCATTGCTGATGAGAAGTCTGTCAGAGTTCAGTTATATGTACAGAAGTTTGCGTTATATCAAGTCAACAGGCCAAATCTCAACACGATTTGCAATTAATTTGTTTCTAGAATTTAGGATTTTCCTCAGCATTACTGACATGTTTTCTAGGAGCTGCAAGGTAGCCAGGTAAGTTCTGTGCTATGCAATCACAGAAGTGCAAGGTTAGAAGGGAATTTGGTAGGATCTGTCCTGAGCTGTTTTCCTGCTCTGAGCAGGGATTATAGGGAGCTTATTCTTGCTAGATATTTGTGCTGTTCTGAAGCTCTGGGACAAAGATTTCACAGGGCTCGATCATCTGTTGCACTGCTTTACATAGTATGCATTTTTTTCCCTGTCATTGATGGACTGAGGAACAGCTGATCATCCTCTGATGCTGTTACCCTTTTGTAATCGCCTCTCCTGTCAGTCTGGATTAAAGACGCTTGTATCACTCAGTCTTATCACAGTTCATGTTTTCTTTTTCTTGCTTTTTCCTCTGAATGTTCTCTGCCTGCCTATATCTTAAATGTGCTGGAGATAAAAACAAAACAGTGTTTCAGCTGAGGGCTGTCTGGCAGCTCAGCAGTCTAGCAGTGTGATGCTGTTCTGAATGCATCTGAATGAGATTTGCCTTTTTCACAACAGGATCACATTAGCCTCCGGTACCTCTGCTAGAGTACTAACCATTTTGAATTTGTTTTTAATTTTTCGCTCTTACATGCAAGTGGGTTTTTCTTAAATTTCTCATAGCGAGCATGCTTTTCCAATTCATTTTGCCTTTTAGTTATTGTGTGATCACGTCTACTATGCTTGTGTGCATCATTTCTCATAATATATATATGAAAGTGTATTGAGGTCACATGGGATGGGAATTAGGAGATAAAGACAGCAGGGAATACAGAGGTAAGAGTGCTCCAGGTGGACGCTAAGACTGTGTCAGAACAACATTATGGCAGTACAGAACTGTAAAAGCTGGCTCACAGATCAGAAATCTGGTTCTTTTGAACAGGATGAGAATCTCTATGTGGGCAATGCAGCCATAGCCTTTGCCTTTGGGTAGAAGGTCTTTGGGTTATGATGTTATATATAAAGCAGACGTATAGAAATGACTCTTCTGCACAAATCTTAATATGGGAAATCTCCAGCGTGTTTGATGACACTTAGGAGCGATCCATGAGGACAGAGCTGAGATTCCTTTCTTTCAAAGTAATGTTTTATTCAAGGACCTTTTACCTTCAAGACAGGACAAGCTCTGATTTGCAGCGTCTGCTGCACAGGAATTTGGGGCGTGTTCCTTTTATTGTGATACGAAATGAACAGAAACTTGTTGTGGAATGCAATTTAGCATGTGTACTGAAGGATCACCTTGAAATTGCATATTCTGTGGAAGACATTTTCATTGCCCTTGCCAAATGCACTTTCCAGTTGTAATAAGCAGTCATTCCTAGTGCTTAATGTTTGAACCTCCTATGAACTGGCCAGGATAAGTAAACATTTTTGTAACAGCAGCTACCCATTTCTAATACATAGAGGGAATTCAGAGCAGTTCATTCCCTGATTCCAACTGGCTGTTGTTCTATTTGGTTAAGCTGTTTTTTATTTTTATTTTTAAGTATTCACATACTTTGACACAAATGGGTAATTTAAAAAAAAATCTGCAAGCGTGATGCCCTTTAATTATGGCTAACCACATGCCCTGTCAGAGAAGTGCATACAAAAACTTTTAACTATTCAGAACAGCTGCACTTGTGTTGGCTGTTTATTCCTTATAAACTTCTGTCTGTCAAGCACGAACTAGAGCTTTGTGTACAGAGCAAAAGAAAATCCTTCTGTAAATCATAAATGCAACACCTCCGAGTGTTTCCTGTATTAATTGTATGTATGTAAATGATGTCATTAATAATTATGGTAATCCAACCTGCAGTAAGGCTTGAGCTAACATTCCTTGTTCTATATCTAAATGCCCACTGAACTCTTGTGGTTGTGGGAAGTTTTTGCATCGACTCATTTGTGGACTGAGGCTCTTACATTACTGCTCATCCAACAGTGATATTCCTCCATTTAGAGGATAAATTCACATTTTTAGCACAACTTGGATTGTTCTGCTGCAAATCTTCCCTTAACTGAAGTGTAAGCTATTCCACATTTCAGCCTTCAGCAGATATGTGTATGGGGCTTGCACAGTATCAAAGCTTCAGTGAAAGAAGTTCATCTGAGTTGGGATTCTTTAGTTCTGCCTTATCACTAAAATTTGGCTGAATATTGAAGCCAAGGATCTCTGTGTGCTACCTTTGACTTTTGATCTGAACTGTTGAAAATAACTTACTTATAATGAGATCCTAATGCTCATAAGAGTCTCTCAGTATTTGATATGTAGTTTATGAGACTTCCCTTCTAGGAAGGAATTGCAGGTATAAGACAGCATTCATCAAAATAGGACATGCCACAAAATAACATGCAATGAACAGAAATATGTGAGGGTTTATTATAAGGGTACCAGTGCCTTACAAAGAGTTTATCTATTCAAGTGTTGAAAAACTCTTCTTATGTGGCTCTCTACTCTTGCATGCATTCAAGTATCTTTGAATGTCCATGAAATAATTTGGTTCAAAGTGTTATTTCTGTTATAAAGAATCACAGAGTACCCTACTGTCTTAATCTCTACTCAGGCACAAAAGGAAAAGGCAGTTTCCTCACAAGCCTGTATTTGAAATATAAAAGGTGTAGTGGACTAAAGCTGCGAAATAGTGAAGTAGTGTTGGAAAGGTCTCTGTAGAGTTCTGCTTTGGCTCCTCAGTGAGAGAATACAACAAGACAATGTATTTGTTGGAAAACACAAGTAATCAGTAGAGTTCTGCTCTGGGGATGCATATGAGACTACTGCAGATGGCCTTTGTAACAGTGAGAGATCATAGATAAGCAGAGGATAAATTTTAAATGTTCCTAAATACCACAACAAGTACTTTGTGTGGTAAGGGAGAGTTAGCAAGTTGCTGAAATAGGGAGGACAGAGTTAGTATTCAGGAAAGTAGTTTTTGTTTTCAAAAACTAGCATCCCGGAGTCAGAAACAATGCCAGGTGACACAGATAGTTCACCTGCTCTCATGAAAAGAGGTTTATTGAAGCAGAAGACTGCTGACGTCTCCTACAAATGGTTCAACCAAACTTAGCAAGTGCTCGCAAAGGATACACACCTCCTCACACATTTAACACATTAAGATAATTCATTTCAGATATTGATTTGTATAGGAAAAAAGTAATGTTCTCTGAATATAAAGGAAAGTGTTAGAGAAGGCTGATGTCTTTTTCAGACCATTTTTTTTTAGGGAGGGGGCCTTGTTTTATTACTATACTGTATGTAGGAGGTACGCTGCAGGACTTTCTCCAGACAGATTTTGTGAGATTGTGGTTAAAGAAACTGTATTTCATTAAATTGTTTTGGGACTTCATTTTGCATATACATAATCTGTTTGTAGTTGTTTTCAGTAGATATTTTTTATACTTTGTAGTAGATATTTTGTATAGTAGATATTAATATATTAGATATTAGATATCTTTGTAGCAGATATTTTGTATATTTTTACCTGCTGTAGGGAACCTGCTCTGGCAGGGGAGTTGGACTTGATGGTCTCTCGAGGTCCCTTCCAACCTCTGCAATTCTGTGATTCTGTGATATATAGCCTCTTCTCCAGGGCTTCCCCCATACCCAGCTTCATTACTCTTTGAAATGTGGATAGATGTATCTGTATTGCCCATGGTCTGAATTACTTTTTTTTATGGCATGTATACTTGCATGGAGTGGCAAGAGCTCACTATAAATTTTATTTAAAGTCTTGTTTAGAAGAGAGATTTATAAACAAGAAGCTAGTGCTCACTAAGGATTAGGGTTTTGGAAATAGTTATGGTTTAGATATTATTAGATATGCCACAAATATTCTTCATAGGAGCCAAAACTCAAGGATTATATACATAAAATGAGTTTGCATACCCAGGGTAATCTGAAAAGAGTAACAAGAGGAAATTATTTGATGAATGGACTGCACTTGAAAATTGACATACTGATTTTACTTTGGAGCTTTTTGTGTCATGGAGATAGTTTGTCATAACTTGTTCTGTACTGCTAGGCCTGATTCAGTGCAGCATCAAAGGTTTGCTTTTAAATGAAGTGTATTGTGTGGAAGACATAATTGTCAATACAGTACTGTGTGCATTAGTTTCTTGGGTTTTTTTTACACCTGATTTTCTAAATGAATTGGTCTGTATTATTACTGATACATGCAATCACAAGAAACAGCAAAATGTGTTTTCATACATATATAAATATACATATATATGTATACACATGTCATTATAGATTATTAACTTTCAAAGTTTTTTTGGAAGTGACTTCCAGAAATTATTGCTGTCAGTGTCATCCTCTGAGAGTTCGTGAACTTGTTCTAGATAGGTGTCAGTTTTGGCTTCAAATGAGTCATTCTCACACCTATGCTGTGTATTTCATAGAATCATAGAATGGCCTGGGTTGGAAGGGACCCCAAGGATCATCAGATTCCAACTCCCCTGCCACAGGCAGGGCCACCAACCTCCAGATCTGGCACTAGATCAGGTTGCCCAGGACCTCATCCAGCCTGGTCTTGAACACCTCCAGGATCAGGGCATCCACAACCTCTCTGGGCAGCCTGTGCCAGCACCTCACCATTCTTCTCAGTAAAGAACTTCCCCCTGATGTCTAATCTAAACCTTCTCTCCTTCAACTTAAAACCATTCCTCCTTGTCCTATCGCTTTCTACCCTTGTGAAAAGTTGGTTCCTCTCCTGTTTATAATCTCCTTTTAAATACTGGAAGGCTGCAATGAGGTCCTCCCGCAGCCTTCTCTTCTCCAAGCAGAACAAGCCCAGCTCCCTGAGCCTGTCCTCATAGGGAGGTGCTCCAGCCCTCTGAGCATCTTGTGGCCTCCTCTGGATCCTCTCCAACAGCTCCACATCTTTCCTGTATTGGGGGCCCCAGACCTGGACACAGTACTCCATATGGGGCCTCACGAGGGCAGAGAGGGACAATCACTTCCCTGTCCCTGCTGGCCACCCCTCTCCTGATGGAGCCCAGGATACTGTTGGCCTTCTGAGCTGCAAGAGCACACTGCTGGCTCATGGTCAATTTTTCATCTACCAGGACCCCCAGGTCTTTCTCAGCTGGGCTACTCTCAAGGATCTGTAGGGAATGTAGGGAAAAAATTCATTGACAAGGACACCTTGGAATGATAAGTCAAAAGACATAACCATGGAGCTGTATTTTAGTCACAGATGAAGAGGAATGTAATAATTGGCGAACATAAATAAAATCTGTTTAACTACATCAAGCAGATTTCTAAGTGAGACTATGATGTCTGTATGTTCCCAGTCGCAAACTGAGAAGTGAACCGTGATCTTAGTGAATAAGCATAGCATCTCTCAAGATGTATAACTGATCAAAAAGATCACAAGTCTGGGCGTGATAAAGTATGTTACAACCAATGCATAACTGTTAAGAAAGGGACCAGTTCTTACCACTCCAAATACCTCTACAGCGCATGTACTATTACATAAGATGTCAAAGTCCATGTATAGGCTACCAGTTCCATTTAAGATGAACAGGTATGCACAAAACATCCACACGGAACTGGCAGATACGATGCAGGACTTAGAAGAGACCTGAATCTTACCACTGTGGTAGCTGGGGGCCATGGTGGACACCCTAGGTGTTTTGAATCCAGTAGGTACTCATCTGTGAGCAACTCGGTTGAGCCTTTAACCATACACACCCAGAAGCAAACCAGAGCACATGCTCTGCATGAGGCAGAAGTTGCTCAGAAAATACTTGACACAAGAGAACCATGGAAATAAAATGGAAAATCATCCATAGTTGTCTGCATAGATATTTGAGACCCAGAGACAAGCTTTAATCAGAGGACGACATATAACTGTGATTTTTGGCAAACAGCCTGGAGAAGCCAAAATGGATGCAGAACTGTAACAGTCACCAGGTGTTTGCCACAGCAAGAAATGCAGGCTTTGGCAAGATTACTGCTGTCAGAAAAGAGGAGTGAAGATACATCACCTGGTTTACATTCTGGGATTGGAGCCAGTGAATGGACTTCACAGACAAACTTATCATCTTGATATTCTGCTTATAGGAAAACTTATTTGGACTTTGGTATTTGGCTCACATCCCTGTTCTTTCTTAAATTAGAGCTACAAGGTCACCTTATAAAAGAGCTGAAGAATTCCCGTTTATCTATCCCAGCACAAGCCTTGTGCAGCACGTGATGTGTCAGGGACTCAGTGTTTAGTGAGGAGTCAGTTATCCACATTGCTGGGGGAAGGTGAGCATAACTGTGATCTTCTGGTCTTCAAGATGTAAAGAAGAGGCACTGGGTAGCTCCTAGAAAAACATAATCACCAGTACTCAGCCACCAATGCTGAGCACAAAGTCACCTTTTTACTTCCATTGGCCCTTGCACTCAGGTTAATTTGGGGAAGAATTGAATTCATCTGATGAGCTATTTCCCACAGTCATTTCTCCGAGCTCTCCTTTCGCTTCTGCTATGGCTGGTTGACAGGTAAAATCCACCTCCAGCTGCCACTACTAAGATTACCCTGAGCTCTTCCTTCCATAGGCTTCCTCTTCATGTTTAGTCTCCAGGTCAATCTCTGGTCATCCAAAGCATGCCTTGTTAGATATGATAGCTGGCAACCGAGCTGTGCTGAGCACTGCAGCTCCCATGGGAAGGGAAGATGCAGATGTGCAGTCCCAGGGGGGCAGAGCCTTCCTGCTTGGGAGGACAGACACCACTGTGCACAGGGATTTCTCTCGTGGAGCAGGGCACTAAACATGCCTGTAGCACTTTGCAGGCAAGGATGAATCTCTGTCCTAACAGAGAGTTGCCATTTCAAAGCTCTTTCAGAATTACGGTTATAAATAAGAAGCAACCCATCCCACAAGACTGCTGTATTTGCATTTTTTCTCTTTTAACTTGCACACAGCTGAACCAAATTATTTTATGTCCAGTAAAAAAAAAAAAGAAAAAACTTCTCCCAAAAACGTGCTGACTGTTTCCTTTCATATCAATTTTTTCCGTATGCTTTATGAACTTTTGTAAGTGCAGGGTGAATAATTGCACTGTTGATAAAAATATAACATAAGTAGCAGAGACTGGAGAAGGAAAGAAACATTTTTCTGGAGTCAAAAAGCCTGGGGCAAGTCAAAGTCCCTTTAGAAACCTCTGTGGTAGTTTTGCTTGACTGCAGATTATGGACTGAAGAGCTCTGTGAGTGGACAGGCTTGTCCGTATAGTCTTTCTGACATGTGGATGTTATTTTATAAGATGGTTACAAACAAAACTCTCAGCCTGAACAATCATTGTTTGAATAGATCTGAGGTCCCAGCTTAGGTTAAAATCCATCCTTTGCTGCTTTCGGAAGTGTTCAAAAGCTTTGGAAGAAGCTTCCTTCTCTCTGTTGTGTATATGTGCAAGGAAAAAATGATATTAACAGGTGTCTCTCATCCTCTCAGCTACTGCTATCTTGGAATCGGGGTCCAGGACTAACAATATTACGTCTCACGTCTACAGTCTCTTCAAGTGAAACCGAGGCAGAACAGGTGACTCTCTTCATGCGGAAGAAGAGGAACGTGTGGATTCAGAAAACTGGTAGGAGGGATGGCAGTCTTCCTAATGTCCCTCAATATATTTTTCATAAGTAACTAATTCCCTTCTACTAAAAAAATAGTTGAACCAATTTAATAACATGTTCAATTGAAAAAAAATTGTTAAGAGGAGGAAACCTTTTGGGTCCCAATTACTGTTAATTTGTAATCCAGTGAGGTCAAGTACCTGATTAAATATTTATATAGGAGAAAGGTCATAGTCTTCTGTGATCTTCTTTGCCCTGTGTTAATTTTCCGTCAGATGCAATGAGTTCCTTTTGGAGAACACTTTATCAGAGAAAGGAAGCCTTGCTTTTGGCTTCAGAAACGGCAACTATTGAGTTTTGATGTCAAACAACTGAAATCAATCTCTTGTGGTTAGGTACATTTTTAGTTCAGATCTTCTAAAGCTATTTAGTGGTTTTAAGTTTATTAGCAGTGGAATGCTCACCTTGAGACCTTTGAAGAGAATTAGACTTAAAGGAAATGAAGATTACCTGATCCCTGATAGTTAGGTCTTCCAAAATCACTAGTCAGTTTTGAAACTCTTGCACTGAAAGGACACAAAACTGCATTGGTTTTATATCTGTTGTAATTTGTTCCGTAATTTTAAATTCCCTAAACTGGTGTTCATACATCATGTATCACCCAAATAAAACCTGGAAGCGTGAGACATCTATGGGGTTTTCTATTTATGAAGCAGCATTTTAGCTGAGGAAAGTCTGCATGGAGTACTTCATATGAAAACCACAGGATCTGTAATGCTCCTTTAATGACACATGTTCAAGGGCATTGCCTCTGCGTCCATCCTGTGCTGCTTCATTGAGATGGGAGCAGGACCCTGGGTAGAAGATGTGTGCCCCCAGAAGTTTCCTGCCTCCTGCAGTCCTCTGAACCTCAATAAGAATTTGAGGTCTGTTTTCATTACATTGGATAGTATTTACTTTTCTTTTAATTGTGCTCTAAGTAATATTTTGAAACAATATTTAGAGATATTTTCCTAGCGTGTGAGTTTTCCTCACTGCCAGCCATTGGTGTAGCTCAATTGAATAAAAAATCGTCTTTCAGCTAGAAAATGTCATATGGCTGTACAAGGAAGTGAAAGAAAAAATGTTTTATATTTCATTTTATAATCTTCATTCAGAAATCTTTAGGGATAACCCATCTTTTACAAAGTGTCAGTTTGTTCATAAAGCTTTGGTCTTTTTAAATTAAAAAAAAAATGAAAGCAATCAGATATATCATTATATTTCTTGTGTTAAATGAATGATGGCTCAGAATACCCGAAGTTCTTCTCCCAGTTGCAGGAATGTAAATCCAATGAAACAATTCTGGGAACTCAGAGAGTTTTTTTCAGGATGAATACTATTGCAGTGCCCAGGTTGGGTGGAACTTGGACTAGTAACTACACTTTATTTTCCTGCCAGTTTTACTTTAACCCTTGATTAGTTATAGGATGAATTAAATGTCTCTGGTGAGTATACACCAACTGGTGTCGGGAGAAAGATATGACTGTTCACCAGTTTGCTGTAACTTTTCTCCTTTTGCTGATGCGTAAACACAGTTCCACTATGAGCACTTTGGAGGTGGAAGATGACTGAGACAAAGCAGGTAGCATTTCCCTTTGTAGGGTCTTTCCAGTGCTTTCTATCCTTTGTGATAGATTGTGTGGAAAGGAAAGGAGTGCTTGTTGTTTTCTCCATCAGACAATGGCACAGATGCAGGAAGAAGTAAGAACCACGGGGAACAAAGGGCTCTGCTCAGGCTGATTTCTTTTTATGAAGTCGACAATCTTCTCTGAAGTTTTCAGGTTCTTTATTGGCATGTTGTCTTTCAGTGCAAACTGAGGCAAGTGAAATTCTCGTGGCCTCATCCTGGTTTGTTTCTCCAGCATTTATCAGGGTGGAAGGGCCTGGGTGCAATTCACCATCTGGATAGAAAGACAGAATTAACTTCATCAAGCACAGTTCTCAAGTCTGGCAGAGAGCAGTCACAGATACATGGCAAAGCTCTCTGCTCTCTATTGATGTAGAGAAAAGATAACTCCCGTTGAACTATTTTGTACCATTTTCTTCATTAATTGGGTTTTCTTTGTAGGTTTCCAGTCCACCTACAATTAGTGGATATGGCTGCCACCAGTTCACAGCCCAGCATGGCATGCCTAGAGGTTTCAGACAAAGCTTCTGTCCAATAATAAGCTGAATTAAGGAATGTCTGCAAAGAGCCTCTGTTTCCATGGCCAAATTTTCAGAGAACTCTACAGCTTCAAGTCTGCTTGCTATACATCTGCTAACTAGATATTTGCCCTCATGCCTCCTCTTCCTCACAATGTCATAACCTTGGCTTTTTCTTATCTTACTGTCACTTCCCTATTTCTCTCACATTCTTCTCTTCCATGTCTTTTTATCTTTCACTTTTCTCATCTCCTCCATGTTATTTCACTGTTTCATGAAGAATAATTGTAGAATTAGTGTTTGCTGTCATAATGCTATACTTTTCCTTTGTTCGTCAGACTTGAAATGTGGGCTCTTAGGGTTAATGGCTATGTGTTATTCCCTGTTTATGTAACGTTGAGTAGAGTGGGACAGTGATCTTGTCAGGCCATGAGAAGACAAAATTTTCTAATTCGATATACACAGTCAAACGTGAGTTAGATAACCTATGTTCCCATTTTATTCACTGGGCATAAGGAGGCTCTTAAGAATTATTTTATTTTAAAATAGAACATTTTAGTGCAGAGAGAAAACCCTTGTTATTAGAAATCATATCTGTTCTTACAGAACATATAATGTTGAATGCCAGTAAGTGATCAAGTGATTTAGTCAAGCCTTCTGTATTATCACAGACCATTACATATCCTAAATTACATATATAGAACCCAAATAACTTGTATTTTGGTGAACTAATGTCTTCAGAAAGACGATCAGTCTTACATGGAAAAGGCCAAGAAATTTTAAAAAATCTACTGCAGAGTTCCCAACCTTAATTGCCTTCCTGCAGCATTAAAAACATACACATTTCTTCTGTTCTGAATTGTCTGGTTTCAGCTCCTCAGCCTTTGGGCTCTTGTTACACTTCCTCCTTCTAGAATTTTGCACTATATTTGCCACCTGAGAAAGTGTTTACAGACTGAAATCATGTAACCTCTTAGTCTTGCTCTACTGTAAAGCATTTTCTCTGTGATTTATATAGCTATTATCGTGCTTTCTTTGCATTTTTAATTTCCTTCTTAAAGTATGGACAACACATCTGCTCATCAATATCATAAACTAACTCACTCTCTTGTTTCTGCCTCCCCTGTTTAAACACACAAAAGCTGTGCTTTTTCTGCCACTGAAAGACACTCTGAGATGTTGTCACACTGGAGTTTGTTTATTTTAATTTATATCTGCAGACATTTCTGTGTAATATTTCATAATTACATGTTAAGTTATTACCATAAAACTTCAGGGTAATTGCCTTCCAGCATATTTTTCATACTGCTAAAGGTCCAGTAGTTTTCACTATGCTCCCAGCAAAGAGTTTGAACACTGGGTATACAATGACATTTTTCCAAAATCTATCAAATCTGGGTATTAACACAGTGACAGACTTCTGCAGAGTGACACTAGCCAAATAATTTGACTCACCATGTTGCATTAGATTTTTGTGCATGTCAACAGTCTGTGTTGTGATGAGCCAAAACGCTAAGAAAAACAGCGCTCCTCCAAAAATGACAATTTGAGCCCATTTTAATTTTGTTACTTCACTAAGCTTAAGGGTTGGCAGCTGAGAACTCAGCTCACCCCCTCAAAAGACTGTTGCTTTCAGCCAAGGAATTTGCAGTATGTTTTAATGGAGTAAATTAATTACATAGTAAAGGACTTGGTGGCTTTGGAAACCAAGCCACAGACTTCTTAGAAGACAGCACACTTTCTAAAATAGGATATTACAGAGCACATTCTTATTCTTATGTGCAAAAAATACCAGATTGGATTCAGCATTACAGGCTGGTAATCTGCCCTTTCCATCTTGTATTCTAGCCCAAGTAAGGATTTCCTACACTCAATTTCAAATTTCTCCCTGGCCTTTAAAATTTTTTTTTAAAATTTTTTAAATTTTAAACCAGTGAGGTTTGGAAGGAAAAAACACCATGCCTGCTGACTGTCTCATAACATCTGTGTTACTAGTACTGGATTAGGAGACACAGGAAGGCCTTGATCCAACAAAACTCTTGAGTGTACACTACACTTGAAGAAAGTTTAGACTGTAAGCTGCTAGGAGCAGAGTTGTTTTGCTGCTGTTCATACAGTGCCTTTCACAGTGGCGTTCTTGCCCATGACAAAAAGCTTGCAGGTGCTCAGGTAATAAAACTGAAAAATATGCAAATAGTCTCATTGAAGATCCAGTGCTTTGACGGATCAGGGCCACGACTCAGCGGATGAATGATGTTGGCTCACAGCAGCTGAACAAGCCCTATTGTTTTAGGAAGCTGTCATCTTGTGCTCCAAATTCTAATCCTTCATTAAAAATAGCCTCTAGCATATAATTGCAAAAATAGCCTTCCCCACTTGGACTGACAGCAAATTGATGCCGTGTTGCCTCTAGCTTCTGTAATAACTGGAGACAGCAGCTCAGAATGGCCTATATTCACTCCTTTCACTTTAATATCTTGTTGACTCTGAAGCCTAATGATGGCTGTCTGAGAGTCCACGCTATTATTTAACTAATGATCAAATATGCAAGAAACATGAAGAAAAATGATCAACAGGGGTCAGTGCCTTTAGTGCATTCAAAACTTAAAGTGTGTGATAATTGTTTTCCATGTGATCCTTTTCCTCAAATATGATCCTCTGTTTCTTGCCAAGGAAAGGCCAACCACTTCCTCTCAGTGGCGAGTTCTGTATTTCCATATTGGTTACTGTGGAAGTAATTGGAACTTTTTCTTCAATAGCCACTCTTTTAAGGTTCTTCTGTTTTGTTTTGCACACATAAGAATACAATATTAGGTAATTTTCAGATATCATGCTTACAATAAAGAGTTTCATGTTTATTCCCAATGGCTTGAGTTTAAGTTCTCTAGCTCTCCTGCTGACTGTAAATGTGCACAATGTGTTCATGTGAACTGTTCCTTTTTTCCCCTGTTCAGTTTGCAGATGAAAGAAACATGAACTGAGTAAAATAAGTAAATAAATAAATAAGTATCCAAGGCAAGGCCAACTGTACTACAGCCAATTGAGAACATTTCTTTTTCAACATCTGGTGAAAAGCATCTGTGGCATTGGACTAAGAGCAGGTGCAGGATTCAGGAACAAGGATATTTGAGATGCAGATGGACAATGTGTATAAAAAAACTTCTGAGAATCTGGCAGTTAAAATAACATATTCTGAGATAGCCCAGAGAATTAAAAGATGATCTTTTCCTGAGGCTCAGCCTTAAGTATTTGGTTTTGAGCGTGTGTAAATGAAAGGGAGGTTTTGAAATCTGGATAAATCCTAGCTTGGACTAAGGAAAGTATTTTGATCTGGAAGACTGCAACTAAAGCCAGTTACAGCTCCTATACAAATGTTTAATCTGTTTAAAATCTTTTAGAGAAGGAATCAGTCCTTGTGAAAATGTGTTTTTATTGTTGTGGTTTGATCCAGTAAACAGCTAAGTACCACACAGTCACTCACTCCCCCCTCCACCCCCAGTGGGATGGAGGAGAGAATTAGGAGAAAAATACAGTAGAACATGTGGGCTGAGATAAAAAATAAATAAAAATAGCAGAATAGCAGTAATTATACACAAAGTGATCCACAAAGCAATTGCTCACCACCCACCGACCGACACTCAGCCAGTCCCTGAACAGCAGCCT
>JAOWBO010000070.1:21372202-21383628 GCA_028564985.1 Crax fasciolata
TCTCAAGGATCTCTTCTCTCAGTTTATATACATATCTTGGATTAATTTGACCCGAGTGCAAGACCTTGCGCTGTGCTGTGTTGAACCTCATTAGGTTCACAGGGGCTCACCTTTCGAGTTTATCAAGGTCCCTATGGATGGCATCCCTTCCTTCTAACATGTCAACTGCACCACTCAGCTTGGTGTCATTGGCAAACTTGCTGAGGGTGCCCTCAATCCCATCATCGATGTCATTGATGAAGATATTGAAGAGAACCGGTCCCAAGACAGACCCCTAGGGGACACCACTCATTACTGGCCTCTATCTGGACATAGCGCTGTTCACCACAACCCTCTGTCTACGGCCTTCCTACCAATTTCTTATCCACCGAATAGTCCACCCCTCAAATCCATATTTCTCCGATTTAGAGATAAGGATGTGGTGGGGAACCATGTTGAAGGCCTTGCACAAGTCCAGGTAGATGACATTGGTCGCCTTCCCTTTATCAACCGATGCCGTCACTCCATCATAGAATTCATAGGGTGTGATAGTGCACAGGCTTCAGGCAAAAAGCTGCAATGTGCAGGAAGAAAGCTGATGATTAGTGACATCCTATGCATTTTTTTTTTTTGCTGCCAATTTCCCTGAGAGCATCTCCCAGTTGTTTCCAGCACAATTAAAATTCTGTGAACTGCACAGAAACTCTAGTTGGGGGAATATTTGGAACATTTCTGAGTGTAGTTCATCTCAACACTGTTTAAGATAACTTGAGGAAATGTTAGGCTGCTCCCAACACTACTCATAGATGTCATTATTCCTTTATTAATGTCTGTGACAGGCAAAGACAGAAAGGAAGTAATATGTGCACTTTGCCTTGTGCCCTTTCTCCTACTGGGGATTGTCGAAAGAAGAGTAGAAATTATGCATGACTTGGTAAGTGCCTTAAAAAAAGACTACAGATGTAGAGTTTGGAAACTGTCTCTGACTTGAAGATGTAAGTTGCTGCAAGGACATGGATACTAAGCAAGTAAGGTCATTGGTGAGAGGAAAGGAAAGCCCTGGGTGCTTGTGAAGGGAGGCTTAGACAAAATCAGGGAAAATAAGGAGAAGTGGGTTGTCATCCTGTGGTCAGGGCCCCACGTGCAGTGGCTGATTCAGTGGAGGAGGGTTGGTACCCCTACCTGCCAGAAGTTGCATCCCAGCAGCGAGGATAGCTGAACAACATGCGTGTTTACTTCAGTGCCACTGGAGCCTATTTTATCATCCTTGCTGCTGCGATGGGAAATGGAGTAAAAGAGGCAAGTTCTGCAGCGAATGAGAACTGTGCCGGCCTTCCTGGCTTACCTCTCTGTAACATGCAAGTGAACACACTTGCCTAAGTGAACACACAAGATCTTATGGCTTTGGCAGCCTAAATGGATTATCTGCCTTTGCTCCTTTTTTTTTTTTTGATTTCATTGCTGGAGGCATGAGAAGCAGACCCTGGCATCTGTTTTATCTGCTCTGGTGGTTGCCCACAGGCTCAACCACACAGCGTCATTGCTTCCTTCCGTGCTGCTTCCTTGAAGAGGGCCGCCATTTTGTGCAGCAGTGGTGCGGGTTAATTCCCACACAGAGCACAGAGAGCAGCACTCTTTAGCAGTTACAGACTTTCACAGATGGATTAGCTTTTTTTTTTGATGCTACATACCTGTGCACAATAAGGTTGTGCTTATAGGAAGGCAGTGATTTGTTGAGGCTTTTCAGAGTCGTTATTGCATTGATTTATGGGAGAAAAGAAAGAGCTGTTATGCCAAAAAGCTTCAGTGGCCTCAGGGCAAACTCTTTCTGAGCTGGATATCTGCTCTCCCTTGTAGCTTCTAACGATGCTGACAGGAGGGCTACCTGTGATTATAAAGGTAGGAAACTGGCTTTCCTCACTGGGTTACAAGAACGTACATGTGCTTTTGGTTTCAACAGCATACCTCTGAATCTATTAATTATGTAATAATAGTTTTAAAAGGCTGTAAGTATATCTCATTAGAAGAAGTGTGTAATTTCTTTCAAATTTCTGATCTTTGTCAATTTGGGGAGGAGGGGAGATTCTCCCAAGATGTATTTATCTATTTATTTTATTTAGTTAATTTTGGTTACAAAGTGCCTTCTAGCCTGATGAAACCACAGCGATATTTAATAGTTTCTCCAGAGTGTGCCAACTGATGAATGAGTTTTCACTCAAGAACTTCTTGACAATGTTTTCTTCAAGACAAGTGTAAACGTCCTGTCAGGCCAAGTATTTGACGCACTTGTTTTTGTTATTCCAGTCTTAACTCAATGGTTGCATTATTAAATGTGAAATTCATCCCTGTTGGCAGCAACACACTAACAAAATTACTTCTTTTTTCAACTGGAAGGGGGTAGTATGAATGCCTTGACAGTCAGTACCTATGAGAGAGGAGCAAAAGGAAGGCTTTGCTTAGATTGCAGTGCTGCTTAGGAGCTTGTTTTGTGTAGCTAGCAGGTGAGTGCTGTTTTGTTCTGAATTGTTGATTTTTGGAGCAGGTTCTGGGCAAGAGAATAACAGATGGATAGCAGCAGAAGGCAAAAGACCTACTGTCTCACATCCAAAGTTTTCTTCTTCATCTCTCTTAAGATACTTCTGTATTCTTCAGATAAACTAATAAATACCAAATGTTTATTGTACTCATTTTCTCATAGAGCTTATGATATCAAGGAATTGTCTTTATGCTTATTGTACAGATTTCACAAGGTCACGGTATGAAATTCCTGGTGCCAGAGTCAATCTAATAGTGTTTGTGTTACTGGCCGCTGTGCTTCTGGTTGTGATGGTTTAGCTGTTGGAGGTCTGTGCCGTGCATAAGCTTGCGGTTACAGAAGAATGGAGAAGGAGCAATGTTCTCTTTTAGAAAGATTAGCTCTTGTTTATGGTGCAGCCACACACACAGTCGTGCTGACATAACAAGGAGATGCTGCTGTCAGAAGCTTTGCTCCATGAAGCTGTGGCCTAAATTATATTCTCAGGGTTGTACAGGACATATGTGTCAGAACAAGAACAAGTCTTCAAGTTAGGCTACGTTCTACGTTGTTCTTAGGTCTTAGCTTCAACTAGGTGATTTTGAATTCATGTGTTGCAGTTTTTAGTCAGATTTACTGTGTTACCGATGGGCACCTCCTTGTTCCATGTGTGTGCCATACCCTATCCCCTTTGGGAAGGAGGCTAGGAGGGGCAGCTTTGATTCCTCCAGCAGGGCACAACTACTGTTCCAAGAACACTAACATGCATTTTACTGCCTAAATTTCTTCCCAAGTACTGTTGTTACGTATAACCTTCAGGGCTGAGTAGGTCTATGAAGCCTTTGTATTGTTTCCTTTTTTTTCCCCAAGCCCATATGTAAAGCTGTAGCCTAAATTTGGTCTATTTGCCTGTCTTTCATGCTTGTAAACACCTGAAAGAATTTCTATAAGGTATTTGTTTTGATAGAGTCAAGTACACAGAAATGTTATATAAACAGACCTCCTGAAACTTCTGTTTGATCCAACACTAATTGTCATTCTTGGCTGTTCTACAGGGCAGCAGAAGTCCTAAGTTTTCTGCTCTGGTTTTTATCCTGAATTATTTTTAGTAACATTAAAGATACAACTATTTGGCTCTGTCATATTTTTAAGCATCTTTATTCTTATTCAAGTAAATGGAAGTTGTTTCCTGGGCATGAAACCAAAAGCCATGGAGTGTTTTACTAATGAGAGGAATCGCATTAAAATATGGACCTTGTTGAGGTAATTTTAAAATCTGCCTTGATGGAAATTATGCATCCTTGTGCTTAAAAAGTTAGGCTCAAGCCTAAAATGTTGGTATCAATTGAGGATGCATGGAACAGAGAAAAACTTTGAGAAAGCTGAGTGAAA
This sequence comes from Crax fasciolata, assembly GCA_028564985.1. Classification (NCBI taxonomy): domain Eukaryota; kingdom Metazoa; phylum Chordata; class Aves; order Galliformes; family Cracidae; genus Crax; species Crax fasciolata. The sequence continues at coordinate 21,376,089 of JAOWBO010000070.1, forward strand.
TTATAAACTGTATAAAATTCCAACAGATTATTTTAGTCAAAGTAAGGTGCAGCATTTTTGCTCCTCTTTTCTGTCCAAAAGATATAACTTACAAAAGAAGGAATACTTATTAGCAAGTGAAAGCAACACAGAGTATAATTTTGATTAACATTTTTATTTAGGTTTACTGATTTGGGACTTAATAAAGATTATTATAAATATAAATTACAGCATTTAGAGCTTTATGATATTGATTATCTATAATCCTTGATACATTTTAAATATGTGATTTAAATAGGCAAAGAGATTGCTGGGAAATACATCATTAATCTTGATCTTTACTTTCTTGAATAAAGTTGTGCAATTTTGCTGTTTCGGTGACTTTTTCTTTATGTTTTGATTTACTATGAGAATGATGAGAAAGTGGTGACAACTTTAATTGTGCTGCTGTTAAGCGCAGTGATTCACCATTTCCTCATAGCGTTTTAACTGGCAAATGCCTATTGAATCCAAAATAACATAAATCGATGAATTCCTATATGTATATTGCTAAGTGTTCACGTTCAAGGTTGTGAAATGTGGAAATAGTTTCTAGACCAGCAGATTTTCATCTGGAATCCATCTATTTCATTTGGAAGCAAAAGATTTCTACAGAAGTGAGACACTAAAGTACATTCTTCTGTTGGAAACAAATAGAATTTTTTCTTGTGGTACTAGTGCTACCATTTGAGCCTTATTTTATTTCTCCCCCTAGCAAACTCCTCCACCTTCAAACCAGGAAATATGACTGTTAACAAATACATCGTTGTGGGAAAAAACAGGAAGAAAAGTTTTGTTAGTTTCTTTTTTTTTTTTTGACCATCTGAATTATAGTGTCCCAGCACTATTTTGAAACTTGCTGAGTAACATGTTTTGTAAGAGCAAATATTTAAATTACAGACCAGAATCTGTTGCTTTATTATCGTAACCTAATAGATGGATCAACATGTTATTATTTTTAATATGGGCATTGGAGAGAAGAGAGGAAGGAATGCTTCAACCTTTTGAAATCCACATCCATCCAGAATGGGAAGCAACTACTTCACTCACTCTATTGCAAATGGAGCAAGAAAAGCAAAATGAAAATACAGTAAAGTTAGTAATACTAGTACATTTACATAGGTTTACATTTTGTGTTATCGCTACAAGACTATCAGTTCAAAAGCAGCACAGGCCATTCTCGTGACTGCAGTTCTTGAAGACAGAGGGAAACAAAACTTGGAAGAAAAAATAGGAAGAGCATGGTGGTTGCTTCTGTTTTTCTGCCTTTCAAACACAAATATGGATGAAAGCAAAAATATGTATTTAATAGAGCACAGAAGGGAAAAAGTAATTATTGGTATGAAATACAGCTATATGTATAAAAAAATATTTTAGAAAAGTTCTGCTTGGTATGTAGTGTTGCAAGGATTATTTTATTAAATATTTTTTCTTGTCAAGCTGGAAATTTCTCATCAATTTGAAAAGATAAAGAAATACAGCTAATCAGACATTATAGATTAAAAATTATGAAACTATTTTGACACTAAGTCTGCCGAGGAATTAAGTGTATCTATGCATATACAGTGACAATGTAGTGGTGACATGAAACTAGGGGAGATCTTACCCCATTTCCCTGCTGCACAATATTGGCAGATGCTGCAAGGGAGGGACAGAGCTAAGACCACGAAGCGTGTTAGTTCATGTACTGGAGGAACATCCAATCCACCATCATTCTTAACATGGTGTTCTAGGAAAATTCAGGAGGGGACCTCAGGAGGTCTCTAGTTTAACCTCCTGCTCACAATAGGGTCAACTCCAAGGTCAGACCGTGTGTGGCTCAGGACTGCATCCAGTCAGGCAGCAAAAGCCTCTGACAATGAAATGAATACTGCAGGGTCTCTCCGGGCAGCCTTTTCCAAAGCTTGAGTGTGCTTGTAGTGAAGAAATTTTCCCTAAATCTTACATGCACCGTGCTTGAGTGAAGTGATACATGTAACATTACGCATTTAATGTCCAGATTTCTTCCATCTTCAGTAGGTTCAAGTCTTTCTTCTTCCTTTTTACGTCGTCCAGATAAATTGCCTTAGTGTAGTACTGTGGACACAGTGTCTGTAGTGATGTCTCCCTATATAAAAACCTACCTCGGTTTCCCTTCTTTCCTTTTTTATTCTTTTGAAAACACAGCTCAGTGCATGATGTTTAAGCACGTTGTAGGATGAACAAAATCAGAAGTCTTGCTTTGCTTGAGTGGAGTGCTACTGGGTAGCCCTGAACCAGTAAGTGCAAGTTTGGCAGTAAGTTTTGTGCTGCAGAAAGTACAGAGATTTCTTTCAGTGCTGAGTTTCAGTGTCTAGGTACTATTGATATCCTTGGGAGTATTTTTTTTTTTTCTCATGGGGGAAATAGTTATAACAATGCCAGATGTTATTAGTGTTAATTATTGTGTAACCAGACATATAATTCTTAGCACTGTATGAAACACAGCTGGTGCTTTTTTTTTTTTTTTTTTTCCAGTCTATAGATGGGAGCAGGAGTATTTGCCGTCTTTGTGGGAGGATATGTTTGAGTTTTACGTTGCAAGATAAGAATAAAAAGATTGTGGCTAAGTTTCATACGAAAGGCAACATGTGAAAAGTGTGTTTCCTCAGATTTCCAGAGGGTTACAGTAATTGTTGCCCATAGTGGGGCTGTTTTCAAGTCATTCTTTGTTCTTTTTCTAAAACCTTGTCCATCACTTAGTGAACTTCTTCAAAGAACAGGTATAGTAACACACTATCCTTAAGGCTAGGAACATAAGAAGTGGGAAAGCTGTCTCATGGGAGATTGTTTACACTTCTTGCTGGAGAATAATTAGGCACTTTTTGACTCCTGTCATTTGTCTTATTAGGTAAACTGTGGATTGGAAACAAACTAGCTACGTATAAACTTTCCCAGCTATGTAACTTCATAAAGTGCAACGCTTCATCAAAGCAAATCCATTAAACCTCTGACTGGTACTCTTCTCTTGGCTTTGATTGCAGCAACACACAGAAGCACCTAGCCCATCATTGCTCCCCCCATCAGCTTTACCATTAGATGTATTAAACAATGCCGTTGCTGGATTTAGTACTGTGGAAGAACTTATCCGGTACCTTGAACCAGACCGGTGGCAGCTGGATTTGGAAGACTTGTACAGGCCAACGTGGCAGCTTCTTGGGAAGGCATATATTCATGGGAGGAAATCAAGAGGTAAATTGCTCTTTTGTTTGGCCTTGCAGCTTTTTACAGGTGTGTTTTCTTGACAATAAAACAGTAATTAAGAGCATTCTTCACCTTGACTTTTGATTCCAAGAACAGAATTGGAGATATTGTTATTAGCTATCCTCACAATTACGTAATCTAAAAAAGGACAATAACTAAACTCAGAGCTTCAAGGAATTTAGTAGGATAAAGTAACAAAGGGAAAAATACCTGAAGCAGATAGGGTACCTTTCTATAGGGAATTGAGAGCTCTTCATTTTCACAGAGTGGCAGAATATCCTGGCTGAGTGGCATAATCTAACTCTTTGTGGGTTTATTTTTTTTATGGAGGGCAAAAACTTTCTATTTTTTGATTGATACACTTACTATATAATAGGATTATTTCCTTAGGATTGTTCCAGTCTCTACACCATGCAAACTGAGAGCAATTAGCTAAATGTCTCTCTTCCGTGAAATCCGTGTCCATGTCCAGTTTGACCAGGGATTTTTCAGCTTCATTAATCAGATGTAAAATAGGTTATGTATTTGAAGATGTGTGGAGCTGTTTCTCATTCGGCAAGTCATTTTCTTCCATCTACATTTGGCATTCATGCATTTTCCCCAGCATGTTGTCCAGATGCTGCCCACTATTTCATGTTTATGGATTCAATGTGGAGGGATAGCATGCAGACAAAACCTCCTTCCTTGCCCACCACGTGAAAATGATGACCTATGAATAGAGTCCTCTGTCCGTGAACATAAACTAGATTATCATCTGATCAGTCAGAAAAGAGAGGAGATGAAACCTTTCATAACTCGAATTTAAGTTTTTGATGGCTGATTCTTGGATCAGAGCCTAAAAACCAACCCTTCAACCTTACCTCTGTTGCTGCAGATTGGCACACAGCAGCTAAGTCGAGAGTCAAAGAGGAGGAAGTCTCTTTAAAAGCATCCAGCGGTGAACTATGTCTTTCAGATAGTCATTTAGCACTTACCTAATTAAACAGTTTCAGTATTTGCCAAATGTATGCCATAAGCGTACATAAAGTGGGAGAAAAACAAAATGTAATTTATGAAACCTTACATAAACTAAAATGCACGTGTTGGATAACATCTATGTAGGCAAAAGTGACTCCCTGCGAGACGTATCTTTGAAAGAAACTATCAGAGTAAATCTTTTAAAGACTTCTAATTAGATACTGAAATAGATTTTTCCACTGAATAAACATACAACAGTATTGCCACATTCATCTTAGAGAGACCACCCTCAGACTGCATTACTGAGCATGTAATGTAATAGCTTGGGGAAGAAAATATGCCCAGTTGAGATGACACAGTATTAACTGCTAGGTCTATCCAATAGATAGGGAAAGCAAACTCTCTCTCTTTTTTTAATGTTACTCCTTTTAGTGGCATTTAAGAAATATATGGGAGAAGTGCATGCCCTAAAGTGATTTTTTTTTCCCCTTCAAACTTTTAGATTCCATAATTAGGTAAATCTTAGCTTTCCAATATTTCAGTATAAAAACTAAATTGTTGTCCTGCTTTCGAAAACAAACATCAATTTACATCTAGGTAAAATGCAAATCTAATTGTAAGTGTATGTTAGTTTGTGAAGAGAGTAGTATTGTCCTCTACTCCTTAATAATTCGTATGAAAAAACTATATTTAGACAACCTAAATTCCACAGAACTTCTGTCTTGAATGTTTTCTCTGGATGAAATGTTTCCAAAAACTTCTACTCAGGAAAGCAGAAACACCAAGTTCAGAGGCTTTGATGTCTAAATATAGTCCTAAATTCTTTTATAAAATTAAACATACTTAAAAATAAAATATATATTGCAGTGCAAAAAAATGATTCCATTACTTCCCACAGAAATGTTTGGATAATCATCTGGCCATATTCTGAAGGCTGCTGAAGAACAGTCATAATCCAACCCTAGTACTTAGTAGATACTTTTCAGTTATAAAACTTATGTGATTTTTCTTTCTGTACTCCTTGCTTGCAGTTCAAAAATTGCGTGGGGACTGATTTTGTAAAAGTCCCGTCCTGTTGTAGGAAGCTATACTCCCAGGAATGTCTCCAATGTCCTTAGGAACCAAAACCATTCTGCTCCTATCTGTGCCCACACACAGGTGTCCCAACAAGAATTTAATTTGTTTCGTAGACATTGAGAGCAGGATCCAATCGGAACAAAAGCTGGGGGTAAAGAGGGTTCACTGTGGTACTGGACACAAGTCCCAGAAGATGCCAGATAGTTGCAATGCCAACTATAGAACACAGAGACTTTCAGGCAAATGTGAACATGGAGTACTTCAGGTGTATGTGCTAATACAGGCACACTTTGGAAATAGATTTTACTGTAGACCTACCTGTATCTACATTTTTTTCTCCTTTTTTTTCCCCTTCTCCCCTTATTTTTATTTTAGAGTTTCCCATTCATGTGCTACTACAGAACCTTCCATTCCTCCTGAGCTAGTGCTAAACAAAAGAACTTTGACTGTTGTGTCAAACATGATATATGAGTGGAAGCCAAGTTGAAAGAGTGTTTAAATGTTCACATTATAACAGGTACTGTAACTAAGTGCACTTGGGAAATCCACATAACCTTTTATTGTGGTTAAGTAAACACTTTTAAGGGAATATATACATTCTCTCATCTAGCTTCATGCCCACGGTGTGTTAAAATAAATTTTGGACAGACAGATACTCTTTGAAAAAATAACAGCTTCATTCACACACTTCAAAGAAATGATTATATAAGCACTAGATAAATTTGCCACAGACCTTTTAATGAAATTGAATTACAAAAGGTAGGGCAAGGGTTCATTGTAAGGTATAATAGCAGTATACCTTTATACATTGTAAAGCATGGAAACCAAACATGGCATTTTTCATTTCTCTAGAAGCCTGTTGTTACAGCAAGGCATACTAAGATTTTTTGGCCAAGAGCTGGACTGGCCAAAAGCTGAATGCTTTCTCTTATGTTTTAGGCATTTTATTCTCATGGTGACTATTCAGTTCTTATGTTTGAAAATTTAACAGGAGAAACAAGTACTCCATTCCTTTCCACAGTTCTTGATTGATGGAGGTAGACATGCCCACCCTCTAAATGACTCAGCCTAGAGCTATTAGCTGATCTGAAGAGCTTAAATCATTTTTAATTTCTCACAGCGAATCTCTCCCCAGTAAGTTTTGTCTCTTTTCCTCTGTTCCCTTTTCAGCATTCTCCAAGGAATGCTATTGAAGTGTGGGAGGCAGGCTGGCATCCTATCGTAACTTTACTGAAGTTATTACACACTCCTCACTTTTAAAAATCAGATTGTTTATTTGGAGCCTATGTTAACCTGATAGTAATGGAATGAAGTGCCCCCAGCTTGGCATTCACTGTAAATGTAAGCAGAGAAAAAGCTTCAGTGTGTTTAAATGACCCTTCACAACAATAAAGCCTGACTTATAGATGCCAGTATCTGGATATGGTCTGCAAAGGAAACATTTGAAGAAGCGTGGAATGAAATTGCTGCCCCAGGATCTGCTCCTGAGACAGTACCAGTGAGCATTTCTTCCTGGGAAGTGCATCTTCTAAATTCTCTTTATTTCCTCCATTTTTCAACAGAGTTGAAAGGCAATATCTTGCCTTGGTAGGCAGGAGATCTCCTTAGTGATCTCTGGAGGCTCCTTACATAGTTGGTATGGGGGAAAAAAGGGTATTTCTCTAGTGAGCACTTCAGATCAGGAACTTATCTCAGCCTTATTTTATAGCAGCTTTTTATTTACAAACTACTAGCAATAACTGAAAAGGATTTGTGAAGTAATGTCACTGGTTAATAACATGATTTTTAAACTGTACTGGGATATTTTTACTCCCAGTTTGTTCTTGAGTTAGCTCAAAAGCTGTTGGCTTAGAGCTCCGTGCTGCTTGGAGACTTCTATTTCAACAGTCTCAAAAGCCGTATTACCATAGGGTTTTAGTTTTTCTTTTTGTTCAGAAAGATAAAATAATACTAACCAGCTGGAATATGCTTGTGAACTGGATGCTGCTTACATTCCATAATGGTGGTAGGTTTGAAGAGAAGCAGTTCAGACAAAATATCCCAGAACATGATAATTACAGTCTGGCTTTTCTGAGAGAAATGAAATTACATTGCTTTTCACCAAAGTAAATAAGGTATTAATTTTTTCTCTACATCAGTCCCAGGATTTTCAGACTTAATTACCTCTGTTATTTCTTGGCAATGCAGCTGAAGAGGACCTAAAGTACTGTGCCTCATTTCAAATCTTTTTGTGAGCTAGCTGTTGAACCATTGGCAAAGTGAAGCT
>JAOWBO010000070.1:21383728-21395145 GCA_028564985.1 Crax fasciolata
ACATTCCAGATGGCCATGCAGATGGTTATGAGCATGGCATGCAGGCTCTTGCTCATCGCTGGTGAAAATGCATAGCTAATGGTGGTGACTGTTGAAAAAGAGTATTTTGTAGCTGAGAATGTGCTCTCTCAAATAGTGTTATTATGCCATTTGTATCTGTTGTAGTTTCCACAGAAATAAATAGGAGGCATTACTTTCAGAGCAACCTACCTATTTTTATATATGATATAGACATGTATGTGAGTGTAGACACATTTTAGAATGAAGATGTTAAATGGAATAAACAGAACAGGGCATATTCTGTCTGTAGAATAAACTTCTATGACTTTGTCGCATTAGGTATACTAGGATCCATCCATCAGCTGCTATACAAAAGTCACAGAGCTCAGTTTTGAATACAAATATACACATGCAAATCTTCTTCATTTTAAAAGCAATATAATACAGAATGACTTCACTGAGTTGTATTTTTAAGGCCCAGTGATGTGTCCATGACCCACCAGGCTGTTTTGGCAGTCAGAAATCAAAGCAAGTCTCCACCATCAGCTGGGATGAGTGTTGGACTCCCTGAGGACGTACAGAGGAATCTCTAAACAAGACAGCTTTAAAATGTCTTTTCAAGGACAAAATGTTGTCAGCTCCCAGTGTGGTGCTTTCACCCTAATGGGCAGCTGAATTCCACCACAAATGCTCTCTCACTCCTCTCTCCCAGCTGCTGTCATGCAGCAGCTTTTCCCTTCCTTAAATCTGCCCTCTCAGAGGTGCACCCGGCATCACTCATGGCTCAGCTCTGGCCAGCAGCAGGCCCCTTTTGGAGCAGCTGGGGCTGGCGTGGGGCAGCTGCTGGACTCAGCTCACAGAGGCCACTCCTGCAGTCCCTTGCTAGCAAATCTTGCCGCATAAACCCCATAATCCCAGCCACAAAGCAGGATCAGAATTCCTGTATCTCATCTGTGGAAAATGAAGATGTAAAGTGGCTACAATTCACACACTGCTCAGTTACTTGTTTGTACTACAGCCATCCGAACTTCCCTTCATCTCTTTTGGGAAACTAAATGTATTTTAAGGGGAAGCCTCTCCAGTCCTTCTGTCTATAAAAAGCAAATCAAACTCAGCAGAAAGTTAAATCTGTATTCAGAACTAGGAGACCAGAAGTGAAGACTTCACAATTTGTTGCTCTATCTCCCTGATCATCGAAACCCTTGACCAGAGAATCAGTGTCTTTAGGGTCTGCTTATAAGCTCCTACTGCTATTCTTTCACATTCTTTTTCTCTATGATAAGAATGTAATGCAAAATAGCAACATTCACAATGCAGCAAAACAATCTTCAAACCTGACTGCTGTAAATCTTCATTTACAATGTTTATTTGGACATGTTATATAATGCTCCTATGTTGAAAGTGCTGTAGCACGTTATTTCAGCCTAAAGAGGAGGCAAGAACAATGCATGGTATAAATTTACCTTATATTACTGTGTTCACATCGTGAATGATGAACTGTACTGCATTTCTTGCTGCTCTCCCTCTGAAGGCAGGGAAAGATCAGCTTGTAGATTTCATTGCTTCTCCACTCTTGATAATATGCCCTGGATTCAACTGTACTGAGTCCTCACATTCAGCCTCTGTTTCTCAGCCCTGCTGTGCAACAGGCGCCTACAAGAAACTTTCTTCTAGCAGCTTGTGAAGAACAGATTTTTAAATGAAAATTGCTCCTAAGAAATAAATATGCTGCATATAAATTCAACTGTATATACAGATGTATACAAAGAACAAAAAGCCTATAACCATTGGTCCTTCTGAATCAGTCTCTATTTGTTAGTTTTGCATAAGCTGTCCTTAAATACTGAGCTTCTTTTCTATTCTAACATGAGGAAGCTTTTAATGATTAAGTGTCCTTTTGACAAAGCAGTGATATAATTTTAATTACTTTTCCAGTAATGGCCTCACAGCTAATTCTTATGAGGTAACCTACAGCACAGTTTCTTGCCTAGCCCTTGCTTCATCTCCTACTTCTTCATCCTAAAAGCTTCTTTTGATTGAATTAGGAAAAAAATAAAAAAAATAAAGCAAGCATATCTGTAACTACAGGTAACAACATACACAATATGACATTCTCCACAGCACACTGCTTACATACACGAGTGAGATAAAAATTACTGCTGCGATGAAAAGCACTTTTCATCTTAAGACCCCATTTCCTATTGCATGAAACTTTCTAAAAATATGTTTCCTTTGAGATATATATTAGCAATTTCAATGCTAGCAATGCCAGCCAAAGTGGGAACTTTGCAGGAAATGTTAAGCTCAATCAGTTCAATCATTAAAGTTATGCAAATATAAAAACTTATCTCTTCTTTTTATACAAGGCTACATTTTAGTAGAAATCACAATATTCAAGAAGTCAGGCTGGAATGTAAATGTCAAAAACCTTGATGGCATCGTCAGGTGATGCAATCCTGATCTAGTGCCTGGTTTGGTAAGTGGCAACCCTAAGGTTCCTTCCAACCAAAGAAGTTCTGTGATTATAAGATCATTTTACTTATGCTTTTCACAAGGCAACTGAAAACAGAGTCGAGTTTAAACGAGGAACTGTTGAGCTTACACATCAGTAGGTGCAGGTGGTAAACTTTCACTCCAAGCTAACAGCTAAGGAAGTAAAATGCACTAAGCCAGAAGAGTGCCAGTAAGACAAACTTGTACGCACATCATATGAAGTCTTAGCTACATATATTATGACAGTGTTTGCCATTTTATCAAAAAGCAGCAACAAAAAAATCACATTCTTTGTCACAAGAACATGACATAGTGTGCGGCAATGTCCTCCAAGAGGTGAGGTTTTTCTCTTGGTCTGGTGCTGTTTGCTCTTTAGCAGCTATCCATGTCTATCCATTTCAAACATACAAAGAGTAAGTCATAAATTGTGAGGATCCCCGCTGCCTTGCTCAGGATGGGCTGGAAGCTATCCCCCACAAAGCCAGCAGACCAGCTTCCTGCCTAACCAGGGCATTCTTGCAGTGGTGGCAGGAGGTTTCCTTCCCCACAAGGTTCCATTCCTATTCTTACTGAATCAACATGATGCTTAATTAGGTGTTGTTTTCTTCATTAAAAGCCATTTAATTCAGGAAAATCACCATTTAATGAAATATATTTCTTTTGTGCTGTCATAGTCATTTTTACAGTAAGAGTTTTGGTTAGGCAGTCACCTTTGAAAGCAAGCTGTGCAACAGGTGCTTGCCTTTGCAACTGGGTCTACTTTTATAAAGCCACAAAACAAAGAAAAACGTACAAACAAAACCAAACCTTTGAACTAATTATAAACAGAAAAATTCTGAATAACGTATTTTTAAAATCAGTGTTCCAAAATGTAGTAGTACAGTAATTCAACGTCAAATGTTTCTTATTGTGTATTGAATTAAAGAGATCTTTCTTACTGGTTGCAATGCAGTCAAGCAAATCAGATAAAAGTCAGAGTTACTTTACGAGCAGCATTTTGACGTCCATACACATTCTGAACCACTCATTATCTCACGAGTGGCCGTGCTTACTATTCTCAAAAAATAACAAGGGATTTTGTTTGCTCAGTTTTAAAATTATTGTAAAATCCTTTTCTTTCAGAGAACCTTGAGAAACATTATGAGGATATATCTATGGGCAATGCAGCTGGAAAACAAAACCAACCATAAAGGTAGTTAGATTATAAAGTGTTAAAAAAATAACAACGACAAACCAAATTGAAACTGAGAGCAGGAGGAAGTACCACCTCTTCTTTCTTTCAAAGCTATAAAGGTCAATTTTGATATTCAACTACTGTGCACCATACTGGGGCAAAAAGGATTTGCATTTTTATTCTAATTTATTTTTCTCTCAAGTTCAGAATCACCAACAAAGAAAATTACTCTAATTGCAATGCTCTGCATACAAATAGTGGTTACAGCTTAGAGGCTTGTCACACCACACAACTTACTAGATCCAACAGATTGATGCCTACACCATACCATTTTTTCCAACATAGATAAATCAAGTTAAGCTCTCTCAAAAAACCTACAGATCTATGAAAAGAATTGTGAGTGCCAAACCTGCTGGGCACTAGTTACATGATTCTTGATTCAGAACTATGAAATAATCATAGGAAAAAGCAGTCATATTGCGGAACGGCATTAAAAACCAAGAGCAGCAAAATCAATTTTAATTAGTTCCCAAAGAATGGATATGTAGAGACCCAAAACGTTTCTCCAATATATTAATTTAGCTTATTTTAAATTTGGTTACTTTTATGGAATTCATCAAAGGGATGCTGAGTGATGAAAAAGGTGCACATGAAAGCACTGAAATAACTGAACTGCATACAAAGATGTTTCTACATTCCTAGAAATTTTCTATCATTTTTTTCTAATATATTCTGTTACAGAGCTAAGTACAAATATCTGGAGGACAGAACAACTCTCTAAGGCTGTACATTCAGAATGAAGTATTTAAACACGTTATTTATGACCAAATTAAAATTGTCCAAAGGGAAAAAAATGGCCACTCCACGTACAATTTCTAAATTGTACTTTTAATTAGATTCTACTTACTTATAGATGGATGGTTAGTATTTCACAGATACATGGTATCATAGCAGAAATTAGCTGAGTTCTGAGTAAGATTCGAATCCAAGTGCCATTTTTCTAAAATTAAATTGCATTGCATGATTTTTCCTGGGAAACAGAATACAAATCTAGCTACTTGCAGAGAGTTCAGGCTATGCATTTTTACTTTGTTTCCTTTGAAGTTTAAATTTCTGGCTTTCAATAAAAATGATATTCTCTTGTCAGTGTTGACAAGATAATGGATTAGGTCAGACATAGGCTGTGTCTGACTGAGCAAGACTGTAAGAGATGGGTAATCTCTTCCACTAATTTTGCATTTCTTGTACTCTGTAAACTAGTTTCTTCAGCCTCAGATATTTTCTGGTTTGTAGACTACAGGAATTATGACAGTGCTTTCTTCATAAATCTTTACCTTCATACATTAGTAATTTCTGCCAGTAGTAAAAGACTCCAGCTCTAAGTGAGATGCTGCTGAAAAGCAGTGTAAATACTTTCCTGAAGAGCTCTGTTTCACCATGCAGCTGGGCTTGGGGTTCATATCATCTACTCATACCACACGTCCAGCTCACGGCAGGTGAGCCTGGACAATTAACATTTTGTGCAGGATTGTAAGCTCAGGTTTACAATAGCATTATACGATGCATAGTATATTTTAAGGAAAGGTGAAAGTAAGTGTATGGAACTAGTATCTTTTTTGCACGGATAATAGATTTTAAAATATATGTATTGTAACAGTCTCTCACCATCTGGTATATAAAATGGTGTTTCTTTCCTATAAAAATGTTGGTGTTGGAACTGTAATACCTAGTCAACCACATCTCAGCCTGCAATGGGCAGTGAGTTAAATCAATATTTCTGCAGTCTTTGCATGATGTACTAACCCTAGAAGCAGTACTGTCAATAAATACTCAAAGCAATGCTAATAAAACAAAAGACAAATGAAACTGCAGTGTGCCGAAGACGAGAATAACTTGTATGATGAATAATTTGTGAATATTACTTCAAAACCTTACAAATTAAGTTTGTAAATGCAGTTTTCTTAACAGAAAAAGTAAGTATGTAGATCAATCAGGATTCATGGGGATCATCTCCACCAAAGCTCATAGGTGTGCTATTGATATGTACACAGAAACAATACACTGCAGACTAAACTACATTTACAGCAGATCAAGATCCCCTAAGCTAGCAGAGGAATCTTTTAGCTATCTACAGAGGACCAACATTCAGCAGAAGAAAACTGAACGAGACAAGAATATTCTGAAAGGCAGAAACTGTTGTTACAGAGGTGGGATACTGCTGAGCTGACCTCTCAGCTTCTAGGCATAGGCAGGACAAGAGATTTTATCTTTTTTTGATCTTTCATTCTTTTTTTTTTTTTTTTTAAAGAGTTTGCTTGTTTCTTAGGAAACAACAGAGCCAAATACTAGGGCTGCAGAAACTCTCGTCTGCAATCCAACTCAAGTTTGGAAAACACAGATTAGTGCTTTTCCCACTAACCTGCAAAAGTCAATCTAGGAGCTGGCAGCATCAAGTGCTAGGACACACTCTGTCCTAGTGAATATTATTCAAGGAGCAGTGTTGAGCTTCACATCAGAAAACTCTTTCAGAGACATACACAGTATTTCTGCAGTCCTACTTGTACAATATTTCCAGAGCTGGGAGGTGACTGGAATTTGACATGGAATCACTTTTCTTGATTTCATTGTAATTGGTCCCAGGCTTAGAATTAAACTCAAGCTTATGTACTTAATTTACCTAATCGCTTTGCTGTACAAGGTCTCTGTACTTAAATGGTAAGCATATCATCTGAACAGGTTGTAAACTATAGCTCAATACCAATGCATAAATGTAGAAGTATTGATGTACATTCTGCCACCACGGGATATTGCATAATTTACACATCCATTACGCAGCCACAAGCACATAGATCCGTATCATCCTGAACAGCTGTATCCAAGCTGTCTAGATTTTAGCCAGCACTATCCATTTATTCTTAAAAAATTTGTGTTAGCATAGTTTAAACACAAGTAGCAGACATGTTTCCAGAGCAATCTTAAAAGTGACTTAATTGCACACTGTATGGGCAAGTCCCTTCCTGCTTGCAACCCGTTATTCCCTCAGAGAAGTAGAATTTTGGCTTCTAACTGTAATCACAGCATTCACACTACATGCTCTTTAAATAAACTGAAAAACGTTGTTACCCATCAGTGATACACCAAGACAGAGCTCTGGACACTCCCACAGCAGCTGGATAAGGTCTGTGTGCAGTGAGGAAACAGCTCATGGAGCCCCTTTCCAATAGCAGAGCTCCAATGCAACATGCCCAGAAATCAGCTTGGAGCAAGCGATACTGCAGTTTGTTTAGCCTAGCAACAGTCCTTCCAGCTGTCAGAGATTTAGTCATGCAGTCCCAGGCCAAAACACAGATGGGACATGTAATGGTAGGGTCCAGAAGTATGTCATTCTGTGTGGCTTCATTGACCAACGTGCTCAGGAGTGACTAACGGAATTTCCTTGTTTGCCCCTTCATCGAGGTGAGCCTTCCCAAGACACGGTTCCAAGCACAGTTCTTCTGTGTGTGCTGTGTCAGAGTGCTGCAAAATGCAATGATACGTCTTCCTGCATGTTTTGCAGTACACATATCAGATCTGTAATGTCATTTCTTGTATGCTGCCACCATTTCTTTTAAATGGTGTCAAGTACCTACCAGGCAGGCTGATCTAACACTGAGGGCAGTTGTTTGGCAGACTCAGATTCTCGAGAAGGCATTTACCTTTTTCCTTTTTCTTTCTCTTTTTTTCCCTTTCCCTTCTTCCAAGTGTCAGTCTTGCAGCATGTGTTACGGACAAGAACAATTGCTTTCTAAATTGCTAAAGGGATTCAGCCCAAGCAAGAATCCTTCATAAGGTTTGTTTAACAATTTTGCCATAATGGTACAATGTGAATTTTCCTGTTCCTGTCTGTTCTGTAAGCTTTGACTGGACAGTTGTATTGCCTGCAATTGCAGGTCTCCAAACCCCGTCTCTCAGAATTAACTCTTTTTCCCCTTCTTTGTACCACTTCTGTTACAGGCCTTCACCAGAAAGCCAATGATTTAAGAAGTCACCTTATAGTCTCAGAGAATGAACTAATGAACAGGGTAACCTGGAAAAAACCTTAGTTGTCCTGATGAGAAAGTTTCATCTACTTTGAATTAAAATTGGAAAAGAAACTTTGATCTGTAAGGGGGAATTTTATCCCATTTCCTGTACAGCATAAGTTCATTCATGGCAAGGTGTTCTGCTCCAAGACTGGCAATGGCTGTTCTGCAACTGCCCTACCTCTGCCAGGGAGCAAACTCATGGCTTGGTGTCCATTGCAGAACTTGAGCCACTGCCAGAAACACTGCAGATTTCAGTTCACAGCTGAGCTACCTGATAGCTTATACATTTCCTTTGTGAAAACCCCCCATGTCTCCAAGGCCCAGCAACATGGCAGAAAGAGCAAGATTCTTCACTGCTCCTTTTCAATGTTGTTAGCACAGGTCATGAAGCCCTGAAGTGAAACTGTACTGCACACACACCTTCCCACAGCCAGTTGTCCTACTTGGCCAGACCTTCAGGCTTTTCTAGAACAAATAATTATCAAGAGGTTATTTACTGAAATGGTATTAGAAGCTTTTGTAAGACAGAGGCTGCTCTCCAGCCACCACCATTAGTATCAGTCAGGATAGCATTACTGCAGTCAGTGAAATACATTAATGTATTTGATAAGATTCTTAGACTCATTTATATCCCAGTTTTACAGAAAACTAAGGCTCGTTGAATGAGTTTTTCTTTTTTTTTCTTTATACTTGCTATGCCTTTTTCAGGGTTATAGTAAGTCCTGGCTAGGGCTTTGGAAACCTCATAAATGCTGTTCTATGTTTTATCATAGAAAGGACAGCAATAGCCTAAATCCCTGCATAATTGTTTTTCTCAGATGAATGAGGTATAAGATAGCAAACGTAATTTCAATATAATTTCAGCAGAGCAGGATCCATCCTTAAATGTGCTTCTAGTCACTCACTTTTGCTTTGATGACATGATTATTGTTTAAATGTAGAAGAAAGCAAGAGTTTTATGCAGTGTAGGTGTTTTCACCTGCTGCATGGAGGAAAAAAAAAGCCCACAGCTTGAAGCACATCCGAGTAGTAGCAGTAATTAGGTATTGGCATATCATGCAGGAAAAAAAGAGCTTGAAAAATGATACAGCTTAATAAAGTTTCAGTATTCTAGTGCTACACTAGAAGTTCTTAAAGGGAAATGCCGATTCGGAATAGGAAACACTTGGGGTTCTTAGAAGGGATAATCAATAATAAATAAAAGGAATAAGGACCATTTACCCTGTTAAAGTCTGTGTAAGCAACGGGATCACACAACTGTATGTAGCACTTCAAGTAGCCAGACAGCTTTCTACAAATATCAATTGCCATATCACACCTGGTACCTTCCTGTAGAAATTAGTCTGTTAATCTCACCAAATATATATCTGCAGTGACAGCACCTACTTGGAAATCTGCACTCGACAGAAATCAGAATCCTTAAAGAACAGTGTTAAATCCATTTAAGATCCTAGAACATTCTGAATCAATCTTCTCATTGAATCAGGTCTACAGTGATGTCCAGACATTATCCAACAATATTTCATATATGGACAGAACTGCTTTCCACTTCACTCTCCTTGATGTTTCTCAGCACAAAAACACAGGGAGTCAGTGAAACAGGAGTTTGCATCCTGCAGTTGAATTACGTTACAACAACACAGATGGAACGTTAGATGTAAAGTCGTATTTTTAGCCAAGGCACAGTTGAAACAGTGTCACCCAGTGTAGCTAGAGAAGACACTTGCAGCAATACATATTTATCATTTTTAGTCAATGGCTGATATACATTACCCTGTATACCCTCTTTGAGAGGTATGATCATTTAAAATATGTATTTTTCCTTTTAACAGAAAAGAATGGAGTATTATATTCCCACAATAGGCATCATATTCATGCATCATTTGACTAGCACTCAAACCATTCCTCCAGATTTCCCTTTGTGAGTAGCTTTATGAAAACTGATATTTTCAGGGGCTCTTGTGTAATTGCTCCAAGATGAAACAATTGCCACTTCTGTCAGAGAGAGCAGAGATATTCATTTTAAGAATGGTGAAATTCCACCTCCAGAGTATAGGTGTGCATTTCCATACATCTACAGTTTTCAGAGGGAATGTGCGATTTTTACAGTGAAATGACCATTTCCAACAGCAAAATCCCTTAATTTCATAAAGGATTTGAGGCAGGACAAAAATCATTTACTTTTATCATTTTATCGTTTACTTTTACACAAAGTATTGTTGTGATGCTTCTCTGGTACAGAAAGATTTTATTACTTTTGGCAGACTGAGTATCTGAACTTAAAATTTATCAAAAATATCTTATTAAAATTGAAATTTGAAAACCCTGGAAGGACTCAGATTTTAAAAGCACTAAGATAAGCAGAGATTTGGCTACTCTTCTCTGCAAAAGCAAATATTCACAGTTCTCAATTCTGGACTTTGATGTCCCATACAGACAGATCAGTGAGGTGATGGGTTAAACTTTCTGGAAGGGTGAATACATTGGAAGCAGCTCTTCACTAAGCTCTTTCCCATTGAAAAACATTACTGTAATAGCTCTATAAAGAGTAGAAAAAAAAAGATCTATTCAGTGTTGGAGGTTTTGTAGCCTTTTATGAAAAAATTATGGACTTCATATTGCTTTAAATTTCTGGTAAACAGGATGCAGATCTTGGGAAGTACTTCTAGTAAAAAAAAGACTTAAAGAATCAGCCAAAGAGGGGGCATGGGAAGGAACAGCTTCTTGAGAAGTCTATTGTTACTGGGAAGGAAAGCACTACTTTTTCCACAGAAAAATACTGAGGAATAGCCAAAGTACTGCTCCTTTTAACCTTAAAGACAATGATCAGCCCCAAGAAGTTAGCGTTTTCTGAGGCATTTAACATTTAAGATGAAAATAGGAACTCCTTTTCTCTGGAAAGTTTCATACTTCAGAGTGAGAAGTCTTCAACAGTATTTTCGCAACTATTTAAGCACAGAAGTCAGGAACACATTCTGAATTTCTTCTTGAAGGCTGCTTTTCTTGCTTTCCTACCTGACAAGGAATTGGAAAAGGGTAGATAGCAGCAAGGCTGGAGAATGTGAGTGGTCAGAGCGCAAAATATCAGATAAATATGGAGCATACCCAGCATAGCTGGTGCCATTATGTATCCACAACTACACCTTGAGTCTTCCCCTGAAAAAGAGTTTAATTCATTTTAGTAAAGCAAAAAGAGTTAACTATGGAACTAAGTAAGCTCCACTTACTGGACTGGTTTGTTCATTTAACTGTATGCATTTCTGGATGCATACACATTTAATACAAATATAATTCGTTAGTTTATTGGTAGCTATTTCTTTTATAGGAGCCCTAGCTATGGATTACAATCCCACAGTACTAGGTTTTGCATACGCACACACACACATACATATGTATATGTGGCTGCTTCACTTGCAGTTAGAATCTCGAAGCATCAGCAGATTTCTTCCCATCACTTCATGAGTCAGGCTTTCCTGATTAATATAAATACACATACATCCAAAAAATTCCTCAGGGAAAGATTATATTTTTTAGAAAGCCTCAAAAATCTCCTGGTCAGCAGTTGACGAGATAAATACTCATTTTGCCAGCAACATGGGTCTTATAGTCAGAGAGGTTCCATCACCCCCAGCTTGTCTGACACGTGGCTTTTACCACCCAAAACATCTCTGCTCGTGTGTAAAGGA
>JAOWBO010000070.1:21395155-21431434 GCA_028564985.1 Crax fasciolata
ACATCCCTTGAAGTGGCAGAAGTGCTGTAGCGCATCTGACTGATGTGCCTGTGGACAGGCTGTTCAACACTGCCTCCTCCTATGGAGAGTGCACGTGTGTGTGTGTCGCAGCCGTGCTCCATGCAGGCTGGCAGTGGTGCTGCCTGCATGCGGCTGGGCCGAGCTCTGTGAGGCTCACTGGTGCCTGCGCAACCTCCATGACACAGTGAAGATGCACGTCCACAGCTCTGCCTTTTTCACTTCTTGTCCTCAATCCCTCAGGGTGCTCCCTGTTAAGCTTTCTGCTACCTCCCTGTCTTGTTTTCACATGTATCCTCGCCTTGCCTTTAAAGTGTCAGCATTGAAAAATAACCCTTCAGATAGCATTAGATGGGCTGCACTGAACTGCAGTGACAGGAACAGGAAAATGTCAGGGGCTGTGGGGACAAAGGGGGGGGCCAGGTCATGTAGGTGGCACTGGGGAGACCCCAGGGGCTTAAGAGTCCTTGTAAAATCACGAATCAAAGATTGATATTAGCCTAGCTTTTGATCTCCTAGGTATGCTAAAGCTCTGATTTTCAGGATTTACTTCCCCAGCATGATGTAGAAAAACAAATTAAATGACAGCAGAGATTCTTAGTTAATCATATACTTGTAGCAGCATTATAATAAATGCTAAATAGCCTCATGATAAAATTCAATGACTGGAAAAAACTACTGAAAGGTCCTAGACGGACTAGTGAAAATGCTGAATTTCAGATGAAGAAGTCACTGGGGTTTCAGAGAAAACTTTATGAGCTATCATGGTGCCAACTAAAATATATATTATCTATTTTATGGAACTAACTTTTACTAATGCATTCTTCATTTACACAATAAAAGATAGTTGCTTTCCTGAATATCATAGCCCAAATAGAAAAGCTCAAATACAACGTGGATGGAAGATAGGATATATACTATTCTCATTGTAAGTCAGTTGAACCGCAGGACACAGACAATCAAATGTCTTGTCCAGGCAGATACCGCTCCAATAGATCCCCTGCCCATAAAGACTGCAACGCAGACGATAACTTCTAGCCCACACAACACAACACAGCTCAGCACAGCACAGCTCAGCACAACACAACAGGTGCTGTGGCCGGGCTGGGGCTATGGGGCCCACGTGGGCCAGCGCTGCCCATAGGGAAGCCTTGGCCCTGTAGCAAGGCCCAGGCTTATGAGGGTGAACGCCTTGCCAGCCCACCAGTGCTGCTCTAGGGGTTGTTAGCATGTGTTGGGTGTGGGGGGGGTGTAGTGGAAGATACAGTGTGCTCCCTTGGTGCCCGGAAGTGGGGTGCCAAGGGAGTGATTTGAAAGGGGCTCTGGATGTGGGTGGTTCTCCTGACAAAAGCTGCGGTTCTGGCTGCCTTGCCGTGAGATGTCCCCTGCTCCACAAACACCGCAGCTCTCCGCCCTGTGCTGAAGCACTCTGTGGCACTCGGGCAGCACTGGGAAGCGGAGGTGGTGTTCAGTCTGCGGAGTTCTTTCTTGGCTTATGATGCCAGAACTGAATTTACAGTGAGGAGAATCCCCCCACCACCACTTGTGAAGACTGAAAGCACGGACGATGTTAAGCACCCATTCAAACAGTGCTGTGTTCAAACTTCTTTGCCAGAGCTGACGACTTTTCTGGTTCATTTGGATGTGGGGTTGAACCACGGTGACGTGTTGGTTTGGGGTAACAGCACCGAAGGCCATCTAGGTACTGGCAGGGCAAAAGAAGCAATAGCAAGGATGAATCTTTTCTCTCAGCTGAAAAGTTTGAGCAGTGTCGTGGGTTTTTTTTCATCCCCCATAGCTCTGAGGGAGTTTGGGGGATGGATAGGGAGTTCTGTGTGGCTGTGGTACCACCGTCTGAGAGGCACAGGAGAGAGAAACTGACTGCACTACTGGAGTCTTGAGTACACACTATATAAATGCCTTATCCTTTGACCCAGCTCTTTCCATTATATAACTGAGCTATTTCTTTGCCTCAGCCAAAGTAACCCTTGAGACAGTGATAAACATCCCCTCTGTTCCTAATAAGTGACATATTTCTAGTAGCAACTGAAAGCTGTCCAGCCAAGCTGGGCTGTGCTCTGAAAGGCAGACTTGGAGCATTCCATAAATTGCAACCCTTCCCTTACAGAGCGAAGAAAGTTGCTGCACAGAGCAGCCACTGCAGTTATTTTTATTATTGTTGTCATTATTAATAATTATTTCTTTTGGCTTTCATTGTTGTCATTTTCAAATGGAAAGAAAAATATAAAGTGCTGCTTTCCAGGTCGTCTGACTTGATGATTACAAGTAGTGCTGCTTGTAATCAAGAAAATGAAGTGTTGCGTGGTAACTTAACCTTCATCGCCTGATGACTTCGTTCTGTTTGTTTGTTTCTTGTATTTCAGGGCATTGAAGACGAGTTTCCTCTGAAAAACATGGATCTAATGTCTCAAATGGTGCACGTGAAAACAAAATTATCCAACATTCTCCAGAGCTTTGGGAGCTTTTGTCTGCATCAGACAAGTGTTTCATCTGGCATCCTGGCTGTGACATTTCAAAGGAAAATGCAAGAACCCCCATAGTGGATGAATATGGAATAACACTGAAGAGGAAGCTTTTGTTCTAAACCTCCGGGAATTGAAGATCGGGGTATACTTTTGATCATTAAGACCCTACGTCTTTTCCAAAATGCTTCTGTTGTTGTCTCATCCAAAATGTTGTCTGTTAATCCCTATCCTTTTAAATGTCCAGTCTTTTCTGAAACTCACACTGAGCATCTGTCATCAGCTACCTATGTTTATTTTAAATTTTATTGCCTTCCAGGTTCATTGGGCATATTTCTTTGTTTCAATTACGAAGATGAGTAAATAGAAATGATTTCACTTCTCCATTCATTTTCTTGTGCGAAATATCCTTTCCCAACTAGGCATTTTTACTCCATTTTTCAAGGGATTATATTTCTCTGCTTTTCAGAGTCCTACCTTATTTTGGTACATTGTATTTGGGGTAGGACAAGCAGAACACAATATTCCAAGTGAAGGCCACATCTTAGCACACAGTTGAAACACAGTATTTTATCATGTATAGTATTCCTTATGCATGCAGTTGTCCTTTTATTGGATCTACTCCAATGATCCAATTATTGGATTAAATCTGCAAGATCAGATTGGATTGCAGATCCAATTTATTGGATCTGCAACGATCTGCAGAAGTATTCCCAAATGCCCTGAATGGCAAGATATTTATCCCAAACCACCACACATGTACTTCAGATCATTTCATGCCAGCACACAGGACTTTGTGTTACCAATACTGAGTTTCACAAGGGGCCACAATGCCACTCCATCCAAGAGTTACAGTGACTTCAGCACCCAATAAAAATTTCTCTGGATTTCACTGTGAGTCATCATGTTTCGCTACAGTGGTTGCTTTCTTTTCTTCGTCTATAATAAATACTTTATATTTAATACTTTCTGTTCTCGATTTTTGTTCTTGCTGAGAATTACACTTCAGTCTTTGACTTTTGTATCATGGTTACAATGCTACACCTCATCTGACAACTACCCAGCTGATATTATGGAGTCTTTTTGATTGTGTATCGAGGACTTATTTTAACTTTCAAAGGTTTTGTAATACAGTTTGTGAAATTGTGTATTTTTCTACTTGAATATTGCAACAGAAAATTCTCCATTACTTTTCATCTTCAAATAGTTTGAGACCCTGATTTCGCTCTGCAGAATAGCCACGATGCTTTGCCAATCTTTCCAATTGTTCTATAATCGTTCCTTTTCCAACATCCTCATTTATAACTTTTCTAAGTGATTTTTCGTGTACTCAAATAAAGTTTTAATTATCTGGATTATCCCACAGGAATTTATTTTGCACCAGTTCCAGCAATAATGCTGTTGAGATCTAGCCACCAGAGAGCACAATGGAAATTTAGCCTGTTAGGGCTCCACAGACTCACAGTGATGGTGTGCCATCTTTGTGTCCCTGAACTATAAAAATCATTTGAATGAAAAGGCTTTCTCTTTTATTATTATTAACTTGAAGTATTATCATTAAAATAAGCACTCATCACAATTTTCACTAACTACGCTTACATCTGGAAAAAGAATTCCCCACACCAGAGTCAAAATAACATAATGACTGAACCAGCAAAGGTGCTGTGATTGACAGGTGCTCCACTCCCTGTCTCCTCAGCATACTGCAACAAAAAAGATCCACACAGTTACCACTGGCATGGACTGGAGGTGGTGAGATACTCAGATTTACATACTCTGTCCTTTATGAGTTGAACTGATACGAAGAAATCCCGGCTGTTTTCTGTGGGCTTTAAATATCCCTAGCTAGTTCTGTGGGTAAATATTGCCTTTTCCTCTGTGCTATCTCCAGGAAGACCTTCCCCCTCATCCCCATCCCCCTGCTGATGTATGCTATGTGTTTCTCTTCTGAGGAGGAATAGAGTGAGGAATAAAATATTTTGCAGGAAAATGGGAAAGCTAAGATATAAACACGTTTTTATGCATGAGCTACAACCAAAGGAAAATGCTTCAGGAGATGCGTAGCTCCACAAACGCAAGTATTTCTATCAAATTCCTGCCTCACAAGTGACAGAGGTAGGCATTTACCTGACTGTTTACAGGATTAGGATCCACTGTTAGCAAAAGATTGATTCCCTTGCCTCCCCACTGCTTGTTTCATTTCCTATCGTGAAAAGGTAAAAACGGAATTCATGCATAAATACTTGTATATTCCTGTATATCCTGAATGCACTCGTATATTCTTCGAGCAATCATACCAAAGAACAAGTGTTTTGCAAAGCTTAGGATGTAATTTAAAACTGACAAACATCTGCTCATCTAGACAAAAGATAAACGTCTTCTTTTGTGCAAGGTTCTCTTGATTTCTGTGTAGTTGCATAGGAATTGGTTTCTGGTTAACAGTGTTGAGGTTTGAATGCGTATGTTCACATTATGGAATTACTTGCAACTGTGTGAAGAACTCAGTTATTAAATGTTGTGTTTGTACAAAATCTTTTATGGATGAGGGATAAACATGAAAACTGAAGTTCAGCAGAAACACTAATCATCTTTTAGAAAAGCAACAGTTCGATATTCTGCCCTCATGATCACTGAGAAACAGACGTTTGTACAAATAAACGCGGTTCGTGATCCTGCTAACGTCAGGTGAAGAAGCTGCCTAAAGGATTGCACAGAAAATAATTCCTGCATTAGAAAGCAGTCCTGTAAAGGAGGTGGCAGTAAATATTTTGCAGTTGATTTTTATGGCCTGCATTATTCTTTTTACATTATGCATTTTTATTTATTTATTATATACATGAAAGCAGCCTGCCTCATCTACGCTTTCTGCCACAAACACAACTGGCTCTTTGTTTCTGTGCCCTGGAATCAGCCATATACCAGATGGCTCACAGAGTGCTAGCTGTCCCTTCTCCATAAAGGAGAGCACTGCTCCTTGAGGAACAAAGCAAAACTGCAAGTGAGAATGTCAAGTTACATACCATTAAGTAACCAAAAACGATGAATAAATTACATTATGAAATGCACACACTCAGGAATTACTAAATCATTTGTCAATGTTGCATGCTCCTTCCTCCCTTTCATTACCTACTTGAGTACTCCAGACATATTGTCCATTCCTACTGAATCTGTAAACAAATTGAAGACTTGTGATCCTATTTCTCTGGAATATTCAAAAATATAATGAAGAATGAATTCTGAAGAGGCTTCAATTATATCTATGGTATGCAGTATGGGTTGCTCAGACATAGCCAGACAAGGAAGAGCTCTGAAGGTAACTTGGTCACTTGGATCACAACTTCAAATAAAGCATGCTTCCACATTGCAAACACTTACAAATACACCTAAAGAGAAGTATTTTAACGTGGACTTCTAAGCATGACCGCGTTTCTCTGCTCAACATTGCACAGCTTAAGCAATCTTCTATCAAATTGATTCAAACCTTTGAGAATCAAGGTCATTATTGTACTTTTGTGTGGTTTTAGAGCAGTCCCATTCAGATTCCAATCATTTTAATAACTACATGACCATATGTAGTCCAAGCTACGTGCAAACTGAGCTTTGCTTTACGCAGGCTGTGGGAGTTACAACTGGAGACAAGAAGGAAGGAGGCCCACTAGAGGTCTCCCACACTAAAAGAATGCTGCCCACTTCTGTCACCTGGTTAGCTCATGTGGGTTTTGAGGGGCTTCCAAAGTCAACAAGTGAAAAAAGTATAATGTAGATAAGGAACCTTTGCTGAACTTCAGTGCAGGCTGCCTGAACGGGTAGCCAGTCTTGAAGCCTGTCTTTTCTCACAGGGCACATAGGAGCATGCTGGTACCCTTAAAACATTCGCTTTCTTCTCTTTTATGCTCTCAGAGTAGAGCACTCCTACGATTTCAGGGACCTACACCTGATTCAGATGCCTCTCTGTATTCAAACACCACACGCTCTTACCAACATACTTGAGTAGGTGCACGAAGGCTTGATCATGTACATGGGAACGTCTGCTTGTTTATGACAACGTGTCCGATGACTCACCTTAGGTCAGAAGCCAAATAGGTTTTCTGGCAGCTTTTCAATCATATGCTGGTGATCATTGATCAATAACGTCTTAGGGCCTACCAGCATGCATTGAATCCTGTCACAACCACAACTGAAGATGGCACAAGATTTCTCTGTGATGGCTCTAAATAACTATTGAGTTTTGAATAACTATTGAATTTGGTCTTCCTGCCTGTCTCCCCTTCAAAGAGCAGCACAAGATGCAGGTTTGTGATCAGAATACAAATTTTGGGTTGCATTTCCAAACATTCCTAACAACTGCTGTTCTAAAAAATGTTACACATCACAGTTCTAAAATAGGATTGTTGTATTCAGATTCAGCAAAACAAAGGGTGTACTGTACCATAACATACGTAAATATAAACAGATTATTTCATATGGCAGTAAAAACCACTTACAGCATTACAAGTTGTTTTTTTTTTTAATTTTCATTTCAACATATTTCTAAGCTCCTGTTCTAATGGCTTTGAAACTGCTCTTCAGAGAAATGAAGCTCAGCTGAAGTTATTTACAGGGCAGTGGCATAATTTCACTACCAATGTTTGCAATGTACCTAGTAATTAACAGTGCATATGCAAACTATCTATCAAATACATACATTAAGATCAGTCACATTTGCTATTTTACTGGAATATTTATAACTGTTCAGCTTGGAGAAGAAAAACAACAGTCCTTGTTTTGCTTCCATCTGATAACTGTTTTAAATACACTGAAGGATATTATTAATACTAAGAACTTTGACCCATGCGTATGTTTAGCTGAACTACGTTTGTTATGTGCCTGCTTGTAGCACTCCATCTTTAATCTTCTGGTACTCCATTGTAGACAGAGCAGGAGCAATGCTGAGACAATTATGTATTTACGTTCACATTCAGCAAAAGAAAATCATATTGATGGGACGAGCCTTGGAGGAGCACTGTTTTTTCGGCTGAATAGAGATTAAAGCTTACTTGGGAAGGGAGATCTATGCAAGATGATGTTGCAAAGCAAGTTTATACATGAGAGAAACATTGTAAATCTAACAGGAGTACAGGAGCAGCTGAAAACCGAACAGGTGACCCAGGCACTCAGGAAAGATAAGGCCCTGGAACCAACGCGCTTCTGATAGACACAGAGTTGCCCCCGCTAACCCTGACTTACCATGTCACATTTCCTCTCCTTTATCCTAGTCCTGCCTCTTCCTCATTCTTCCTCTTTTTCACCTTTTCCTCAACTTCACTCTTCTCAATTTAGTAGTTATCACACTGTAGGGGAGCTGTTAGGTCAGGGCCTGAACTGATGACGGAGCACCTGGAGAAGGGGTGCAGCTGGCCCAGGAGCACAGGCAGAGTGTTTGCACCTGTGCCCCCCTGTGACTGGGAGGGGTGGGCCTGGGGCAGGGCTGCCCCCAGGCCTAGATAAGGGCCAGCCAGGCAGAGCTCAGAGAGATTGGGAGTTTGGAATGAAGTGGGAGTGGGAAGTGCTGTGGAGCAGAGCCCTTGGTTTCAGGTGAGACATAATGGCATTGCTGTCAGAGTTTGGGACTTTTCCTGCTATGCATATCTACCCTACTAATTACTAAATTAAAGTCTTGGCCTCCTGATCTTATCTCACCACACATAGGTACTAGCTTTTCTAATCCTTATGCTTGTCCTCGTGTTGAAGGAAATCTTTCAGAGGAAGTTCACATGCTGCAAGACTGCTATAGTCCTTGTTAAGAGACATGCTTCAGAAGTATCCTTATTTGAAATAAATTCTGATATAAGCATGTCCACTGTCTTTTTTCTTTTTTTTTTTGCCACACCGATTATGATACTTGCTACAAACCTCTGTTATTTCAATCTCTAGTCTGTACATCTCTAACTGACATCTCTCTGTCTCTCAGTAAGACTGCTTCCCTGTTCCATGTTGTGTGGAGTCAACTGGCGAGAATGTATGCCAGTGATTCAGCCCAATCTAGGCTTGGTGTCATCTACAGAAACACACAAGTTCTATCCAGGCCATCTGGAATCATCCCAGAGAAGAGATGGAGAGCTTCCAAGGAACTGATCTGTAAAATGTAAGTCTTTACTGATCACATACAAACCATAATTTTTCATGTTTTCTGAATTTGAGTAGGTTTTTACAGAAATAGCAATAGGCTCTTGTTTGGCAAAACAGTTAATATCACTATCTAAATCCAGGACCCAGTGGAAACTGTTGAAAAAATCTAACAGAAGGGGCATAGAAAACAATAACACTGAGTTTTTTTATCAGTTGCCTCATTATCACAGAACTATCTGAATTATTTTGGCAGAAATAAGATTCAAGTTGGAACATAGAGACTTTCATCCCATGCATTTTTCCAAACACAGAAATAGGAGAATTCTTTTAAAAAATCAGGTCCCCTTATTAGATGGCAACAATCCTAATACTTCTAGAATTCTTAGACACGTACAGTAATGTTTCAAAAGCAGGTATAGATTCTACAGGCATTTTTTCTCAATGAGAAAATGCTGTTGTAAGGGCTTAGGAGCTTAATTCTACCCATTTTCTTCTACCTCTTCCTACGTAAATCTAAGTAGAGTTTTTCCAGATTTCTAATTGATTAGAATGATACAAGACCCTGAAGAGTATTTAAATTTATATGTAGATATTCAGTAGGTACATTGTGGAAGAACATAGGAAAAAGCATAGTTTAAAACTTTAATCAAACATTAGTTTTTCTATGTGGAAATCCAGGTAATGCTGTAGAAAACTTAAGAACTGCCAGTTGGACAAGAGTATAAAGAACGTACCAATGACACATGATTCATACCAGTAAATTCTCATTGTTATTTCCTTGCCAATCCACTGAATGGAAATATAGTACAAAGGAAAATAATTTTAAAGCTTTTTCCAGTAATTCTTCAAAGCTATCCCTCTATTAATCATTGGAGTTCACGTCATCCAGCTAAGAATGCACGATATTCCAAAGTATTGCCAACATTTTTCTTTATTGATCACACACTGGCACCAAATCACAGTATCTTATTCCCATGGCACCACGAAAAAATTAGAACTTCAGCTTCACTACCATCTGGATCACAGATCATCCCATAAAATGTGTTCAGGTTGACAGTAAGTCTTTGAAGTGCTTATTTCATATTATGTTTCTGATATTGTTGTGTCTTGTGCCCTGTCACAATCCATTTTGAAAAGCATACTGCTCCATTACAGTTAAAACTTATTTTAAAAAAAACTTTTTCCTTAGAAAATCTGTCTCTAGTTAGGTATTTAGAGTAGATATATAGGCATAAGCAGTGATGTTGTCATTCCCTAATGCTTCGTTGCCATGTAAGTTACTGTCAAAAGCCTGAGATTTAACCAGGATCTGAAGCTGTCAGCATCTTCTTGGACAGAGCTCAGCACCTCACAGGATTAGGCTGCAGTTCAGAAAGCACATCAGCAATGCCCAGAAGGAATGGTGTGCCTCAGTGAGGACAGGGTGGACCTGAAGCCTTTGGGCAGTACAAATATTAATGTTAGTACAAGGATATAATTCAAGAGTATAAGCTGGTTTTGAGATAGCCAGTGCCAGGACAAGAGGCCATGGGCACAAACAGGAACACAGAAGATTCCCTCTGACCATCAGGAAGCACTTCTGTGCTGTGCAGGTGATGGAGCCCTGGCACAGGCTGCCCAAAGGCTGTGGGGTTTCCTCCTTGGAGATCTCCCAGAGTTATGGACACGGGCCTGGGCCCCCTGCTCTGGGTGCCCTGCTGGAGCTGGGCTTGGGCCAGATGGACCCAGAGGGCCCTGCCAGCCTCAGCCATTCTGGGATTCTGTTTCTGTAATCCTGCCTACTATAGTATTGGATGAGAGCCTAAAAACCCTTCTGCACGAGGAGCCCTATCACACACACAAAATCAGTGAGCCTGCTCATGCCTAAGTAAAGTAAATAAGACTTGATCCTCTGTAGCTTGGCACATATCTGCTCAATCCTGTGAACCACTGAACTGAGTAATGTTAATTCCATTATTCATTAAAAACTAAAAAACAAAGCTAAGAAAGAGTGCTCAGTCCTTCATGTAATTGAAAATTAATGAGAAAGATAGTTCAACAGTGGGATCCCTGCATTCTCCTCAACTGTTTTGTTTGTAGCATAATGAATAGATTTTGATCCTTTTTGATGAAGGAAATAATGAAAGCTCATTTCAGTGCCATACCTGGTCATGACCAAGCAAGTCATGGTAAAACAGGATGATTATTCTGAGAGTTGGGTAAAGCTACAGAAGTTACTGCTGCCGTTGTTGTCCAGTTTGTGTCTCTGTCCTCAGTGTTCAGGACTCATGCATTTCTATTCTTTTTTTTGTCCCTCTTACCAACTGCATGATTGTGTACTTATTACTCCCTATAAAACCTATATTTGGTCATGTAAACTTATTCGCTATGTTTCTGAATTTTGACAAGAGTTACATGCAATAACTTTTAACATGTCATTATAGTACTAAATTTTCCAGGTGTCTTAAATCTTATGAAAGCAGTAGAAATCTTACTGTGATAAAGACAGTGGATGGCAGCCAGTAGCCTATCTATCCCTTTTCTTTCAGCATTCCACAGAACTCTTGATGTAAAGAGAATTCAGTGTTGATTTTGTTACTATTTTAAGGTCATGCTCAATCTTTTAGTTGTGGACTGTATGTATTCTTCCAGCAGGGATTCCACATTATGGAAGAACTGATTGTGAGAGCAATTGAGTCAAATCAGGACTTGTCTAGCCACTATGTGGAAGAAGGTAATTCAGTCGTCCTTTTCTTTCTTCCTGCAAACCATGGGCAGTCAAACATCCTTGTACTACACATATCCCGTTATTGTAAGTATACTCTTAACATCTGAAATCTTAGTTGAGACTAATATATTACTTCGGGTAATCTAGAGAATTTAATGCTAATTGAACAGGTAAGAGAAATGTTACTTATTTTTAAGAAATTGAAAACTGCTAATACAGTTATCAGACTGAAGTCAGTTGTTGTGTCAGGTAATTCTTATGTGCATGTCGTAGCATTAGGAATGGATGCTTCATGTGGGAAAGAAAATGGAAAATTGTGAATGCCTTTTGCAAACTCTGTTTCTTTTTCCAAGGTTGTTAGCTCTGATTTGTAGTTTATCTAATACTTAGCACTTTTTTTTTTAGGACCAAGTGCATTAATAGCTTTGGGCTGTGAGTATTAGGAGTTATTTTAGATAAATGTGCTCATAGAATGATGTTTACAGCTGTTAATACCAGTTTGATTTTTAAGGTTATTAACTCAGGTTCTAACTTGCAGTGACACCATACAAAGACAGTAAGCAGTAGAACAAACTATATAATATTTTGGAAGCTAATAAGGTTGAGAATCTGTCAAGTGACAATGAATAAAACAAACACTCACATCTCACTTTGCAGATGTGAACTTGTTCGTTTCAATGCCTAGCAGGTTGCAACGCCCAGAAGGAATAAAACCCCCCAGCAATGCGTTCCCTTTTCTGTAGTCACTCATCACTCATCTCTGGTAAATCAGGACAGAAAGTGAAGTGTAAGAACCACCAAATGACATCTGACATAGTTTTACTAAGAACTGCTGAAATAGCTACAGAAATGAAAGCAGGATGTAAAACTTCAGCCCAGAGATATCACTATGAGGATTAACCAAAGGCTAAACAACTTGCATGCAAAGCTGTGCTAGCATGGCCATGCTGCTTTTAGGATGTGAGCTTGTGGATATTGGCAGTGCTGCATTCTGCCTTATGGATGTACCAGTCATCTCATGTAGCTTGAGTTTGTGTCATCTGGTCCAGCTCAGCTTAAATCCAACCTCATCACATGCCTCCCTGTATTGTGGTCCTGTGGATCCTCAGTTTGCAGATGACATTGACAGAGTGATTGCAGGGCAGTCTGCGGTCCTGCGTGGTACATGGCACCACTGTGTGGGGAGGTAATGGCTTATCTGGAACAAACTTCTTCAACATGTGAATTTGAAGCATTTGATATTATCTAAAATTCTGGGAACACCAGAAATGAGTCAAATCAGCACTTTGAGCTAGAACCACTTGTCCGCTGAGACAATTTGCCAGAGAAGAGTGTTCTGCTCTCAGGGTTCTTACCTGTTCATCTGGTATCTCACTTTCTGGCTCTAGTTTAGGCTTTCCTATATAACACTCTGCCAACAGAATTCTAAAATCATACATTTTGTCTGTTCAACGTGAGTTGAGTTTACTGTTGTCTAAATCATGCTGCAAAACTAGCTTACTTAATTCTCTTGATATTCACATCAGCAGAAAAATGCTTCTGCTGTTATGGGAAACACTAATACAGCGTCCTCTCTTGTGATGAGATACTTTCTATTCCACCAGCACCTGAGGAGGCTATTAAACAGTAGTTACTAAAAATAACCATCTAAAGAAGCAGATCTCAATCAACTCCACCCAACCCAAGAAACTTGTCTCAAGGGCTTATGAATATTTGCGTTCATTTTCAGTAAACCTTGGAGTCATAGAGTTTTGGAAACCTGGGAAAAGCAAGTGGTTATCCCACTCCCATTCAAATGGGGTTATATAACATATTCATTGCCACATCATGTCCTATGGCAAATTGAATTTGAATTTCTTATCAGTAAATCCACAGTTATTTAAAAAGGGTGACTGGAGTGATCCAACTAAGAGATGTGTCAGTTTGACTTTGGAAAACAAATAGAATGAAGATGATTATATTTCTATCCATTAACTGAAATCATTCAACGCTGTTTCTGGCAGATAGAGCTTGACAAGCTAATTGGACTTTTTAAAAAATGAGATTACACACTTAGTTGCTACAAGTAATAGTGTTGATGTAAAATGCCTCAAAGAAATTTGTGTGTGATGTGGCACAACATAGCATTTTGATTAAAAGACTGGAATGTAAAATCCAAAAAAAAAAAAAGGTAGATCTGTTTGCAACTCTGGGGCTGAAGGCAAGAACAGCATCTTACAGTAAGTGTTCAGCTTAGTGATTCAGCACATTTGTGCAGAACTCAGAGGAGTAATGCTGAATAACTTCATTTAAAACCTTACCCTTGAAGGTGAGGAACCTTGCTTTCACTGACAGTAAAGCTGGAATGACTTTATTTACAGCTGTGAAATGAGGACAGAATGTGTCCCAGGGCATATTTACAAACAATATAATATGAACCTTGGAGACATTCAAGGTCAGGCTGGACGGAGCTCTGAGCAACCTGATAGAGCTGTAGGTGTCCCTGTTCATTGCAGGGCAGCTGGACCAGATGGCCTTCAAACGTCCCTTCCGACTCTCAGGATTCTGTGATTCTACGAATGTTCAGTGAGGAGAGCTCACAACCAGCTGGCTAGCAAATCTTAATCAACTTTAGCTGTATGACCAGCTGTGGTGCTGTGAATCTTGCTGGTTTGGACTCAAAAATGAGTGAACAATTTAAAAAAAAAGAAGTGTCCTGGTGCTCCCTTTCTCATAATACCTATAAAGCCCTTGAGATCAGGATTTGAATGCACCTGTCAAGAACACCTTCATGATCAGATATAATCGTCCCCAGGAAGTCTTGCCTAGTAATTAAAGCTCTTTAGCAGGAGGTAAAGATCAAAACCCAGTAGGGCTGAGGAACATGGTAGAGCTGGGCCTCTGTGGTGTATGCTGGCCATAACCACCGAGGCACTAAGTAGAAAGTATGGGTAAGTACTCTTACATCTATCATGCAACTGTCCATGCAGGTAAACAAAGAGTTCAGGCCCTGGGAAGACATTCTTGTTGTGAAAATACTTCCAGATCTCAATGTGCCTATCTGACAAGCTATACAGGGGCAGAGGGAAAATCCTACCTATCTCTGGGGATTTACACAGTGGCTATCTCTGGCAATCTTTTTCTCAGAATATGCACTGTTGAGAATCCAAATTTTAGGTAGCAGTTCCTTGCGTGCATCATGCTGGGGAGCCTTTGCACTTAACTCAGAACTGTGAAGACCATCAGATAATAGAACACTTTAATAATGTGCTGCAGTATTCAACGTCCCTTATGAATCTTCTCCTAAAAATACTTCGAGTGGATCTTTTAAAGTTTCATCCTGATGTGACCGTGGAGATCAAGCACCGTGTACTTATTAAAGCTGACGTCTGAAGGTTTTTCTAAAAATAAATTCCCACTTTGCAGAGAGAATTTCTCAATCACCTTAATCTTTTGTGGTATTTTGGGATGAAAAGACATTCCAATGACTGGAAAACTTCCAAAAGGATGTCTGGAAAATTGCAGAAAAGTCATATGATTCATGAATTTACCATTCATTCAGGAGATTACCCTATCCTGTTTTCTAGTTAAGGGCTCAAGGAAGCAGGCACTGTTCAACTTTCAGGCTCTTTGTCTCAGTGTATTAGACCCCTCCCTGATACATCAGATGTCCTCCTATGATGTGAATCACCCACAGGATGAACATAACAAATTATGCCTGACTTGCCTGCCATCTAGGGAGCTCCTGCTGCTGCTGCTAACTTAGTGATTTGAGTATTAGTAAACAGAAAAACTGTGTTTAATTGTCCTCTCAAGCTGATGGTGGCCTAATCTAATCCCATCTCCCCACCAGACAGGCTATGAGAATGAGAGCCTTCTCTAAACTACCTATTAAAGTGATGCTAGTATTAAATAACAAATCCCAGTTTCACTGGATGAGAGGAAGGAAGCTCGGCCTCCCTCAGCCTAGTCGCATTTCTCATGTAGGCAAAAGAATACTAAACCCCCATTCTTGTTGGAATTGTATATTTCCTGTTAAAATGTAGTGAAAAATGAACATCAAACTAGAATTTCCCAGCTCTGTTTTCTCTCTTCAGTGCCCTAACAAGTAAATAATAGAATGTTTTTTTTCCTATTTCACTGAAGAGACAGTTAATGTAGTTTCGTATTGGAGAGGACTCATGCTGCAGGTGTAGATGTAGACTGGGAATTTCCTGAAACCGTTCTTCAAACCAGGCTCCTTCAAAGGGCTTTGCTGGAGAAGTACTTAGTGTCCTGCTCATTCTCCTGGGAGACCAGCAATATGCTCAGTCCAGAATGGTACCAGCTCAGAAGCTGTGCCCTGGGCGTCTGGAGTACCTGAAGGACTCCTTAAGTTGAGATGCTGCCAGTGCTGAAACTAAAGCTAGCTGGTTTTGTTCAGTTGTAATGTCAGACATCCACGAGGCACGATATTGGGCACAGACAGAGCAAGGTGAGCTTGATTCATCATTCAGGCTGGTGAGTGTTTAATTAGCTTAATTATATTTGCAAAACTTAAAAAATAATTTTTTTTTTTCCCCTCAGATGGGCAAACACATGCATAAGGAAAATGAAGAGTTATTTTAATATCAGTGTTGCCTGCTCACCAGCTCTAGTCAGAAGGCTGAATCCATTTTTCCTTCCTTTTCTGGACAGGCTTTTAGTGAAGATTAAATAATTAAATTATACAGTGAAGTTTGCCAAGAGCCATAGGAATGCATACCTGGAAGTGGCTTCCTGCATCATCAAGACTTCCCTCATTTGACAGATGTATTTTAGAATTAATTTTCTGGAACATTGCCCACAGTATTCCAGATGAGATTTTTCCTTCCTTTATTAACACTTCCGCATCGCTGCTTAAAATATTAAATTTAGTTGGAAACCTTATAAAATCCCAGTCCTTTATGCCACTAATGTATTCAGATCTCTGCGTTGCAAATCCTAATAGACCTAATCCTTATAGGCTCATAGCAGGAATTCTCCTTCATGTCTTTCTCTAAGTTTCATACTATTTTTCCTTTCACAATTATTTTTCTAAGCCTCACAGTCGTTCTTCACGTATAATAAGCTATTCTGTCCCTTCTTAGTAATTCCCCCCAACTTACCAGCAAATTTTTCTAACGCATAGCCGAAGGCATTAAGATATCATTTAAGGGAAATATTAATTAAAAACCGAATTGAAGCACCTACCAAAAGTTTAAGACAGTGTATAGGGTAAATAATTACCTTTTTAGCCTTTTACCACTTACAAGATTATGTTCTAGTTATGGAATGGATGCAATCAGCTTGGTTACAACTAAACCTTGGCATTTTTAAATGAGCTGTACCTTGATCCTCCAGGAGTTCAGCATTGCTGTTCAGGAGGATGTGTTTTAATGCTTTTTTCATTAAGAAAAATCAGTAATGCACAGAAGATGAATGTTAAAATCATGTACAGCAGAACAAATACAGAAGAAAAAAAAATTGTTGCTTCTGAAGTTCTTGCAGTTTAATAGGGATTAGCCAAAAGTCTGGAAAAGTAGTGTCGTAACTGCTATGTGATACAGTCATTCTTAAAAAGCCAAGCCAATAATGAACTCATCTGCCTAAATATCAACTCATGGCTTGTGCTACTGAAAAGGTGTTGTAGGGAAAACTGAGCAGATGTTCCTGAGTGACCAAATCACATTTTATCCAGTATTTTGAAGAGAGCCCCAAACATGAGTCAGGTAAACTTTCACTTAAGATGGACTGATGTTGTCTCACCAAAACTAAGCAATTTTCCTAACTTGTTGATGATACTGTACGTACTTCCCTGGCCTTTAAGCAATTAGGTGGATTTGGTAGGGTTTGTAAAGCACCAGGCAGGCAGTTGGCAATAGCAACATCCTTGGTGTTTTCGTGTGTTGAGTTTGGGTTTCTGGGGCTCAGAGATCCAAAGCAGATCTGCCAGGCTGTGCTCAAGCACCATTGCTGCAGAGCCATAAAACTACGGGGCCCTCAGCCTGCCCACAGCTGCTAATGTCTTGGCTCCAGTGAGGGAATCAGAAAGCTCTGCCTCACCAACACAGGCAGGCTGGCTTACGGGCAGGTTTGTTTTCAGCTGCAACCTACAGAAGTCGCTCTGCGTAAGGTTCAGCCTCTCAGAAGTAGTTGAACCCACGAGGAGAAAGAGAAACATGGTGACTGCCTCCTCCCTCTGTGAGCAACCATTTTGAAAGCCTGAACCTGCACGTGGCCTTCGTGTCAGGGAACCAAAAGCCACGGGAGTCCAGCTGGCTCGCCACACACAGCATCTCAAACACCACAAGTACAGTTTCCAATAGGGAACTTGCCTGGAATTTCTGGTTGCAGATCACTGGAAGGAAATTAAAGTTAAAAAACATTGGAAATTCCCAGTCTCACCCACATTGTGAGTCAAGAGGAGCGGATCCCAAAAGTAATTTGCAGTTAGAAAGAAACCAGTTTTTTCACCATGTGCTAGTAAAAGAAGACTTTTTAAAAATCTTTCCCCAGAATGCAGATACATAAAAATGCCACGTGCAGACCTGGAGATGAAAGATTAATGACATTTAAGGCCTCATGTTAGGATCCATGTGACGCTTTTTGACTAGAGATGTGACACTAAGCCTAGAAATGCCATTACCTCATGACCATACACTATGTTACTGGTAGACAACATACTACTTCATAGAGTCCTGGCTCTCTTGTTCTCTAGTTCTGTAGTCATGTGATATCAGTCCTGCTACCATTTTTGTGTACTTTTGTTCTTTTTTAAGATGTTCGGTGTCATAAAATTAACCTTCCATGAAATGAGTTTTCCTTCATTTGTTCTTCCCGTATTTTTGTGCATAGTGTATTTCTTTGAATTTATTTCTCCGGTGATCTGTCATGTATGAAATCGCTGCTGTAAATACTCAGTGTTTAAAATGTGCCTCTTTGTTTTGCCTGAGCGAGAACTGCAAGCCTGATGTTTTTCCCTGCTGTGATGTGAAACTGGCCCTCCAGACCCCTTTCAAAAACCTGGTTTTCTGCACCTGTTCTTGTCATACACCTTCACTCTCATCTTAGAGGGAGTAAAATACACAGGGGCATGCGTATGGCCAAAACTGACTCGATGAAAACAATGCTCACCTCTCTCTTTTCTTAACAGCCGTTTTTTCTGTAGGTAGACCTAAAATGTTTCCATTGACATTTGGAGTGAGATGCAAGTTGATGCCAGACGTGCAAAGAAATGCAGAAGGAGATGCAGAGAGCCTTAAGCTGTTTCTCTAGTGCCACAGCAACAAAAAAAAAAACAGTAATTAGCTTAACAGTCCTAACAGAGTGTATTTACATTGGTAATCACATCACTTAAAATCTGAACTCTAAGCAGTAAGGATACAAGAATAAACTTTAAAAACAAGACCTTTTAAATATGTTTTCTTTTTCTCTTGCAGTGAGACCTTCTCTAAGTCCTTTAAAAATTTCAGACAAGAGACGGTAATTGGATTTCCAGACCTGTCTTTATTACTTGAGCTAGAAAGAGACGTCCAGAGTGAAATGGTTTAACTTCTTGCCAGAATGGAATCATAACTAATAGGAACTGGCCCTGCTTTCTGCTCCCCTTGGGAAAAGGGCCCTCTCACATTTAAAAGGAATCTGATAGGCAGTCATTCAAGATGTATCAAGAAAAGTATTAGCATTAATTGCATCTTGATCTACAACAATTATCTGCATGCCTATTCAGAATGAAATATAAAACAGAATGAGGAGAAAGACTAAAATGAGTATTAATGGCTTTTAAAAACATGCAATTTTGTTCAATTGGTTGTTTTTAACATGACGTCTTCCTAAGCTTGATGTGTCCTTTCCAAAACCATACTGAGTCTGTAATTCTGGTACTTTATGCTTTAGAAAACCTGCTGCTGTCTGAAAGTAGCAGAAGTCTGTCTCCTTTTTCCATCATAGGTTTCCTAAGAATTTCCTTACAACTGTGAATTCATTTTGGACAGAAGCACTCTAAGACAACACCAGCTCCATTACAAAATAATAATAATGATGATAATAATGGTTTAGATGCATCTTTCTTTGACATTTTGAAATTGGAAACACCTGGGAAATTTTAAATGCATGTGTAATCATTCTTTTCTATGTATAAAAAATAAATTGCTTATATTTTACTGTAGACTGGTCATATAGGATGTATGTGATTGATTATAATGCACTACTGAATATCTATAGGCTCCTTCCTATACTGAGAACAAAGCATTGTTTATGGCTGAGCTCATAGTTCCAGCTCAGGAAGATTCTATAGTAAATCAACAATAGGGCAGCATCCTCAATAGGAATGGCTTTGGCATGTTGGGGATTCTGAGAACCTGGACACCTGAATACAGTCCATAATCTGACAGTGAAGTGCTGTGTCAGTGGCTTCATGTTTAATACTAATATGGGAGTTTCCTCATTCATCCTATCACCGAATCCTACAAGAACTTGGGTCAAGTGGTATTCTTGGGTCAGGCATCACCAGTAGAGCGTAAAACAGTAACATCTCCAAGTTAAGAGTGTTGGAAAGCACCACGATGCAGTGAAACAAATTTTCTGGAAGAAACGGAGGTCAAAGGATAATCTAATTTTCTCTCAGATTTGTCTGTAGTACTAGCCAGATTAACATACAGACAGGAAAGTAAACATATATTTTAATTCTGATTACATATTGGAATACATCTTCATACTCAATGGTGCCAATTTTATATGGCTTATATATGTATATGAGGTATATGTAAATACCCTTTGAGATTATGCATAGGCATAATCAGGATTACCAATCTATTTATTTAGCATATTCTTTGTACCTTGTTTTACTTTCACACTTTGATTAAGAACATAATTCATTATCCTGAAAAACCTAAAGTAAGATATGCTGTGAATGTGGCATAAATGCTGGAGAGAGGGAAAAAAAGGCTGTTCCCCCAGGTCCCCAGCTCCCATCAATTTGCATGGTGTTTGGCCAATTTGAGTAAACTTCAAATATGTCCAGTTCTTAAATGTAAACCTTGAGCCTCCTTAGAGTTGCCTAGAAAAACATATCCTGGAGACTACTACTACATGATCCTCTATTTGAAGGTATTAATGACGTTGACCAATACCCAGGGATATGATTTTTAATCTGCTCTGCTCCAAGTCCAACATGACTATGGTTGGAGTACTGCACTCATGGCAACTGAGCACGAGATGTTAAAAATATCTGCTGACTTCCTTCCTTTCCACCCACAGCTACGGACCCAACTGTAGTGTTCTTAAATCCTGTCTGCATGCGTGTTAATTTCATCAAAAGAAGCGATAAGGAAGTCACACTGTATATCTAGGGAAGCCATAAAATATGATTGCAGCTATCTGCTGATCCCTTGGATAAAGACTGAGGTCATATGAAGCGCATTAATGCTATCAAAACTTAAAGTACTAACAATGGTGGCAGGCAGATTTTTTTACGTTCTCACCTCAAGATGGTGAAATGCCTAGAAAATGGCCTGGGACATGACTGAATTGTGACTGAAAAGCAGTTGTATTGAGAAACAGAAACTTTTCTGGGATGGGGCAGCCTGCAGGTAATTTAGCTAACGAGCATAAAGTTATAAGCGAGCTCCTGGTGCCTTTCCTGATGTTTTCATCTAGCTGGATTTATAATGTCTTTTTATTTTCTAGCTGTGCCAGGTAGAAAGTCACATTGCTTTAGAGGATGATTTGCGGGATGAGTGCATCTGGGGACAACTGCAGCCAGGTGCCACACAGGGAGACAAACTGCCTGCTGACCCTACAGGTTCTGGGTTCAGATGTGAGCTTCAGTGCCCTGGTTTTAGTTGCCCCAAAGGAGATTCTGTTCCAAAAAGCAAATGAAGGAATAATTAGGATGCTTTTACCTAACAGATAATAGTGTACGTTGCTGTCTGAGGAAACCAAAGCTATTTTTCTCTCCAAGACATCTTTCTGCCTTTGTGATGCCCTTGAATTGTAAGAAAAAGGAGAAGGCTGTTGTCAGTATGAAGTCTTGCATTTCTAATGCTGGGCCTATGAGCTGAAATTCCCACAGCAGAAACAGGTTTGTTTTACAGAGAGAGAGAAGGATGATG
The DNA here is from genome assembly GCA_028564985.1 of Crax fasciolata. Lineage (NCBI taxonomy): Eukaryota > Metazoa > Chordata > Aves > Galliformes > Cracidae > Crax > Crax fasciolata. The sequence goes on from JAOWBO010000070.1 coordinate 21,416,563, forward strand.
GCTTCACAGCTTCTATTCCCAAATCTGCTGTACGGCACGTGAAGGTATTTTGAGTTGCAGTGTTTTATTGCACACTGCCAGTTTTTGTAATTCACATCCTCAGGTTTTTGGGTCTGTAATAGAAAATGGAAAAACTACAAAAATGTATTTCCTGGCTAATTAAGAGTTTTGCAGGGCTTGATTTATCTAGCTATAGAAATAGAATTGTTCATCACAAGTAGAAAGAAAGTCCTAGTCCTCCCCTGGCTCATAGTTTGCTATTCAAAACCAGACTGTACTCTTCAGGATCAAGTGAACTTTTTGTCCTTTTCTTTTGCATACAGCAATTGTCCTTGAACTCCTCTCCCTGAGGAGGAGGCCTGTGTGACAGCGACCGGAAACTGAAGCATGGAAAGAAATGACATTTAAAATTACAGATTTGTTTATAGAGAGGCTGACTGATTAAATGTCTTAGGACTGCCAAAGTTCCCCTTGTGTTGCTAAAATGATTTTAGAAAAATCATTGTTACATAACCTGTGTTTACTCCCATTTGTTCCCAGCCTGTCTGGTCTGCTGCGAGAGCCTTCCCTGACCTCCGGCCACCGGTGCTGGCCCTCTAATTTTATCTTTTTGTATTTTGGAGCCCTGCATTCCAAATACAATCATAAAGTGGAATAGGAAGGAGCGTGAACGTTAGTGACAGAAATGGCAGCAGAGGAATCTTTGTTGTTCTTGGCCACAGACATTTCCAGGCTGAACAATGCCTTGTTTTCTTCCTTCATTTCACAACTGCCAGCTCTCAGGGCAGGAATTTTGTTATGCTTTGGATGAGTGGAAAAGCTATAATTGAATGCCTGTGGCAGGTAGGCAGGAAGTTTGCAATAGTCTTTCAAAGCACGACAAGCAAGAAAGGACCTTGAGGTTTAAAGAAAAGCAAAACCTTTTCAAAGCAAGGAGCAGCCCGTACTACAGCTCCATCAGCAGTCATCTGCTGATGGCTCGGCAGCCCTACCAGGCGTGAGGAGGAGAATGAGGAGTCAAGAGGAGAGATGACCTGTGTCCATCATGGAAAACGCCAGTATGAAATACTTGGTGTTCTCAAACACAACGTCCATATTGGTTAAAATGAAAATGTGACATAAAGTGTAGCACCAGACTTGGCTCTCTGACATGATTTACTTTGAAGTGTTATATGAATATTTAACAGGTTGTAGCTGTTAGACCCAGAGCGAATCAGAATCAGGCACTTTTAATGGAAATATACAAATGTGGCTTCGGTTGTTGGTGGTAGGATGTTGCCTCATTTGTTATAATCTTACTGGCTTAAAAACATCCTAACATATTTCCAATAAAATAAGAGGTGGTAAACTCCAGTAATGGAAAAAAAACAACAACAAAAAAGCACCAGCAACATCCAAAACCAAAAAGCAGCTGGGAGCACATGGCTGAACATGAATGCTTCTGCATGTGCTTCTGTCTGAGCACAGAGCCAAGCCATGCTTGGTGCTACTTTCTAACCCTCCAGAGAAGGATGGCCTGCATCATCTACTCCTTCAGCTCTTCAGCACAGCACTGAGCTATTGGTTCATCTGCAATCTCTCTAAAAGCCTACTAAAACAGGAAAAAAATGAGAAGGGAACTTGGTCTCCAGTCAGCTTTAAGTACTGTAGGACGGAGCCTTTTCTGTTATGTGTTTATGCAGCACAGTACAGGCCTCTGAAATGCCTGAAGGTCTTTTAAGTCTCTGCTGAGAGAAAATAATGCTCTCTTAGACGTTTTGGGTTACAAACAGTTCTAGTGGCAAATTTTCTGCAACTTTTAGAAAAGTTCCAGTTGTTTGCATTCACAGTTTTGAAAACCGCAAAAGAATTTGTGAGTTTTTGGAATATAAACTACCAGTTTCCAATAAGGCATTGGAGAACTTCTAAAAATAATTTAAACGTTTTAAATACAAGGTAACTCCTGTTTCTTGTTCCATATAGATCTCTTCACCAAGCTTCAGAAGGCTCATCTCATGCCACCTAGGTCTGACATGATGGATATGATTTGTGTGATGTGCCCTAAAGCTCCAAAACAGGTTGCAGCCCGGCCAGTTGTCCACGTTGCTACGTAAACAAATGGATGAGAGCATCCTTAGTGCCCAACTTTCTCATCTAATCCTTAACAACCCTCTGGATACTTATTTGTTAAGTTGTGCCTCTCCTTCACACACGAATCCCTACCTCTAACTAGGCGTGAGACCGGGCCCTGTTTGTTACGGACACGTAGTCCAGCAGTGCTAACATTTAAGGGTCTGTCTGAGCTGGTTCATGTAAATAATCCCACTAAGGTCATCCCTGTGGATGGGAACATACAGCAGCAAATGCAGAGCCAGTGTAGTCTCACAGAATATCTTCCCTCTCAATTCTGTGTAATGATTTGAATACACTTTTGAAAAATGTGCTTTAAACTTTTACTCACAGAAACGCTGTTAAAAATGTCAATTATCACAACTGTGAGTATAGTAAATACAGTATTCAACTTAAAAAGGAATCCTTCAAATATTTTATACCATTGCGGGTCTCTGAAAACTTTACTTAAAATAAATTTAAAAGATTTTTTTTTTAAAAAAAGGCTCTGCAATGCCATTGATTCCAATACAGAGAAACAGATATTCAGTATCTGAATCCTCCCTCAGGTTGGTGCTCTATAGAGGTTGTTTCCAACCAGCTTTCCTGCCTGCTTGTTTGCCTTTATTACTCTACAGGGATAAACTGATTTACTTTTAGTAACATTTGCAGTTGTTTAGTCTGAGTTCTTGTCAAGTGATTCAGTCTTAAGGAAACTGATTAAAACCAATGGTTTTTTTTTTTTTGTTTTCTCCACAAAGCTTCCGAAAAGTCTTGTTGACCAGGAAATTTCTGAAGGGTTGGGTAAGGTTATGAAGTCAATTGCCTAAAGAGGAAACTGCTGCTGGCAGTTCTGGGTACGTGGAGCAATTACATTTTCAAGTAATTCTTGTTTGTTTTTAGCTTTTATGGTAACCTTTCATGAGGCTTCATGTGGTTGGGGTTTCTCTTGCAGGGGCAAAACATGGCTGGGTGATTTTTTAATTTTTTTTTTAAATCCTTTCTTCTTTTATAACCTGAAAGTAAACAATAATGACTTATATAAGCATAGCACTGCAGGAGTTCAGTAGTAAAAGCAGTGAAGTGCAGAGTTTTTGTGCATATGGTTATCAGGAATATATGCAATTTTAGTCAGTAGTGATGGGAATTTGGCCAGTATTTTTCATTTTTCTCACATCCTTTTCCTTTCATGATGTTCCTTTGGGGTTTGCTCATAAAAGGCTCCTGGCAAAATTTCCATGAAGTCCCTCAGAACATTTCAGTTCAGACTGAAGATTATGCTTGGCACCAGGTCCAACACCAATAATTAATAGTAGAGTGGACTGCTTTGTACACACCACTATTTATCACAGTTACAGAGTCAGCCAGCCTCCAATGTAACAGAAATCTGAGATTATACTTCTATCTACCTAGTTTTAAATAATTTTAAATCAAAGTTTTATGCCAATGAGGATCTCTACAATGCATGCATGATTGAAGTCACTTTGTTATTTTTCTATTTTTGTCTAAAAAAACCCAAATTCCAATAGAATTTAAGCACTGGACAATTATTTTATTATTTGTGGGTGTGAGCTCAACTAAAGGTAGTCAATAAAATACAGGCAAAAAAGATACTCAAATTTCCATATCACTTGAAACTGTTTTCCAGAATGTGTGAGCTTCTGAATAAAGAAAACCAAGTCATGCTAAATGAAATTTGTTTTCATAATGGATGTGCCCACCACTGGGATTTTACAAAACCTTTTTTAGCTTACAAAACAGGGAAAATGTGTGGCTAAATCGTGTGGCTGTGAAAGTGTTACAGCCTAGAAAGCACTGGCATGAGATGGAATTTCCATATGGAAAAGTTCTGTCACTGGTGGGGCCTTGTATCATTCATCACTTTTTTCCTGTGGAAACACAAAGAAGTAAGGAGAAAATGTTGGTTTGAATAGGAAGAAAGGGTAAGTTTAATGCCTCAGGTACACTGACACAGTATGAACTGTCCATCAAATATGTGCAGCCAAACAGTCCTAGCAGCAAGGAAAATGGTTTTACTTTTAGGCAGAAGAATTGGGTTCGGAATCAAAGAGAAACAGCGAATCAAAAGACAAAAGAACAGTTAAGAAGTGAAATATCACTGGGAGAATTAAGCTAGCTGATGAAACACAGCTCTTGCAAATGGGAAAATCCATCAGCCTGGATGACAGTCCAAACAATAATGCTTTTTGCCTGAGCAGGACTTATCTCTAAATGGACCCTAGTTTCTCTTGAATTCCACTCAAGACAGAAGTTAGAAAATTTGGTAATTTGAACTGGTAAACTCCCATTTTGTACATCAATGACATATCTTCTCACCATCGTGACAACTGCCGGAAAAGATCTTTCTCAGCCTGCAGCCCTGGAGTTAGGTATTTCAGGAAATGTTTCTAGACTGTACTTTCGTCAAAACCTTTTCTCATTCTTTTACTGGGAAAAATTTTAAGATTTTATTCCTCGGGGTTTATCTAAATAGTGATTAATACCTGAGGGGAAAAAAGAAAAAGACTGTTTTCTCCTACTGACATTTCTGTCACTTTTTAAATTATTATAATCCTTCGAAACACAAGTAAAAAACTTTTCCAGGAGCTTTGTCAAACATGCTCTGACCCCTGTAAGTCACCAGTAGGCATTGCAGCAGAGTCCTTTGGGCAGCCCCTTTCTTCGAGTAATTAAAATGTGGCTGTGTTTGCCTCCGAAATGTCAGAACTTGAACTGCTGGAGCCAGGTAGGTTAGAACTGAGCCCATCCCTGAGCTGAGTCGGAGCACGGGGCTGTGCCTGGGACACTTGGCAGTGCCAGGCGCTGGCAGTCAGTGGAGCCCAATGGAGCTGAAGGCTGGCACAGCTCTGGGTCTGTAACCAGACTGCTGCCTGTGCCCACACAAAAGGACTGAGGCTGTGGAAAGTGGTGAAGAAAAGGTCATTTCCTCTGTGTGTGCTATTTCTGACTGCTCTGCCCATGATTACAACTTCCACGGAAACCAACAGGAGTTGCCTGCGAGCTCGGGAGCAGGGAACAGAGCAGTGAGGGAATACTGCAGGGGCTTATTGTTATTTTATTTAGCCCTGATTGAAAAAAAAGGCCCTTAGCGTTTTGTGAGCATTTTAATGGATAAATGCAGAACAATACAGAGAGAATCTGCCAGGGGACATATGGTCTTAAGGGTGGTAAAAAGTATTAGTCCCTGGCTCTCTGCTGAGCAGAAGGATTACAGGATTAATCGGTGCCTGCCAGCCTGGGAGGCCTGCTCCTCTCTGTTCCCTCATCTCCCATGCCAGTTTTCACCTTATATGTGATTTCTATTTTATCCTCTTTCCAGTAAATGGTCATTTCTTTAAATTTTTTTACCATTTCTCATTTTATAAGCTGCACATTATGCAAGAGACAGTGAGCGCTGATCTTTGTATCTGCATATACTGGAAAGAGTTAACAATTTGGAGTAAGTGCCATAATTTTCCTGTGAGACATCAGACTTTTTGTGACAACCACCATTTTTCAAAGAAGAACTCAGAGGATGGAGGGGAGTTAATGAAACTACAGTTTATCAGTCTGCTGCTAATGATTTAATCTCATTGAGTAAAGTTCATAAAGCAGGGAAACCTATTATCAGGCTTTCTACGTGCAATATGGGAGAACTAAACATTTGCTAAAGAAGAGAAGTAATTTTGGCAGAGAATAAAAGAGAAAGGAAATTTCACCAGGCACTTCACGGCCTTTTCAGTTTTTTTGAGGTAGCTGGAGTGAGGTCATTGGCAATGCTCACTGTGTTCTCAACCACAGGGTTTTTTTCTGCCATTTTTATGTGTAAGGAATTGTGCAGAAAACTGCCACCATTTGAAAACTACACAGATTGTCACTCTTGCTTTTAAAGCTGTCTCATGTATAAGCCATTGTCGTAATCCACCTGTATGTCAAAATCAGGGATTGTGTTGTAATATCTTTAGATATATGGAGATGCCAGAGACTGCAAAAATCTCTTTATGTTGCCAAAGCAAATAAATGAAGGGAAATCCCTGAGGGTAAGGGGTGAATAGAACAGATGTGATAGCTTTACTTCACATTCCCTGCCTCATACATAGGTGCCACGTAAGACGTATAGTTTGAGTGTTGTTATACTTAGCCCATAGTCAGTAATAGAAAAGTCTCTTTTAATATGTGGGCAGCTGAATTTCAGTCCTATCAACCCTAAGGCTGCTGTAAATTATTCAAGATGCTGGACTCAGGATAATTTATAAAGCTCCTTTTGAGCTGAGGCATACAGATCAAGTGTAACATCACTTGAAAAGAGAACTGCAAGTTCCACCCCTGTAATCTTGCTGTTCTACCCTTTTCACCCTAATAAAGTGAGATTTTTTTCTACTGCAAAACACAGAAGAGAATAAAAGAAAAAAAGAAATTGCCAACTGGCTGAATTCCAATTTACATGGGTATAACTGAATACAGAATCTGCCCAGTATTTGGCTTTATTTAGAAACATAGGCCCTTGTCCAGATCCCATTAAGACTGATGAAAAATGCACTTCATTGATTCCACTGACAGTGGATCGAGCCCATTAAGAAAAATGAGTTTGGTGGCAGGGTAGTGACAGTTTCTGTATAAACTGGAAAGGATGAAATCTTTTATAGACCAAAAAAAAAAAAAAAAGACTTTCACAACGTTAATATGACTTCCAAACAAACCAATCTGTTGAAAATTAACTCAAAATGAAGCTAATGTCTGTGCATGTTCATGTTTCTCTTATTGAGCAACACTGCTGGAAAAGCTTAATGTGTCTCTCGGTTATCCATCAAGAGAAAAAGAAAAGTGTTCACAAAGACTGGGATTATATTCCCAACGTACCAGTCATTGTGGTTGCACTAACTTGAAAGAGAAAACCATGAGCTGTGGTAGACTTCTAACAGATTACTCCTATTCCACAGTCCAGGGAGAAACAGATAAAGAACTCTGATTTTCTTCTGCTGACACTAAGTGGCTTATGTGAAGTTAACTCAAAATGACTGTTTTGCTCTGGGGTAAGAATGGCTGCACATTTATGATTTAGTGTACCAGAGGGGTTGAATTTGGGTTGCACTCACAGTTGGAATCTTGCAAGATGTACTGCGGTGTATGACTTCTGCGCTGGGAAACGGTTTCCCTCTTGGTGGAACCAAGGTTGAAGTCATTCCTTGGAGTGCCACTGACCCATCCCACTTGCAACATGGGACGCAGTTACCTCTTGATGAGTGCATGCCTGTGGTCAGATATTAGCACAGACATAATTTTTGGTAAGGATACCGTGTGGGTGTGCAGTCCTAGAGCCATAGAGAATTAGAGCACATGAAAGCCATGCTCCTTCCTTTGTGGTCTGCTCTAGTCAGTAATAAAATGCAACCCTAGTGCCCCTTAAAGTAAGATCAGATCTTCAGCCAATAAACAACGTCTGAAGAATGTCTCTAGCTTGCATCAGCCAAGCGATGAAACCCAAAGCTCAAAGCAGTTTATACACATAAATGGAGACCTGTACTTTACCAGATTTAAGGAAATGCCCGTGTTCCTTAAAGAGATCAAAAATGTATGTGCAAATATTACAGGAAAGGTAAAATTTGCAGGGACCTGAGTGTCTCTTCCCAGTAATATAGACAACCACAGATGTCAAATCAAAGGGAAAAAGTGCACGTATATAGGACCATTCAAATTTCAGACTCCTTTCTGTAAATATTTTCTTTTTCTTTTTCTTGTTTTCTTCCTTTTCCATTTTCCTTCTTTTTTTTTCTTTTATTATTGCTTTTTGCTTGCTTTCTTACTTTGTGGTTTTTTGTTTTTGTTTTTTTCTTTTCTTTACTGTCTAAATTAGATTCCAATCAGGGTCCAAGTTAATTCAGGAGATGACAAAACCTAACCTCACTTCTGAGCTGAATTCACTGCTGGGATATATGAGTACTGCAGTTCTGTCCCAGAGCAAAGTCAAACAGCTTAATTTTGTGTGGCTTCCACTGGGACAGAAGAAGGAAGCAACATTTTCAGAATTAGGAGTCATCTCTTACTAGAAACCAGCAACAAGCAGATCTGTCTCCCAACAGGAATGGATGGGAGACCACTGGCTGGGAAGAGCTGGAGCTGCTCTGCATGGCTGGATCTCCTTCCATGTGAGTGCCATGTGGTCAGAGCAGTCCTAGGTACAGGCCAGCAGTACAGGTGTTTTGTCAACCAAAGTTCACAGGCAGCTTATATTTGAACTGAATCATTAGCAAACATCAGTGGCCAGCTGTACCAGAAAAATTCTTTTTTTTTTTAAATAAAAATCTTTTCTATGCGGCCTAATTTCTAGTTAATCTAATAAAAGGTTATGGCTACACTTCATTACATTTCTGTGTTTGCATTTGTTTATTTACCACTGCTTTAGTAACAAAAGTGCTGCTCTGAACTTGTGTTGCAAATAGCTGATTGGCAACAAAGATGTTTTGAAACGCAAGCAAAACAACAACAAAAAATCCTTTAAAATACACTGCCAATCATATTCTATCATTAGAGCTCAAAATCCTGGTCCACATCAAGTAAAAGGGATTTTTTTTTTTAAGTGTGAATGAGCATGGATAGTCAATGCTTCTGAACTAATCAGCAGGTGGTTTTTTTTGTTTGATTTGTTAGGAAGGCTCACTGGAACATTTCACAGATAACCCTAGTGCATTGCATAGAGAGATACCAGTGGCTTTTCCACTCTTAGGAAATGGCAATGATCAATCCAACTTTCCTACATCAGGTTTTTTTTTTTTTTTTGGTGATCTGTAGCTCTGCAATGTAGTCAATGCAGTTATCAGATGCAAATGTTCAGCTCATTTTAATGTCTTTGCTAAAATATACAGCTGAGTCAAGCACTGTGTAGGGGAACTGTTAGGTCACGGCTTGAACCTGTGATCGAGCACCTGGTGAAGGGGTGTGACTGGCCCAGGGAGCCCCGGTAAATTGTTTGCACTTGTGCTGCCCTGTGACTGGAAGTGGTGGACCCAGGGTGAAGCCACCCTGGGCTCACGTAAGGGCCAGCCCCTGAAGGAAGAGCATCTTTTGGACTTAGGCTGCTTCCTGGAGAGGGGTTTGCATGGCTGGAGATCCTCCTCACCAGCTGGGTGAGTCTAAACTTGTGTGGACCCTTTGTTTATGTCTGTTGTTAAAGCCTATAATGCTTTGTCTGGGATTGTAAAGAACCTCTCTGAAATGATTTCATTTCTTCATTTGGAAAATACAGTGATCGTTCCAACCCCTTGTTTTCTCCAGCATTCTGTGTTCTTGAAAAATATCTCCTAAAACAGTGTCTCAAAAACCTCCATTTGTGCCTCAGTTCTTGCTGAGTGTATTCATTTTCCAAGACTTCCACTGCTGTGTAGATGATGGTTCCTCTACACATTATAGTCTTCACTATATAGTATTTCTCTCCTTACACAGAGAATCAGCAATCTGGTATCACCAGTTCTTTGAGTTATCTGAGGGGGAGGAAGTTAAAAAAAAAAAAAAAAAAAAAGGCAGTTCTTTAATTTAAGAGTAAACTTAATGGTACTTTTCAATTTACATTGAGGCAGAACCTTTAATCTGCATGGATCCTTTACACTTGTATTAAGTGTGTGAAAACACAGACATCTGCTTAGAAACAGCGTTTTTTATATTATGTTCCTTTCCTGAATTCCTAAATCTGGATGAGGGAGTAGATCCTAAGCTATGACTGATTATAGCACAGATGCAGAGAATACTAGTTCTTTAGACTACAAACCAAATTATGCCCTTAAACTGGGATTCTGCTAAAACAGCTATTTGAAAGGAAACAAAACGTATCTGTTTTCTTTGGATAGCAGATACACAGTGAATTTCAGGGCTCAAGTCCAGTTTGAAGTTGGAGGCTGGGCAAAGCTTCAGCTCCCTGTAAGGCAGTGACAGTGTGCTAGAAGTGTTCCAGAGCCTGCAACTGAGCGTTCTGTGGATTGTAGGAAATTTGCCCTGAGGGTCTTTGGCACCATATGTCCAGCAGGTAGCTGACAGCTGTTCAGACTGAGTGCAAATCAAGAAGAATTTAAGTAAAGAGTAGTACAGTAAAGCACATCAGCAGTGTGAGTTAGGCAGTATGCACGCACTGCGGTGGGTGAAAAGCAAGTTTGTATTTCACTGTAAGATGCTCAGTTCTGTCCTCAGGAACATCTTCCCAACACAGTCAGCCAGGAGGAAACCCAAGTCACACTTAAAACTCTTATTAGCTCTAATTGCACAGGCTTGCATATCCAGGGATCTGCTTCTTCTTTTCTATTGATGCTACAGGTAGAGAAAACAAGGATGGGTACTTAATCCTGCGAAGAACAACACACGCCATAACTGTGCAAAAAGTGTTTACGTTGCAGGAAGCATACAACATTGCTGAATGACATCTCAATAATACCTGTCTTCCTGCTGGAGATTATTTTCAATTCTTCTATTGATTTGTGCAGACATAGGTGCAGTGCAGTTATTCATGAGGCATGCAGCTCGTGCCTGTAGCATGTTGATAACAATTATTACTCATGCGTTAACTCTTTGCGAGTCATTTATGTCTGCCATTTGTGCATGAACAATCACTGGTTCTAAGTACTTTAAAGATGACAGACTAATCCTTTTCCCCGCTGACTTGTATCTCAGTTATTAAAAGACAGTATAATCCATGAAAGAAAAGAAGTTGGCACTAAATGCGTTCAGCCAATTAATTACACGTTTAATTTTATTAAAAACGTGTGTGTGGATGCATACAAACAGGCATTTTTTTGATTTGTTAATGTTTTTGCCCAGGGGTGGTGTGACAGTCTTTCTAAATTTTCCAAAATGAGCCTGAATAATTGTAAAGAAAGGTTTAGTTGGTCTTTCAACACTTACGTGATTGTGTGCAAAACTGTTCTTCTTAAGGCGCTGTGCTGACTATGAGGGCTGTAAGGGCTTAAAGTTGCTTCCACGTCACTACAAAAATATTCCAACACAAGGGGAGGTGTTTTATGACAGTTAATACGTCTCTGAGGCTGATTAAGCTGCGTTTTAGGAACATGAGGAACTTCCCCTAACGATGTAATTAGTATTAGCTCCTAGGTTTATTTGCACGACAGGAACCATAAACCCAATCACTTTGGAGATGGTTTATTACACGGAAACTTCAAGATTTTAAGCACTGATATGAGTAATGAAAATCTTATTAGCTCCAGTGATTAAACTTTCATCTTTTTGATACTACAGAACCCCAGAATGAACAACTACTCCCCTACACCTCCCAGTTTGGAAATTCCATGGGATACATGGACACTTGTACACTTATTTACCTCTGCTTTGGTTATTAATAATCCTTCCAGTGATTACAGGACAAGTATTCTGTTCTTGTCTTTTTTTCCTCAGCTTTGGGGTCACTGCTACAGTACAGTTGTTGTTATCAATAACAGAGCAGGGGAACTTGAAGGCATGCACACAGTTTAACGGTGCTTTGCATGTGGAGATCTGTCGACAAAGGCACAGCTACGTTGAAGATTTAAGTCATAAAATGAATATGCCTGCAAGAACCATGTGTTTTGGGCATCTTATGTGACCCAATTTTCTAGATACCCACAGCAGCAATAAGACATGTGGCTGCTTCCTGTGAAGTACAAGCATTAGTACAATTACATCTAATATAATCAATATATGCCATTGCTGTTTTGGCAAGCTCTTTATCAAATCCATAAAGCCTAATATTGACCAGGCTTATTCTATTTACCAGCAATATCATGTTTGAAGGTACACACAATTCTAATCGCTGTTTCATTCCATTCTAACCAATGAGACGCTTCAGTGCACATACAGCTCTATCGAAAGTCTCATTTTAGAGCACCAAACCATAGCAGGATGGATTTGCCAGCATTCAGATCTGCCCTGTAAGAATTATCTGTCATGCTCAGTATCTGTAACAGAGAGAGACGAAGGACTGGAATGTGAAGGAGGACAGATTATGTCGTCCTTTATCTGGTTGTTCATCTGTTTGTTATTTTGTACAGAGCTGGGTTTGCTACTTGAAATTTCTGTTTTTCAAAATGGGAGTGAAATCATCAGTCTTTTCAGAATGAGGGAAATCATGTATCTTTCACAGTTGGGGTCACTGGTACCAAATTCCTATTTTGTCTGTATTTCTTAGCCCTCACTATGACAAGAGGATATATACTCACAGTAGTAGAGAAAGATGAAAGAGCTTCCAGCATCCTTTAGAATTCTGTCCTTTCAGGAGCACTGGAAGGAAGGAGCCACCTCTTAATATTACCAAAGTCACCCAGATGTGACATGGGAACAAAAACACTCGTAACTGCAAAGGTTGAAGAACACAAAGTCCTTTTTAAAATGATATTTTCTAATTGTGCAAATAAAATCAACACAACTTTTGTGACTGTTGAAACTAATGAAACTTGATAGACAATCCATGTGGGTCTTGTGGCTGACTGGCTTTTCAAATGAATTAATCTGAAAGCTTACGGTGTGGGTACTTCTGTTGTTAGAAATCTAAAAATACACACTTGCTTTCCTGAAAAACAAGTTTGGTAAATGCTTTAAAATTTTGTCATTTGGCATCAGAAGCTCTGTTTTTCAGTCGTAATTACCTCTTAGTAAAGCAGACACTTTATGAATTAAGCATGTTTGTGTTTGAGGAGTTTATATTAGCTTTGTCTCGGGCAGATTTTCTGATGTCTAGCAATCACTCATGCCAGTCTGCTTTCTCCTTCCTTTTTTCCTTCAGCAGAGGCATTAGCTGAATCTCTCTTCTCAGCCAGCTGTCTTTACAAAACATTCAGGACTGAGTATCTCTGAGTTCTCTGCTATTTTTTTTTGTGATATCAGTCAAAAAAAAAAAAAAGCTTGCAACACACCATTTGAAATACGTATGCATACAGAGAATGATTACATACAAAAACATGACCTTAAGAAAAAAGCCTAAACAACAGGAGAAAAAAAAATTCTTATACAGCAACGAAATGGGGTTTTTTTAGTGATCAAACAATGGACTGCTGGATTTTCAGATCTCCAAGTTCCATTACTCCAAACTAAACATTTCCTAATGTCCCTGGGCTGGTCGCTAGGGAAGGTCTTGTCGTATTTTGCCTACAGTTTAGAAATGTTTTCTAGAAACCAAGATCATATCTAAGAACAGGGATTATTCCTGAATCAGAGAAATGATCCCAGTTAAATGTTCCCAACATTTGACGATGCAGCAGCTGCACAGAGAGGAAAGATAGCCAGGTGCATCCGTGTCCTCCAATAATGCAATGAATGCAGAGAGAAGGTTGGCTTTGCCTTTATACATTCACTTACTAGTAGAACTGTTATTTACTCCATTTCTCTTTAATAGAATCTCTGCCGGCACTGCAGTCTAACACCTGTACGAAAGGTGAGCTGTCCTTCAGAATCCTGCACATGTGAGCATGCTGGCTTCTTCGGGCAGGTCCCTGCGAGGCGGTGGAGCGGGCAGAACTGACACACATTCCATTTAGGTACATCTAAAGAAGTTATTAAATTATTTCTTGCAATGTTGGCTATTATTTGTGAGGTGCAGGACATGTAAAGATACTATAAAGATCGCTTAAAGCCACTCCCTTATCTGATCTGTGTAACATATATTCCACTTCATTGGCCACAGACAGACATCAGCCATATGCTCTTATTTTACGTGACCCCGGGGGGTGGATGGTATTCATTTCCATTTTATGCTTTGTCCTGGTGAGTCACCACTCATCCTTAGGTAACCCACCTACGGCTGCAGCAGGATGCACTTGCAAACCCCAGAGCATTTGCAGCAAGCCCAAAGGAGGCAGCTCTGCACTCTGTGTATGGAATGAGGTGCAGAGCGGCCAGGCTCTGTGCTTTAAGAAGCAGAGCGCGGAGAGTGGAGCCTGCCATGCTGCAGCAGTGCTCACAGTGATTTGTTGCTCTGCTGCTGCCACTGCTGCATGCTGTAGGTGCTTGTGCTGCTCCTCCACGCTAATGCTGTCTTAAAGCAAACCAGGGCCACGTTCATCCTCGTGTCTGAAGTGTCTCTCTTATGTCCCCACCTCTAATAACACAACTGAGATGCAGAAAAATGGAAGCACTAATCAGCAGGCACCCACTCCCAAATGTGTTTCATGCCAGTCTTAGAAATCCAGGTGTTGTAGCTGCTCTATTCCTGAGATAAACTCCAAAAGAGCTTTAAAACATAAGCTTCCCTTACCATTTTTTGTGCTTGTAGAGAGTGTTGTGGGAAGCCTCTGGGTTTTATCATTTCAGGAAACAACTTTGCTTTGTTTCATTTGGCTAGTTCCTGTGTTTGAGCTCAAACTGTATCTTGAGAGACCTGTGGCCTTCAGCTGACCTGACTGAGACAGAAGATTTTCCCACTGGCATGCATGTCCACACACACGTGTATGGCAGCGTACATATACTGTACAGCAGCAAATTTTTAAGGGCACAGAATTATCATCAGAGTGTGTCTTGAGTCAGCACTGTGCTCTGGCAGCCTAAAGTGCACCCTGGGGAGCACCAGGCCCACGCTCTGCTCCACACTGGTGTGGCCTCACCTTGAGCACTGTGTGCAGGTTTGGGCACCACACTGTGAAAACCAAAACTATCAGAGAGCATCCAAAGGAGGGCTGTGAAGATGGGGAAGGGTCTGGGGGACAAGATGTGTAAGGAGCAGCTGAGGCCCCTCAGTTTGCTCAGCCCAGAGCAGAGGAGGCTGAGGGGAGGCCTCATGGCGGCTGCAGCCCCTCACAGGGAGCGGAGGGGCAGCGCT
>JAOWBO010000070.1:21432980-21456852 GCA_028564985.1 Crax fasciolata
ACCGCGGCCAGCGCCCGGCGGCGGCGGGGCCGGGGAGAGCGGGCGGTGGGGGGCGGCGGAGCCCCTGCGTCGGTGCTCGCGGTGGGGTTGAGGCTTTGCGGGGGGATGGGAATGTCCCTGCTGGAGGTGCGGGAAAGGCGGCCTTTAGGGGAAAAATAAGTAGGAAATGCAGCTGGTGCTGGGGAATCCATGGGGGCTCTGCTGGCCGAAGGAGGTGGCGTGGGAAGCGTCTGTGGAATGGGAAATATAAGATACTTTTATCTACGCACACCCAGGTTGTGGTGTGGCTGTGGCCATGGGCTGGTGGGGCCTTGTGCCTCCCAGCCAGCGGCGTATGGAGCGCCGTGTGATCAAGCTGAGCTCTCTGGATTGTGGTCAAGTCATCTTTGCACTTCCCATTTAGTGCTGGCTCTGCATCTAGAATCCCTGCAAAAGAGTCATTGGTGTTTACATTTCATCCATGAGATTAAATTTGCGACCCTTTCTTGTAACTGCCATGGAAATTGGTTGTGGTTTTTGTGAGCAGAGGTTATGGAGAGCTCCCAGGTCTCTACCTTGTTTGAAGACCGGTTGGTCACGTGTAACCGTGTTTGATATAGTCAATGCATGATGGTTTTGGAGAGGAATTCTATTCCCAAGTCTCTGAGAATTTTGAGTTGGGTAGCCAGCCTTTGAAGGTCATCACGTTTATGTCTTAAAGCCGCTGGAGCTGTCTTGTGCTTAAATCTGTTCCTGGCTGGGATTCTCTTAACTTTGGGAAGCTATCTAATGCTCAGAAAATTACCTACTTTGGTTTCATATCAGATTCACACCTCAGCAGACTTTGTCCCATGGCAACTAAGATGAAACTTTTTTTTTTAACGAAATACTTGTTTACTTCCTGTACAAATGTGCTCTCATTTGCCTTATTTAACCCTACTAACATAAACCTTTTTCTTTTGCCATAGACCAAACGTTACTCTGAAGTTTCATCTTCAAGATGAAGTTCTTACTAGCGATCTTCTTATTTGTCTCATTCTCCTTATGGGTGGAAGAAGTCTATTCCAAAGAGAAGTCGTCAAAGAAAGGAAAGGGAAAAAAGAAGCAATACCTCTGTCCGTCGTAAGTTCTTTGTTTCTTTTGGTATTCTTGCATGATGGTGATCCTGCTGTATTTTAACACTGGAAATGACGTGGCAATTGATGTGGAAGGTGATGCTTTCCTTTGAATGAAGGATTCTGGGGGTAGAAATGAGAGCAAGAGGGTTTGACCAGTCACGTAGCTGAGTTCAGTCAATGAATTTGTTTCTTCTGCAACAGGTCCTTTGCTTTAATGAAAGGAAAAAGCTAAACAATAGTAAACAGATTCTTAACAATGGTTTAAAATGTTTGTGGGGGATTCCAACCCGGTATCTTGCTATTTAGGGGCACAGAGTAATGTAGTCCTATGCTGTCGTGAATCATATTGTGAGTATTCGAAGAGGGTCCAAAACTATCCTACTGAAGTTTGGTTTCTGGTTAGCTTAGCTCTGTAAAGGAGAGCTCATCGTACTTGTATTCAATCACATGCTGAATAGAGCTTTTTTCTTAACATCTTCTGTTGATGATTTACAATTTTTATGGAGGTCGATAGATTGTTGCCATGAAACATGCCCTTATGGAGCAATCTCTCTGTGAAAATACAGAAATGAAAAGCAGCGACTGCCCAGCTGATTAGAGAACATATTCAAGACACTTAGGATTACTTCATGCTAAATAGAGTTCCTCTTTCTAATGCCTGCCGTGTTTTATGTTGATACAAAGGGTGAGGTGAAAGTTTTATTTTGGGGGACCTTTATTTTTTTTGTTATTTTCATGGTCAGCCTTGGTCATCCTCTTATTGTTGTGGTGTACGTGTGGAAAGATGGATGGAGTATAACATGTTTTGAACAGATGTGAGAAAGCACTATGCCTTAAATGCTGAAGTGGCTCAGACAAATTTAAAGCACGTTTTCCTGTGATCATAAAAGAAGACTTGAAGGTGAGACTGGCTAGCTAGCACTAGCAGACTTACTGCAAACTAATGGACTTACTGCAAGGGAAATTAGAAAACAAATAGAATGACCAGAATGAGGCAATGTTTGAATGGCACTTTTCAAAGTTCCCATTCTTTTTGAATATTAACAGTGATGTTTATTTGTAATGCAAGTTTTTTTGGAAAGCTTCTGCATGTAGTGAGTGTTCTTATTCTTCATTATATCAAACTTAGTGATGAGGTATATCTTTGGATGTGAAAACATTAAGATACAAGTCTTAAATGTGACCATGACTCATTTGAAATGTCCTATATCCATTCTGTCTCCTTGGAATAGTTGAGCTCTGTAAGAGGGCTTTCTGTGTGAGATACTGTAAGGACTTCTGGCAAGGAGAGAAATGTCATGGTTCCCCAGATAGGCATGAACACTGAAGTCCTTGGAAAGGGAGTTACACAGCTGGGAGCAGAATCCAGACCTGCCATCAAAGCAGCCAACATTTCCCTCTGCTTTTGACTTGATCTTAATTACAGTTCAGAACATTGGCGTTTCATCTTGATAAGTGTTTGTTTTCTTTCTCTGAAGCACAGAATTTCCTGGTACTCTGTTCTTCTTGATACCAGTTAATTTTGCAGCCTATAAATATGACATCTTTTGTCACTGCTATTCTTGATGAGTAAATGCTGTAATTTTCTAGGTGGCATTTTTACATTCCAGCCAGTGGAAGCTTTCTATGAAAATCCTAGCAGGATCCCATGTTTGCTTGAACTATCACGTGTGCAGTGCTGCTAGTTAGAATTAATTGCCATAGCACTGAGCTCTATCATTATCTGAGACTGTCACTTGCAGTCATGGAGCTGCAGGATTGCTGGGTCTGTGGCTGGCAGCTGGATGGCTCCTGAGGTGAGAAAGCAGCCCAGGTGAGCTCTGTACTGCTCTCCTAACTCAGGCCATTGATGCCCATGGTTGAAAGGTTGTCATGGTTTTTTAATAACTTTTCACAAAAGCTCTGTAGTTGATGATACTGTGCATTGTAAAAGAGGGGGTTTGCTCTTAATGTTTTTTCTTCCTGGAAAAAAGAGAGGAGTCTTTCCTCAGAAACCAACCAAAACATGATGCAGCGGTGGAGTGGGAATTGAGTGATAACATGAGAGTTGATCAGAAATAATCTCAAAGGAAGTGGCTGAATGAGAAATTGACTAGTGAAGCAAGAAGGCATTCTTTTAAAAGAAAACATTGTTTCCTTTTGAAGAAAGTAAATGGGATTTTGCATAATTTATATGATCAACTGGTGAAAATTTCAAGTTAAAATGTTAATCTACCTTTTAATTTATGTTGGGTGCTAGTGCAATACTATTTAAAGCTTTATCGTAAAAAATAATGGCTCTTATTTCCTTACAACATGAGAAAAGCTAAGCTCTTACCTCCTTGAGAAAATAAAAACCACTAGTAATTATGTAAGGAATAAACTTCACAAATTTTGTAGTGAAATCCAAATGTATGCAAATAATTTTCCAGGAAAGATTTATGCTGAGTCTGATAATACTGCTTGGGTTCTGTACTCTGATGTTCAGAAACAGATTTGGCTGATTTGGGTTTTGGATTTGAGCATGGATTTGTTTGTATGAAAAATGAGCACACCTGAGCTTTGATGCATATCCAGCCTGTAAGCCTGTAGCTGAATGTGTGCCTCTGGCATGAAATTAACTACTGTTAGAATAAGCTGAAAAGAAACTGATTAGAAACCACATTAAAAGTTCATTATTGTGTCATAAACAGATATTTGTTTCTGTCAGTTAGGAAAATTCTACTTCATATCTGGAAGCAAAAACTTGTAATTATCCATAATTCTCTATGCATTGTGTGATGGTGACTTGAATGACCATCTTATTTTCCTTTATTTTTGAAACTGTTTTTTCCCAGCTTTTGTTTTTGAGGGATTCAGTGAAGCTGATGCTTAACCACTTGTTCTTATTTTGATCTAATGTGTCCTCAGACAGATGTAAGATTTCACATCTGGTTTAGATCATTTTCTTTCT
This sequence comes from Crax fasciolata, assembly GCA_028564985.1. Taxonomy (NCBI): domain Eukaryota; kingdom Metazoa; phylum Chordata; class Aves; order Galliformes; family Cracidae; genus Crax; species Crax fasciolata. Next base: position 21,437,010 of record JAOWBO010000070.1, read on the forward strand.
TACCTCAGGCTTTCCAAATGAAACATAGAGTAATTATGCTTGTCTGACTATTGAAAGTTTGTTGATTAACAAACAAATTGATATATTGGACCTAAAAGCCCGTAACAGGGAGTTTTCCAGCTTAAATCTAGGAAGCTAGTTGCCACAGATGCATGGTGCTGTGTAATACTAAGCTTTAGTGTAACAGAACTCTTGGCTTTTTTCTTTATGGAAATTTAAAAAAAAAAAAAAAAAAAAAAGAGACCGATCCAGCTCTTCAAGAAAATCCTTTAAGAATTTCTTGGATTTCAGTCTTCTTAAATTACAGAGCTCATTTTGAAATTCTCTACACTGAACACAGACGACTATGTGTTAGGTACAGGTGGATTTCATCAATCTGTTTCTTGGTCATGGACTGTCCACCAGCCCCATTTGGAGGCTGTGTTTCTGCAGGGTGTTGTGTGTCTGCAGAGATCTGCCAGTCCCTGGAGAACGGAAAATATGAGCGGTGAAGTGGCACTGCAGGTAATGATTGGAAGAGTGTCAGAGGTCTGGAGAAGAATATGGAACAGGCAATTGTTTCTAAGTACTATGATTCTTCACAAGAGTGTATCACAAGTGTTAAGCTCAAGTGTGACTGCTTCATGTTTCTTGTTGATGTGAATTAAGCCTGTGTGAATGTTTCAGGCGGTTTCTGTCAGATAAAAATGGGTATGTTGTTTAAACAATTGCCCCAGGCAGAGACAGCTTTTTGAATAGGTGTGTAGGACTTGCCTTCCAGTACTGGTGTTACTTGGCAAAAGTTGCCAGATGACAGAGGAAGCGTAAGAAGCTACCACATTTTAGTCATGGGGAGCACTGATGTTGAGGATACAATGTACAGACAGACATGTTTGGGATGGAAGATGTGGTCAGAACAGATTTTGTCTAATGTTACCACTTTTCTCTAGCATAACTTCCTCGTAATTCCTCCTAATACCTGTTTCTGGTAAACATGTTGGACATGCAGCTGTGCCTTTTTCTAAGAGCGCTGCCAAAGCTCATTTTTCCTTTTGTTATGTCGAAAGAAATACTTCAGTTATGATACAGTGTCCCAGCTGTTGCTGTTATCCCACGGTCTGTGGTAACCCAGAAGGTCTCTCTCAAAGCCCCTTGCAAGATCACTAGGCAAATCATAAAGAGAGGGGAGGCTGGTTACGGAGGGCGTAAAGATGTGTGTGTCGAACAGCAGCTAATAACATCAGTTAATGCTGTGCTCACAATCACAGCTATCCCTGTTAATTATGGTTTTGGTGTGGCTTGGCTGTTCACCTCACGCTGTTAATTGCTGATGGTCCCCCAGAGAGTCTGATGCTGAGAGTGTTACCTTGATCTCTGGATCCCGTTCTTTCCTCGTGATCTCCAGACTCTGCTTTTAAGCAGTATCCCTTCTCAACTGTGTGCATTTTCTCATGTGGAGATTTATATACACACAAATGATTAAGTAAATACTGTATGATATCTATAGGAACTTTCTTATCCACAGAGCAGGAGTACAAATCATGTTTTGGCTTATATTCAGTAAACCATCTCAGCTACTTCAGAAGCTGTGAAATGGCCCTCGAAGCCCTCCAGAAAACATGGCTTGTGCCATCTGCCAGGGCAGAAGCTTAGAAAGGTCACAAATGCCAAGGTTCAACAAGCAGTTTGCTTTAAAAAATAACAAAAGGCAGTGGAACTGAGGGAAAAACCTTTGGGTGTGTTTAAAGCATAGAATTGTCTGCGAGAGTGCCCTGTACATTTCTCGTGGTTAATTGGCGGCTTAAGACAAGCTCTTCCCATAAAAACTGGAGTCAGTTCCAAGTCTTCTGCCTTGGATCCTCTCCACCCTCCTGAGGACTTTTCTTCTGCCCGAGTGCTTGGGTATACATGGCCTCTCTGTCTGTAGTGTGTGACTGTCCCCCAGATGTAAATGGTGAAGAGTGGAATCATCTCTGCCAGCATTCCCATCTCATAGAAGACACTGGTAGTTTGTGAGCATTTTCATTTGTAATTTGCAAATGAACTTTGCAAATTCACATTTTCATTTCATTGGAAGGGTTGATGCAGTTTGTGGGTGAAGATGGAATGGAGTTGAAACAGCAGCCTGAGTTTAGTTGTGGGGACAGTTACTCTGAAGATAAAGACATTGCAGAGCCCGGTTCTGGTTCCTATAAAAATTCTTTTGCCCTGCGGTAACAGCAATTGGTTTAATTGTTCTGTAGCATGTAGCTCTTGTGGAAAGCCATGATTCCAGACAGACAGGGCCACATTCCAAGAGGTCTGGGAATTTGTGTTCAGAGTGGATAGGCATGCCGGGGAGTAAAAGATAAGGCTATATAAGCAAAACTTAAGTTTTCTTGTAAAACAGTAATTAACTATGGTAGGCTGGGTCTCTTTGAGTAATCCTCCCTCCTGGGTGAGCAACGCTCACTCTGTTCTGAGTGTGGTAGTGGTGAGGCAAGATGGTTGTGCAGAAAAGTTACACACTTGAGCCTTGGACTTGATATAGAGCCTCCAGACTGAGAAAGCACTAGGTCCTGCTGGTTGAGTTTCCCTAAAACCAAGAGCAAGGTAAACCATAGGGACTATATTCTGCTTCAGGGACTGAAGTTGCGCATCTAATTTTCAGTGTTTAGCTGCCAGCTGCATTTGTGAGCATGCATAAACAGTCACTTAAATCTCTGCAGCCTCAATGTAATTCAAGTAGTATCACTTTGCTCTGGGGGCGTTGTCCCTAGTAGTGGAGAAATCAGGCTGTCCAGGTTGAAAATCTAGCTTTTAAGCCTGCTAGAGATCACGGGGATCACTCAAAGGACTGTAATAGTATGTCTTTGATTTGTATTAACCTGTTTTTATGCTTTGAGTTACTGCGCTCAGAAAGTCAAATGCCTGCAAATCAAAACTCTGATAGTTTGTATCAGGGAAGTAGAATGTACAGAGCGTGGCCCCGTGACAGATACTGTGCTTCCCAAAACTTATTTTTATCATTGTCAGGTATCTACTGCCGTGTTACATGACTAAAATGCCAGTTTCCATCCCATAAATTAGATGAACTGTACTAAAGTCTCTTGTTTCATTGTTGCATAGGAAATTTTGTGGGAAATAACAGTGAGTTGGAATATATATTTTTGTCTGTCAGACAGTAATCTATGCAACAGCAAAGCTTGATGCTAACTTATCCAAGCTATGAGCTCTGAATAAATGCTGACAATAGAAAAAACACGCAACGTGACTCTTTGGGCTGTGGTGTATTGTCAGATGGATTGTGAATTGGCTTCCCTCTGAGATGTGACTACTTTTTTCCCCTGATTGTCATGCCCTAAGTAAAAAGTATATTCACGTACTTTTCTAAAATGGGAGGTTCTTCAGCATAATGAGATCTTTAGAATAGAGATCAGGGCAATGTGAATTAAAACAACAGCAAAGGTTCCCCTTCCCATTTCTGTAGAACAAATATTGTTGAAATTCCTTTCTCCAGTCATCCTCGTGTGGCTCTGCCTGTGATAAGGACTCCTTGTAACTTCAGTGAGCTCTGGGAGTAGATGTCATGAAAACTCAACAGAGAGGGACTTAATGTCTTCTGACACATTTGCTTGGTAGAAATGGAACAAACTTATAAATTTCAAACCAAGAGTAGGCTTTTTTTTTTTTTTTGCCATGCTTACCTTCTTATCTAAACTTGTGGTTTTTGATTAATGAGTTATGAAGATAATCTCTTGTCATCAGTTTAAAGTATTAATCATGTTCTCCAAAGGCAGCGACAAAATACGTACAGCTGCAGTGGAAGGAAGAGGAGATGGACACCTCACTGTATGCCATGCAGTACAGTATTTGAAGTCATTCTTTTATTCATCAGTGATATCAGCAGTGGGCTGGAGAGAAGCCAGTCGTAGCCCACAGAGATGTCATGCTAACACTCAGTGTACTTGGTTTTCTTTTTGGCTTTTGCAGACACTGTAAAGTGAGAACACAGTTTACTTTCTCATTTCTTGCAGAAAAAAGAGGACATTCTCTGTTTTTTTCCCCAAAAATTGTTGTTTAGGCAAAATTCTTGACAAGGCAATTTCTAGCTTTACTGTTAATTTCTTTTCCCTTTATGGCAACTGTGAGACTGCAGTTGCATTACCCTTTGCTTTGTATTCACTGTGCCTTGACTAGAACTGGTAAATTACTTTGAAAAATGTTGCTACGTTTCCTACTGCTTTCCAGCAGCTATGCATGCAATCCATGCTAGCTGAAATAAGTGTGTTAAAGTTACAGCATGTCCTGTAACTGGTGGAAATACAAGGGGAATCTTTAGTTAGCAGCTTCTCACGTGAAAATTCAAAGTTGGATGAAAGAAAGATAGTAGGAGACTTTCCAACTGATGTGCAGAGTGCTTTATGGGAACCACGTGTAGGAATGGGAGTATTGCTTCTCTGGGGAAGGAAGATTGCAGCTGAAATTCCTTTTCTCTTGTGTAGTCTACACCTTTGCCTGTCATGAATTCCAGAATGGCCAGTTGAGCAGGGGTGGCTGTGACTTTAGCTGGGATCTCAGGGATTGAAGCGTGCCAGTCAGTTGCTGTGTGTTCATGACCCATCCTGCAGTGGTTTGTGAAGTTGTTCTGCTGATCTGTCACTCTGAGGGTGACGTCACGTCTGATTTTGCCAAAAGCTACACCAATGATTTATTGATTTACAGGTGAAGTCCTGTCATTTTGAACAGCAAGGCTCTCTGAAGGTAATCCAGTCTTTGTGAAGATGCTTGGCAGCACGAGTGCTGCTCAGCGAGTAGCTCAACGACAGCGTACTGTGAAGGACTGAAAGCGTAGCTGTTCTCCGCAGAGCTTTTTTCCAGTGGCTGTTCTAGCTGCTTCATTCAAAGTCACCTTTACAAACAGTGGTTACTGCCTCTGTGCTCCTTCCCCCAGCTCAAAGCAGCTGATGCTGTTGTGTCACTTGGTTCTTATATAAGTGAGGAAAAATGTGTGCATGTGACACAACCTCCAAACTCAACCCGGCGTCTTGCAGCAGCCGTGACCGTGGTGCTCCTTACCAGACAGTGCTGCCACCCTGCCTGCACCACACTGCTGGCATCACCATGCCAACATCCTTTGTCTAAATTCGTGGGTGACCTCTGAACCAACAACCTGAGCAGATCCTTCTATTAACATGCTTGTGCCGTGCGACTCGGATCTCACAAGATTACAGCTTTATTTCTCTTACTTGAAGAGACGATTAAACCTGTCAGGCTGTCAGCTGTGTTTAGCTTTCTTTTGCTGTTTGATGCTCACTCATTTAATTTCTCAGGCTTTGTTTCTCTTTTCCTCCTTGTGTTTTACAAGCATCTGTATTTAATTTGGGTCCATATTGTCTCGCGTGGTTCAGATATCACCATTTAATGACTGTTACCGTCATTACTATTTAATGAACTTCTCTGAGTAATCCATTACAGAAATATAAAACAGATTGGGATTTAAGTTTGTTCATTAGCAATTTAGTTGGGATTTGTTTTGCTGTCTCACTAATACTTATATATATGATTTAGAAGCAAACTCTCTGTCTTGTATTTTGTAAATATAATTTCAGTAGGCACCTGATGTAGATGTGTTAGGTATTAAGAAGTGTGACTTGGAGGAAGCAACGCCATGAACCTTCTTATATCGAGTATATCAAGTGTTTGCCTGCATTTCTTCCAATTCACTTAACATGCTTTATTTTGTTCCTGTTACAAAATGGAAAGTTAACTTAATGTTTGTTTTCCTGTCGTCCAGCTAGTGATAACTTCAAGTAAAGCAGCCAGAGCTGCTTTGTGGTATTCCTGGTGCAACCTCTTCATTGGTAAAGGCCATCCCTGAAAACTGAACACAAATCCCAGAGGAGGCAAAAGTGCATCAGTTCATTTACATACTTGATGCTTCCAATTCAAATCAAATACAAAAAGCCATAAACACAACCCTAGGAAGATTATTTGAAGGCGAATTTCTCAGTTATTTGAAGAGGTTAGAAAGAAACCCTGCTGCTATGTAACTGTTTTAATATTAAATTCTCAGAGGTTTTTTGTACAAAGAGAAAGGACATACTAGTGGAAGTTAAGATATGTTACAAAAATTAACATTCCCTGCTTTATTGTTTACTTAAGTAATTTTCCAGTAGTCAATAGGTGTGGTGCTGAATGCAAGCTGCTGAAAATGGACGTCTTCAAGGCAGGAGGTCTGATACATTCATCCACTGTTTTTTTTTTTTTTTTTTTAAAAACTGTCCAAAAGCCTTTTGGAGGGTTAATATTCAATAAATGTTTGAATAATTTCTAAGTCCCAGAGGATGTCAAGGAAACTGAAGGATGAGATGAAAACAAGTAGAGAACCAAAATGTTATGAAGAATACCCCATAGGTCTGTCAAGCTGATGTTGGTGTGAGAAAGAATAATGAAAAACAAAAAAATTAAGTAGGATAACAGAGGCAATGCCAGCTGTTACTAGTTGAAGAAAACATGTAGGAAATTAACTGGATCCCTTTATAAAATAAGTTTGTGCATTTGATTGTCAGACGTAATGATGCTGGTGTGTGTGACGTGCCTCTATGGGATGCTGGTCTTATTTTTACATGGCATCTCAGTTATCAAATTCTAATGGCAGTCAGCAAAGCGGTCAGAAAATGTGTGGAAAGCTGATTGCAGGAGTTGAAAATGGAAAATCGTCTCTGAATGTGTTCTACAGACAGGTCAGAAGTTCATGTATGGGACATTAGCAGCCTGCTAGCAGTGGGGTGGGGACCTGTGCACCCTTCTGCTTTTGATTTCACTCTGTTTCATGTTACTCTTGTTGCTGCGTTTACCTGTCACGGGTCCTTTTTAATTTTAGTGATGGTTTTAATTGAACACCCAACGCAACGACAGCAAGGTAAATGAAGATGTTTAAGATTAAGAAAGAGGAATTTAAAAAAAAAAAAAAACAGCAAGCAAGGCTTTGTTTTCCATAGCAAAGCTTTTATTAGTGCTTGCCAGTTATGCCGTGTCTGCAGCTCTCCATGGGCTGGCTGGCACTGGCAGCTGGAAGCAAGAGGCTGCCAAGAGCCTCTGTGCAGTTTGGCACCTAGGAAGTGCCTGTCAGTTTCCTTGTGGTCTTAATCTGACAGTCACTAAAAATAGTTCAGGTGGCTGTTTTCTCCTAATGAAGTCATCGTGTCCCTCTGGATACGTGTTATGAGGGAAGGCAGCAGTCAGTGATTTCTTATTCACGTTACAATATTTAAAATCTATTGACTTTCTTAAGTTTGCAGTTACAGTATGTGGGAGAGCTGTTGTTTTTGTTACAGCTTCTTGAAAAGTACTAAAGCAGCACAGAGAACAGAAGCATGGAATGAAAAAGTTTTGCTTTTGAGCTGGCACGACTTTAAAATGAGTTAACTTCAAGCACACAGTTTCTGTCTCAATAGTAATGGATGCACTTCTTCTTACAGCCAGCAATCTGCTGAAGACCTTGCAAGAGTACCCGCTAATTCTACCAGCAACATCTTGAATAGGCTATTGCTCAGCTATGATCCCAGGATAAGACCTAATTTCAAAGGTTTGTCAGAGATTTCTGCCTTTTCATTCAGTCCTTGGAATTTAACTTCTGTTCTTTTCACGCAGAGAAAGTTTATATGGAGGTAATATTCATAACCTGTATTTCTTGATAAGAAAGATGAAAATTTCCCCACAGAGTGAAATTGTAGGAGGTATTTATAGCTCTCTTGAGCTGAGAGGGAATACGCTGGGATTTCATGATGCAGTTCTGTTAGGTCGTGGCTTGAGCCTGTCATTGAGCACCTGGTGAAGGGGTATGGTTGGCCTGGGGAGCACAGGTAGACTTTGCATCTGTGCTCCCTTGTGACTGGAAGGGGTGGGCCCAGGGTAGGGCTGCCCCAGGCTTAGATAAGGGCCAGCCAGGCAAATCTGGGATGAATCGGGAGCTTGGAAAGGAGCAGCAGCAGAAAGAAGGAGCTGAAGGGAGTAGGAAGCATGGAGCAGAGCCCTCAACTCCAGATGAGACAAATGGTGTAGTAGGATGAGAGAATATTAAATTTTAAAATATTTTCAAGTATTTTAAAACACTAAGCTTCTCTACAGGGATCCTATAAGTTGAGTTAATAAAACTTGGAATCAGCAGTATCGCTGTTTGGAAATCACACAAAATATAGTTTTAAAGATATAGTAATAATATAGCTTACATAGTTTGGAATTTGAAATAGATGATGTGCTTAAGTGAATCCTGTGATTTTTGAGACACTTCGATGTAGGCAACTGTTGTAGGAATGTTCCATGTAGGCAAATGTGATTTCCTTTCATATACAGAAAAGACTGGGATACGCATACTCTGCAAAACCTCTAGTAATCATACAGCTGCAAATTGCATTTTCCAGGAACTGGATTATTTCTCTGCTGGGAAAAAAAAAAAAGACATAGAAACATTATAAGACATAGAAACACTGTAGTTTACATAACTCAGTTATTTGTGAAACGTACAATTCATGATGCTTTTGAGTTATTGGAACACACACCAATAGCATGAGAGCTTTGGAAATCCATAACCTTTATTGTGCTTTTGAAGAGATCAGTTTCAGATGGTCAATTTACTGAATTCTATAACTGCATTAAACTCCATTTTCAGCAGGTTTCCTGCTTCTTTCTTATTCTTTTTAAAATCATATTGATTTGTTTTCAGCACTGAACTTGGTCACCAAAAATGAATGTCCAGCCTCTGTTCTACCTGTTCCGCATCGTGATAAGCTTGCAGCCACTAGTGAAGCTTATTGTAGATTGTTTTATATTTTTGATATCCCTGATGGCAGTCTGTAAGAATCAAGTCAGAAAAAAAGAGAGGACGTAATGTTAGCTCACAGGGTGGTAGGAAAAAAAGAACATTTTCTGACATGCGATTTGCCCGTGTTAAAACATTCTTCACACATGACTGATTTTCTTGGGCTGCAGTTCTTATTCCAGTCTGGTAGGGACTCTTGGCTACTAGTGGTGCAGTGGGTGCTCTGTCACAGGCATAATGTTTTAAATGCTGTGATCTTGGAGGTCTTTTCCAACCTTAATGATTTTATGATTGCACTTATTGCGTAGGTGAAAGACCCATGCTTAACTGATCTGATTTACCAAAACAAGCTGGTTTGCTGAAAAATGTTAAGTTTTATCTTAGTGATTTTCTGTTGAGCCAAGAGAACTTACTGAGTTTGAATTATGTTATGTACTCTGGAATGCTGTATGTAGACAAGCAAACTATTAAAAAAAAACATTACTTTGTAATGTAATTGTTTACCCTGTCCAGATAGCCTTATGTTCTTACATCTCTTTAATTGCTGAAAATAGGAGGCATTCCACTGAGTTAAGCAGTTGTAATAGTGTAAATGACATCAGATGCATGCATCTAGTGTGTGTGCTGACACTCAACATACAGGTGCTAAATAAAACTAGTGGGCCATAATTAGTTCTCACCACCATGAGGCTGCTTTCCCCCTCTTGGTGATAACCCTCTGTTAACACCAGATAGATGACTGCCTATCTGTTCCCGCAGGGTGACAGAGGGCGGATGTAGCAGCTGTCACACCAGCCTTCTGCAGCTACAGGGATTCTGGCTGTGGAAAAGAGAGAAAAATCCAGTCCATCTTGATATCTTCACAGCTGCGGGCTTCTCAAAATTTTTCTTGCCAAATTGGTAATCGTTGTAAAATGAGGCAGCTCTCTGCCCCTCTCTCTTGCTAGGTAGCTGTGAAAGCTGCATGAAACAGTTTTTATCTCCCTGTATGTACACTTGTACATTTGTGCTTGTCTTGCACAAAGAAGTATCCTCTTACAATATAAGTAACTGTGTCATCATAAACAGCTAATTTAGGATGATAGACCATCATCATGTCTTTGACAGTTAAATGCATCCAGCACTAGAAATGTGAATGGATTGCCTCTGACTATTGCACTGTGTGTAAAAGTGATACTGGATGGTGCATTCTGTGATAGCAGAAAATCATGGAATTTGAAAATGATTCAATTTTATGGCTTATGAAATGCCTTAAGTTTAGTGTCTGGACTGAGAATTTTGTTTTCTTATGAAAATGATTCTCATGATTTCAATACAAACAGATTAAACCACAGCTTTTGCAAATCACGTGTACATGGTAATTTGAAAATATTAAGTTGTAAAAAATATACTGGTATTGCAATATGAAATAAAGGAGCTACAGAGGAAGGATAGCATACCTTTACTCGATTGTGCAACTGACTAGAATTTATTTATTTATTTTTAGGAATTCCGGTTGACGTGGCTGTCAATATCTTCATTAACAGCTTTGGGTCAATTCAAGAGACAACTATGGTAAGACTGAAATGAAATGAATGCAACACACATGCAGATTTTCTTATTAAATTATATTTCAGACTGAGGATTATGAGCTATAAACTGTAAATGATTGTTTTGACTGCACAGACTGAGGAGTGCTTTCTGCTCCAAATCTTTGAATCTATTTCACTCTATTTGTGTCACAGGTTGTCATAGCTTCTAGAATCTGATACATGTGAAAGGAAATCTGGAATATAACATACAAGAAATGAATTTTTTTTCCACAAGATATTTTGTTAAGAAGAAGAACACATTTTGGAAGTATGCCTGAGAGTTAACACGTATTGCATAGGTTGCTTGGTGTATTAATGAAGAAAATAGTTGACTGTAGATAAGTACAAAAAGAACATAGATGCAGAAGTCTCAAGCATGTAGGTTCTCTATTCTATGTGTGGGAGGGGAGGAGGAGGAGTAGACTATCAATGACTTGGCTGTCCTCCTGTTTATTTGCTATGTGAGAGAAGATAAACTGAGGACTGAGGTTTTTAAAGATGATTTTCCAGTTCAGTCAAAGTATCTCAACATGTCAATAACAGCACTGAATAATCTGCTTTGCAATTTTGACTTTGTTATTGTATGAAGTATAATGGATTTTTGAAATGAAAAGTCATTCTGGCAAAGCACTTTTTGATATTTTGGGACTTGAAGATTTCTCTGCAATGACTTCTCCAATAAATACTGTGAAAAATGTTGGGGTGGGGAGAGTAAAAGTCTGACCTGGGTTTTTCCTTTGTGTAAAAAAAAAAAAAAAAGAGGGGAATACCCCATGTCTTGCCAGTATGTGGGAAGCCACAGCCAGGGCTTAGACTTGGGAGTTCCAGGGCACTCGTGGACCACCCAGTGAACAAACAGATGCAGTGATCTGCTGCCTCCAGAGCATGGAGGCAGTTCCTCAAATCTGGCAGCTTACCTAGTGCTGTGGCTGAGGCAGCATTCCTAGTCCCAAGGGCAGAGATACAATAAAGCAAAATACAGCTAATAAATAATAAAACACCTTTTGTTGCACATCAAAGTAAGTACCTGCTTAAAGTTCACAACCAGCTTACGTGTTACCCTAATAACATTTCAATGAGCCTGCGGAGTTGCTTAAAGTTAAACATATGCAATGGCTGAAGTAGCTTTTGGACAGCTTGGCCAGAAAGTTCTGTTCCTTTGTTAGGAGTGGTTAGGAGTGAATAAAGGATCTAAATTTGATTACAAATGATAGTAAAGCAGCTAATGGCATTAGCAGGAAGTGATATTAAAATGAAGAATGTAAGATGAAGATATTTTGAGACTGAAAACAAAAAGTGAACTGAAGTTTAAAGAGTAGGGAGGAAGAGCAGGAAAGTAGGAGTGAGATGAGCATCTAAGATGGCAGATATATTAGACCAGATGGTCCTTTCAAGTTTTTGAAATTTATTACATGCTTTAAAAAGTGACTTTTACAGAGGCTTTTTTACAATTCACCTGCATCCTAATAGTAACAAAATGTGAATGTAAGCCATGTGCCTCCCCCCTCAAAAAAATTAAGTATCTTCTCTACAGCAGCCTGTGCATGCCTGCCTATGAATTCCTGTCTAGTCATTCACAGATTCACTGGCATGTTAAGTTCCCTATTCTGCTCCTTTGAGGATCAGTTATTTTTGCTTTCTGTCCTTTTAGTTCCTGTAATTGTTTACATTCTTAGCCATGCAGTTTGCTCATCATGAGCAAAAAGAGTAGAGTTGACCTCCTTCTGAGGTCCGGTCTACTTAGTTTTAGGAGAGAGAGGGTTTTGTTGTAAGAAAGCATTGACAAGTTTGAAGCAAGTTTGGTGGAGGCACAGCATTAATCCTATGCTCAGAAGTCTATACGGTTTTAATCAAACCTGTGGGGGGAAAAAAATGAAGGGCAAATGATTGCTCCATGTTTAGCAAAGGTAGATTTCATGCTGTATTGTTGAGTACCAGAGAGAATTGCCATACGTTCACAAATGTATCAAACAAGTTAACTGGGGGAAAAAATGAACGAAAAACTTAGCAACTAGAGAGTGAATAAGAATTTTTACAGTTATAATGGAGGCAAGCTCATACCAGAGCTGCTACTTTCCAGTAAGCTCCCCTTATCTGAACTTCTGCAACTTGTTTTCTTTTAGCTTTTTAGAGTACTTGTCTGGGATCCCCATGCTAACTCTGCATCTGATTTTGCAGAGGTTGTTTGACTGCAGGTTTGTGGGATAATACAGCAATTATGCCTCACTTAGAAACTGTTACAGACCAGCCATGAGCTCATAAGGATCAATCCTTTCTTTAGTAAATACCCATAGGACTATAATGTTTTGGCTGTATTAGTGATCTGACCTTCTGTGTACAGCAACTATTCTCAAGGTTTGTATTTGCCATGTAACCTTTCTTCTCTGACTCAAAACACCACTTGCTTCTTGTCCTTTAATTTAAAACCTTACAGAAAGGTCTTTTTAATGTTCATGCACTGAAAAGAAATTTCAATTTTATTCTTTTAGTCTTATAAATGCAATTTGCTACTTTACTACTCAGTTAAAAGGCAGTACTCTACTACTCCTCTGTTAAAAGAGAGTGCTGTTATTCTTCCTTTCTTTGTATCATTGTAGGTCATGTAGAAAAAGCCTTTCATGATCTACTGTGTGCTCCAGTTTGCAGAGAGAGACGAATTGGCTATGCCTAGCTTCTGGCCTGAGGAGTTTTTTCTGGCCACATGCCCACTGTTTAGTAGGTTGCATTTGAAATATTTCCTAGAAGGCCTCCCCTTTCAACCTCCCAGCAAACAGCTTGCCTTCTGTTGGAGTTTCATGGGAACACAAAGCCCTGTGGAACCCTTCAGTAATTCTTTTTACCTTCCCAGTCCTCCTTGCTATAATGACAACAAACAACTTTTTTTTTTCCCCTTATGTCAGGCTTTGTAATTATTTTGTCTTCTTCTTACTGTAAAATGTTGATCACTTTGCAATATTCAAAAAACATATGTGAAATTAATAGGAGGAAGACCATGTGACTCGTGTAGACCACTTTTTCAGCCTACATTGAACCTAATCACAGTACAAATACCAAATGTGAAAATTCATTACCTGAATTTGAGAGGGCTGGTTGCAGACTTCTTCCAGAATGGATCGATTTATACCACATCATAGCCTGTACTGCTGCCATGTGCTGCAATAGTTCATATTCTGCTAAATGAAGGCCTTCTGCTTGTTATTTTCTGTACACGCAGTTTTGTCTCCTGACATCTTTGCTTACATTCACATTTTCTCTATTGCCTCAAGTATGTGGTGGCCATCCTCCCCAGGTACAGCCTGTCAGAGGTTACCAGTCATTTGGGTAGCTCTGAACCTACTTGCTTTAGGTTAATGTGAACTCTGTTCCATTTATTTTAATGGGAATAGAATCAAGTTCTTCAGCTGTCACTCCATCCCATTGTTTGGTTGATTTGAGCTCTGTTGTAACAGAGCGAGGAAGGAAGTAGTGCTCACCTGATCTTATTACTAATTCCTATTCTGACAGTGCATCTGGTTTTCAGTGATTTAAACATCTTCTGAATGGGTAAGCTGAAGGCAAGCGTTGGGCAGTGCTTATCATTTACCTGTGTCTGTGAGAATGCATTATCCTTGTTTTAACATAATAAAAAGCACTTGTTTATGGGAAAATTGATTTTCATTTGACGCCTATGAACGTGAACAGTATGCAATATTTATCTCATATGGTTAAAAATAATTGTTTTCACTGGGACATAAAGCCCATTTGGGATGAGGACTTCAGCAACAAACAAACTTTCAATTATACCTATATAGTTGGAAAGATACATTCTGAGATAATGACCTGAATTCTCTATGAAAGCCTTCCGGTACTGAGTCACTTCTTATTGACTGTTATTTTATACTGCTTCTTTACTTTGAAATAGTATAGGCCTTTGCATACATAAAAATCAGATTACATCTATACTCTTTCTGAAGACAGACAGTCAAAAAGTAACAGTTCTCTCAGAACTATGCATATTAATAAATGTTGCCTCTGGTCTTTCTACTTTTGATGCTTTGCTTTTTGTTACAATGCAGTGGGGAAAAAACATTACACTGTATAGTGTAGTAAAGAAATATCTGGGCTGGTTTGGCTGATCAGCTGGATGTGAGAAGATGGGCACTATGTTCTGATTAACAGGATGAATCAGGGTAAACCATTCTGCATGAGGTCTTCATCAAGTGAACTCCTTCCTACTGGAGTTAACATGAGCACTTAACATGGAGTTAACGTGGCACTTGCTTTGGACTGTAAATATACACCTTATTTTAAGTACTGCAGAAGAGAACTCACAGTGTATCAACAGAAAAAATATGTAGACAACACTGGCTTGTACAAAACACGTTTATAAAATTAGTTTGTGTTGAATTCATTGACAAATCAAAAATACATCATGAACTGTCGCTCACAGGTATCTACCATTTTGTTATAATTATAAAGCAGTAGCAGCCTGTATCTCAGGATGCTTTGTGCCTAATAGATAAATATATATTTAAAAAAAACAACCACCACACCGAGTATAACTAGGAAACCAGAGATAGTTACCTTAATTATCAAATTGGATTTTATTTTTGTCGTCTTAATTTGTTTTATCAATCCCTTTATTCTTTTTTCTGTATGTGATCTGCCTGGTTTACATTGACATAAGGAAGAGTCATTGGCTTAAATGTAGATCTGAAAAGCAGAAAGACTTAGATGTAAGACCGAAAAATTGTAACTGACATACGGGGTCAGATTTTTCCTTTGGATGCACTCAGCTTTCACTGAGGACAGCATGCGTGTGGGTATTGTTCTGCCCTGAGACACATGCTACTCCAGTTCCCAAAGGCAAAATTTGGTTCTCATTGAGCATGGCTCTACTACTGTCCATCCTTTTGTAAAACTCCTGCTGAATTCAGAGGAAAGTTTCCTTTATGTAATGTCTTGATTTTATCTAGATTTTTGTGGCCTGCTTTCACACATAGCTACCTCAGGACTTGCACTGCACACTGTCATCAATTTTCCTACCAAAATAGCCTCAAATCACTACTACAGGTCCCAAGTCTGTACTCAGTGCTTGTAGTTTAAAATCTATCTACCTGATCTGTTTCCTGCTTTTACAGTGTGGTACATTGCCGTCACCATGCCATTTAGCTGACTGTAGAATGCTTTTATAATGTGGCATATTGCCATCAGTGTGCTACTTAACCGACTGTATAACGAACAGGAGTTTACCCTTCCCAGATGTGCTGGTAAAGTGATGCTGTGCCTGCAGTTGCAGTAAGCGTAGTCAAGCTATGACTGCCTCTGTGCTGCTGCTTGCTTGTCATTATGCCTCTGCAATGTGGCTGCTATCAGAGGGGAAGGGAAAAGAATCCCGGGGGGAGAATTTGGTCCTTTCCTTGAAAAAGGAAAAAAAAAAAAAAAATTGTATTGAAAACATGGGATATACTCTACCTATTTTTAGTAAATTCTATTAAAATTAACACTTGTGAATGCTATATTTGAGTAGTGATTCCTGCATTTGTGATAGAAATCAGGGCATAAGTTGCTTTTCTTTTTTGAGTCTGATAGAATGGTCTTCTTTCCCCATGGTTACCTATTGGCCAGATTTCTGTCTGGTCTGATACCTATGTATTCTTCCCATCAGGATTACAGAGTGAACATCTTTTTAAGACAGAAGTGGAATGACCCCAGACTCAAATTGCCCAATGACTGGAGGGGTTCAGACACGCTGACAGTGGACCCGACAATGTTTAAGTGTCTTTGGAAGCCAGACTTGTTCTTTGCAAATGAAAAAAATGCTAACTTCCATGATGTCACTCAAGAAAATATCCTCCTTTTTATATTTCGGGATGGAGATGTCCTAGTCAGCATGAGGTATGTTATTGATATATTTATACTTTTTCTGTTTTTAGTCAATCAATGACATGATTGGAGATACATATACTGTTAGACTTAGTAACACAACAGAGTTTGAGTAATGTTTGAATCTATATGATGATTTTTAAACAATGCTCCAGTAAATGAAATGTATGAAAATAAATCAGATGTTTCAAAGCATGTCAATTGATAGCACAGCAAACTCTAGAACTTAGCATTTCTACATCAATATGTCACGTTAAAGTAACATTAAGTAAAACAGTTATTAGTTACAACATTTAAAACCTTTAGATAATTGCCTAGGTTTCTGGAAGCATAATGAAATGAAAGAAGGCTTTGCTGATGTTCAGTGAGACCTGGACAGGCTGGAGAGTTGGGCAGAGATTAACCTGATGAGGTTCAACAAGGCTGAGTGTAGAGTCCCATACCTGGGGAGGAATGACCACATGCATCAGTACAGGTTAGAGGCTGACCTGCTGGAGAGGAGCTCTGTGGAGAAGGACCTGGCCATAATTTTCTTAGCACGTGAATTTCTGCATCAACTAATGAGAATAAGCATTACTTACTAATGATATAATGACAGAAATTTAAAAAATTGTAACTATAAATGTTTTGTAGAAGTATTAGAACTTAATCCTGATTAAGATCTATGCTTTGCTGGATATTAATTTTTCAGAGGGCCCCAAAATACAGATTAATTTCTTTGAAGAAGTTAATACATTTTTGTGACTTTTTGTTTGTCAAAGGTATACATGATGCCATAAAAACAACTGTTCATTGTAAACAGCAAATTCATTGATTAAAAAGAATATCATGAAAATTTACAGATCTGGAGAGGCTGTGGACACAATGATTTGCAGAGATTATCGGGATGAGAAAATTAAATCTCAAGAGTTGTGCAGGCAGGGATCAGAAAAGGAAATGAATTGGGCAATCAGAGCATTTCATTTGGCTCCTGGTTTTTTTTTTTTTCATATGAAGCTCCTGGTTCTGCTTTCAGTTATCTGTCTAGCAGGTTTTGAAGCCTGTAGAAATTAATATTTCAAAATAGAAAATTACTTTCAGCAACAAAAGGAATTTCTCATTTGAAATAGCAAAATTTAAATGTTGAAAATTCTTTCAAATGTGTATTTTTTTCCAGGTTGGAGCTATTTACAACAGCTAAGCAAAGTAGAACTCTTCACACTGGGGAAAAATGATAATTGAGATGATGTCATAGGGATCTCAAATGGCAGAGAAAGAGAGGATGGACATCGATTATTTAGCTTCTTTTCCAGTAAAAGAATCATGAGACCAGGGCCAAAACAGATGAAAGGAGACCATTAGAGCGCAGGATAGTGTGCTGCTTGCTGCAGGATGCTGTATATGATTAGTGTACATGAATTCTAGAAAGAAATGGGAAGCAAAGCAGCTTCTTGAAGAGAAAAAAATTATTTTGAGCTCTCTTAAATAAGGAAGCATCAATTCTGTTTTAGGAAGCCCGGGAGGCACAACGTAAAGGAGGCTGCTGGAAGTCTGGGGAAATGCCATTTTCCAATTGCTCTGGTCTCATGCTCTCCTTCAGGAGTCTGCCACTGTCCCCTGCTGGAGACAGGTTTCTGTTCTCTGTGGACCTTTGATTTGGTTATTCCTAACAACGATGATTTTTGTTATCTGTTAATAGTCCTCTACTTTGTGCAATTCTTTATGTTTGACACTGTATTACCAGACTACTAGGCATAGTTAAACTTCTGGGAGGTACCTAAATTTCCAAGTGTTATCTATTGTAATTTCTCTTAATTTTTTCTTCTATTTTAGAAGCTGAAGGTCAAATACCTAGGATGTTTTTCTTATTGCGAACTACTACTTATGTGGCAACTCACTCTATTTTAAAATTCCATTTCTATGTTTTCAGATTGTCTATTACTCTGTCATGCCCTTTGGACTTGACCTTGTTTCCTATGGATACGCAGCGCTGCAAGATGCAGTTGGAAAGCTGTATGTAAATCAGTCTTTGCATGAAAACACTTGCCTTCTAGGCACGCCTGAGAATCAAACAAAAATGATCAGTTCTGTATTGTTCATATCAACATTTTGTAATGGATCTTGAAATTAACATTCACTGATTCCCACCAACATTCATTTTCCTATGAAAAATATTTCGTATGGTTATGGCACCGTCGCTCTGTTTCTAGCTTTTGCTGTGAAGCACAATGACAACTGATTAGTACTACAAAAACATTTGCAATAAACTTAGTAAAATGGAAACATGTAGCACTTGGAAAAAAGAATCCAGTTTCCCCAGGTGGTTTTGACTTCCACGATTTGCACTTCTATGTACAGCGTTGGGGTCCAATTTGTCCCCTTGCATTGATGATGAATTGTGTCATTTCAATCCCTTGTGATACTGTACAAAAGACAAAATATTTGGTGCCAATATTTGAGAGCATTTAGCATGAAACCGTTTGAAAGTGGTTTCATGACTGGTTGTGGATGTAGGCAGGCATCTCTCCCCTACTAGTCCACATTTGGTCATGAGGTGATCTTATCTTATGGAGGGGCAGCCAGGTCTCATTTCTGAAGGGCTTCGTGCCTTGCTGGAGATTGCAGCCAAAGTGCTTCTGAAACCCATCTTCTTCCCTGCTCACCCAGCAAAAGGGCACCTACTCCAGAACAGCCTTTCCCCATTAGTCCCATCCCTGTTGATTGCACTTTCGTGGTGTTCTGTTCCAGCTAAGGCTGAGTGTGACTCGGGAAGGAAGAGTGAAAATTAGTTCAGACTGTCTCAGTCTGGGTTTCTCTACAAGTATGACAAGGTATAATTATTCAAGGAAGAACTACTCATTAAAAAAAAAAATAGGCCAATACCTTTATTAATTAACCTTACTGTCTCTCTCAGTTCTAAGTTGATGTATATAGATTTGGGAGGAGAAATGCGTTTGCTGTTCCTTTGGAAAGACAGTGTGCACTGAACTTTCTTCTACCTTTTTATTCCATTGTCTAAAGTGAGAACTGTACCCATGACTCCCAGCCTATCCAACAGTGGATTCCAACAGCTATTCTTCAAGAATAAAAACCATCTGTCTAATGCCTCCAGAGCAAGAGTGGTTCTTTAAACATTGCTGAGGCTTTGAATTGCAAAACACTGCATTCCAATGGAATCTTATATTTCCACATCTTTTGCTATATAATGTGTGCTATCTCTGTGTTAAGTTGATCCTTAATAAGCAGAAGGTAGCAGGAAAACAGCATGTAAAGTCATGATTATGGCTGCGTTTTTAGTTAATACTGCGTTATGCTTGAGTATAATAAGCCTAATTTTTCACTGCCTCTTGGTGTTGTATAAATCATGGTTTAGCGTTTAGACACTCAAACATTTGCTGAGGTCTCTCCATATTCAGGAGATCATGAAGGTGCCCAGATACTGACTTGAGTAGGATTATACATCTACTTAAATTCCTTGTCATGTATTTTCTAAAGGGCAATGATTTCGTGAATCAGGGCTTTTAATCCGAACAACTAAGCAGAAAGGTTGCTTTACACAAAAGCCAAGATTTATCACAGTAATTAGGTGCATTGTTAAATTCTGTTCCAGTTACTAGGACTTGTGAGTGTAGTTGAAGTTCAGTAT
>JAOWBO010000070.1:21457203-21480968 GCA_028564985.1 Crax fasciolata
AGTAGAGTATGAGTGATTACACAAACTTTAAAGCTGTGGAGACTGGAGCCTTGCTTTCTTTATTTAGACAGTGAGCACTGTAACAAACACCTCTTAATCAGTGCAATATTGCCAATAATGTAATGTTCTACCTGCCAAGTCCTAATATAGACCTACATAAAAAACTCAGTTGTGGATTATTTCACTTTTTGTCTAATCCATTGAACAGGAAATGGAAAGAAAAAAAGGAAGAAATGTAGTACATGAATGCTAGATTTTGTTGCTGAGTTTGCTTTGATTAAGATGGGACTCTAAATAATTATTATTTTGTTCTTGCAGTTGGTTACACAACTGATGACTTACGTTTCATCTGGCAGTCTGGAGATCCTGTACAGTTAGAGAAAATTGCTTTGCCTCAGTTTGATATTAAAAAGGAGGATATTGAATATGGTAACTGTACCAAGTATTACAAAGGCACAGGTAGGTGATACACATGATTTCCTTGGTAAAAACTTGAAGTTTCTTTGAATTATTGTTTATTTATACTCCACTTCCTATTTCATGGTAGGAAATAGATTACTTTTAACTAACCTGTAGTTTGAATTGTTGTAACAATCACACATAATTACTGCAAACTAATTCAAATACAAAAACATCTAGATGAAATTAAGTGTTATTCTTCAGTTTGCGTTTAGGTCTTCTGATCCTGCCATTGCCATTTTGTTCCTATAGTCTGGATTCGTTTCTATGCTTTTAAATACCTAACTTTTCTAGTAGGCAATTCATGTAGACTTATGCTAGCTTCAGCAAAGTAGGAGAATTTTGGTTTTCTCATTCAACTTTTGTTCTAAAAATGGATAGTGTTAGAGCATAACTTCAAATGCTTCCCCCTGCAGGTTCTTCCTTTCTCTAAGTGTTCTTGAAAGTGTGTCACTATAGAAAGGTGTTTGTAGTCCTCAGCTCTGTATTCATTCACTCCTGTGATTGTATTGTGTGTATGCCCAAATTTCTACAATGGTTTCCATACTCTATCTTCTAACAATTTATCTTTTCTACCTCGATTGATTTCTTCCTATGATGTTATCCATACTACTCACGTGCTGTGGCAGCCGCAAGACTTTCCATAACAGCTGAAGTCAGCAGGCTGTGTTTTAGTCAGTGCTGTTGTATCATATGCACAAAAGTCCCATTAAAACGAGGATGGCTGAGGTGCTGAAGCTGCTTTGCAAGGATCCTTTGCAAGTCTCTGGCTGACTGCTTAGCTGCAGCCAAAGGTCTGTTACTTGCAGTTGTTTCTGAGCTAGATCCCAAGTCTGAAGAGATCTCACGTAGCTTCAAAATAGCTTGGAGTTAAGGAAGTTAGTTATTTTTCTAACTACAAAATGCATTAGTCCAAAATGCATTAGTCCTCAAATTACTATGTAATTCAGTGGCTTGGGTATTTACATTTGAAAATAATAGAAAGTTACCTCTCCTCCGAAAAATGCTGCATTGGTGAAAGCACAACCAACAATCAGCAGTTGTTGGCATTTAAATCTAAATCTGGAATTGGTACAAGTTCACTTAGCTGTGAGAGAATTTATTCTTAAATAATGAGTTGACTGAAAAATTAGGCTATGCAGTTGTGGAAAATTAAATGAATTGATCTTGCAGTTCCCAAATAAAATCCATAAAAATGGGGAAATTGGATGTAATACCCGTGTTATTTGAGGGCAAAAGGGAAGGAACACTTATTCCAGATTGCTGTCTTGCGATTGTGCTGTCAAAGTTAGCATAATTATTTTCTTTTGTCATAAATGTAAAGTTATACTTCCAAAAAATTGATATTTGGATATTTTAAGTATTTTTTGGATTTTTGGAACCTTAAAGAAAAATCTAAGAATGCTTTAAAGCATGCATGTAAAGCATGCTTTACAATTAAACTGGGAAGAAAATCTTGGAAGTTGCAATATCTTGTACCCTCAAGTTTAAATGACACTTTGCAAAGTGCTCAGCAAAATAGTCACCTTTTCGTGCTTACATGTGATTTGAACAGTAAAGCAATGTTAGAGAACTATCAGACTTGGTGGAATGACAGCATTAAATTTAAGGAAGTTCTCAATTCTTTTATTGCTAATCCTTTTTGTTTAAAACTGAAGATCACCCGTTTTAATCTCACAATCAAGACAGGAGTTAATTCTTCATTAGTGTGAGTTGAACATAGAAGTATGATGAAATACTATAGAGGCTGTTTTCAGGAATTAGTAGCTGTTTGATTTACTTTAAATTCCTACACTGAAGGCATTTCAAAAAGCAGATTTTGTGCATGTAATTAAAATTAATTCAATTAAGGATTTTATAAGGTAAGCAAGAGGCAATGTTGCATGTACAAGCAAGTTTTCAAAAATACGGCTTATGGAGGAGATTTTTGCCAATAGCAAAGAGCTTAATCTTTTCCACCATTGACATCAACTGATATTTTATCATACCTGTCTAAGCAGGAAGAGGATCAGTAAATTCGGAGTGACTGTGGCAATAAAATGAGTATTTAAGTTAGCAAATTGCCTGTTCTTTCTTAACCAAAATGTATGACAAATACTAAGAAGTCTTCAGAAACTGAATGATGGGAGAAACAGATAGTTTTTGCCTGGTGAAAATGCCACACAGAATGCATTTCTAGCAGAAAACAAAGAAATAATGATATTGAAGGTCACCCCTTGTTTGAATATAAGCCCTAAAAATACCTGGAAACTATTCAGAAGTTAAACAGAAGGAGTTTTCCGGACCAGAGATCATTGACTAGGATAGAATAAACTGCAAAATAAGATTTCATGTCTTCTACACAGGTAGGGAATATTTCCTTAATGTTATTTTGTTTTTGTTGTTTGGGTTATTGTAGGCTCACCAGTACTTTTAAATGAGTTATCATCCTAGGATACTTGGTGGTAAAATATAGAAAAGAAGTTATATTTTTGACAGATTCTACATTCTGAATTAGGTGTGCGCCTACTTTTTTTTTTTTACAGATAGCTATTGACATGAGTTTTGGTATTGCTGTAATGCAATGTAGGAATGCCTATTCCTTGTAATAAAATAGTTTGATGTTTTTACAATGCCTTTATGTTGATGTTTAATATAAAAATACCAGTTCCACCAAATGAGTTAAAATAGGAACAAGAATTGGTTTTCTGGTTATCAGATTTCCCAGTTCTTCTGTTCCCTCTAGCAAATCCCTAGCATCTGCAGCTTTTATTTTATTGAATTCATCTTATTAGATATGTTCTGAAGTGTGTGTGTGTGTGCTTTAGCTCCTCATTTTAGAAGCCTTGAGGCAGTATTTCCTGTTCTCAAAATCTAGACGGTATTTAGAGCCTTTTGTAAAAATTCTGTACCAGTTTTAGGAGTTACCTTTACCAGTTTTCAGTATTGGGAGAATCTCTGCCAAGAGTCACCTCTTTCCACTCTAACCTTTCTAAACATATTTTTAAATTCTGTCCTATTCACAAATTTACGCTGAGTAGGATTTTCAGATGAGCTTAAGCTAGTATGCCTGCCAGCCCCCATTGGTGGTAACTGGCCTGGATGTTGGAGCCAGCTTCAAGATGAGGCTCACTTTAGCTGCCAGTTACTGGTGTGCTGTGAAAAGACAGAAGGTGCCTCACAGGTCGCAGAGTACCACATGCCAGATCGCACTTGCAAGTTACATTGATCTGTGTTTTGAACATATTCACGTTGAACTCTCCACCTTCATAAAGAAATTTCAATCAATGAACCTTTGCTCTTAAGTAGAAAAATGCCTAGAAGATACTAATCTGAAGAGGCTGACCTGCAAAGCACATTAAACTTCAATCTGCATTTATTTCTTTAAAGGTTATTACACTTGTGTAGAAGTAATCTTCACTTTAAGAAGACAAGTTGGATTTTACATGATGGGTGTTTATGCTCCTACGCTGCTAATTGTTGTTCTGTCCTGGCTATCATTTTGGATCAATCCTGATGCAAGTGCTGCAAGAGTCCCACTGGGTAACCTGCCTTCACCTGTGCTGTCACAATCCACTTAACACCATCGAGCCATTCTCAGTTGCTTTGACAACATGACACTGGACACATAAAAGCAACTTCACTTTCATTATCTGCTCATTTTCACTGAAATCTCCTCATTCCTAGTTGTGTAAAAATCCACCTCCATGTTGAAAATCTGCTTGATAATGGTTCCAGTGCTTGTGTGATGAGGACACTCTGCTTCTCTCTGCCTGGAACAACCTGATCTTATCAGATCGTATCTTACGGCTGATGCTGCAGACACTGGGGCAATATGCAGTTTACAGGAATTTGAGCATCTGAAGAACACTTCAAGTAGGAAAGCAGGATGATGACTAAGGCTCTAAGTAGCTACTTCTCATAGCAAGTTTTCTGAAGATTAATAGAAACAGAATGATGTTTGGAAAAGAATTAGCATCCTTGATTTCATTAGAGAATCAGATCATGAAGTACTTCAGCCTCCTGCTTTCGTGCTGCTCAGCGTAGCGCAGTAGGCAGGCCCTTCATTTATCCTGAGATTGTAGGACATGGAGTTAATCAAAACAATATTATCATGACTGATTAGATTGTACACGGGACTCCAGCTCTGGGGTGGCCCAGGCTGCAGATTGCAAGTGCTCAGTGAAATGTGGAGCCAGGCTCTTGCATCCTGACCTGTCTATTTGTAATCCTATCCCCATACCTGCCACAACCTCCTCTTCCCTGTATCCTGACCTCCCTGTCCTTGCTTTTCCCTGGCAATCCTACCTCCATACCCTCTGTTTTCCACGTATTCTCCATGTTCCCAGGAGGTGCAGTTTGACTGTTTCCCAGCCCCTCAAGGGTACAGTGTAGGCATTCCTCCAGGCCCTGGCCTGGAGCACCTTGCCCACACATTAACCTGCACATCCACACAGGACATGAGTCCCGTTCAGCCTCATGTGCATGAACATGTGCTGAAAAGCACTAGAGACCCTGAGGGTCAAGGCCTGCCCTGTCACTGTCCCAGACGGATCAGTAGAGTCTGAAATCCCTGTGGAGCACAAAAGATTCCTGCCAAATTTTAAGTTGAGAAGTGCTCATGGGTACTTTGGTCTGAGCCATTTTGCTCCCCTCTCAGGACATCCACCATGCCTCTTCCTTCTCCAGTGATATGATAGCCAAAATAAACCGAGAGCTGGGCAAATCTGGAGAAAAAACAAAATCTGGAGAACCACAACTTAAAGTGCTACTTTGGCTTCTCTGTCACAGTTGCCTATCTTGCTCTAATTAAACATAATGAAAACATGTTTCGTTATGCTTATTGTATACATCTCTTTTACAGGCAACTGTTTCAGAAGGCAGAACTTTATTTTTCTTGATCTTCAGAAGTATTAATAGTTGTTGGGGAGGAGTCACAAGTCACAATCTATGTTAGTTTGACAGCAAGTAGCAAATACCCGGAAAAGTAGCAGGGATGCTTTCCATAAAGCAAAACATAAGACATTTTAAGAAAAAAGGTCTGGAGAAAATATATCATGCCTTAAGTTAAGAAAAAAATAGAAACAAGAACTGAAGATATATTTCATGTTGCAAACTTTTATATTTTTATAATCATGCAGTTCCAATAGCAGACCAGTCAGGTTTATCAATTATATGCTGCATTTACAGGAGGCATAGTGATGATTTATATAGCGTGGATGTGTTTATGACTAAACATACATGCTTATTTATGTCTATCAGTTTTTATGTATCGTGCTTATTGACTCCTTTTATATATTACATTTTCTGAAATAACGCATTTTCAAAGATATTTACCATTGGCCTGGTTATGTGACTTTTGCTGAATCCCCAGAGAAGCAACAAACATTGAATCTGACCATCCTTTATTCCTTTGTCAGTATTTAGCAATGCAAGTTGGTAACATTGGGTTAAGATTTATGTTTCTCCTGTTTGCAAGAGGGCAACAAGCTTACCCTTCTAGCTCCATCCTTAAAGAAAGTTGATCTTGAAATGTAACATGATGAACATTTGTGTCCAGTGAATGATATGCACTCCCAAGAAAGCATTACCAGTGGTTGTTACACTCCTAACAGATCTCATTATGTGAGAAGCGACTTCAATTTTCGATATGAATATCTAAATAAAAAAATGAGAGCAGTAGTGCACTCTACTCAATTCTATGGACCAATGGCTAGGAATCTCAGAACTTTCCAGCTGATTTAGGAATGTGAGATACTTTGAAACCAGGAAATGCAACATTATTTTGTAGATGGATCTTTATTCTGGGAAAAGGATGTGTTTTTGGTCAAAGAAAATGACTGTGTCCATCTAGGAGCTAAGTAAGTTGCAAACTTTTTTTAATACTCATAATGTTTCATCCAGTTAGATCATGGACATGTATCAGGAGAGCTCTGGTTAAGCAATGTAAAGCTAGTATCACTGAGTGCTTCTTTCTAATTAAGTGCTGCTATTTCAGCTTCTAATGAGTCCTCTGGAGGTTTCTCCAGTTCTTTACAGGTGAAAAGTGTGCCAGCATCTGTTTGAAAAATTCCTCTCTTTCTTTCAGTGCTGTTTGATCCCCAGAGGAAGTAAGGTCTTCCCTGAGGCATCTGAGGGACTTCAGACTTCCATCCAGCCAAAGTAGCCTGAATGAATGCAGCGTTACTCCAGGTTGTAAGCAGTCAGATGCCTCCTTTCTTAAGGGTGTTTGGGGGTACGACAGAGGAACTAGAAGCTTGGAGCTTCCCCACGTGTAAGGGACAGCCAGGCGTGCCCTTCATCGTGGCTGTGCTCAGCAATATCTTAGTTCAACTCATTTTATAAAACCGTAGCAAATGTCAGGTCTCAAAGGAAAGATGTGAAGATGTATTTGAGAACTGTAGTATGAAGAAGGATTGGCCAGATTATGTCTTTTAGTTTAGTTTGTCTCTTTTCTGAGAGAAAAGAATGTATTACAGACCACAAATTATGAGGAAAGAAGGATGGAATATGGTATTTTTCAATAATGCTACTGATGAAGCCAGGCATTTTTAAAGCAGTAATATAAAACAGAAAATGCTATTTTATATTTTATACAGCATATAATTAACCTTTGGAATTCACTGCCAGGAGATGGTGCTGGGGCCAGTTAAGTTTGATGAATTTCAAAAAAGGAAATTTGTTTATCTGGGCAGCGTGTGCTCAAGTGCTTTTCTGGATTGGCACTTTGTGATGCTATGCACGTGTAACCTTTGGTAGTATTTTTCAAGTAGGAGCTCTGCACAACCATGCTTTAGGCAGTGATCTAACAAACCTTCGTGACAGGGAGGAAGAAGAAAATACTGAGCAGATAATTTGGTTATTAGGGTTCTAATGCAGTCTTTCTTACATCACTGAAATGTGAAGAGCTTTGATGTTTATGATCAACTAGAATTTAGGCCTTTTATAGGCCAATGCAAATACTTTCAGCTTTATTAACATTCTCACATCTTCAGTTAAATGAATCTAAAGAAAATGATCTATCTATATATATATATATATTTTTAGATAGCACATATGATCCTTATAAGAAACATCATAAGGTGAACAGAATATCTGCTCTTGGGCAACGTTTCTGTAGATGTCAATTACATTTCATGGAGCCACCCACTCACAGCTGAAGATGATTTTTATCCTTAGCATTCACAAAAACAAAATGGGAAATTCTGATCTGGGAAGTGGAAATAAGTTTCCTCCATCTGACAACTGTTTCTTAAGTTATTTTCCAGATGGAGCTACTGTTCCCGTTTTCTGGGTGTCTGTGGGGGATCTTTGAGGTCACACTTGTATTTTGTCTCTTGTGATGTGAGTCCTGTGCTAATGGTGGTGTTTGGAAGCCCTGTAAGGAGTGGTGCTTGTTGAAACCCAGTTTGACGACGAGTGCGACCTTTCAACAGCCTTTGCAGATGTACTTTCACATGATAAGGACTTCCTCAAAAACCCTGTATCTCAAAAGCTTCCTCTGAATACTGGAAGCTCAAACAGAGGGTGTCCATAGACCCTCAGTCACCTCAGTGTTTTCATCTTCACAGTGAGCTGTGAACACAGACTTCTTAAGGTGCGCATGAAAAGCTGTCCCACCTGAGGCTTCAATATTACACTTGTGGACAGGTCATTCAGAGAACGGCTCCTGCTGTAGCACAGCACGGATTTCAGGGACAGCAGTGATTCTTCAAGGCTAATTTAAAGGACTTGGAATCTTTTGATTTAAATACCATATATTTCTCTTCCATCTTCCCAGAATTAGGTGCACATTTCCAGAGGCATAAGTCTCTGGAAAGCCCATTTCCCAGCGTGTGATGTGTGCTGGGGCAGGAAAGCTGCAGCAACCAGTTCAGCTTCATTAGTTTCTCAGTTCACAAAATGAAGGTACTCATTATTAATAATTCATCGTTAACAATGCCCTACATACGTATTCAGTTGAACTTGCTCATTCACTGAAGGCATGTACGCTTTGTTTACCTGTTGTAAGATATACCTGCCACTTTGTCAAGTCCCATTCACTGTTACAACTCATCCTTCGGTGTTGTCTGTTTCAGAAGAGGAGCACAGCAAGTGTCGATAAGGCTAAGGTTGCTTTAATTAATATCTTGTTTTTCCTTTTGTAGGTATTTTCTCAGTGCTCAGCTTGGCATCTGAATGTACTACTCTTGCTGCTGAACTTCCCAAAGTGTCTTATGTGAAGGCCTTAGATGTCTGGCTGATTGTTTGCCTTCTCTTTGGGTTTGCGTCGCTGGTGGAGTATGCAGTGGTTCAGGTAATGCTCAACAACCCAAAGAGAATTGAAGCTGAAAAGGCTAAGATTGCCAAGGCAGAACAAGCTGAAGGGAAAGGTGGAAACGCTGCCAAAAAGAACACTGTGAACGGCACGGGGACTCCTGTCCACATCAGCACTTTACAGGTAAGAGCTGTCAAGCTGCATACACAAAATCAGCATTATCTTACGTTAGTGTAGTTCCAGAAGTACCCTGCTGTAATAATTTTGGATAATCTTTAATCTTAGAAGTGGCCAAGATGCTAAGAACGTCCTTGTAATTAATGGCTAGCCATCTGACCGATTGGTCCCTGCTGATTTGGCATCAGATATACTAAGTGAAAAATGTATCTTTGAATATCTTAGCACCATAGTTGTTGCTGAGCTTCAGGTAAATAAAGTAGCAAGCAGCTTTACAGTTGCCCTTTTTGTTTTAATAATAAATAGCAGCTGTCAAACTGTAACTATTCAGAGGACAAGACTTTCACTCAGTATTTGTTGAGAGCATACTCAAATAACACCGGGCTCATTGCTTTCCTTAGAAGGGCCACAGCTGCACCGCATTGCATGTAAAGAATCTCTACAGCCAGGGATTCAGAAGTCTTGGCATTTGTAAATAAAAGACAGGTCTGTTTGTCTGTCAAACAGTTCCTGCATTTCTTGAGTTGCCAGATAGAGTATGGGTGAAGTGGTCAGAGCTCATTCTATGGATAAAGACTAGTTGTACGTTTTAGCTTGGGCCAAAGTTTTCCATATACCCCAGAAGTTCTGAGACATCCCAGGCCAACTACCCTCGGTCCTGAGTATTATTTAGTTGGTGTTTATTCTAGGGAAGAAAATACATTGTGCTACAATGCATGGAATATAAATATGTCTCATAATTTTCAATGGCTCAACAATTCAGATGTATAAAATAAAGCTATTTGGCCAGATTCAAATGACAGTATCAGTAGCATACAATGCGACTTGAAAGCATCGTTAAAGAGGGACTCGTTTATGCCAGGATGGCAGAAACCCAGCCCTAGTGTAAAGCTGGCATTGCCTCATGACTAATTACCCCCAATTCAGAGGAGCTGCTGATAGTGCAGAGCAGTGCACTTGGCTACCATAATTCTCATCTGATAGAGCCTCCTGGGAAACGTTTTGGCAGGCAACGAGGCTCAGATTAGAGCAATCCTGTGTCTGCTTCGACTTGAGTCACAAGTAATTCCCCAACTGCAGGCAGCATGAGAACTGAGTAGAAAGATGGCTCAGCCATAGTTCCACTAAACTGAATGTGCTACACTTGTGTTCACCAACTTGTGCGTCCCAAATTCAGCTCTTTCTAGTGACAAAATAGTTGCAACAGTCCAGCAGAGCAGCATAAAATCTATTTGTTATTATTTTGAGTACAACTATGAGAATAAAGCTTGGTCAATTACAAGGTGAATAAAAAACCTACAGTTTTTCAGTAGTGGGAATAAAAGCATACTGCTAAACTACTGCCTCTTTTCAGTGTGTACACCTTAGCAGGTGCATCTTAACTTGCCTGCTGTTGTCATTGCTAGGGGGAGTATGAAATGATAACTTCTATCATCTATGCTATCCTGTCATACTTTCTTCCAAGAAAGTAGGTTTGGGTGCACAGTGTATTTCTAGGCCTTGAGGAAGCCTGATGAGGATGAATGGCTCAGAACCACATAAGAACATTTATCCTGTAATTGAAACACTCCTCCCAAAGCAGTGCATTTTGTTTCAGTGAGACAAAGATAGATTAAACTTCTCAAAGTTAGACATTTGGATCACTTATACTTCCAAATACAGAATCAATAAGTAGAGTAACTTTCAGAGGTTTTGAGCATTTCTAAGATACTCAAGTATCTGGGATAATTAGCATCTTTCAAATGAATGATGCATTTAAATAGGTAAACATGACTTGAAGCCCTTAACATGGATCTACAGATGAACTACATTCTATATATTTGAGCACCATAAATATACCGAGCTGAAAGCTCTCTCTCTAACCTCACTACCACTTAGGAGTACTTTGAAAGCTCTCAACCCTGGAGAAGCTTGTACTACAATCCAAAATGAGACTAGGTCTAAATCTTTCAGTAGCTCTGACTCTTAATCCAAAACTAGGCCTGCCTGCCCCACAACGTTTGGCTGGCTCCCATACAGAGCTAGCAATGATCAAGTAAAAAATGCATTTGTCATATGGCAAATATGCAAGGGAGGGAAACGTTAAAGAAACAGGTAATGGAAAAACTGTGTATTGAAAGGCATAAAGAATATGAAAGCCAGAGTGCTGTCCCAGAACTTCAGGAGCTGTTTCTCATCAGTATTGTGCATGAGGAGAGAACACATGCTGTGATAAATATCTGGAGAGATGATAGGTGAAACAATGCATATCTTTAGGAGGAAAGTAGGACTCTTTGGAAATGAATCTCTGAAATGTGTGTGCAATCTGCAGAAATGTTTGAGGATGTTCTGTTTTTTCCCTCGCAAGAAGCATGCAGAAATCTGAATGCACCAAGTCCCGAAACCCTGATGATAGTAAGGAAAAAGTGAAAAAGGGCATAAGCTGTAAATTTCACTATAGCTGGACTTGAAACAGTGCGTGAGGCTCAAAGGTAAAGCCAACAGGAAAGACCTGGAAGCACAGGACTCCAAGTGGGGGAAAACGGAAGGCATGAATATTTGCATTTAGAAATGCTTCTCCAGACTAAATGAAGCACTTCTTTGTTATGAGATATTAACGATGAGGTGCTGTTATGTAGCTGTAAGTTAATAGAGGGGAATCAAGTTTAAAAAGAGAAATTGTTTTATTTTACTTCAAGATGTGCCCATGTTTCGTATTATTTAAAAACAGGTTGGAACAAAGATTATACTTAAAAGTATATACATTTTTATGACTAGAAAATTTTCAGTATATTCTAAAAAATAGAAGCTTGATGCCATTTGTAATAGAAGGTGAGGAGAAGAGGTCCCGTGTAGCAGAGCCTGGCAGTATACCCCTGGAAATTCTCAGCTGAAAGCACTTCTGGCACCGTGTCAGCAGAGTCGGTGATAACGACTGATGGTCGCCACCAGTGTTAGAGAAGATGGCAGGATAAAAACCATGTTCACAAGTTGAGGATCAGCCAAAGGAGAAGAAAGCCTTCTATGGGTGCATAGCTTATTCTCTTCTCTACCAAGTCCTGGCTACTGGCTGAGGTAAAACTCTATGTTGCCAGCATGCACTAAGCTCCAGAGCCTGTGCTGTATGATTCATGACCCCCACCCAGCAAAAACCCTTCAAAGGTCAGTGCCATTTTTATGCCCAGAGGTTTATCAGTGTCCTTGTGAGTAAAGTCAATGGGTGCGTTCTGGCACGATCACCCTGAATCTGTAGAAAAGAAAGAGAAAATCCAGTGTAAGCTCTTTTGATGGTTTTACTAGGAGCTGTAATGGCTTTGCATTTACAGGCTGGAAGCCATGAGAACTGTTTGGCTCCCTTAGCTCGTAGAGACTTGCAAGTAGCTGTAGCTCTAAGCAGAGGAGAAAATTATGCAACCTGGTGGTAACCACTGGCAATGGTTTTTTATTGGGAATCCTCAGAAGGAGTTTAAGTGTGTTTCCTAGCAATGTAATATCATACAGTGAGAAAAACAAGCAAAGAGGGAAATGTTTTGGAGATGAATCAGTTTCTTTTTTCTTTAGCTGATGGCATGATTACAAGGAGCATAGTTAAATGTAACAGCACCTTTCCATTTGAAAAGCCACATTTCTAGAAGCTGTTCCCCACAGAAAATGCACTGATGACAAAAGTGAACATTTGCTAAAAGAATGGCTCTGGCAGATGATGAATAGGTCTGTGCAAGTGGTGGTAATAGCTTTAAACCCAGTTGTTTTTAAAGAGAAATAGTGCTATTGCTTGCCTCATCTTGTCAGAACTGCATCTCGGCTCTGAAGCCTGATATGCGTCATGTTCTAACTGATTTATGATATACCTGACCACTGCTGGTGACCTGTGGTGATCTGATCTTCATATTCTGTGTTTTCCCTCTGAGTAATACTCCAGACTCAGATTTTTCTTGCAGAACCACCAGAAAACCAGTTTATGTTTTATCTTGCATGGAAAACCACAGGCTACAATCTATTTTAATAGTTGCTGACAGCATTTCAGGTACAAAGTAGGTACTTTCTGCTCTAGTGACTCATGTATCCATCCTTAGAGATAATTTGGAACATGACTGTAAAAAGGCCCTGAGCAGTCTGCTCTCGTTGACCCTAATTTGAGCAGGGGGGGCTGGACTAGATGGTCTCCAGAGGTCTCTTCCAACCTCAGCTAGGCTGTGATGGTATTTTGTGTATAAATATTATTTGTGTTTCACTTTGCAGTTAGTGGGGTAATGAAAATTTGCAGGGAATATGGTATTTGGAATGTGATAGCGAGTTCCTGTTGGCTACACCACAGAACATACTCGGTCTGAATCTGAATACCCACTAATGCTAAGCAGTCATCACTTCAGTGGTGATCTAAATCTATCATTATGCTAAAAGCAAGAAAAGAGCACAGGGCGAGTGGAAGAAAGATGAAATTTGTTGCAACTACTCCTTCATCTGGTGTGGAAGACTTGCACAACAGGCAGGACCAGCAACAGGTGTGCGTGCCAAAAGAGGTTGGGTGCAACAGAATGTTTTGTGGCCAAGGAGAGGTGCTGTGTAGGGAGCACAGGGAGTGCTGTGCTGCAGTGGGGAGGCCCTTCAGCCTGTGGGACTCGTGCTGAGCTCAAGAGGCTGCTGCTGCTGCTATTTCATCTTTTGAAGCTTTGCCAGAAATTATAGGCAGTGCATTTCTCATCTCATAAATTCTTGATTCCAAGTTGCACTTCATCCTGGCAGAGAAGGAGGACTTGCTCATGGGATGAACAGTCAAGTGAAAAGGGTCTTTATTTGCACAAAACAATTTCAGTCGAGTTCTAGTGTTTTTGGTGCTGTGAAAGGACAGATTTTACGAATTTGAAAATCTTGTCTCATCTAGCTGGAAGAATTTAAACAAAAAATATGAATGATGCTGGTGAGCTATCTGAGGATGTTCAAAACAGCTACAGACCAGAAGGAAAGCTGTACCAATTACAAACAAACCAGAAGAAAATAATTGAAAACAGGCTCCCCAGTGACTGAAAACTAACTCAACTTCAAGCGTTTATCTTCTCTTCGTAGTGGCAAAAGGAGAAGTTGATAGCGCCTAATATAACTTGAAATCCAGAAGATTTTGGAAATAGATAAGAAAAAGATACAACAGCAGCAAAAAAGCAGACAACAAAAGGAATATATGATCAGCATAACTGAGAGCAGCAGAAAGTTATTTTACATGTATAGCAACAAGATAAAAGCAGTAACAAGAGTAATGGTCCAATGCCAGACAGAGATGCTGTAAGTTTCAAGAATTAGCAGAAAGGACAAAAGTGTTGATCAAATGTTCCAGTTCCTGTCTGGGAAAAAGCCAGATATATTCAGTCGGGTGATGAACTAGTTTCCATCACCAGTAGGCGATGAGGACCTTTAACAGTGGCTATTAAAATCAGGCATTTTAAAACCAGGATGTCAGCTAAAGTTTCCTCTAAGATTCTTTAAAGAGCTGGTCCCTGAGTGCTGTTGAACATAAATGTTGATTTTTTTTTTTTTTTAACAAATCCTTTTGAAGAGGGAGGGTTCCAGAAGACTCCGAGAAGCTAACTTTGTGCCAATACTTCTAAAGACTAAATGGCATAACATGAATAATTATGACTGACGTCAATCAGTGGAAAATACTGAATAGCTAACAAGGGGGTTAATAATAATTATAATGAATTATTAATAATATTACTCATAATTGAATCTGTTTGCCAAGACATTAAAATGAGCAGTGAAATTAAAGGTGATCAGCATGTTTATTGATTTAATCAAACCATATAGTTTTCTAAAAGATTATCGGTTAGTTTGGCAGAAATAGTGGTGTGGAGGTAGGAAATTCTGCAGAATGTTTGGCTTCCTATGTCAGCCTGATTGCATCATCTGAATTTGCAAAATCAGGGTTAGATTTGTTACCATCTGTAAGTACCAGCAGTTAATCAGGCTAAGTATAATCATGCCTCGTGACTGCAAATTGAAGCCAAATAAACTCAGGTTAGAAACAAGGCACATATGTTTGTGGAGAAGAAGGTCATAGAAAAAAAATCTCCATTCTGAATGTTTTAAAAGGAAACCCTAGTGTAAGTGGTCCACGGACCACAGCTGTGGGCAGCATCCGTCAGCCTAAATTTTGGAGAAGGTGAGAACGGATCATCTCAACAGACCTTCTGGCTTCTGGGAGCCCTCTTTAGATGTTGCTGAGCTGTGCATCGAAGGGCAGGCGTGCTGTGCACCACAGCAAACCTCAACAGGGAGGCTCTCCTTGGGAGGAGCTAGAACAAGGCTGTATTTTGGGCCAAGCCTGAGAGAGAGCCCCGGCACCTTCCCCTGCTCTTCTCCATCTGTGTGCTGGCAGGAGGATAGCAGCCCCTGGCTCTGCCTTGGATGTGGCATTCGCTCCTCTGTTCCCAGTGCAATGGGCCTGGGGCCATCCTGCAGGCCGGGCCTGGCCCGCGGGTCACCACACTGAGGTAAGCATGTAAGTTAAATGATAGCAGATACTTCCCAGCACCACATCCTGTGTCCAGATGAAGCTGAAAGGATGTAAAAGGTGTGGGAAGCTGTTAGTTTTACTTTCTTCACCAGTCTTTTGTGTGGAATGCTCTAAAATCAAGTACCCTGGCGTCATTGTCCACAGAAACGGTCCTTGTAGCCTTTGGTAGGTGTCGGGAGTATTGTTACACTGCCAGCACAAACAGGGTTAATAAAAAGCAATTAAACTGCTTTTAGCATATATTGTTTCACTTGGTTTAAGGAAGGCTGTGGGTGTGAGCTGTAGAGGATTTAGGTGAAAACAACAGAAATATTGGAGAGCTGAAGGGATGTGTGGGAAGAAATTAAAAAATATGTTCAGGCAGGAACTGAATATAGAAAATAGAAGCACCTTGAATTTGTAAACCCAGGGAAATGAAAGGAATTTTTTAGAATAGAAGCACAGGCTTAGAAAAGAAAAATTGAGGCCAGGTTGCTCTTACAAGAAAATTGTGTCCCCATGATAAATCAGTGGTACAGCTGGCAATAAACTGAGCACTGCTCTGTGTGAACGTGTTGTGAGCAATCCTCCGCTTGTGAGGAAGAGGTGACCCAAAAGCTGTTCCCTCACCTCTCCTTCCTGCAAGTGAATGAGAACTGATTTATAAAAGCCTCTCCCAGACCACTGCTTAGATACTGGAGTGGGAACAGGAATATTGTGGGGTGTAATGAGAGCACATAGATAGCAATTAGTATCATTGAGTTTTACAGTGTATCTCTGGAAATATGAGGAATGGACCCTAAGCAATGGGAGTGAAAGCCCCAGCCCAAGTTTAGATCTCTTCCTGACTGCCATGGTTCTTGTTATCCAGGATAACTTGTCAGTTGTCACAGAGAAGCCAATAATATTCTCCAAAATATTTTTCATTTGTTCTTAAGGCTGGTGCTGTGTTCTACTCCGGCTATTTTAATAAGTTAGAAAATGTGATAATGGAAATATCCTGAACCATCAGGCTAAGACTGTAGAAAACCAAAGGTGGAGAGACCTGAGAGCAGAATGCCTGAAGGCTTTGCGGTGGAGAGAGAGACTACTGGGAGCAGGGGGTGGGAAGCTTTTGAAAGAACCAAATTTTAGTGGATCAGTGACTTCAGGAAGCCCCGGGGGTTACCTTAATGTCAGTTTGCCCATGTATATCACCAGATTTGTGAACCAGCATTTTTTTCAACTCTCAGATTATTCACATGAAGAAATGGCATTATTAATGATGCAGTTATGTTTCATTTTCTCTTTTTTTTATCCTAATTTTCTGTGTACTCCAAATTAAATGAAACTTTGTGGGAGATTTACCAAAGTCACGTAGCACAGTGCCTTGCAAGAAGTCTTCAAATTCCTTCAAGCTACCTAACACTGTGGGGTGATCCTCTCAGAGATTTGTTGTACCTGAAATAGTGTCTTTCTGAAATCCAAGGAACGGAAGATCAAAACTTTTTTTTTTTCCAAAATACTTCCACTTGAAGGACACCAAACACCTTTTTATATATATATATATATATATTCATTGCCAATAGGATTGTCTGGTTTATAGAAAAGGAGGATTCACCTGTGGTTATCTCTTAGCATGGTAGTACTTGATCCCCAAGAGCACTAATGAAGCTGTAGGAAAGACAGGTAGGTATTCGACTGTTCAATTTAGATTTCCCAGTTAGACCATTATCCAGGATAGCGATGAAAGTACCAAGAATGGTGTCACATCTTTGTTACCTTCTTCAGAGAGACATCTAGGACTGCAGATACAACAAAAGTGTCTTCTCACTTTACGATTCTCAGTTTACGAGGTCATCAACCTAGGATGAGATTTAGGATCTTGAGGTGGCCAGTATTTAAAACCAGAACACGCTTCAAGTTTTGGATCAAAACCTGAGTTTTAGGGTTAATTCCGACAGGAGCATCCAGGTCTCAAAAAAATGTAAGTATTGAATAGTGTATTTCCTGCAGGTTCGTCAGCACAGGATCCATTTCCAAAAATATTCTCTACAAAAATATTCTCACCCCTTCTATCATCTTGAAATGAAGGCGTATGGCAGGTTTCACAGCATGAGGCACCTTGTGCATGAAAAACTACACAATTATGAATGTTTGGATTAGTTTATGTGATTGACTGATGATCCTTAAGTACTTTATAATGCGACCATTCAGCAAATGAGGCTGATGTAATGTATCCCTATCAACAAGCAATTTCCTATGTGTTTGTTTGCAGTGTTCTCTAGCAGCTGCATTAATTTTGTTAATGAAATATGGTGAGTAGATCATGATTCCCCTTACTCTTTATTTCATAGGTTGGTGAGACCAGATGCAAAAAAGTTTGCACTTCGAAATCTGATCTGAGGTCCAACGATTTCAGCATTGTTGGAAGCCTGCCGAGAGATTTTGAATTATCAAATTATGACTGTTATGGGAAGCCCATTGAAGTCAACAATGGGCTCGGGAAATCTCAAGCCAAGAACAACAAGAAGCCTCCTCCTCCCAAGCCTGTCATTCCATCAGCAGCAAAGAGAATTGATCTTTATGCAAGAGCACTGTTTCCTTTCTGCTTCTTGTTCTTCAACGTCATATACTGGTCCATATATTTATGATAAATCTTTTATTTATTTTTCATCTGTAAAATATATCCCATTTCATACTCCTTCCCTGTCATGAAGGCCGATGTGTGAAATAATTTGCATTTGCAAAGCAATATGTTGCATTTTGATGCCATGCGATTGTACTGAAAATATGGCATCTGAAATTTGAATGAAAGCATGACACTGCAATGTCTGTGCTCCTACCAACGTTGTATATACATGTACAGCATACATCCTGCTTTAGGACTATGTAAAAGATATTGCATACTCTACATTATAAGGCTGAATAACTCTCTTCAGTTATTAGTGACATACCGAGATTTAAAGTGTTTCTGACAATGAAACTGATGTGCACGTTGAGTATTATTAAAATCAGTATTCTAGTATATGTAGTATTTAACAGCTTCTCTGCTGACCTTCAAAGAAAAAAAAAACATCTTGTGCTTGTATAATTTTAGATGGCACTGTTGAAAAAGAAGCTAAGTTGTGCATCCTGTCATTTAGACCTGGTAAGTGAAGGCAGGATTGAATAAGCTGATCTTGCCTATGTTGAAAAAAGAAAATCAGAGAATTGCTAATTTTGTAAAATCAACTCATTTAGGAGAGGGAAAAAAAAAAGCAATTGTATCCATCAAGCAAGCACACTTCAAAAGTGTGTGAGAATATGCTGACAATAAAACATTATGCCCAGTTTTGGCTGTTGTTTCCTTAGGCCCAAGCTAGATACGATATGTCAAAAACAAACAGTCCACTTTCTAGACTGATGGCATCAGGAGTTTTGGAGAAACATCACGAGGTGCAGTTCAGTACCAGGTTATGTTATACATTTTTACATTACTCTGTCCTCTGGCTCGTCTTCTCTAGTGTCTTGCAAGCCTGCAGTATAAGTCACAATTTATTTTCCGTCGAATCTAGTATGTCATGCTTGTTTTGCTTTGTTTATCCCCTTGAAAGCCTTTGGTTTAGAGACACTGTTTGTTTTCATGATGAAACCCCATTTTAACACAAGTTATACTTTTTTGTTCTCCTTTTGTAGCACAGATGACCAAAGCTAGCATCTAGCTACCAGAAGAAGTGCCCGAAAATCTGAGGGTCTGAGACTACTAAATACACCATGAATTCTTTTGCCTATCTGTTAATTAATGGCTGCCCTCACTAACCCTTTTATTTGGCTGCTACTTTTTGGAAGATAAGGTCCTGTGCACGAAACAGTTTGATTAGAGGCTGTTCTCCATTTTTCCAGAGGAAACCAGGAACGTGGATTCCCCAGGGTGTATAAGGCAGGAATGGTCTGTGGTCTCCCGTGGGTGCCAGGGTGCACCCCTCTGTAAGGGCAAGACATGAGATGAACCACAGACAAATGAAAGCTTCTTGCACATATGCAGTCTGAGTAGCGTATGTATCTGAGTAGCAAATGTTTCCCAGGAGCACGCAGGGAATATTCTTCAGCCCTTGACAACATACTGTGGGGAATCATGTATCCACATGTAAAACTGGGGCAGTAACATTTAGTTAAAATATTGAAATAAGAGAGTTCTTGCTAACTTGGCAATTCATTAAAGGAGATACAGATTATTGGCTCCTCGTAAGAGAGGAAGGGACTGAATTAAATACCAAAATATTCCATAAGGTAAAAAACAGATAAATTCCCGTTTGTCATGCTGCAGTTCTAGCTATTATAGGATGTGTTGAGCCAGTGCAAGGCGTATGACTCCTGTCACTTCTGTGTTGCTGCCTGCCACATGAGCATTGTCCATGTATGATGAACCTGTGCAACCAGAAGGTTGAAAGCAGGAATATAAAAAGAGAGAATCAGATCACGCTGGCTTCACTGGGCACCTGGTGGATCTGTTAACTGTGGTTTTCTATCCACTGCCACTTGGTGATCAACAGCCCAGCACTGGTTGTAGGTGGAACCCATGCAAAGGCTGTGTTTCGTGCTACTGCCGCCTAGAAGCGTGGTTGACTTTCCGTCTTTGAAGTTCTTGGTGGTTACTGGCTTAACTTCTTTTCATGACTCATGATTCCTACAGATATCTCTCATTCCTGAGTCTAGAATTAGCAACTCATGTTTGAGCGGAAGAGATCTGTTGTTCAGAATAAGGTGGGACACTTTTCTATCAACTTCCTTGCCATTTTCTCCTGGAGATTTTCTTTACTAGGCAGTCACGGTTTGTCTTTTGGATTTCTTTCTGATAAGAGGAAATGGAAGAAAATCCGAAATGTTATGAAAGAGAAATCAGGAATTCCTCCATGTTGAACTGGGGGAAAATCTGTTATCGTTAGGGTCTGGTTCAAGGTTTCAGAATTTTTGTCTGTTGAAGGTATTTACAGAATTGTTAGGGACTTTAAGAAGCAATAAGGACAACTCAGAGAGAGGAAGGAAGGGAGGGGTAACTTTTATACATACATCAGAGTGCTATATTTATAGACATTATTCTCATACTTGTATTTTTTCTTACAGTATTGGAAGGCAAGAAAACAATTATCATGTGTTGGAAATTATATGACTTTTGGAAGATAATTTTCTTGTTAGAACTCTTAAGTGATTTATCTGTAATTAATGTCCGCATTTTATCTGTATAATCTCAATTACAGATTTTATTGTTAAATTAATCTTTGTTCCTTCTTGCTTTCCTGCTTACTTGATGGGTTTTGCATTTTATCATAAAACATTTAATCAATAATACACTGTAATTGCTTTCCAACTCAAACAAAAGGAGGCAAAAGGAATGTGTACTGTTAAGATAAAGGCTTTTCATTCATTACAGCACAAAGACTAAGGACAAAAGCAAAGTTTAATAGCAAACTTGAAAAAAAATCAACTATAAAATAATATTTTTTACTTGTAATAGATAATATTGCAGTATTTGTATTAGCTCAGAATATATTAACTTGTCCTGCTGAGCAGTAATAATTGATTTATTTTATTTTGCTTCTTTCCTCTAAAGGTCATGGAGAGTTTTGCCTATCAGATCGCATTATGGTCCTCCAGCACCCTCTAGTTGTAAAATTCTGCCTGTTGACTTATTTCCAGAACGAGGTGCAAATATAAAACTGCGTAGGAGGTACAGGATATTACTTGATATTATGAAGTAAGAAATGTTAATTATTTAATAATGAACGGACATAAAATCAATGGACAGCTCCAGCAACATGCCGTGTGGTATGGTTTGAAAATCGTGGAAAATAAGACATTTGAGTCGTAGTAAAAGTGAAGCTTATGAAAAACACATTAGTAACCAGATTGTCTGGTCACGATGTCTGAACAAACTGCACGATAGCAAAATCTGTTTCTAAGGGAAAGACCATCTGTGTTTCAGCTGGCATTTGCTTTAAGTTCTCCTCTTGACTGGTAGCCAAGTTACAAATTTCTGTCCTACCCTTCACATAAACCTCTATTTTTTGGTAATTAAGCATCAAAGGGTAGCATCCAAATGGTTCATTCCTTTCCTCCGAAGTGGCCTTGGAGATATCTTTATAGAAGGCATTCAGACACTTCAGCAGGAAGTGCTGTTGTAGATGAGTTAATCCATTACTTAACTTCCTCCACAAACTGAAGCTACGCAATAAGTAGGGATGTGACCTGGTTAGCTGCTGTACATTAATACCCTGCCAGGATGTGTGAAATGTGCCGTGTGAAGTAATCCACTTCGTTCTCCAAGTGTGATGGAAATGCACACCTCGCTCTGTGGTGCTGGTTGGGCTTTTCTTTGATGCTCAGTTGGAGGATCAGCTTTGAATGGTTTGGGCACTTCCTCTTTTTTCAGTCTCCTGTGAATTCTGTCTGGGATAGTACATATGAGCAGCATACCTTCGGAGTGAGTTTATTTCTGTAAGTGCAACTTACAGCAGACTGACCACTCAATTAGAAAAATTGCCAAGCAGGTTTCCTTCTTCTAAGTCTTCAGATTAATTTGGTCTTGGAACAGGAAATCTGTAGCTAAAGAGAAAGCTGCTTTAATGCTCTGTTATCTGAGCATTAGAGAGAGTGTTCTAACACTGCCCTTTGGGGCTGTTGCAATGAGCATGACCCGCAGAGATCGATCTGCCTGTGTTAGCATCTTGAAGGAAATACACTTACCAGTCACCCTAACTTACTTTAAAATACTTTGCTCTGGAGAGAGACGATAACTTACTTAAGAAATCTGTCATATATATTTAGATAATTTATTAAGAGACTTTATAATGCAGCTGAGACCGTTGGTCTCTTCAATT
Organism: Crax fasciolata; assembly: GCA_028564985.1. Taxonomy (NCBI): domain Eukaryota; kingdom Metazoa; phylum Chordata; class Aves; order Galliformes; family Cracidae; genus Crax; species Crax fasciolata. Next base: position 21,479,384 of record JAOWBO010000070.1, read on the forward strand.
CAGGCAGCTTACCATTGCAGTTACTGAATGACTTGTGCTGAGGATATTTATAGAATAGATAACAGTAAATTATTTATTTCCAGAGACTGCAACCCGAGTGTATGCGATGTCAAGTGATTTGTCAGGCTACAGAGATAACCTAGTGCTGAAATGAGTACAAACGTGGTGTGTAGCAGATAAGGGAATGATAGGACACCGTTACTGGATGCCTTGGTATGCTAATTCTGGGATTAGAGAAGATAATGTTGAGAAAAAAAAAAAAGAAATTCAGGTACAGAGAGATTAATGCTTTTTTTGTGTGTCTACAATTTAATTTGCTGGATGTAGTAATAATACGGTATAACAGTTGCCTTCTTTTTATAAAAATACAAGGAGTTAATTAACAAAAAATAAAATAATCTCATCTGTGGTGCCAGAAAGATACAGAACCTAGTTCTTTCCATAGGAGGCTCTTTGCCGTAATAAAGGAGAACAAAAATTTGGTTTTATACACACAAATTCTCATTGTTACAGTTATGTCTATACTGTTGCAGAAAATACCAGGGCTGCTTGCAGCATGCTCTTGCATTTTGACCGTCTTAGGAAACTCGCCTTCCTGTCCACCTCCCAGAACCTGTCCTCGCTCCATCAGTGGCAGCAGTAGATACGAGGAACAAAATCACATGGCTATTCTGAAATCTTTCTGAAAACCCTTCATGGCTATGAATACACCGACACTGCAGTCCCTAAAATGTCTGCAGCTAATGCAGGCTTACCCAAATTAGCTTTAAACTGGCTGCTTGGGGACTGCTAGCGATGCAGCCATGGCAACAGGAGCTGAGGCAGGGAAGCCTACCTGCTGGTGTGGGAAATGGAAAAGCAGAATTGGTGTTAACCCCCACACAGATGGCTGCTGCCCTGGCTGCTGAGCTTAAAGTTAGCTCACGTGGGTGTTTACCAGCTCGTGTCGGTGTGATATAGATGTCCTCTGTGTGACGCACTGTGGGATGGAGCTGGATCCTTTTCTTCCACTGGTGATGTGAGAGATGCTGCTGTAAAATGTGTCTTGATGTCACGCAGCACTGCTGCTGTATTTAACTTCTTGTACTGACAAAAGCACTCACTGGTAGTGCCAAAAATGAAACTCATCGTGCTGAACCAATGCAAGTGTAAAAGAGTGAGTGGGATTTGGCCATCTGAGCATGAAGGAGGTTGCCTGCTGCATCTTAGTCATACAGACACATTAACAGAGCCATTCCAAGTCCCTAACTGTAGTTATGAATATTGGATCATAACCTTAAGAAAGAGGTATCACAGACTATCCCAAGTTGGAAGGGGCCCACAAGGATCATTGAATCCAACCCCTGGCTCCACACAGGACTATTCAAAATTCAGACCCTGCATCTGACAGCGTTGTCCAAACATTCCTTGAATTCCTGTAGCATGGGGCTGTGCCCACTGCCCTGGGCAGCCTGTGCCATGCCCACCGCCCTCTGGTGAAGAGCCCAGCCTGACACAGCTCCATGCCATTCCCTCGGGCCCTGTCGCTGTCCCCAGAGAGCAGAGCTCAGCGCTGCCCCTCCGCTCCCTGTGAGGAGCTGTAGGC
>JAOWBO010000070.1:21491943-21507355 GCA_028564985.1 Crax fasciolata
CCCTCCCCGCGAGGGCTCGGCTGCTGCTGCTGCTGCTCCCGGGGATCTAATTCGGCGGCGAGCGCTGCGCGGCGGCGGAGGAGGAAGGAAGGGAAAGGAAGAAGGGCCGTTTCCGTGGCTTTGTGGATGCTCTCCTTTTCCTGGAAATGCAAAAGATTATGCATATTTCTGTCTGCCTGGCGCCCGTGTTGTGGGGACTGATCTGGGGGGCCCATTCCAACAGCATACAGATCGGTAGGTGCCCCGCGCTGCCCCCCGCTGCCCCCGGCGCGGTGCCCGCGGCTGACGCTGTCTTTGCCTGCAGGGGGGCTGTTCCCGAGGGGCGCCGACCAGGAGTACAGCGCGTTCCGGGTGGGCATGGTGCAGTTCTCCACCTCCGAGTTCCGCCTCACGCCCCACATCGACAACCTGGAGGTGGCCAACAGCTTCGCCGTCACCAACGCCTGTGAGTAGCGGGGCGGGAGGGGCGGCTGCGGCAGCGCCCGGGCGGCGCGGAGCGGAGCGGGGTCGCCGCGCGGAGCCGTAAGATGGAGCCCGCCGCCCCCGCCGCCCGCGCGCCGTCAGCCATCTTACCGCGCCGCGCCGTGCGCTGCGGGGCCGTGCGGGGCTCTGCCCCGGACCCGCCTCGGGCGCGGAGCACGTGCGTGATGCCTATCCCGGAGCCGGAGGGTGTCCGCCCCCCCCGCTCCCGTGAATGCGGAGCTCAGCGGGAGCGTTTCCCCTCTGTGGCCAAAGGGATGCGTGGAGCAGCCTCGAGGGGCTGCCGGGAGGTGCCCCCGCGCTGAGGGCCACCAGCAGCCCGGGCTGTGTGCGGTGTGAGGTGCGGGGTGGTGCTCTGGGGGTGTTCTGCAGAAAGGCGATGGCTCTGGTGCGTGCCTCCGTGCTGTGGAGTTGGCCGAAGCCTGGGAGCGCTTGGTGCGGAACGTGGAAGAGGAGTTGGTGCTGGTGCTAGGGATGGGCACATCCCGTCTGCTGTGTGCCTGTGTCAAAGATGGGGTCTGTGAGAAAGCAGAGGAGCTGTGTTCCCCCATCCCATTGAGTGCTGCTTGTGTACATGTGAGCTGCCTGGCTCCCGCCGTGCCCCTCCTGCAGGCAGGCAGGGGCTGAGGGCTGCTGGCAGTGGGGAGGTGCCAGCCACACGCCCCTTGCTCCCTGCCTTGTCCATTTTGGGGATAAGATGTGAGCTTTTGGGTCACCTCAGATGCTGCTGAGCCAAGTTTCCTGTTCCGTGGGTTCTGGCTGTGGTGCTGCTCCCTTGGCTCCCTCTGAGAAAGGCGTGGTTGGAGGAAATGGGGCTTTGGAGGCGAGAAGCAGAACTCGGCAGTCGGTGCGTTGTCAGGGGGCTGCATGCACGCGTGGTGAAGGCAGCTCCATTTTATTTCGCCTCCTTATCACTTCCCTTGGATTCGCTCCTGTGTGACATGCTCTAAAAACGGGCCGGTGGTTACCCGGGAGCAGCGTGTGGAGAGCCCACGCCAGGCTGAGCAGGTGGAGAAGGCCCCCGGAGAATGGGGAAGCCAGAACGCTGCGGTGTGAGCAGGCGTCTCGCTCCAGCAGGTCGTTCTCCTCAGGGAGCGGCAGGCTCGTGCCTTAGCGGGAGCAGTGACCCCTTCCTGCCCAGAGGAACGTGGTGACCATGGCCTGGCCGACAGACAGGTGGTGGCCAGCAGGTAGGTGGTGGCCAGCAGGTGGCAGCCGGTGGCCGTCCGGGGCCCTCTGCCCTCCCTGCCCCTCTGGAAACGAGGAGGAGGTGAGGGGCTGTGACGCTGTCTAAGTCAGACTTAGCATCTGAGCTCACTTAGGGAGCAAAGAGTTTGTAGATGAGTGTGTCCTGGACTTTGTAAAAGATGGGAGCAGTGCTTGTGCACCGCTGAGGGGTGTCCGAACCCATGTGCGACAACGCAAGCGCTGCAAGGTGCCCAGAAGCACGGCACAGGATGGACGCTCTGTTCACGGTGCTGTGCCTCACATAGTACATCCCTAACAAGCAGTCATCTTGGGGTGTCGGACTGTCACCAGGCCTGGGCAGGGCTGTGCTGGCAGCTCGTCGGGAGCAGCTGTTGTCATCGAGCAGCAGATTGACACCTGGCAGGGCGGTGGCACTGGGGGGGTTGGTGGCTCTGATGGAGAGTTGGTGCGTTCTGCAGGCTGGCGGCACAGTTAGAGATGTTGGCTGTGGCTGCAGTTGCATCCTTGCAGAGCAGCGGGTCAGAGTGAGCCTTCTTGCCGAGCTGGTGGTGATCAGAGGGTGACGAGCTAGGCGGGGGAGGCACGTGCTAACGAAGCAGTTGGCTCTGTCAGAACCTCTTGGCTTGTGACGGCGGGGGCAGAGGTACAGCGAGCACTGCAGGTAATTCACGAGGAGCTGGATGGTAGCCAAAAATTGGACTTGATTGTCCTTCAGCAGCGTGTAATTGAGAGTAAGCTAATTGGAGAAATGCTGGCCATCAGCAGCATCAGATTTTCTTTAAAAAATGGTTCATTTTGTTAAAAGAATAAACTAGCGAAGATGAAATCTTTTCTTCTTAAATCCCCCAACCCAAACAGGGACAGTGGTGCCATGTATGCACGTAGTTTCAGACTGAAAGGAGACTGGAGTCACCTAAAGAGAGGTCTCCTACGGAGTACTATGAAACCTCCATGACTGTAACAAGTTTTTCAGATGGTAGTTTCAGCGCAGAGGTAATACATGAATGATCTTAGATGTTTAATTCTGTTGACTCGAGAGCCAGCGTTGAGTTTTTCTGTCTTAAATCAAGCATTACGGCTCTGCAGGGATCACTGCACCATGACATTATGACAAGGGGATGCTGATTCATGCATAAACCTTCGACCCTTCCATTATATCTTCAACCAGCAGCTTGGAAAACCTGTGAATATCCGGTGTGTTGCAACTTGTGAGTCACGACAGAGGCTTTCCCAGCCATTTTGGAATACAATGCTGTAGATGGCATGGTTAAAAGAATAGTGTGCAGCGTCCTGCTGGCAAAATAGTGGAAGAATAAGCCAAAAATATATCCTGTAGTGGTAATGATGGAACAAGTTTGGATGTGTTTATTTGAATTTAAATTGCTGGGGACTGAGCCCAGATATATTTCACAATGAATGATGAAAACTGATGTTGAAGGAAAGGAGGAATTTCTTATGTGCTTTTGATTTGGTTCGTTCATATTCCCGGTCCTTCTCATCTCTCAGGCTCGGTGAGCACTTGTGAAATAGTTTCTGTATCCCCTTGTAATTAGAAACGGGCAGGATCAAATGAATTTTGTAATAAAACAGTGTGTTTAAACCAGGTTGTAACCTAAAATAGAAACTCTCATGCTTTTGCTGCTTTAAAAGCATTTCTCCTTTCAAAATGAAGCTCTGTAGCAAACCTCCAGCGCTGCTCTACTCATGAGAGTTATACCTAAAGGAGCCTGGGGTATTTATTGTGTGGCAGTGCTGTCCCTGCTGCGCTGCTTTGCTCCTGGCTCACAGAGAATTTTCACACAGACGTGGTCCAGAATACGGGCAGATACAATTGTGAGAGCTTTGGCTTGGCTGCCTGACTTCTCAGATTTTTATTATGTGATTATTGCACTGATGTTGCCCATATATCTAAAATAAAAATTTACCGTGCAGTTTTGGATGTGCTGCGTACATTTTATCTTTATAAACCTTGAAGTGAATTTTGTTTAATAGCAATTTGTGAGTAGCATATCAATCAAGCCTTGAACATTCCAATCAATCTCTTGAATCAACTGATAGATCAGTCAACTTCTTCGATATATGCCTGTGCTTATACGTGCTTTTATTTAGCCTTAATATCTGAAAACGTGGGAAGCCTTTTGGATTTATGCTAATAAAAGCTTTCATTTCCAGCAGCTTTGACAGGACGATGGATTGTGCACGTAGCTGAGGATGTGCTGAGCCTCATGCATGCAAAGACTTCTGTAGGAGCCAGCGTGTGTCACACATACTAAACCCAGGGCCAGTGCATTAGGTCATGCTGTTACTGCTGAGCTCTTCAGGTTTTTTTTTTTATCAAGCTTCTCAGGCTTTAAATATTGTTGAGATCTAAGACAAGTTTAACAGATTTTTGTTCTTTTTGAGCAGTGGATAATAACTAGGGAAGTGAATCATAACTGGGAATGTGTTGTTTCGAAAATGCATGAAGCAGACAAGACTATTACTGCTACGCTGAAAATTGAGATAATTTGTTAAAATGAGTTTGAGGTGCCTCTGAAGGAATGCTTAAACTGTCATAAAATAGTTGCTTTGGGAAAAGATAACTTGAAATTAATGAATTTCTAGTATTTTCTGGTTGTAATGGGATTTAGGAAACTAAAAGGAGACAATAATCCATAGTGAGCATAAATGTGTGTGTAAGTATTTCTGTATATGTGTGTGTGTTTATAGACATACCGTGTTCAATGTTTTATATATATACTGAAAAATAGTTTGTTTTGGGCACAGCATAAAGAAGGAACAAGACTCTAGAATCCATTTTCTGGAGAGGATTATCTCGGAGCTCTTACCATTGAGATAATTTATCATTTTGAGTCGGTTCCCACCCCTCTAAGTGAATGGAGTGTATGAATTGCTAAGATTTTATATTGCAGGATCATGCCTCTGTGCTGGAACTCACATTCCTCGAGCTGAAGGCAAGGAATGCCAGGCCAGGCTGAAAATAATACTGAGAAGATACATGAATACATAAACATTTTTCTTGTGTATATCAGGCTGTGTATTTCTGTGTATGTGAATGGGTTTCTGACATAACAGTGACCTGGAACATTCATCTCTGAAACTGGCTGGATTTTTCCATAGGCTTGGAACCATTCATTGCATTTATCAGAACACACATACAGTGGCATCTGCTTCCAGAAAGCTGCAGATAAGGGGTTAATTCCTTTTGCACTACAGATTTCTGAGAAGGAGCAGGGTAAAAGCCTGCTTGTTCTAATGAGAAATATGCAGGTTTGTGTAACATCGTTATTATTTTGTACTGAAGTCTTTACATTTTCCTTTAATAAGTTTGTCGAAAAATCTGTATTGACTACGAGCCCACATTAGATGTAACCTTGTTACAACTGGAGAAGGGCTTTGATTTAAATAGCTAAGTTCTTCCAATAATGAATTCTCCATGGATAAACAATAAGGAGGGAGAAGCAGCATCAGACCAACACAGTGAATGTGTATTTTGAAGCGGATAGCGAGGAGTAAAGCAGAGCTTAAGCAGCCACATGTTGAGCAAATCCTTGTTGCATCTTCTTAAATCAGTCACTGTGCTTAAATGCTGTGGCATTTGTGTGATGTAGTTACTGGGTGGGATAGATGACTTCAAAAATAATCCTGCAACAGTTGCCTGATGTGTTTATTTGTTTCAATTTTCCTTGTTCTAAGAAAGGTTCTCAAATCAGGCAGTTCATGGGGAGATGACCTGTTTGTCTCCTGAAGTTTCCATTTGGGAGACAAGTAAAGAGAATTAACATTTCTATCCTGAATTTCACTTCATTTATATTGAATACATTTAGTTATGGCTGGTCACACCATGGGAGATTTCAAAATTTTATAAGGAAGAGATACTTCTGCAGTGAGGTGAGGTTCAGCTTCAGGTACTGCTGTCTCCTCCCAGCTTTTCCCATCCCTCACTCAAGAGAAATTAATGGCATCTTCTGAGGGTTGAGATGTGACACGCAGTTGAACTACAGGTGGCAGAATTGGGCCCAGGAAGTGCATTATTTCAGCTCTAATCTGCTCTTTTATTTGCGATCAGAGGAGGACGTTCAGGTCTGTATTCATGAGGTTAAACGGGCGCCTGATTGCGTGGGGTGCTGGCTCTGTAGCGGAGTTACCCAGCGCTGCAGCTGCTCCTTGAGCCACTTGTTGGACTTTATTGCATGTCAGAATAGTGTTCTCACTACTGACTGCAGAAGGCAAATGGGCTTGCACTGCTCATTGCTGACAAAGAAATAGAGTGCTGCTTTGCTGTTTGTGGTTTAGAGTGGGCATCTTTTTGCCGAATGATTTTTAGTTCAATGGACAAGGGTCAGACAGAATTCTATAAAATGCTCCTGTTAGCCCTGACTCGTCAATACATACGCACACAGCTGAGTTCCTGAGCTCAGCAAGAGACAGTGGCTAGTTCTGTGAAACGTTCAAGCTACCCAGGTGCTTGTTGTGCCGTCCTGCCTAGCCAGGTCGAGTTCTATCTCCCGTACTTAACACTGTGTTTCATTTGTTGCTGCATTGTTTCAGGCTGCTGTGGTTAGGGCTGTCATACCACTGTAATTTATTTGCAGTATGTGTTCCTTCACAAGTTCAAGACATCGTCTGGGACAGAAAAGATGCCTCTGCTCATTGCAAATTGAACTGATTTTCTTTTACCCACTCAGAAAATTGCAAGCAGCAGGGTGACACAAGCAGCAGAGTGACACAAGCAGCAGAGTGACACAAGCGCTGGGTGTGCCAGGTGATTTGAGCAGCGGTCGGATGGGTAACATGGAGGTGTTCTCCTCGTCCACACTGAGCAGACTGCTTCCAGAGGTCATGGCAGCAGCAGTGCCAGAGAGCGCAGCAGAGTGCTTCAGCGACTGCTCTGTGGCCTGGAGAAAGGATCTTTATTTTTTTAATGCTTTTCTTTGGTTTTCTGCTTCTTATGAATGGCAGAATTAGGTAGTTACAGGGCTCAGGTCTGTATCCATAGGATGAGAAGGTGAACGTGGTTTACTGTCCCACGTGGCGTGGTTCTTGGAATGCCTTGTGTTCCCTTGATAGGGGTGAGCGATCTCCCTATGTCTGCAAATGTGTGCCAGTAAAATAGACTGTGTGGCTCTGAGCAATTCAGAGTAGTTTTTGGATAACGCTGTAAATCTTAGACATTAAGGACATTCAGGGTCTGCTTGCTCAGGGTGTTCCTCACTGGTACTAGTTATGCATTGTTTCTGACAAAATGGCTACCAAGCCACAGTGCTGGTCTTTGTGTTTGTTTTTCCCTGGGATGAGTGTAGCAAATTGTAAACCACTGAGCAGTACAGTCTCCAAGGGGTCCTTGGCACAGGTGTGGGAACCTGCAAGCTGCAAACCTTTCCTGCCTGGTTGTGCCTGGTTGTGTCTGAAAAGCAGGATAAACCATTTGCTTGGCTGGTGTATACCAGGCCCCTGCTTACATAAGGTACAGCAGCCTCACCTGGAGCAGGAGCTGTGCTGATCCGTGCAGGAGTCACAGTGAGTAGCCAGAACCATCCCAGGTTTAACCCTTTTATTTCACATCCTGTCTGTGTCAGACAGAGGGCTTGAGTTTAACTCTTTGCCTTTCACTTAGTTGAGTGCCCTGAGTGCTGGGCCTCTTTGGTTTTGGCATCAGTCTCCCTTTTTGTCGCTTTGCTGCCTTTGTCCTGCTTCTCTTAATCTCCTGGTGGGGAAAAAAAACAAAAATCTCAGCAAGCTTACTTTTGTCCTCATTCAGGAAGGGGGAAAAGTAATGTCTGGGTTTTGAGAGCAGGAAGACAATTTTCTGCTCTTTGTTCTTATTATGATCAAGCAAGATGTATGTATACATATACACACATATGTCAGTTTAAATAATTGCTCAGTCAACAAGTGATGACTGGCCAGATTCACGCGCAGCTTAAAACTTTTCAATCCATTTCGAATGAACACCTGGAAACGTTGCTATATGATTTCATTAAATGTAAAGACTAGATAAATTTGAGGACTCGGGAAGTAGATAAGAACTGAGCCACTGTACATTATAAATTGCAGTAGCAATTTCTGACTTCACTCACAGCCTTCCATCTGCCTGATTTTCAGGTGTTTCCGTCTGGTGAGAGTGGATCATGGTGTAATTCTGGAAAGAACGGCTGAAAAGTCCTTCAGTCCTTTTACAGAACGATTGCATTAGTCCGTTTGTTCAGCAAACCTGACCCAGTAGTTTGGGAATCCGGACTGCTAAGACCAGACTATTTTAACTCAGCCAAATAAAAGGTCAAGCTTCTGCTGGTGGTACTAGGAGCAAAATCAGATACAAAATTCATATCATGTCTTTCTCTGTATGAGTGTGGAAGAATAAATGAATGTTTTCTATATGGAAAGAGAGGAAGGATTAAACTTGGGAAAATGTGCTGAAATATTTGAGCATCGTTTGGACCTACTGGATATTCTTCATTGTTTGTGGTCCATGCTCGTATGTGGCTATATTGTTTGTAGTGTTGTAGAGTTTATGTTTGTTTGTTTGAGTATTGCAAGCATTTCTTAAGTGCTTTGTCAACATTCAGCATGGAAACAACTACAGAAAAGTCATTGGGCCATCTCTGTTCAATATAAACATGCAAGTGTTATTCTTAGCTCAGCTAAAAAGTAAAGGTTTTGTCAATGCTTGTGTCAGTGAAGAGGCAAAATTTTTTTTTTTCATTTTCTTGTTTTCGTTTTGATCATGGATGTTATCGTTGGTAACATCTTTTGATAAGTTTAAAATTTTAATTTTTTCTTAACTGTTTATTACTCGTAGGAGAATGGGTTTTGTCTTGGCTTTATAGATCTTGGTAATGAGATTCCAGTGTAGAAGGAAGCATCTGTGTGCTTCAGTCACTGAATTCTTAGCAAAGGGAGTGCTTCATGTTTCTTTGAGCTTGTCTCGTTGCATCTAGTTCAATATGATAAAAAGAATGTATTCTTCACATCTCCATTTATGGAGACATTTCAAATTCACCTGCAGTTAGTACAGGCTAGGACACAGTTTGTGATGCTCGCGCTATGCTGGGTGACCTCAAGTCCTGTAGCACATCTGGCAAGCTGTGGGGGTACCTCAGCGCCCAAAACAGTGCTTGGTGCATGTACTTAGTAATCTGAATCGTTTCTGCAGTCTTGTGGCAACAGTGTATGTCTGCAAGCACCCAAACAACTTTTAGGAGCTCTGTTGTTTTTGTAGACTGTGAGCTGCTGTTGCAATTAGTTGGTGTTTGTCGTTGAAAGCGTGGCTTGTGTTAAATCATGACTTACTCATTCCAAACAAACACTTCCTTCCACTGTATTTCAATATGTTAAGAGCCTCCATTATCATTATACATCTGCTTTTCCTTCTGGTTTTGTCCTTCTAGTAATGCTAAAAATGGCTCACTTCGTTGTGGGACTTTTGTTTTCTTTTCTGTACAGAGTTGTTTCTGGCTTCTTTTTGGACCCATCAGTGCAGTAGTTCAAGCAGTGTTGTGGCTGCTAGCCTTGGCTTCCATTTTCTGGTGCACAGAGTCATGGTTTCCTGCGCCTGTGTTTCTGGCTTTATGCACTACTCTGGGAATGTGCATCAGTCATTTTTTTGCAGTATTTTGTTGTTATGTGGCTTCTTGAGATGTGTATGTTGCAGCATTTAGAAGCCATTTTTCAAGCTCCATTGCAATCGCCTTAAAATCCAGATGTATTAGGAAAAAAGTTCACTTTCCGTGTTTCTCTTTATTCATGTAGGTGAACTATTTCAGCAATGTCGAGCTAATGCTGAAGATTTTTTATTGTTTTGTTCTCCCGGTGCTTCAAACAGCCCCCAAAACAAGTGTTAGAACTACCAGGTTGCTCAAAAGACTGTGGAAGTGATTCTGCTAGCTATTTAGTTGTGACACACTGGTAGCTTGGTAGCAAGAAGTTTTTACTTTAAACACTGTGTCTTATTTACTGAATGTCACTTGAAACTTGCTGAAGAAGCTAGCAGTGTTTGCAGGAACGTGGTTAAGCTCCTTGTATCACTACAGGCTGCTCGCTGGCTGTGGGCTTAGTTCTGGGCACTGCAATTTAAATGTTTACTTTTGATCTGTTTTTTTTTTTCCTGTCCTTCTTCACTGTATTAGAAGAGTGTGTGTGTATAAATGTGTGTATACATACCTGCGTGCTTTTCCTTCCTTATGCTTCCTTTCCCTCCTTTCATCCTATCCAGCCAGCTCAGTTTACCAAGCTTCAGGAGCCATACTCCATCTCATCAGAATTGTCTTCTGTTTTCCGGATTTCAATTTATGAACTCTGTTCAGGGACTGATTTTTATTTAAAATACAGCTCAGTTTGGCATATAGTGGCAATAGCAATAGATGTAAAAATTTATTGTTATTTTTTTTCCTGAATACTTACTGTAGCAGAGCTCAAGAGATCTCATCTTGTCCCAAAGCAGCTCCTGAAATGTGTGTAGCAGACCAGAGGAGAGGCTGTGCAGGTCTGCAGGCAAGGGAGAGGTGTGCCTCCCTGTCTCTGTGCTGTAGGGGAATTGTGAGAGGATCTCATGTGGTTCGGGTCTGTCCTGTGCATCCTTCTGGACTTTTAAACCAGAGGTCAAGTGTGCACATTGCAGGTTAGGTTGCTCTTAATGTTTCAGGGAATTCTTTGTTCTCTTGTCCTTTGTGGCTTTACATACTTGCAGTGGGTCCTTCCTACTTCTGGTGACACTTTGTCAGTTCTCTTCCATGAAGTAGGCTAATACACACCAGTCCCCAAGGCATCTTGAAAGCAGTGACGTGCAACAGTGCCACGTGTGCAAATGGGGATCTTCCAAGCATCTCAGAAAGGCTGGAGGCACCTGTGCGACCCACAGGGAGTGGGCAGAATGAGATGCAATGAAGTCAGCAATAGGCAGCACCTCACAGAAAAGAAACTAAGTCAGCCTGACGTACAGAAAGCTGCTATTAGAAGCTTCAAGCTTCTATGTTGGATATTAGGCAAAACTTCTCCAAAAGAGTGGTCAGGCACTGGAGCAGGCTGCTCAGGGAGGTGCTGGAGTCATCGTCCCTGGAGGTATTCAGGAACCGTGGAGATGTGGTACTAAGGGACATGGTGTAGTGCTTTAATGGGCAATCTTGGTGGTACGTGGGTGGTTGGACTAGATGATCTTGGAGGTCTTCTCCAACCTTAATGATTCCATGACTGAAACAGAAGCTCTTAAGCTAAAGCTTCCCTTCCAATCTTGGGTGACCGGTCACAACTCTGGCAGAGAGGAGGTGGCATTCATGGCCAGAAGCTTCTTTCAGCTGTAGTGGATTTACCCTCTTTGTATGGTGCTCTGGGTGCTGTGCAGGTGTCCCGCCTTTCTGATGGGATAGCCCAATGGTGCAGAAAGGTGTGGGATTGTCTGGAGCTCAAAGGCTGGTGGGAAAGAGAAGCTGACTGTGACTTCTCTGTAGGGAACACAGCAGAGACCAGGGCAGGAAGGGTATTTGGAATGTGTGAAGTGATCAGTTATATGATCAGCTCCCTTGCTCCAGGAGGTTCTAACCTCTCTGTTTCTCATTAGAGTGAAGTTCTTCACGTATCTTGTCCTGGTAAGCCTTCGTTTTTCATCCTGATGCTGTAACAGGAAAAAAATGTCTTTTCACCCCTTTTAGGAGGGATTGCAGCGTGTTTTTGAATGAGTTCATTACTCTCCTGGATTTACAATTGGTATTCTCTGCTGTGTATTTTAGGTGGGAAAAGTTAACGCTTGAAGTTGCCTTGGCCGTGAGCAACATGGTGTTTGTTTTCCCAGTGACTATCTCAGCTTCGCTGTTACTAGATGAAATACAGGGGAGGGGCTTTAAACTGTGGGGATCCATGAGTGTTCTATGTGAGTAGTACCATGTGAGTAGAAATTTCTTCTCATTGAGCCCCCGTGGCAGCTACCTTCATGGACTCTAAGCTAATAGGCACTGGATTTAAAGATTAGGATGTTGTTGACACAATGTTTCCTATGAAGGATCATCAACTCTCTATGGTCTTCCTGAGATACAAAGTTTGTTTCATCTAAAGTATTTGCACGAGGAGCTGGTTGGAAAAGCAAAAGAGGAGCTGCTTTTAGGAGTGCTGTTTTGCTTTGGTTACCAGATAAAATAACATTGCCATGTCTATTTCTGTGCAATCTTCATGTAGGAAATGATTAGTTCATATCATGCTCTGTTTCTGTGAAGGGGAAAGTAGGTGATGGCAATAAAGCACTCAGGTTGTTTCTCACTCCCTTTTTTTGTCCTGGATTACTGATACAAGGAATGGAAATTCCTTTTAGGATAATGTGCACATGGGAAATATGCCCTTATTATCCTTTAGAGGCACGTAATATATGCTGTATTATATGCTGATTTTTCATTACGATTTAGAAGCAGGAAGCAAAATTTTGAGGAAAGCTGACCAACAGCTGAAACAGCCTTGTGAAGGTCTGGATTATTCATACATAGCATGAGAAGTGAACAATTTGAAGCTGGAAGTCATAAAATTGGCGTGAATAGCTGTGGTGATATACTGTTGAATAACAAATGAGAGCATCAAGACAAAGATCAATAGAACGGCCTCGTCCTGGTGTGTCTGCAGCTTTTTACGGGCAATGAAATAGCAGGGATTGCAAAATCTTATGCAGCCCTCAGGAATAGGTTTACTAGCTTTTCCTTCAAAATATCTCTTCAGTTGATCTAACTCATCCTGACAGCTACTATAGGGCTGAATCCTGAAAGGTCCAGGGTCCCTACCACGCCAGCAACAGTTACTTGGAATTGCAAAAGCTGAGCAAGGCTGTGATTCACAGGATTTGTCCTAGCCTTCCCTGTGCATTTGGAAACAGTTGATTCCTTTTTAGTTCATCTACGTCATGTTGAAAACCCAAATACATGGAGAATTTTGAGTTTTAAATTAAGACGATGTCTTCAAATGCAGAGGGTCACCCATGGCTGAATTAAATGAGTTATTTGTTGCGAAGTTACTGAGGCTGATGATGAGTAGAGGCTGTAACCCTCATCCTGTGCTTGGTCACCCCCAGCACATAGGCAGGAGCTCTGGCCCAGCACTAAGGGCTCCTGGCCCTGCTCTCCAAGGGCAGACATGCTCCTTGCTAAAATCATGCCATCTGCTTAGGTGGCAATACTGCATGCTCTTAATGATTGGCATACACCAACTGATTGGCCTAAATAAGGTATAATTTGTAAAAAGCAAGCAATAACAACAAAACCCTCTAAGAACTCCAGAAACTGTCAAGATGGAAGTTGTTTGAAGTGCTGCTTGTTCTTCTTCACAAAGTGAAACTCTATTCTGAAGTTGAGTGGAAGATGTGATTTAAGAGAAATCTTATTGAACGGAGTGGGTTAGATTGAAAGCCTGTGTGTGTACTTTCTTGTCTTTAAAATTATTCCCTCTCGGATTATCTTTCCACCTTCAACCATACATGTCTATGTCTCTTCTAGCATGTCTATCTCCTGTGTTACTCTGTGTATGTCTTGCATGATATCTGTGTACCCATTCTCTCTTCGTGTAGCATCTTCTCTTTCTCAGTATATCCTATCTGAGATTTTTTTTCCCCATTTCCTTTCTCATCGTGTCTCCTGACCTTTCTCTTCAGTGTCCGAATTACCTTGAGGCCAGGCTGATGAACAGACAGCTGCAGCTGTGATGGAGGCAGCCGAAGCCATCCTGGTGCCATGGCAGAATTTAAGGACTGCTTTGTTCTTCCTGTTAACTCTGTTCTTGCAGTGAATTCCATGGGATTTTTCCTTTTGAGAAATGGTAGTCACGTCTAGTTGTAATTCGTTATAAACTGTAGCTCTTTTTTTCAAATGAAGGAATAATTTCAGTTAAATCAACAGTGTGATCATTCTGACACGGCAAGTAGCAGTTATTGATTGCTGTAAAAATATAACACCATGATGGTATTTCTGTCAATATTTTGCAGTTCTTTTCACAAACTCTGATAACAAGTAGAACAAACCAAAATGTCTCTCTTCAGGGAATAAGCATTTGTACCATTTAGTAGTGTCGATAACCAACCATTTTTTAACAGTCAAGCAACATAAAGCACAGAATGAGTGTTGGTTCACCCTTTGTATATAGGCTAGAAAATGTGCACAAGAAGGAATTTTTTAAAATTATGATTGAAGTTCATGATGGAGTGCACTTCTAAATTTCTAATTGGTCTGAAATGTGGAAGATACTAATTTAGTAGCAGCTTAACCTATTGTCTGTCATTGTGTAACTGGAAGTCTAGAAGCCAGCTTGTAACATTGGAAAAGAGCTCTTCCAATCCCTAGCATGGCCTTGCTCCTAGCTGTGGTAGATTAAAAGTGGTTGGATCTTACAGTAGGGATGTGTCAATTGAAGAAATAAATTGTAGTACAAATGTAGTATGACGCAATGGAGGATTCCAGTGGTTCTCCAATGAGGAGATTGATTTGGAATTGTTTGCACTACAGAATGAGGGGAAGCCTCGTCAGCCTGACACAGAGACAGACTTAGTTCACACCACGTTGGTTCACACCAAGATGTCAGATGTACTGCCATCCCCTCCAGGAGCTGAGTACAGCCAGGTGGCAGAAGGGTCTCTTACTGTTCCCCTTGTATGACTTGAACCTTGCTCTGAAGCACTTGAACACAGGAGCTGATACACACATACATGTGTGTTTTCAGTTGTGAGCAAATGAAGATACTTAAAGTAAATTCAACAGACGTTACATTTAGCTTAATAAAAAGAAAACTCCAGGGAGAGACATAGCATTGTTTTCCTGGTAACATGCAAACATCCTTTATCTGATTGCAATGTTCTATGGTTTCAAGTTGCATTAGTTCTCGGTTGTGCCGATTTCTGAATCACATCCACAAAAATGCAAAGTTACTATGCCATCAGGAAAAGCATCGTACACTTTTCTGACAAAAGATTCTGATGTGTCCTTCAGGGAAACTGGGTGCAGTTTTTCCCATGCTCTTCTGCAATTCTTATTAGTGTTACCTCCTGGCAGTGCATTACGGTGGCATTACAAACCCCAGAGCCTGTTCTGGATGCTCATGCTGCCAAGTTCAATCCATGTATAAGTTACAGGCTCGATTCTTTTTCTGAGAGAAAAAACGTATTCCTATTTTAAGAGCACTTCTCTGTTGTTTTCTTTGCTGTATTCTGCCTTGTGTAGCAGTAACAGAAGTGAAATGTTTGATGTAAGAAATTGTTTTATGAAGTCTGATTTAGTCCTGAACGTGAGCAGCAGTGTTTGTGTTTCTCTGGAGCTGTATTTTAACTGTTGCAGTGGTGTGTAGTTCTAGCCTGGGGTTTGGTATTTTCCTTCAGGAAGAGGCATAAATGGGAGCTAAGGGAGGCTTTCTGAGATCAGCTGAGGGCCTTTTAGTGCCAGCCAGTCCTTCATTTGCAGTAATGTTTGGTAGGGTTAAAGGCCTTCCATTTCTCTCAGGACAGACTCTTTTTTTTCAGTCTGTGGGCTGGTGTTTTATCAGCCTTTAAATGAACTGATCTTTGAGGTGGCCTTCAGATTGAAGTGATTGTCTAGTGATCTTTATTTATTTTCCTCATGATATGGAGCTTTTTGTTTGCTTTTGTTTCCTTTAAAATTATTCACCTTGGTTTACTGTTGTGGTTTCAGCTGGCAGGCCGGGAAACCCCACACAGCCGTTCGCTCACCCCCCCCCTCCTCCCAGCTGGGATGGGGGAGAGAATCGAGAA
>JAOWBO010000070.1:21507920-21524132 GCA_028564985.1 Crax fasciolata
CTTATGCCTTCTAACTGCTTCACTGAGGAACAAAATATGTCCTTGGCTGTGTTCAACACCGCCAGGTGTTATCAGTTGTTTTGTTTCTCTTCTGAAAACAAAGCATCATACCAGACACTGTGAGAGAAGTAATTTCTGTTAGAAACTAAGACATTTACCTTGTGCTCTGATTTAAAAAAGCATGTGCACTAGAATAATACGATATGAATCCTTTGGAATGCAAAAGAAAGGGGAAAAGCTTCTGCCAGTCAGTTGGCAGCGCAGTGTGAACCAATTACGAAGCTGAAGATCCTGATTTTGAATGCACGCAGTCATCAGCCAGATATAAATCATAGGTATAATCTCCTCGTGTAAATCAGACCATTATGACTCAAACATTGTAAATCAGTGTACACAGAGACTCACGGTCTGATTGTGTATCAGTGTTTTTCTCTGGAATCCTGGAAGTCATTCCGTTTGCATTTCCTCAGGTGTGTCATGCACTCGGAGTGCTGAAGGTCGGGAGAGGCAGCTCAGAGCACTCGGGATGCTGCACTTTGACTGGTCTGCGTCCCTCAATGGTTTTGAGGGATTTAAACTACGTAGTCTTCTCAATAACTTTTTACATCAGACTGCTATCACGTACAGGATTGCTAATTTGGGTCTATGCTTGTGTTCCAAAAGCCTCTCAGTGCTTCTGTATTCGTGAGCAGGTATTAAGAGTGATTGCTGTACGTTTAGCAACTGTGCAAACACTTGCATGGTAGAACCCTTCAGCAACTGTAAATAAGAGCTAGGTCATACTGCAAAGCATCATCTGCATTTATTTGCATTGCACTGATGTCTGGCATCCCCGGAGATATTGCAGGTTCATCATAATAGACAGGGCACATCTGTCTAGCAAGTGCTGATCCTTGGCTCAAAAAGCTCAAAACTACAATATATAATGGAGAGAGATGAAGAACATCCTTTTTTTTACATGCAGTGCGAGTGAGGGGTGGAAAGGGATTAAGTTTTTTACTCAATGTCATAATGGATGGCTACAGTAGAGCTGCAAATGAGTGTAGATTTCCTAAGGGCTGGTGAGAAAAACAAGAATTCTGTTTGACAGAAAATTTCAGTGTTTTGACATTGGTTTCCTCTCTAATAAGTGAGGGAAAACAATCCTTGAGAAATTTCTACGGGGTAAGGGAAAAAGGCAGAGATTATTGGAAGGCGGGGGGAGAAGGACTTGGGAGAAAATAAGGGGGGGAGGGAGAGAGAGGGAAATATGTTAGAGCGTTTGTGTAAAGGGAAGAATCAAAGTCACTTTCTCCTCTGTGTGCTTCAGGTGTTTGAACCTATGAGTTGTCTTAAATAGGGCTAATTAAGAGAACACTTGCCCTTTTTCTCCTTTTTGTGACCCGAAATTCTATTTTGGATCTCAGAAATTCCCTTTTGGGATGAGAGAGAAGAAGGAAATTTCATTTCCTGTCACCTGAAACTTTTTGTTGAATGTCTTTCTCAAATGTTTCTGACTTGCCCCATTCTTATCAGTCAGCTTATCAGTCAGTGAACCCAGTAATAACTAAAAGCTTAAAAATATAGTAACTTGGGTAGTAAGAAGCTGCAAAGCTAGAATGTATCTTGATAAATGAGTAAGTGCTAAGAATGCAGTGTTTTGCAGTGAAATGCATATTGAAAATGATGAGTGTTACAGAACTACAGAACTTGTACTCTTTTTTTTTTTTACTTTGAAATTAATTGCTATTTGTGGTTGGGAAGATGGAAACTCCAGTTCCCTTTTCTCCATGACTGGTTGACCAAGCAGTGACTTCCTTCTTGTTTCCCTGTCCCTGAGGGTCAGGAATCAACTCATTTCTGAGACATCTGGCAGAAGAAGTTACATGATAAACTGCCAGTTCAAAATATAATAGTAAAAATATAGTGATAAAAAATATAGTAAGAATTTCTTCATGAAGAATAGAAAACAAATCCTAAAAGTAAAATGCATTAAATAACGTGTAAATGCAACTGAATTTATGATACTGAATTTCAAATACTTTTATACTCTAAATTTATTTATAAATGGAGAGCATTGATTAAACAAGGTGGAGATCGATCTAAGCAATGCCTTTATTTTCCCCAGTTGGTACAACTTTGTCCTTCTTCCAGTATCTGAACGGAAATCTCAGAGACCAGAGATTTGCTGTTGTTAATTCAAAGGTGTGATTGTTTAAAGGCAATCATTCTTCCAGCATCCGCTGTCATTTTTCTGTAATAATTCTGACCAAATTTTTGATAGTCTAATCAGCTTAAGACTAGCTGTTAGAACTTCTATTGTAGTCTCTCTAATTGCAGAAAGCACATGCAGTATTTTGCCTTTAATATTTGCTTTCAGTGCACACTAAAACACACACAGGGTAAATAATAACATACTTGTTACTAGAAACCAAGTTCTACGTTCTTTGCTTATGATGATGAGCTTGAGAACTTGTTTGACGATGTGGTGATGCTGAGGCATCTATTATACAAAGAATGGGACTCTTTCGATGAGGTGCACTTTAGATACTAATTCCAGAGTATGACTGGCTGCGTAAAAAGAGAGAGCATAATGAGTTGGTATCAAATGATTAGATTTGAAGAAAATTGTATTTACTCCAATGTGGTGGTGACGTGAAAAATAGCAGGTTCCTGTGACGGAGGAAGAGTACTCAGCCCTTCATTTCCTTATAGGCTGCCAAGATGGGAGAATGCAAATTCGAGCTATTTTCTGCTAATTAGAATCCAATTTTTGGACTTCCTGAACCCAATGTTAAACCTTGACCAGTGATTATTCTATTTTAAGGAAGTGAGTTTGTACTTCCTCCTTTCTAAAAAGAAGCTAGTTCAGAGATTTCACAAGGACTACTGGAGAGAGCAGGGGGTAAAACAGCCAAGAGGTGAAAGAGAGCAGTCCTATCCTCCTCTACTACTGTTTGCAATCAGTCTTGAATTACATGTGTTAAATGTCTCGGATCTGTGTTCCTGGATGTCAGTAACAGGTGCTTGTAGTGCTAAACTTGTACAGAATATATTCTGGAATACTCTTGACCAGTGGTCAGAATGCATCCTGTGATGGGGACAGGTGAAAAAGGAGCTGAAGGTGCACCTGTGAAAATACGTTTATCTGCTATCTAGATCAGCAGTCACTGATTTACTCTAGGCTTAAACAGATTAGTTGCAGGTCTCTTCCAGAATGTTTGGACAGATTTTCCTCGAGGTTCTCTTCTTTATTCGTTAGTTTAGTCTCTACTCAATCCTTTCCTTATATTTGAAGTATCTGGTGTGTCTGGAAGTGTGTTGTTTTTATTTATCACCTCATTAGTCTCTTCAGAGGTTGTTTGCCTCAAGTCTCATTTATTCTATTTTTCTGCTAGCTTATTTTCTGCTGCTGGCTGGTATTTTGCAACAGCAAACACACATCTCCATAGCTTACTTCTTCTGTATTCGATCTTTCTAGAATGTCTTCTAGACATTTTCTAGAATTCTAGAATGTCTAGAATGACTGAATGTCTTTGACAGGGATTTCTTTCAAATATATTTCACAACAAGGTTGTATTTGTATCTCTAAGGTCATGTATGTATGTACTGATGTCTTGGCACTGGAAAAAGTTAGTGTGGATTGCCAAGGATGTGAACTGTGGAACAGATGCAGTGCTGCTGTGTACGTACCAATGGAATTTTGGCCAGTGGTTATTTCTGGCCTTGTGTTCTGAGCACAACGTAGCTGCATGTGTGTTAGTTTTCTCAGTCTGTCTACCTCTGGGGTTGATATCTGTAAGTATGCCGTCCCAAGTCCTGGTGAGGTAGCTTTTGATACAGATTCCTTACTATTGTCATACTTAATTTGGATTAAAGGGTATACAGTCTTTAAATCTTAGAAAACTTGATTGGAAAGGCTATTCAGGACTAGTAGTCATGACTCCACTTTTCTCTCGTTTATCATTTTCATAGACTCGTTGCAAGTTTTTGCTAATTTAAATAAAAATCTTGATGGGCCTTAGCATTTATGTTACTTAACATGTTGATGTTCTTAGCTGCTTTGCCTCTTTCACTTAAATTGAGTCGGAATTAATGCCCTCTTCTTGTCTTCAGTTTGCTCCAAAGTGGTCTGCAGCCTGCTGTGATTTGGTAAAAGCAGGAATACGCTGCATTCTGTGGGTTGAGACTTGAAGGGTTTGGTGGCTTCCTTTCTGAGACTTCCATTCACTAGATTGTCACTCACAATGATTTCATCTCCTTTAGATCCTTTAGGTATCTTCATATTTCCTTTTTCTGCAGTGTAGACAACATACCAAAAAGCACCAAATTTGCTGGAAGCCTTGTCTTCCCAAAGGACCATTAAAAATGAATTTTGTCCTCTAGCTGACCTGCCAGTATTGGGATTGAGCATTTAGTACCTTGCATGACACTGCTGCGGGGATATGATCCCAGGTAGATGGACTTTCCTGAAATACTTGCTCTTTTGGATCTTGATTCTACTCACAGCAGACCTGTGATTTGTAGATTTCATGGAAGTCATTCAGCTAAAGCGCTCAGCAAAGCCTCCATTTTTAGTAAAACGATACTGAAAGGTGCTGTGCATGGAAAATGGTTGTCCAGTAAAGATAATATGGTTAATCATAGTAATGGTGGTTCACACTGCCAGTGCATTTGTAGATGGAATTCATTTTCCCAATGAAAAATAGATATTTCAGGCCTTGGAACACGAAGGGAAGTCTCTCCTTAATGTCATCTGTTGTAAGAGTCACCTCTAGGAGGATTTAGGTAATTTTAATGATTTCTAAGGTGTTAGTCCCACTGTTGGTTTGATTACTGCGTATTTTACTTCAAAATCTAGAGCAACATTTTTCTCTTCCTGTGCTGTCATTGCCTCTCTCCCTGATGTGGGTGCCCTTACTTAATCTGCTGGTGTGACTCAGCCGGGTGACGCAGCCTAGTCTTTTCCTGCACTGCAAAGCAAAGGCACCACTTCCTAGTGCCTGGTGCCATTACCAAATAGCATGCTTTCTGCAGAGTTTCAGATTTCAGATAAAAATGCCAGCTGCCAAAGAGCTGAACCACTGAAAAGGCAAAGAGCAGTGAGATAGGGCTGGGCAACTTTTGGTGCTCAAACTGAAAGTGGTTGAGGTCATGCCATGTCGAAGGGTGACAGAAAAGCAACGTGTTCAGGATATGGAGTCGAATGCCTCTGAGAGCAGTAGCTGGTCAGCAGTGACACAGCATTCTTTCATAGCTGAAGTGCAGAAGGAGAAAAGGAACACCTTCAGCAACTGAGCTCCAGCATGAGAAAACGATAAGGGCTGTGCAATGAAATTATTTAAGTGGATAAATTACACTTTTCCAGTGATGATTACGCAGTTCTTTCTTGGCTTTGCCTTTAGGTTTCAGAGGAATTATTCTTTTTTTGTCTTCCCTGTAAAAGGTGCTGCAGATGCTGTGAGTAACTGCAGCTTAACATCTGTTAATGGGAAGTTAAAGGAAGGTAAATGAACATAAGTTAAGAAAAAGTTAAGACTGCTTTTGCAGTGATTGGAAACTCTGAGGCTGTCTGCACAGGTGTACCCAGCAAAAATTAGGCTAGCTTAGTTGAAGTCATAAAGTCAATGTGTATTTCAAAACCTCCCAGCAAGGGCATGCTCTGGCAGTCTGACCCCAATTCATTTCTGTATGTTAGTGCCAAAAAAGTGTTCAATGTACGCTTGTCACTTAATGTTACAGCTTTCCTTGTTTGGGCTTAGCTCCCATCATGGACGTGAGGCTCATTCATGTTTAATGAACGTGTGCAATAGAAGATGGCAGTGGGTAAAATCCATGGCCCTGGAAAGAGAGTGATTTAGATTAGATTTCTGGAGTCTTTGTCTTCTCTACTGTCTGTGACTTTGTGTAAAACTGGTAGGCAATTTTTTGACTTCAATCAAAAAGCTGGGCATATGCTAACAGTCATAGAATCATAGAATGGCTTGGGTTGGAAGGGTCTTTGAGGGTCATCTATTTCCAATTCGCGTGCCATGGGCAGGGTTGCCACCCACTAGATCAGGCACTAGATAGGGCTGCCCACAGCCCCATCCAGCCTGGCCTTGAACACCTCCAGGGATGGGGCAGCCATAGCTTCTCTGGGCAACCTGTTCCAGTGCCTCACCACCCTCTGAGTAAAAAATTTCTTTCTAACATCTAACCTGCATCTTCCCTCTTTCAGTTAAAATCCATTCCCCCTTGTCCTATTGCTATCTACCCATGTAAAAAGTTGGTCTCCCTCCTGATTATAAGCTCTCGTTAGGCGCTGGAAGGCTGCGATGAGGTCTTTCCGGATCCTTCTCTTCTCCAGGCTGAACAAGCCCAGCTCCCTCAATCTTTCTTCATAAGTGACGTGTTCCAACCTTCTGATCATCCTTGTGGCCCTCCTCTGGGCTGCTCCAACAGCCCTGTGTCTGTCCTGTGCTGGGGGCCCCAGACCTGGACATGGTGCTCCAGGTAGGGCCTGGTGAGGGCAGAGTCAAGGGGAACAATACGAAGGACTGAAAAATTGAGAACATAAATAAAGCAGTTGAAAGTAAAAGGAAATCACTCTTTGAATAAGTCATTCTTCAAATCATTGTTTTAATGAAGTCTCACCGTCTGAGTTGATATCCCTTAATAGGAACCTGAGACAGAGTAAGTTTTCTTAATGGAATAGTTGTGATAAACACAGGTCAAGTCATATTTTTACATAAAGAGTGAATAATGTTTGAGATATACTTTGCCTAAGGTAGCTAGCGCATGCTTGCTCAAAATTTGACTTTCATGGTTGTCATTTGAATTTGTCAAGGAAGACTATGAGTAGTTACATTTACATAAACAAGGTCATTTATCTCCCATACTTGTGTGTTAGTAGTGAAAAAATGAAAGATGAAACAGGTTAAGCCTCTTGCCATCCAAAGTTATGCTTAGCCTTTTATGTTGTGTCTCTGCTCCGTATCATCCTGAACTTTATTTTCACACTGAGGTTTATTGATCTCATTCTACGTTATGTGGAATGCAGTACTTTTTATATGGTCAAGTGTGGAGTGCAATGCTGTTTTTCTCTGAAAATTAGAGTAATTGGGCCTACTTACTGCAAATCATTCATTAATTTCAGGTTAATTCCATAACTAGAATATCTTACAGCACATTGTACCCTTTTAAGCTAGTAACAAAAGCAATAAATATTTTTAAGCAGAAGAAAATGCATACCTCTGATATTACAGAATCACAGGGGTTGGAAGGGACCTCTGGAGACTGTCCAGTCCAACCTCCTGCTAAAGCAGTTCCCTAGAGGAGGTTGCACAGGAAAGCATCCAGGTGAGTTTTGAGCATCTCCAGAGAAGGAGACTCCACCATCTCTCTGGGCAGCCTGTGCCAGTGCTCCATCACCCTCACGGTAAAGAATTTCTTCCTTATGTTTGTACGGGACTTCCTGTGTTCCAGTTTGTGCCCATCGCCCCTTGTTCTGTCGCTGAGCGCCGCTGAAAAGAGCCTCGTCCCATCCACTTGACTCCCACCCATTAGATATTTGTAAGCTTTGATAAGATCCACATTCAGTCTTCTCTCCAGGCTGAACAGCCCCAGGTCTCTCAGCCTTTCCTCATACAGCAGATGCTCCAGGCCCCTCCTCATCTTTGTAGCCCTCAGCTGGGCTCTCCCCAGCAGTTCCCTGTTTTTCTGGAACTGGGGAGCCCAAAACTGGACACAGCGCGCCAGATGTGGCCTCACCAGGGCAGAGCAGAGGGGGAGGATCACCTCCTTCCCTGCTGGCCTCACTCTTTTCAATGCACCCCAGGATACCGTTGCCCTCCTGGGCCCCAAGGGCACACTGCTGGCTCATGGCCAACCTGCTGGCCAGCAGGACCCCCAGGTCCTTCTCCAGAGAGCTCCTCTCCAGCAGATCAGCCTTTAACCTGTACTGATGCATGTGGTCATTCTTCCCCCAGTGTAGGACTCAATACTTGTTCTTTTTGAACCTCATCATGTTAATCTCTGCCCAATTCTCAACCTGTCCAGGTCTCACTGAATGGCAGCATGACCTTCTGGTGTGTCAGCCACTCTTCCCAGCTTCGTATTACCAGCAAACTTGCTGAGGGTGCACTCTATCCCTTCAGCAACTATACAACGAACCCTGCATATTCAATATTTTAATGTACACTGTGTTTATCTAAATTAAAAGTAAAGAAGAAACTCCATTTACTTTGAAAATGCTTAGAAATTTTGACTATACAAAGAATGCATGTAATTAGCGCAGATTTCACAGTCAGGAAAACAAACCTCATTTTTATGTTACGATGAATATCATTGTCCACAACTGTTCTTGGCACAGTTTTATACTTGCATGCCTTCCAAGGTATTACAAGGTAGTGACTTCAAGCTTCAGCACAGAGTTAAGCAGAACAAGAAGAAAGTTGGTACCGTATTTCTGACTTCTATCAGCCTTTGTTTTTTTGCCTTGTTCTTTTTCATGTCAAATGTCAAGATACCACATGATTTACATTGTGATTCATGATCAGTTGGTTTATTTAATTATTTTTTTGTCCTTATTTATTTTTTTTTAAGCTGTAAATATGCATCTTTTTCTGATTTGACAGCTACATATAAAACCTAGAGGCTGCTATAAAAATAGTTCTTTGATTTGCATTTTTATCGCTGTTCACATTAAAAGGGAGCAGTTCTCGTGTTCATTCCTGTTGTTTTGGATTGAGTTCTGCAATATGGGCTAACAGTTGGTGCAAAGAAATTCTGCGGAGGGAAGGGATCTGCATATGAATTGATCAAGACATACGGCTCAAGTGTCTTACAAAGGTTTAAAATTGGGTACCATTCTGGCAGTCCTGTCTGCATGGAGAGGGTTGTTGAGGTCTTAGAGTAGCATTCATTTGACAGAAGATAGCAGCACAGTGCACCTTGTCTCCTTCATCAAATATCTTAGTAAAGCTAAAGGCTATAAGAAGAGGCTTTGTTCTGAATTAATTGAAAATGTATATGTGCACAGATTGCTCTGCCTGTTACTGTAAGCTCCCAGCTGTGCAGACTCGTTGGTTCCAGTGGGCTGGCTGGAGAGCCCCATTTTTGATGGGCTTTCCTTGGGTGCCTGCAGGATGGTCAGTGGGAACTTAGAGGCTGTCCCAGAGCTGTGCTTCCCATTTGATCTATTCAGAGCTCCTTTCAATCCTGCAGCTTACAAGAGGCTCCAAGAGGAGGTAAAACACGGACCTGATAGAGTCCAGCGCCCTGGAGCATGAGGCTGTGTTGGGCTCAGAGCTCCTTCGTGGAGCTTTTTGGCAGCACCAGAGCTCCACATCGTGAGGGATTGCTCCCAGAGGTTCCACGGTAGAGAAGATTTCCATCCCTGTGCACTGAGGTTTCGTTTTTTCCTGTACAGAGCTCTTCTGTATGTTTCCTTGAATTAATCTATCACTATTTGCACAATGGTGAGTGAGCTTGGCTTATTAAGCTTCTAGTGTTTGATCTGCTTCCTGTTTCAGTAAATAGCAAAACTTCCAATGACTCCAATGAGAATAAGATGAAGCTGTTACTATATTTCATATGTTTGCATAATAAAACTGTGCTTCTAGCAAATATTTCCAATGGTAATTTCTGCTGCTGAAGTGCCAGCCCTGCTTAAGACAGCTCCAAAATTAGCTTTGACTGTTTTGTGTGTTTCACAGGGGATGAACTGGGGCATTTCTGGTTTTCAGGGCCAGGCATTTCACAGCATCTCCAAAAGAGGATGCTTGATGAAAAGGTGGAAGAGCTGAGGGAAGAAATATCTCAATACTGGTTTATGTAATAGCTTAAATAAGAATATCTACAACATTTTTAGAGTGCCTTAACATAGCACCAAAGAATTCCTCGTGAGCTTTTTCTGATTTACAAAGCTGTAGGTAGTGCAACAAATTGGCAGTGTTTGAAATATGCTTTCCTGTCCTTTTCTAGCCTTCTAGGGAACAGAACCTTGTGAGCTCTGGTGACCACTTCTAGCAGATAAGTTCCAGCTAGGTCAAAAGCAAGGGAGAGAGGCTGCGCTAATGGAGAGGATCTAGTTCCCATGCAGAACAGCTCTGAAGTACCACAGAAGAGCCAAGATTGGGGAAAACACGTGAGCTGAAATGTTCAGGTTAACCTGCACGTAGCAAGCCTTGAGTAGCACGTGGCTTTGATTCCATACCGATGCTTTTGTTTCGGAGGAAGCTGGGGAACTCATCTGCTGTTAGTCAAATGCTCTAAGCTCGTTCTTTCAAAGCACATCATCCTTGTTGTGTGGTTTTTATCACTATCAATGAGCTTTTTTCCCCCGCTGTTCTCCCAAGGGAAATGTCTTTAAACAATACTCGGTGTAATTGTTCTGTCATGTGTGGGTATAGTGCAGAATGTCCATTCTTTTCTTGTAGAAAAGACTACATAAACTTACACAACAGAATTGACATTGAATATGCAACTAAAAGAGCTGATTGCAGCTTTCTGTTGTACAGGTCACGAATTCAAGTGAGAGGAAGCACACCTGTGCTTTAGTGCTGGCTTGCCACCCAGGATGAGCCATATGTTCAAATAAATGCTATGGAGCAAAGTAGGTGGCATGCCACAGCTGAGATCTAGGCATGCCCTTCACTGCTTTGCATGCCATATGCTGCAAAATGCTGTGTTTTGTTGCATTACGTGCTGATCAGATGTATTCTTAGAAGCAGTTTTAAAAGCCTGACGCCTTATGCATTAGAATGCTGGATGTGCAGAAATGGATTACCCCGGGCAAGCAATACGAGACGTTAGACTACCCTGAACAAGGTTATAGTATAGGTTATAATTGCCATTAAACACACTGGGTGGCCTATGGAGGGAATATTTTTAATCATCATGGTTTGGATTCACATAAATATTGTGTCCTCATCTCACTATGGGAAGAATACCCAAACAAGCAAGCACACAAACCTCGCAACCATGTTCTCCAAAGTCTGAAATAGCTACTGAATTTTGGGTAGGGGAAACACTAGAAAGCATATCCTTCCCTTCAGTGATAGGATAGAACTGGAGTCTTAGCTGTTTAGCTTCAGCCTCAGTAGCTGATGGTACTGTTATTTCTTAGGTGTGGTCTTGGTGGTGTTCATCAATGAAACGGTGCTGCCTGTCTGTGTCATTTAAAAATGTATTCTGATATTTCTGTGGGGAGGGAAGAAGTATGTCCAGCCTACAAATCAAACAATTTGAGGCACAGCAAGCTTATGTGGTTTGCCAAAAGTAATGCCGGATGTTGGCAGAGCTGAGGCACGGTCATTTTTTAAATTGTAGTAGCTCAGTCCTGTGTTACAGCTCTGAAGTCTGATTGTTTGAGGCTGGATTACTGCCTCTGCAGTGCACAGCAGCTACTCTAGCTGGCTTGGGCTAGAAATTTTAAATAGCCTCTGGAAAGGACAAGAAATCAGTCTGCAAGATGTATGGCATGATTTACTGTATTTTGCCAATGTCTTCTGTTCACCTCATGAAATAGACATCCAGATCGTGGCCTGTGTTTGAAAGTCACGGGTCCCTGAAGAGAACAGGAGAGAAGAGAGGTGATACTACTTCAGGGATTGTCACCTTTGGGATTATTTCAGTCAATTGGGACTTCAAACAAAACACCCAGCTAGACACTAACAGCAGGATGGTGCACGATGTCAACATGGGTAAACAGTGTCTTTTTTTAATTGTGGGAACTTGTTCATATATCAGTGTGAAAAACTAAACACTTGAGGCTTAATACTTCTGTTCTTTAAGTAAATTCATTTTTAGAATGTTGTCAATGAAGCCTGAAGTATTAAACTGCTAACAAACTTACGCAGTCCAGTATGACCAGTTATAGTAGTACACAATTATATAAAATTTTACTTAAAATCATAGAATTATAAAGGTTGGAAAAGACCTCTAAGATCATCTAGTCCAACCACTTCCCCAACACCAATATTGCCCTCTAAACCATGTCCCTAAGTACCACATCAGTACGTGGATGTTCACTCCACTACCTCCCTGGGCAGCCTGTTCCAGTGCCTGATCACTCTTTCGGAGAAGTTTTTCCTAATATCCAACCTGAACCTCCCTTGGCACAACTTGAGGCCATATAAATGGAATATAAATAAATAAATATTAGATATAAATGGAAATCTGCATTTCATACCTGCTGAAAATACATGGGTGCCTCCGCCTGAGTCATTCAGTTCGTATTAAGAACGCTTTGTTTTGGAAGGGAATCACTGACTTTGCTGCTTGGTTTTCATTCTGGAGTTGGTTTTGAAGCACCAGAACCAAATTATTTTTGAATGAAGCAGAACTGGAGGATGCATTTCCAGAATCTACCTGTGGGTATTTAGTCCAGAAGGCCAACCTGGAGTAGAAGTCCAGAGTAAAACTCCTGAAACATTAAATTTGATCTTCGGTGCTGACTTCTCATTCTGCAGATCGGTGCTGCTTGTGTACATACAAGTTCAAGGCACAATAGGATCGATCAGAGCACAGGATGCGCTGTGAGTGGCTCTTCAGGTGGCTGGGGCAGTCTGACTGGATCCTTGGTCTTGCTTTCTGATGAGAATCAGATTATCAGTACAGGTAATATTTTTTCCTAATGACAGTAACAGAATTCTACAGCGCTAACCATTGACTGGTTGAAATTGTTGCATATCCAGAAACCTGTGGTTTTCTGGAAGGAGGCTTTGTACTAAATACTTCATTCTGATATTTAGGAAGGGATAGTGGATTCTCATTTCTAAGGTGTAAGTGTTCCTGCAAAAGACATTGTTTTGACTAAAGCTGTGCCTGGAAACAGCGTTAGTTTCGCATTGTTATTTGCAAGGGAAATTACAAAGCTTTATTTGTTGTTTCTAAGTATTATAGTATTTACTAAGTAGTGTCAGTAAATATTTAAATGATTGCTTATCTCAGTTAAATTATGATAAAATTTTAAAGCAAACAAATCCTTCTGGTGAAAAAGCTCATTTTCTAAAAATGAGTTTCTGATGCTGTATGCTCAGCCAACAGTTCTGTGCCATTCAGGTCCGCTTCGTTCAGCTCCAGAAGAGGTATCCTTGTAGATTAGAGTCCTTCTGCTTTTGGTGACTTGTTGTGCACAGCGTGGAGACAGCACTTGGAATGGGTGGATGGGATCTTCCCAAAAAGCCCACCCTAGTGATCTTGGAGGCATCTGCAAAACTTGAATGCAGTGCGGTAGCATGCGTAATAGATAGCAGAAGGCTTGCCTTCAGGTTCAGAAAATGTGGAGGTACGTAGGATTCTAGACAGTCTGCTTTTTTTTTTTTTCCCCAAGGTTTTTGTCTCTTTGTGCTGTTTTTCTTTTTCCTGTGCTGACTATTCATTTACTTAGATTTACAGTTTATAGGGCCAAGTGAGCTATGAGCTCCTTATCATTCCCAGTAGAACAATAGCAGTTCCTCTTCCTGGCTTGTCTTTTATATTCAAGCTTTTTATTGGTTTTCATTGTGGGATGTGTGATCGCAGTATTCATGCAGCTAGTCTGAAAGTGGCTTGCCATGGAACTTCCCAGGTGAAACAAACAGTGTGCTTTTGGATGTTGATGGTTTTCTTCTAATGGGAAATGAGAGACTCGAGTCAAATGCAAAAAGGCTGAGACTTTCGACATAGACACAGAACCTGACAGAGAGCTGTGACCCTCAGATGCTGTCACAGTGCTGGGGGAAAGTGTTTTCTTGTTGAGTTTATGGGTGGCATGGGTATCCTTTAATTATTTTATTTCAAGGTACAGTGTATTTGCATGCCTGTATATACCCTGTAGTACTGTGTAGACAGATGCTCAAGTTAGGTAATGCAGGCAAAACTAAACAGTACAGAACTTCTGAGCTCATCAGCCCTGATCCTGTGAGATCTGAACATAGGAGGCAGAAATCCAGAGCTGTCGTTTCAGTCATAGTGAAGTAAATATTGTAATATTTTCCACTTGAAGGGAAGAATTATCGCTTTACTATAACAGCTGGTAATGATCTGCTTCTTCACATATCTGTGAGTTTTGGTAAACAAGATATTTTTCCACCAGTGCTGAAGTTTCCCAAATAGCAGCTGAAAAATTCAGAACTTTTGATGCATTCTGAAATGCATCAAGTTATTAAAGATTAAAGGAACAAACTGAGGAAGTGCAAAGAATATCACTTTCCTTCCTGTGCTTGCAATGAGTCCTCATTTTACTTTATCACTTTGAAGCAATCCTTACCACTTCATTTCTGAATAACCTCTTAATTAAGAGTTGTATAATCGGGACAATAAGCTGTTCACTAGGGTGTCCTAATGAGGAGAATTTTACTGTTTCTGATTCATCTTACTAATAATGTTTATTGAATGGTATTTGAGTGCTTCAGAAATAAATGTTTCTGTTACTTTTGCACTCCTTGGAAAAATAGGGCATGAAGATAGGAAGGTGTGTCACATGAGTATGAGGCCATTTGTAAATCCAAATAAAGCCTGGCAATTAGTTTAGCAGCTAATTATCCCGGTGAATATCATAAATCTGTCAGCCATCACAGGAATTAAATTTTATGTCTGGCACTGCGGTGTAAGAAGACAGCAAAAAAAAAGAAAAAAAAATTGGATGTAACCCACGCTTTGCTGTGGGTGAGCGGGGTGGGTTGGAACAAGGCAGGGTGGAAGTGGTTCCAGGTGGAGGAAGGGAGTAAGAGTTGTTAGGGTAGGGAATCAAGGTCTCGTGTGTCTTGCTTATTATTGCATGAAACATTAGCTTGTGTAAGATGCTCTCTGCAGAGGTGTCTTTATAATAAGCATTAGATGTCTAGGACTAAGCTTCAGACTTCTCCTCAGAATAATGGATATTGCAGGTCATAAATGGCCAGTTGGAAAATGACAGATTGTTCCTTTAAAACTGCAGTATGAAGTCTTGAGAGAGTAACAGATCACTTAGATATTTTCTGCTATACTTTCTCTGCCTCTGGAAATCCTCTTTATTCCTTACAGCAGTTTCCGTAAGACTTACTCTGATTTTACTTTTCTTTCCTCTTTTATTTCTCTTTTCTCATGGCTATCCCTGGCAGACAGACTCAGTGCCAACCCTTGTTTCCTTTAAGATGGTGTAAAGCAATGTCGAGCAACATCGGGCAGTCTGTTAAGTAGTCATTATACCTTCCAGGTTAATTTTATCCCTTCCCAATGCAGTTTTAGATAACCACTTTTCCATGGGAAGTGGACAATCTCTGGCTTAATGAAATGTAGGAAGGGGATGCTGATTGATAGGGAGAAGGAGTTGATATGCTTTCTATTGTATATAATGTTTCTGGTTGGAAAAGCTTGTGAAACTTGCCATGCTGAAAATGGAGAACCACATCTTTCTAGCTGTGGTAAATTGTATCGGCTCCATTTATGTTCAGTAGCATGGTTCTGATTCCCCTAAACTAAGAACCTGCCTTTGAAAGAGATGATATCTCCACAGCTTGCAGTCTGGCTCTGAAAAGCCAGTTGTTTCCTCTTAGGTTTGATTACCTGCTCCTGCATCTAGGAGGTAATACTTTCTGGACACAGTGACAAATTTTGTGTTGCTGCAAGATTGTCGCTGTTTTTGCACCCTCCCCAGCAGTTAGAAAGGCAGACAGATTTGCCAAGTGATGTTTCAGATCTGAATGAAACAAATGACAGTTAAACTTCACTAAGTGGAAATAGCATGGCTTTTTTATTTGACGGAGTGAAGTGAGGCAGCATAGAAAAGCTTCCTGAAGAAGGTCTTGTAATTTTGTTTTGTATCCAAAAATAATTTCTCTTATTTAACAGACTTGCTGGCTTGCCAGACTCTGGGCTTAGGAAGAGCTGTACCTGCAGCTGGCAGTATAGAGTCATAGAATGGCTTGGGTTGGAAGGCACCTTAAAGCCCGCCCAGTTTCAACCCCACTGCTGTGGGCAGGGCTGCTGCCCACCAGATCAGGCTGCCCAGGGCCGCATCCAGCCTGCCTTGTAGTGTGGATTTAGAGAAATACACTGGCATCCTAACAACTCTGGGAAGAGCTGTGTAAGGATTCATTAGACTATGGGCATGTTCCTCATGAGAAGACTTGTGTTGCATTTCAATTTTGTTACAGAAATCTTATTCGTAGAATCATAGAGTGGTTCAGGTTGGAAGGGACCTTAGAGCTCATCTTGTTCCAACCCCCCTGCCATGGGCAAGGACACCTCCCACCAGACCAGGTTGCCCAAAGCCCCATCCAGCCT